>JAACJT020000001.1:16525521-16580457 GCA_009936485.2 Gymnarchus niloticus
GGGGACGGCAGAAGATGAGATGGATAGACAGTGTAGTGGAAGCAATGAACATGAGTTTGGGCAGGCTTCGAGAGGCGATGGAGGACAGGGCGGCCTGGCGTGCTGTGGTCCATGGAGTCGCGAAGAGACGGACACGACTGCGTGACTAAACAAATTTAATTTAGTCTCGTTTCTGCTACATCAAGGCCTGTAGGGTTGTGTCATGCAGCTTGTAAACCTATTTTCCTTTTGTAGGAAGTATGAGATTTAGTTACATTTAGAGTCCAAAGCTTTTGACACATTTATGGGGTTTTCTTCTGAGAAGTTCACTTTGACAGAGCAAGTTAATGCCGTCGGAGGGTGAGGGTATGGACATCCCGCTCCTCCTTCTGGAGAACGTTCTTCCACCTTGGTTTGCTTGTGTGGGAGTGGCTTTTGGAGGAACAGAGGAAGAACACATCTCCATAGAAGCAATAGAATTTTGCCAACTTGACTGGAGTTTTATTTTTGTTGTTTTATCAAATGGGGGGCCGGGGGTTATTGAAGATTCCAATCACCCTCTGGTTGGGAGCCATCTCTTTGAGAGGCTGGAGGGCTGGGGGGAACAGTGTTAGGGAGACCCCATCATCACTCACATACCAGCCTTTCACCAGCCTGTGGCTATACGAATGGGAGCAGGCCAGGAATAAATCGTCTTTGGGGTCTCCACAATATGGAGCCGTTGGCTTGTAGTGAATCAATTTGAGTGGAAATGAACATCCATCATGGTCCTGGCATATGTAGTGTGGAGGAAATAGGAAGAGGAACCCTCCCCCAGTGCTTGGCCATCCTGGTGTCCACCTTATGTGGAGAGGCGAAGGGCCTCGCAGAATCTTCCATGGCTATGTGGGACATTGCCTGGCCCATGCAACAGCCAATCATTTTTCGACTTCCTGGCGTTTCAGAGCTTGAGTAGTTGCTGGTCGTCTTTCAGATGGTTGTCTGGGTGCTTGAGGGAAAGTCTCAGTACACTGTGCTGTATTTAAAAAAAAAAAAAAAAAAAAAAACTCAAGCTGAAATGAGCTTAGACCCCAAAGTCATTTAAGAAGTATTTGAAAACTGAGAAATATGATTCCTCACTCCCAAGATGCCCATTCACCCTAAAGCCACTTCGGTGGTTTCGTAATAAAATAAGTTTGCAGACGGTGCTGCCAACCTCAGGTCTGATAGTATTTCTCCATGGATGTCGGTCCGAAATAAAGTTGGAGATAAACTGAGAAGTCTAAGAATTTTTGGTCTGTCCATTTGTTTCTTCATAGCAATGTGAATCATCATTTATTGATTTGATGCTGGGGGTGCCTTTGAACAAATCATTAATTCTCATTAGTATTTTAACTCTACAATATTGACATGAAAGAACCCTTATTCCTCCTCTTTAAATTTTAAAAAATATCTCTTTGGTGTTTTCTGTGTGTTTGTGTATATTTTTAGACTTCAGGACTGTCAGCCTGGGTTGACATGATAAATGTTCTAGTTGCACAATATGATGTGGGATGCACAAGCCGTCCGGTTGGAAAGGGTTGGTTTGATTCCTGTTTGTTAAAACGAAAGGAATCCTTTGAAGTTTCTTCCTCTCCTTGGGGGGGGTTGGACACACACCAACCAAAAGGAAGCTTGGGATTTGTTGCAGGAGAATTGCAGAAATAAATAAGTGCACTTGATGCATCGTTTTGAAACATCAGTTTTGCTTGAGGTTGGCAATAAGTCTGGTCCCTCAATTACATAATATTCCCCATGTAACTTGTTAATCCTCCCTAATGCATGTAATTGTATAAGTTTGGATAAAGGGCTGTTTTACTTCTGACATTTCATGTACGTCCGTGCTTCTGTAGGGGGTCTTCCAGACTTGCTGTCAAAGCACCCTCCTATTGTGTTGTGTCAGATTTACTGCCCTCTGCAGGGTCATTCAGTTATCATTTGTGTGCCGAGCAATTGGAAATGGAACGGCCCTTATTTCTGAATCCTGATTGGTTCTCCCTTAGTTCTCTCCTCCAATCAGTGAGGGGCTTAATTGGTTTATGCTATTTTGGCCTGATTGTTAAATTCTTTGGTGGACAGCCTCTTTGGGAAGCGACATAGGGAAGGCATGTCCACCTCCGATTTGTTCATTTTTGGTTGAATATCCACCCTCCCGCCATCTTCTAGTTTAATTGCATCTGGAACGAAGGGAGTGTAAGGCTGGCAGAGGTGAGGGAATGTGTGGGATTATCTAATCTCCTGCAGAGCTCGTGGCAGGAAGGCACCATGTTACATGAGCAGTAGGTGTCTTACTGGACTGAGTCCAAACTTGATGTCTGTTGGCTACAGCTGGTGGGGGGGGCGGCAGATTAGGGCTGTATGTTTAACTGCTCTTATCCTCGGCCTTCCTCAAAGTAAACCTGAGCTCCATAGTCATTAAGTAGGTGATGGCTCCTGAGAAGGGATGTTTTCTTCGTTTTGGATTCTGGAGAGCGATGAAGAGCTTCTCAGGGTCCTCCTCGGCACGACTACCGCTGCGGAAACGAATCCATCTCAGCCAGCTGCTGGTGTGAGGGTGGCTCAGGCACTACCTGTTCCATTTATACGCAGACAACATACTGTAGACTCTTAATGCCCGCATTTAGTTTTTTTGTACGTTAAATGATCTTTCCAGTCTGCCTTGCTGATACACTGTTGTCTCTATAGTCTCGGGCAGTAACAGCTGGGCTTCCTCGCAATTCTAGCTTAGCACCTTGCCGTAATAAATCTTTTAACAGGGAGCTCTGTGACTGCAGCCCGTTGTTGATATGTGCAGACCCCTGTAGCTAAGTGTAAACACAGACTAGCTAGCTAAGAGTGACGACGCGAAGAGGAAATGTACAGTACAACAAGCTGTTTGGAATGGCAGTTGTGAAACTCAATTCAGGGCCAAACATATGGAAAATGTTATATAAACAGTAAAATAGTCCAATTCTAAACCTATTCAGTTGTATTTATAATTCTACTTTTTGGCTTTAAATGGTCTGTGTTATGCTAAAGCCAGTCTCCACGAGTGAAGTGTACCCATGACTCATGACTGACTCGTCGTCCTTTTTGGTGATGGAGTCACATGAACTCCTCATTGTGGGTTGAAGCTCAGCTTCTCGCAAGGACTGCTTGAATGTTCCCGTGGAATGTCGTAGTAAATTAAACTCGTATTTCACTCTTAAAATGCGCCATATCACCTTTACAGCATTGCATGAGGCAGTAATGATTATATTGGAGTGATGGGGCGGTCTCATGCCTCATTGCTTTAATAAGGGTCCTTAGGAACGCTCTCCGGCTGATCGTTTTATCTTGTGTTAGTCGGGTTGCCTCTCAGCTCATCACTGACCGTGTTGAAGCGTGTCCTCAACCCACACGCAGGCTTGTTTCTTTGACATGCACGGCCTGTCGAATCTCTCATAGTCCGTGTTCTGGAATCACCCCACATGTACACGCACCGACGGTGTCACACTCCACACTAGGACGACCTGCTCTTGATCCCCCGCAACGTCTCTGGGAGATTTCTGACTCGTCTTAATTGTATACCGTCAAAAAAAAGCGCAATAATGGAGGGAGCTTCAGTGTAATTATTGACTGGAAGTGCTTGCCAGACAAAACTAGCGGACGAAACGGCACAGTCAGTTCCTACTTGTCTGGGTGGTCGTCAATCTTCATTCAGCCCACTGAAGAGGATGGCAGCTTGTCGTCCTTCATATCTTTTTTGCCATGTTAAGGAGCACCTTGAATCTGGTTTAACACATCTTCAGCTGGAGTCTTCACAGACTTTATGCGACACGTTGCACAGCCTGCGACGGGTTGGCGTTTGTCTGGCCCTTTCACGACTGCAGGTTTCGCTTGTGGGACCAGACGAAACTGCTACTGTCCTCTGACCGAAAAGTAGCTGGATGTCAGGGCCCGTGTGGTGGTGTTTGTATTCCTGCCATAGAGAATCAGACTCTGCAAGTGCCTGGCCTTCTTTAATGTGGTTGTTAGGGTGCTGCCCTTGAATCCATGTTAAAAATGGGAATATGCAGGGAGCTTCTTGGGAAGGACGTGAGGGGAAAAAAAAGTCTACTAGGATGTGTGGTCATTGTCACTTGTGAAATGTTTCTTATTTGGCATTTTTTCATACATGATGTTTATCTTTTGTTGGGGATTGCATTCGTTTTATGACTGGTGTTAGTGCAGGGTTTTTCTAAATATCCACTGTTTACAAAATTAGTTTATTCATCCTATAAAGTATGGCGAGAAAGACCATATTTCTTTACCGAAAAGCAGTCCTTTGAACATCAAAGTCAGCTTCTTAGTTTTCCACTAGCAGAACAATGAATGGCATGATTGAACTGTATTATGATAAAGCTAGGTTAAAGCAGTTCGCTGAGGTCTGAATTGAACCAAGGTGCTAGAAAGCAGGGCTAATCAAAGTTATGACTTAATTCTAAAAAAATGAAATTTGGGCAAGAACCCCTTGAGGATGTAACGGGAAAGGGTGCTCCAGAACAAAATAACCTCACAGCAAACAAAACGCACCTTGTTTACCTCAGAAGGAGCGCACAGCTCAGAGCTAAGTTTTATTTGATATAGCGCCTGGAACACAGAATTGCCCCAAAGTGCTTTTTAAAGCTCCATGCATGCTGAAAATAGCAAGACAAATGCAGCATTGGGGATTTACGGAGGTAAACGCACATTGTGTAAAATCCTAGGCTATCCAAACTGTGTTTAATAAGGTCTGTTAATACCTCATGCTCTCAGCAAGATTCCTCGAAATATTACCTCAGTAAGAAAACACCCTGAAAAGGGGAAATGGTATTTGGATGAAGGAAGGTAAAGCTTGCTCAGCAGAAGTGTAATTCTGGAAATGTCAGTGTAGTTGTGTGTTGGGCAGCCTGGCGAGGCTGTGTGAGGTGGCTTGAGCGGAAGAGAGATGACAGAATGCAGTGAAAATTAGCAGTGTGTAATCACAAGTTTGGAGGTATATGTCAGGTACGACACTACTGTTCTTCCGCAACGAGCCGGGACCCTTAATTAGATCACCAGGCGAAAAGAGGGGCCGTCTAGGCGTTTGTCATGGCAACGAGTGCTGGGTTTTACCAGGAGTGAGTCACTGAGGTCCGCAGCTTTTCAGAGATGCACTGAGGGCGTCTTTGTTTGGCGGCGCGCGCCTTTCAAACGCCCGTTTGTTTAACACAAAGTATATGGGGTTGAGAGGACCATGCAGTCGGTGTTGAGCACAGGGCCCACTCTGTTGTGGCTGTTTCCAGGCTGGATGCCAATTTCTCAGTCTTTCACAGTGTCATGTCTTCTGTTGCAGCTGTCAGGCTGTGGCCTCGGCATGACGGGCCCACGGGCCTGGTTGCGTTGGGCATCTCGAAGGGGCACTGCCATCTCGCCTCCTGGTCCTGCCAAATCTTTGGCACCCTGCCCTTGGGGGGTAGATTTAAAGATTCCGAGGATTTGCCCCGCAGCCATTGCTTTGAAGATGAGAGGAAAAAAAAAAAGAGAAGAAACGCTTAAGCATCCTTTAAGCCCTGTTAATGATTAGAGCTTAAACGAAGTGTACCTCTTTGATTGTGGATTCATGATCAATGGGAGTAATGTTGAAACTTTAGCTTCGTTGCTAATCTCGTAATGTGGTCCCTCAGGTTTTTGCGGGATTTGATATTTAATAGTGACAATAGCTCTCATGTCTGGGCTTACGGTGTTTTAACACAGCCTGGGGAGGTAGTGCGTGGGACCTCCAGGGTTGTCTGAATCCATATGCTGCTATTTCTAAAGTCATTTAGACTTAAAGCTTTGCATAAGGTTGTTGCTAATATACAGTGGTATCAAGACAGTGTCAGTGTTTGGAGTTGAGTGATATTGAGCAAAGAGAGATTCTGTTTTGGGGGGTGGGCGATTACCTTTTTTTTTTTTTTTTCCTCTGGGGTGCCTGAGTGTAAGTGCCGTTAGATTTATTGTTCCTGATCTTCGGGTCGACCGTCCTACTCAAACGGCACATCACGTTTTACAGCCAAATGAGCTGTCGGTTCTGCCACTACTGGATTGGAAATTACAACGACTGAAGAAGGCCTGATAATGATTCCAGGTTTTTTTTTTTTTTTTTTTTTTTTAAATGGTTTTGAAGATACTCATCTGTGGTCAGTAGTAATTTAGTTTTGCAGATAGGTGAAACTGATCACAACTTTAGTCTAGGGAACTGCAAAATATGGATTTTTATTTATTCATCCTTTTATTGTGCCTTACTAAAGATTAAAAAACTCAGTTTGAGGAAATCCAGGTAAAAACCAAAGCTGAGTCGGACAACATGCAACATATCACTGATCAAGCTTAAAAATGTCTAATTTTGTGTAACAGGAGGCAGTGACTTGTACAGAGTTCAGGTCTTTGTGTGAAATTTTTAAATCATGTTATTGTGTATATCTTTCAGACTGCAATGAATCCAGAGTTTAATGGCAACACTTGCAGAAAATCCTGGCTTGCTCTTTTGTACTGAGATATCTTGAAGAAATTGAATATTTTATTAATTGAGATTGACATGGAGAAATATTGGAATATCTTAAATGTCTCATTTTAAAAGCAAAGTGGCAATTCCCCTTAGTTACTTGAGATTTAAATTTCTCATTTTTCACCTAAATGATTCCTGGATTACCTTGATTGTTAACCTGATATGTAAAATTACACTAGGGACTACTGCTCGTTTGCATTAATGCTGGAATGTTAGGGATAGACCACCTTCTGGCTGATCAATTGTGAGCCCGTGATTTAGTGTCTCCAGACGTCAGTGTTGTAGCCTTTGGAAGCTGCTTGGATGCAACGACCTGCTGGCCCCTGGAGCTAAGTAGATGCTTGTCAGTTTGGGTGGAAGAAAGTTTCTGGAATGGAGTGGAGAGGGTGAGAGTGGAATGAGGTCCTTGGGACAAGGTCTCCTGAAATCCTAACACTGTGTGGCAGTTAAAGATCTCATGGTGCTCAGCAGAGCAGTTGTATCTGGTGTCCCTACCAAAGTCAGATTTTTCCAGAAACCCTGCAATGGGCTGGTGTTGTTTCCAGGGTGGACCTTGTTCCCTTTTCTGCCTGGGATAGGTTCTAGATTGAGACGCAGCCACATCCTGGACAAACGAGCTGCTGGATAGCTATATCTAAAACATACTAGTGGAAGTACTACCTGGTCATCAGTTGATTCTTATGCACCTGTTGATGTTTTAATAAAGGAAAGGCACCTGCATCATTGGAAGGTTGCACAAATACATTAACCATGTTATAATTATGGGTTTAATTAGTTAATGTTGACAAGACTGTCACACACATACAAATTACATGTAATCCTCTGTCATGTAGTGAATTGAGATCTATGATATATAATATCGCATTTCTAATTTATATGGGCCTGCCAATATTAAGATATCTCATGCCATTAATTTAAATTGGTTTACTGCTGACAGCTCTAATACGTTTATTTGAAAGTACCATTTGCTCTACCAATAAGTCTGCCACATTGTTCAGTTGTTTACATAAATAAATCAATGTGTGGAAGGACTGATGCACACAGATTTCTCAAACATCAGTCCCGATTTTCATGTCCCGGCCCGACACGAAACATTTTCGAAGCCTGCTGGCACAACACAGAAAAGCGTTTGATGGAACTGATTAACCATGGAAATCCCTCTTTCAATGTCTATATCTGCTGCCCAGAACTGACTGAGGGAAGCCCACAGGGGGTTGATAATGATATTGAGATGGACTGTTTGAGGCCTTCCCAGAGTTCAAAGCCCCCTGCAGCAGACAATCAAGGGGCCGAGACAAGTGTAGATAGGCCTGGACGAGGCTGGGCCACTGATAAATAAGTGAAATAAGGTTGGGCTGAAATGGATCGTGTGCTCCCAAACGGGTTTAGCGGCAAGGATTTCGAGATCAAATTCGCTGCGGCGTAAGGGAGACGGCAAGACATGGTTTTTAAATTACCCAAGATTGCTTTGCGACCCAAGAAGAAGATGCATTCGTTAGGCTGTGAGGAGGCATCGGGGCATTATGTGCAGACTGCTGGTTCTCAAGCTCGTGGGAAGGGTAAGAGAACTAGTAATTGCAGAATTTGGTTTGCGAGCAACCCATTACAAAGACACGGATGGGAGGTTTGGCAAGACGATTGTTTTTTAAGTGGGGAATTTAGGACCAGACAAGTGCTAACCCTAAAGCTTGAACTCAGTTCAGAGTAATAGGTACAATGTCTCATCTCCCTGTATAATAGTGCAAATATGGGGCCACAAATTGTTAAAATGTGAGCATGCCTCAGTTGTATATCAGCACGTAAATCACGGTGCCATAAGCAATTACTGATCCAGCTTTAACTTGGGTAATAAGTATGTGACACTACAGGTGTCTTTACAGATGTTCGCTATCCTCGGTAGTTCTTTGAGTGGATCTATGAGCATTGCCATTTAACGCATTTCTACTAAATTATGAAACTTAAGAAGGGGAGAGCAACTGTATTAACTGATAACCTTGAGTTGTGTTTTAATACCATATTATTTTTGTATCAGTGTCTGGTTAATCCTCAACTCTGCAACCCATTATGACATGGCCTGAGATTCCAGTCTTAATCACACAGCCACCTTTTCTAATCATTGCTGGTCCAAGCTTTAAACAATCCATGGCTAGCTTTGGTGTAATTGATTTATGAAGTTTGATTTCAGATTTGCATGTTGACAATGTAGTGTTGTTGGACTCAAATCAGAGGTTAACACTGCACAGTGTTAAATCCACATCGTTAATCATTTGTTTGTAAAGTATTTATGTCATTTGTGAAATGTGATTATTTTAAGAGGAATGCTTCACCTCCTGTTAACATACAATAAACCTCTAATGGATGCATGATTTTTGGCATCAAAAACCTAATCCTTTGCACGTACTCCATTGAGAAGATGTCTGTGACTGCCTAGCAGCCTGCCACTCATTGGCCTTGTCACACACCAATCCCTCCCACAATGTGTTCTCTTTCCTATTGGTGTGTTTGCTCAGCCCTCTGCCACTGTTGCTGTATGTAGGTGATGAAATTTCCTCTAGAGGACATGGCTTGTGATATTTCCTGCAGCCAGGCAACCAGTGCAATGGAGCTTGCATCTTCTGCCAATCGGGTGGGGCCAGGAGACTCACTGAACAATTTGTGATTGCGACGCCTGCGCATTACACCAGGTTGCTTATTGGATGAAAGAGTTTGCTTTGCTATTTGATGCTGTATTTGTAAAATTTAAAAGGCGATTGAGCATTTTTATAAGATGTGCTATGGACTGGACTTAAAAGATGTTGGCTAATTTAGGTTTATTTGAAATGCTATTCTTATCAGAAGAATGAATCAATCTGAAATCATTTAAAAGTTAAACAGATGCATGGATGTCAGTTAAGCATCCATCTTATATCTTCTGGAGTATGCCATCAGTAGACATTCCAAGGAAAGCTGGAGAAACCCCATCTACTAGAGCACTAGTAGATCTAGCAGAACGCTGAGATGTGAGGCTGCCATTTTCACCCGGCTTGGCTGCTGTGTTTTGTTCCGTCCGTTAGGGTGGCATCCCTGAGCTGCCGTATAATAGGGGTTGTTAAAGGGTGTACCCATTATTACGAGATGTCTGCCATCTCTCGTGTGTATGTCTGAGTATTCCTTGGGTGACAGAGACGTGACGTGCTTTGCTGGAGGAAAAGGTCATTTTGGAAGCAATTGGGAAAAATGAATATAAAAACAACATAAAAATACATGTACGTTACTGAATATTTTACTTCATGGACACTCGAAGTACGACAGTTGTATTTTTGCTAAAGTATGCCTGACTTGATTTGTAGATTGTTCAGATTGTGTGACAGCTATTTTATCTGTTGTATACATTTTTTTTTGTTCCTTATTTAAATTAATGCATTGTGGGGTGTTAAGGAAAATCCATCATTAATTAATGTGGTCATGCCATCTAGATTTAGTTTTTGTATAAAAAATTCTTTGTAATGTTTTAGTGTGTCAGGTTATTGGCCCATTGTATGGCCATTTCAAAGCATATTATTCATTTTTGGGTGTCTACTGCACTACTAAGAGGTCTGGATTCGCCTCTCACGCTTTGGGGGATGCTGGTCCTGTTTTGCAGTAAAGATCCAGGAGGGGTGTTCAGTGTCATAACAATGCTGGTAGATAAATGAAGCATCTGCACTCATAATTGGAAGAAATGTGAGAGCTGATGAAGGCTCTTCTGAAAAAGATTGCAAAATGTCCACTTTTGTTATCAGGTTGGGGTTGTGGGAGGAGCTGGGCTAGCAAACGAAAAAGAGAATGCCAGACTACCCTCAGACCGCCTTGTATGGCTATGTGTTTCACTTGTCAGACAGATGCTTTCGTAAAAAGTAGCCCTGCAATCTTCTCAAGGAAGAGATAGCTACTCTGGGTCGTGAACCTACAGACCTTCTTGTATTCATGCTAACGTGGATCTTTGAGAATGGAGGCAGACCTCCATATTTTTCAACATTTCTCATGCACTGGCATGTATCTTCAAAGGGAGATGATTTATTTAAGATGTATACACCTACTTTTGTTTGCTTTATCTTCCTTAAAGCTAGAAATGATACCAGAGTAAGTGTTATATGAAATAGTTGCACTTCTGCCATTAATATTCAGGCCATAATCCTCGGCTTTTGACATGGCGTCGGCTGTGTGCGCCTGGAATGTCTCAGCCAAAGCTGAGGTTTCCTGACGCGACGGTTCTCTGAGCATTCCTGTTGCCGTGTTAGAGGCGGTAATGTAAACACAAAGGCTTAACTGCAGGAATAGAGTAGTTTTCTTCACAAGGCTGGCCATGTTCTGTACATTTAATCCACAGCTTGTCCCGCTTTTATGCTGGGCTGCGTTCCAGCAGTGGAATGAGGAGGAAAGGTCTGACCCAGACACGTTTCCGTCCCAAAACGTGGTAGAAAATAAGAGGCACTCGATTTAAATCACCTGACCAGCCAAATAGAAACCCCATTGAATTGGGTCCCTAGATCAAAAAAGGCTGTGAGCCACTGCTCTGGTTTACATGCAGACCGCCTTCAAGTACAGTCTTTACTGTGTGTTTACCTGCCCTGTCAAAATATTATCACTAAATTAATGGTTATCGCAAAATGGGCTGTGATGTCTGGATGGTGTTTGTGACTTTGTCTAAATGGGACTAAAGTCTCTACATTCTGAAATAGTTTAATATTGCATGTAGACTTTCTTATTAGGTCCTCTCTTGGGAGACGTATGTCTTTTTGTTGCATCTTAGTCTGCTCATTTTATAACATTTCTGGGTACAAAAGCAAGGTTTTATGCAGTGTTCCTGTAGATTTTTTTCCCACACTATCTGGCATTGGATGTTATCATTCACAGGGAATGTTGCCCAGGAGTGTTTGAAATGTATAAATATAAAGCATAAATATGCAGTGTACATTGATCTATAAGAAAACGCAGCCTTATGTCTCAGTATTTTTCCTATTTTCCCGCTTGTCTTTTTGATTATTTCCAACCAGATTGATTCTATTAGTGCCAGGATGTACCATCCT
This sequence comes from Gymnarchus niloticus, assembly GCA_009936485.2. NCBI lineage: Eukaryota > Metazoa > Chordata > Actinopteri > Osteoglossiformes > Gymnarchidae > Gymnarchus > Gymnarchus niloticus. The sequence continues at coordinate 16,537,075 of JAACJT020000001.1, forward strand.
GTGCTTTTGAAAGAAAGATCAAGAGTCTGGGACTGTGGGATAGATGTGTTCTTTGTCGCCATGCAGCAATTTGAATTTCAGACTATGAGAAGCCCTCTTTTCCCGCTCCTCCAATCCCCGTGACCACAAGATAGCTGCGTGGGGGTCTCTGTGGAGAGGTAGAGGACAGAAATTGAGGAGATGTGACTCTGATAGGCTCCCACCTTTGCTTGTTTCAGCCCTGCAGCCTGTAAACACTGATTGGTGCTTGTGTTTAAGTGTAAGACTTTAATAATAGTCAACATTTATATCAACAAGTAAGCTTTTCTCTCAGCCTGCTGTTGGCAAACATTTACTACCATATCCCTTTAGCGTGGACTCCTCGCAACAATAAGTCTGGAGTGACACCATACAGAGGCCCCGCAGGAAATGGCGGAGCCCTCGTTTTCACCTTCGAGACAGCATGGCCTGGATTAGCGAGAGGTGCGATAACATCAAGGAGAGCTGAGGTGGTTGGTGGAGGAGTAAGCTCATCGATTCGTTCGAGATACTGCTTCTTGGCATTGGGCGAGCACCCCGCCAATTGCTGGGATTCATAAAAGTACGTTCCTGAGGAGCGGCCGAGGAGGGTGTGCCTATCTGTGGCTGAGAGGAATAGGTGAACGAGCTGGAGGTACTGGTGGGAACACGACTAGCTTGATCTGTTGCCACTCTGGGTTACAGCTACCTTGATCGGTTGCTGCTGTGTATGATTTTGGAGCGGGCCCCGTTCACACAGAGACTGGCTTGAGTTTCTCTTTGGCGCATTTTCGGTAGGAATCTCAAAAAATTGGCGGCATCAAGAGTCCCTTTCTATGGCAATAAGTGTATTGTGTGGCAAACCTTAAAACTGGTATTTGTGTCAGGTGGTCTGTTCTCAGTTGGAATCATGAGTTTGTTTATGGCATTCGCTGGACTCAATGTGGGGATGGTGTGTGTGGCTCTGTGGGTTCACTGTCTATGCCCTTGACTGGAATGTTACTGGCTCAAGTCCCACAGCTTTTGGGTCCTTGAGCAGGGCCCTTAACTCTGAGTGCTCCAAGTACTTTGTGAGGCATCTGCCTCAATCTGTCACTTTGAACATCCATCTGACTTTGCGTTTGCTGCGATTCACTGCCACGTTCAAAGCCAAAGAAAGATTAGTGTGAATGTGCAGCAAAAGGTGAGTAGCACGTTTTCTCTTGCAGCGTATTGGCAGCAGGGAGTTTATGGCTTATGATGTGGTGGAGGCCCGACTCTTCACGAAGGTGGAATTTAGAAGGATCTTTAAGGAAATCTTGACTTAGTGTGGGGATGGTGTGATGGCTCAGTGGATAACAGTATGTCCTCAGACCTCCAGAGTTTGAATCCCAGCCCTGTGTTTGTATGCTCTAACCTTGTTTGCATTGATTTTCTCCAGGTACTCTGGTGTCCTTCCACCATCTAAGGGCATGCGGTTAGAAGAACTGGTGGCTCTAAAATGCCCATCATTTTTGATTGTGTGTGTGCCTTGCATCCTAGGATAGGTGCCAGGCTCACAATGACCCTATACGGCAATAAGTGGTTTGAAGATTAACTACTAGGCATTTCTCGGGTGTCTTGATTCGTTGACGTGTTTGTCTGTCGCAGGCGCCTGCAACTTCGAGAAGCCCTACACGTCCTGTGGGTACGTCCAAGGCAAGGATGACGACCTGGAGTGGGAGCAGATCAACACCAAAGAGAAGCCGTCTTCAGATCCACTGATGCCTGCAGGTCTGCCATCACGGTGTGAATGGTGTGCTTTGGGCTCATATCCAGGGGGAAGTCTAATAGCAGTCCTCAGGACATGTTTTTGACAGGCTATGCTGGACAAAAGCATCTACCAAAAATATAAACCAGTGGTAACAAGGCTCAGTGGGCCATTAATCTCTCGAGACTAAAAGAGCTTCATTTGCAATAATTTCAAAACAAAACCATAGTACAATATGGTCTCCATGTTGGGGGCGTGTGGAATCAAATCTAGTAAATCATGGGGATGATGTTTACTGGGTGACATGGTGGCTCAGCACTTTCACCGCTCTCCTCCAGGGTTATGGGCTTGATTTGCACCTTCACTCTTGTGAGCCAGATTTCCACGTTCTTCCCACATTCAAGTGGCTTTCTCCCAGGGACTCCCACAGCTGAAAAACAGTGTCTCTAAACTGAGCACCTTCTCAGGGTAACATTGTTGGGTTCTATTGAGCCCCTCCTTGCTTGTGTATCGCAAACAGCTTTGGCAGCACGGCCCGTGTGTCTCAGGAATCTTTAGCCACTTTCAAGCTGTCCTCAGCAACCATTTTCCGTCAGATTATTTGGACTGTGCAGTTCGGGTCTCTGGGGCATGGATGTCTACCGGGATTTTCACGCCATGGGTACAGAAAACAGTAACGCCTCAGGAAATGTTGAATCCTCATGAGGGCAGTGGGTGGGAGAGTGTTTGGAATAATTTTAATTATTTGATTATGGGGAACACCCCTGTTTTGCATGTCAAGCTGAGGCTGATGGTCAGCTAAGGAGAATGGCATTCGATTCGGCCTTAAAATGAGAATGGGAATTGTTGATAGAGGGTGTCCTGAATGCGGAAGGCTTTCGTGGTCGTACAGTTAATGCCTCCCCCCTACTGTCAGACTTTCCAGTGTACTGTTTTCTGCTTTTGTTATTCGTTTAGGGGAGCATAATTCCTGCATGTGTGTTTGCTTTTAAAGACGTGTGTTACTGACTCGTGGCACCTGTGTTTGCAGCATTGCAGTGCAAATTAAATTTTAAAAAATTTTATGCATGATGAGGCACAGAGGCATGTGTCCTTGGTGCTCAGAATGGTCTCCCTCAGCCCCAAGTGGGCTGGACTCCGTTAACAGCCGTTTGGCCCCCATTGGAGAATGTGGGGCGGTGTGCGGGGGAGGTGAACACCTCGTTTAAATGCGCGTGTCCTGGTTTAAAGCCACCATCGACCCCCCCCGAATACTCCAAGGAAGTTATGATTTGCCTCTGTGGACCAAAGCTGGTGTGCGTTCATACGAGTTAGAGGAAGATTATATGAGCAAATGGGTACCCCTGGATAAAGAGTGTGACTTCTGGAACGTCAGCCTGAGGAAGTCTGCGTGCACTGTCAAGGGGAATGAAGGATCAAAAGGTGTTCAGTTAGGTACCTGTGCCAGGCCCCATGTAAGAACTGCAGTTTAAACCTGAAAAAGCCCTGGTCGGTGCCCTAAATGGGTCATGGTATCTGGGTCTCAGATGGCGTGAAAAATCCCGATTTACAGCTCGATGGGGACACACTCAGACCCTGGAAGGGGAGCGGGGTTTATATGTCCTGTGGGGTGTTCAAGCCCCTACATTTATTTTTCAGTCCCTAATAATAGAAAGCAAACCTGTATTTACCACTCCCACCCACCCAGACAGGAGTCCCAGTTTGTAACCCCAGTGCCGGTCACCCCGAACATGCTGGGTGACAGTTCCTCCCACACCACGAGCATGACTATCTGTACACTGTCCTGCCCATCTGAATGCTATAGCTGGAGCTATGGCAGATATTTCAAATGGCGATGTTGCTGCATGCACGCTTTCCCTCTGTCCTCTGAGACGGGGGGCTGATTAGATTGTAATGGCTGTTGTTTGGGGGGGTTGGTCAGCAATGGTAGTTATTTCGTAATTGTGGAGTGTAGCAGAGAAAGTCATTATGGTCGATAGAGGCTTCTTCCAAATAAGGCTGGAAGATTTATGATTTCAGACACAAAAATATGTGTGTTTGATAAATATGAGGGGAATGCATCAATGAAATATACGTAAAATGTGTTGCTTTTTTGTTTTTTACCACTGTGAGTAAATGGACGCTTCACCCAGTCAGAATGGCATCTTAGTGCCATCAGCTTAAACCATGGGGCTAAATGGCAGGACATCAACAGCACGGATGGCAGTACATTTAATAATACCTTACATATTCTTCTGAAGCTCTGTGGCCCTTTGGAGTCACACTTGCAATACTTATAATAAGAGAAAGATAGTTAACATCAATATCACACAAAGCTGAGATTTAATAAGAATATAGATGAAATTGTGTTACTCTAGTTCATATGAGGAGTTGACTCTAAGCTCTGTGTAATATGAGTCTAATATTATAGAGTTACCCAGGGGACCAGATACATCTGAAAAAATTTATTGTCCCTGTCTAGGTAACACAATTTAGAACACATTGGGTCTTTTATCTATCTAATTAATCCTCAATTAGTCGTGCCGTTTATCGGCGTAATGCAAACGGAATGACAGTAAAGTGAACGTGGTGATAGTAGCTGTCATGTCGGCGAGGGACATCTTCTCCTGAATAATTTACCTCGGGAGGCACCGGGGAGGAGGGGTGCATCCCTTAAAAATCATACTTGTCCAAACGGCAACAGGATGCAGTTTAAACTGGAGACAAAGGAGCTGAGGGAAGAAAGGTTGGGGATCGACACAGATGTTCTGCGCAGAGCCCCCGAGTGTTGCCTTGAAGAAAAATGAATCTTTACGAAGGGTTAGGAGCTGAGATATTTTTTTCTGAAAGTGTTGTGTTTGTGTTGCCCCAGAGGTGTGTTAAAGTTAATATACCTTATGCGAGCACCACAGGTTTTTCCTCGTGGAAGTGATACGAGTGTGTTCTGTTTTAATGAAACTCAGACAGTCTGGCCTACAGGGCTGCTTGATTCTTGGCTGCGGCCCAAACCTGCCTCTTGCTTGTTCCAGTACCCACTTACACCAATTAGGAGGGCCTTCTGTTTTTTTTTTTTTTTTTTTTTAAAAAAAAAAAAAAAAAAAAACACTAGAACACCCTCACTCAAAGAATCCATCGTGTACCCCCTGAGATCCATCGTGAAATTGCAAAGTGTGTTTGCGTGGAAGGAAACACACTGCAGGGGAGGCTGGAAAATGGGATGATAGGAAAAAAAAAACATTCCATTAAAATTTAATTAACGTTGTATCTACTGGGGGGGAAAAATACTCGGGAGTTTATTTTCAAAGAATTACCACTGTGTAAAGCTACTAGCAAAAGCAAAATACAAGAAGAGTTTGGATTCAATGTTGAGCATGTATAGTGTATATGGTGTTTGAGAGCTGAAAGCAGTGTATATTACAGATAGAAGGTAAAGGTTATCACAGACCCATGGTCAGTGTGTCAGTGACAGCAGGGAGGGTTTAGCAGGTGACTGTCATTTGTGCTACATGCTATCCTTTTATTGAACAAAAATGTTGTTACGCCCCTTTAAGTTGCCTCGGTGGGTAGGACTGTTTCCTTCAGGGTTTGGGGTTTGAATCCCACCTCTACTCAGTGTCTGTGGAGTTTGCATGTCCTCCTCATCTTTTACCAGTTTCTTCCTACAGCCCAAAGAGACAGAATTAGGCTAATTAGCATCTCTAAGTTGCCTGTAGTGTATGATTTTGAGCGTGTATGTGGTCACAAACATGAATGTGGATGTGGGACTGGCATCCCATCCAGGGTGTACCCCTGCCATGTGCTGTCTGGGGTAGGCTCCAGGGCCCACGCTGTGATGTTGACCAGGATAACCGGTTAGAAAATGGCTCATTTTTATGCCAATTTGTCCTGTGATGGTAAATCCTATTAAAGTGTGAATCCTCTATTTACTTAAAGGTTGACTGTTGAAGTGCTGACATCACGAATGGTGCCCTTCCTCAATTAGCTGGCCACAAAATTGTAACCATGTCCAAGGCCCAGTGGCCGCCTGCCCTAACCTAATTGTTGGGAGCGTGTTCTCCTCCGTAATCCTGCGAAAAACAATAATCCTTGCTTAATGTTTTTCCTGAGATGGGAATGAACTGCTCCGTTCAGTAGAAATGGCCATAACCTTGGCCCGGTATTACCAGGATTGCCACGGCCGCACTGTCAATAAACACACACTGCAGATTGATGCGGAAGGAACATGCCGTCGATGGCTATTTATAATTCTTTCCAGGCATTTTATGTTGTTATTTTTGGTGGCATTCAAGGCGGTATCGAATGCATTGTAATTATGGAATCAAGAACAATTCTAATGATCTGGCTACATTAACCAAGGGAAAAACCTTCTATTAATTATTTTTGCAGGAAAATGCCTGTGGATTTTCTCTGTATTCATAGAGATTAATTATAGACTACTCAAATTTTCGTATTCAATTACCGTAGTAATCAAAGCTTTAATGAATAAACAGCACACACATAGAAAAGTGATACAAGTTATATATGTGTTTATATCCCCGTTTCTATGCTGATAGCTAAGCTGTAATGGCCGTCTAGCGGTCTTGCATATCCATTAGAGGGTTTGTGAGCCTGGAGCCTATCCTAGGAAGCATTGGACACTCAGGATGGGATGCCAGTCATCACAGGACACACAGCAATGCACTTTGGGTAATATATAAATACCAGTTTGGCTAACTGCATGTCTTTGGACTGCTGGAAATCAGCGCAACCTGGGGAAAACATGCAAACTCCTCACACACATGCAGAACTGGGGTGAGAATGAAACCCATGGCAATAGAAGCACGGCGCATCAGTCCTACCCCGTGACCCACCTTTAATTATCAGCCAGCATTCAAACTTAATAGCTTTGGAAAAACAAAGTGGTGTTCATTTCGAAAATGCTGGCCAAAATGTTTACCACAGCACTTTAATATTAGATGTTTGCAGAAGCCTTGCCCAGATAATGGAACGTTGGATGGGAGGTCGAATGTATAATGATGCCATGCCAGGCAACAGAGCATCCTAGAAAGATATTTATTATAATATTTAATTGTTAAGCTTGATCAGCATGTCAGAGTTTATTAATATTTCCCGTGTGCCGTGTTATCAGGCGAGCACAGCCGCTCCTGGTTAATGAAGCGGCGGTTTGGTTATACGCAGAACCCGCTTTTCCGTAGTGATGCCCGTAGAGCTGTCTGAGGTCACTGTGACCCTCCATTGTGTCCAGCCGATCGAAAGTGTGTTGGCGCGTCCTGCGGGGGTCACCGGTGGCTGGAACTTTTTTCTGTCTTTGTTTTTGTTGGTTGTGGCATAACCATGGGAACCAACCTCACAGACCCCAAACTGGGTCTTACACCTCTGGCGATTTGTGGTCAATTTCTCTTCGATCAGACTCTTCAGCAGCCGTGGTATTTGGACCTTTTCAGTGTTTCAGTGGGCCTTGTTTACTAGGAGGGTGGCTGATTTGGACCATGCGGTCATGTAGGAGAGCTCCAAGCTGCTGTTTCCACCCCCTGAGCTCCCCCCCACTGGACTGGCACACGTTTGAGAAAACAGTCATTCCTCCAATGACCTGCCACCGGTGGTGGCTAATTGACCAGATTCACGTTCATCGGTACGCTATCACACCCCCAGTGAGACTTCGGGATGTTTTCATGGAGGGTGGGAGATGGAGACAACTCACCCCCCCCCAAGGAAATCCCCTAATGAGGGAACGGTGTGAGACTTTGAGGAGCAAGTGGGGTAACAGTGACTAGCCTGTGAATAAAGTAGACTTTATTGCATTACAGCTGATCACGGCAGTATTCACCCTACTGGGCATTTAATGCCATCATACGCTGACGTAAGAAGGTCCTCCTGCTTCACTTTAGTCCATGTACTGGTCTGGACATCCCGTGAGGCCTTTTTAAGGTCTCTATGCACTGCTATTTAATTTTGCTTGCACCACAGAGAAACACAATTTATATAATAATAGCTGAACTCATCTGACCAACAAATCTGATATTTTATTGGTTTATACTTTCAGAATGAAGACTCAGGCTCATTAGTGGCCTGCAATCTGAATGTGACTAAATTACATCACTAATAGCGAAATGCTAGCCGCTTCGGTGTTTTTGCCTCCTGTACGCCTGGCCTGGAAAGGAGACCCGAGGTAGGAAATGTGAGCTCTATGATGGCAACAATCTTGACAGAAGCCAACGCCGATGCTGATTGGAGAGGACCATCTGCTTTTCCTCACTGGGGGGGCTTGTTTGGTTTAACCCTACACAACCGCGGGTGCAAAGGCTCGCCTCTTTCCAGCCGGGTGGGCTGAAGCAGGGGCTGGACGGGGAAAGAGGATCCCTCGTTAACGTAAACATGCCATCGCATGCCAATTCCCTCCCCCAGTACCCAACGGCTTAATTACCACATCGAAAAACGACAAGCCTTTGTTTATCCCAACCCCCCCCGTCTGATTGCTGGTTTGTCCTTGTACGGCTGTTTCTTCGCTGCTTTGGATGCTTGGATCTCAGTTAACGATGTCACTGGATCTGGTCCTGTTGCTTAAGTAGAACCAAATGATTTGACCACAGTGTGCTCTTGGTTTTCTCTGTCCATTTGATCTACACGCATTATGTATTCTCATCCATCCATCCGTCTAAATTCCATAATCAAGAATTCGGCTGGGGGTGATTATGAGCCTTCAGCCTAAGGCAAGTGACACAGGGCTAAATATCGCATGGCACACACTGACAGCCAGGCACGATGGCCAAACACGGGGAGAACATGCAGGCTGCACACCTGGAGAGCAGAGAGTGGGAATCGATCCCAAAAGCCTGGTGGCGTGAGGCCACATCACTTCCCATCGAGCCTCCGTGCTGCCCGTGATGTCGAGGCAAAGCCTGTAATTACCGACATATTACCGACACTCTGAAAAACAGCGAGTGCTTTGCTGGAACAGCAAATCAGAGGTGGGAGGACCTGCAGATGTTCAGACAAAGCGTGGTCCCCCCCCCAAGGCAAGTGCGTTGAAGACCAGGGCAACGTCGTCTTTCACTCGGTGGGCCTGCTGGGTGTCTTCCCCCCCCCCCCAGCCCAGGGCTAACCTCCAGGGTCAAAATGACGCAAACCTGAATGGATGTGCTTTGCACGACAACCCGTTTGAACCGTTTGACGGGAGGAGAGTTTTGGGGGGGGGGAGGGGAGATTAATTCGCACAGCTGCCAAAGGGACCAGCTTTGATTACAGAAGCACCTATCACACTGCATATGCTGCAGTAATTAAAACCAATCCTGCTAATTCCATGCAAACAAACAGGGATAACGGCGCTTGAGCCACTCTGGGGCTGCCACCCAGCGTTGTCCCGTTTGTCAGAGCCGTCCAATTGCTTCTGTCACATCCAAGCTTATTATGTTTCACCCGCCGGTTGGCATGGGATGCATTTGTCTCCCACCGTCATCCTTCTACCATAGGCAAGAGAAATAGATCCCCCCCCCCCACCCAGCTCCGTGCCACCCCCTGCTGCTTGCTGGAGGATGTGCTGTTGGGGGACCTTGGAGTTATTGCACCAGGAAAAGACGAATTAACTATTTTGAGTATAAACTGTCTATCTCCTCCCCAGAAGCCCAAGGTGACTGGGAGAACTTTTACTTGGCCTGGGAAATCTCCCACTTTTCTGTTTTGTTGTAGGGGTGAATTCATTAAGGGCCACCGTGCTGTCCCTCACCTTTAATTTACAGCTCCTCACAGCATCATTTTTGCTGCTTTGTGTCTCTTTTGGACTGGACTGAAGTGAAGTGATAAGAATCACATAGGCTATGTTGTACGTTTGCGTTGATCCATTTGTCTGTCCGTCCGTAACACGTATCCAGTACAGGGTCTCAGTGAGCCTTCAGCCTATCCCAGTAACCATAGGGTATGAGATAAGGGACACCCTGGATGTCAGCTGTACATAATTTGTCACAGATGTGTCTCACTGAATGAACTGACCGTGCCGTTCTGGACTGGAATAGCATTCGAATAAAAAGTGAGTGCCGTCATCCTTTATCCCACACGGGATTGTCTAGCAATCATCTCCCACCAGGCTAAATGGGGCCCCACAGGTGGGAGCAAGGGTTCGATTTCAGTCGGCACCACAGACATGGTGCCAGAGAGGCTCAGCGTGGCTCCGCCCCCCCCTTCTTAGGGTGTATTTATTAAAATACAGATTTGTGCGCCGGTCGGACAGGCTGTTCCCCTGGTGGAAACAAGATTACCACTGACGCCTCTGTGTGCTGCCACATTACTCCTTCAATAGGCATTCCCCCTCGGAATCCAGCCCGGAAAATCGGATTGGCCACAACAGGGGTAGATGGGAGTCACAGGCACGCCATCCAGGCTGTCCCATCAGGTGTGATTTGTGCCGAGGTCGCATTGTGGACGGTCCCAGCAACCTGTGGTCACGTTGGACGTGAGGGGGAGGAGCAGGGGTGTGGAGCCACCAGTCCACCAAACGGAAGCTCTACTATTTGTGTAGACTTAAGTGATTCGCTGGAAACTCAGTAGCTACTTCTGAGCCTGGGGGGTGGGAGTTAAATCCCAAAAGCTACACAGTGCTTCCCAGTCATTTATATTGCTTCACTTGGAAATTGTAGCAGTCACATTCTCTTGCTTCAGAGACAAAACAAGCAACTTAAACAAGCTTTTACCAGCATTTGCCTGGATTAATGTTTTAAAATCAGGGTGATTACATGAGTGTTTGCATCAGGGAGGTAACATTTCATCCGTAACAGTGAGCAGCTGTTTGTGAAGATAGCTCCTGTCGATGAGCTCCGTTAGTTTGTTGCTCTCCATCGGCGTGACCAGAGGGGCCCAGTGAAATGACCGAAGATGGTCTACGCCATCTGTCGTGTGGGAACGGTCAGCGGAAGATGGGCTTAACAGAGAGGGAAAAACATTCTCGTAAGATCCAACGGCAGTAATCGAATTTTACCACACCAGTACAGAGATATACCAAAGTCGAAAGCTACTAAATATTATTTAAATGACAGAAGAAACCAGTGGAGTGATGAAATGCTAAAAGTTGAAGTAAACCGATTGTCGGTGTGCAATCCATTCACACTCTGGATGGTAATTTCCCAAAACTGCAGAAAGAAGGGTTTATGGGAATTGGGATGCCTGCGATGTGTTGGCTTGGGTTTTATAGTAGCTTTTGAGTGGATGCTTAATTAAACCATTCTGGAGTTTACTTGGGAAGTCTTTGGGTATGGTGAGCTCTGCATTGTATCCTGTACTTCCCGGGGTAGGCTTCTGCAAGAAGTTATGGATGGTAGGTGGATGGACCAACGATAAACGAACTTTGAATGTTTACTCCAACATTCCCAGTCCCTGGTTAAAGTAAGATGGTTAATTTCCCCACACACACACACACCTACACACATGCACCAACAGCTTGCCTAATCTCCCCTGGGGTGAAATTACAACACTACCAATCTAAGAGTTTAGTCAAAGGAAACCCTCCCCCCCTTCAACAATGTCATTCCCACCTCACTTAGAGGAGGGAAATCTCAGTTGCCCATTATCTTGTTTCCTCTTTCTATAAATGGCTATTTCTCTAAGCCATCAGGAATGCGGGGTGGTGGGTACGAGGAGACGAGTGTTTTGCTGGGTGGTTAAGGTGCAGTTCACACTAATACTGAGAGCCTGCCTTTCCAGGAACAGTCTGGATGTTGAAGTGTAGGACCCGAGCAAGGGCCCATTAACTGGTGGTACAGAAGCTGCTAAAAATGACAGCCCTTTCAACTAATCGATTTGACACCTCATAATAAGGTGAAAGATGATTTTTTTTCTATACCGTAATATGTCGTTCTGTGAAATATGAGGTCAGAGATATTTAACGCATGCATATTAAAAAGTAACGGCTGTCCTGAGGATAATAGTTCAAGTATGCCCGTGTGAAGGAAAAGAATGATGTGTCATCACGATGACAGAAAAAAATTGCTGCCTTCCTTCCGCTCTTGACATGGGATTTGTGAAAATGTTCTCGCACATTTCCACCTTCTCTGTGTTGCAGGACGAGATCTGAGTTCCACCGTTTGAATTTTATTTGATTATTTAACTTGATCCACCCTGCAAACAACCCAGAGGCGAAAATCTGTGGCTGCACTTGGATCAGGACTAACGTGTAGCGCCAAATTAGATTTGTGTATATTAAAACTCTCTCTACATCGTGATTACCAAGGTCTCATTGTCCAAAGTAAATTGTAGTATGAAGACAGTACAGTTTGTCACTTTAAAATCAATGTGCGTGAGACCCACAGTGAAGCCAGGTCACCTGACACACTCATCATTTCCTTCTTTCATGGGAACTGTTCAGTGGAACTACCCACAGCTGCCACTTCTTTAACTGCTATCTGATGTTTTGCTGAGGCCGGTTTTTCTGAAACGTGTTTGGCAGGGAGTTAACTGAGAATGAGATATGGGTGGAACCTTCTCTTTGGCTCACTTGGGTGATCAGTAAACAAAGTCTGATTCTGGGCATCAGACACGTTCACACCAGTCTCAGCAGACCTGGTCCGTGACCTGCTGAAGGTCGTCAAGGTCATGTGGGCCCTGAAGCCATGTGGTGTCCGATACCTGTGTTTACAGAACAGCTCCCATTGAAACAGGGAGGATAAACTCAAACATCACACCCACTAAGGCAAACACCCCCTCCGATGTCCCTCTGTGATCGGGGTCTTGCACTATTCCACTTCAAAATGAACGTCATCAGTTTACAGGGTGCTTTGCAAACAAACGTTAATTGATTAGCAGCGAAAACAGAACCCTTTTCCAGTTCCAATTTTCCTCTGACTTGATTAACCGTGTGAACCTCTAAATCAGGCTCTATATGAAGAAACACCCCGTCAACACTATACTATTGATAGGTGTGGAGAAGTTTTGTGCAATGTTCCAAATGAGCATATAAGATACTACAGAAAACCCAAAGGGGGCGCTCTGACAAATGTCCCGGTCTGCTGGTGAAAACCGGGCCCTCTGCCCCTCCGAGAGGCCATCAGTCATTTTGCATGATGCTGTCCCGCAGTACGCCGGCGTCCACCGTTTTTCATCTGAGTTCCCCGGCCTAAGTCAGCCTCACGTTTCACCAGTGGCGCTGGATGAAGCATGGGAAAGTACACCTGTCTGGGGGGACGAACTTGTTTTCCATCTGCTGCGGCCGATGTTTCGGGCCATTTCATTTGCGCTCGTCTCTTCTGCCGGCTGGTAGGCGTTAAAATGCTGGGAAATGTAAATGGTTTAAAGGGTGTATTTCCCAGGCCCTCTCGGGGGACCGTTGATCCATTCAGTACCTTAAGAGCTGACACCTCCTCCCAAGTAGAAAAATGTCATTACCTGCCATCCCTGCGTGCAGGTGTTTTCTCTTCGCTCAGCTAATGGCTCCGTTGGCATGGCCGGTCCTCCTTGCTGCTCTCCGCCTTCTCGCGTGGCGTCGCGTCGTGAAGTCATTTCAGAGTCCCCTACCGAAATATTTCAATCACCTCAACGACGCCAGCCTAATGCTGTCTGCACACCATTCGGTGAATTAACATTTTTAATGAAACAGGTTTCTGTTATTAATCGGTTTCACGCCTCTAATTTGGAATTTTTGTACATTTTGCACAGGGTGGCACGGTGCATTTAATCAAAATCAAAAGTCATCTCTTCCACGAATCAGGAGAACGCAGTCCTGCTCATCTTTGCGTTGTCGCATTATTTACTGGCATCCATGTTTTTTCTTGCTGAAAACCAGGTTGCACCATTTGTTGTCATTTTATTTTTTTTATATCTTCCTTGTGCTCGTTTTTCAATGCCTTTGTGGTTTTTGTTGTTTTTTTTTTTTTTTTGCTGCGTTGTGAAAAGGGGACCACGTGGATTAAAGTGCCACTTCCAAGGTCATCGCTGCACAACAACAGGGGCTGGGAATGGCCTTTTCAGTGTTCCTGCTTCACTTTTTTTAATAAATGGAATCATATAAATCATTTTTTCTCCTGTAGAAGTTTGATTGCAAAACCTTACCCTTTATGTTAATGGCAAGGAGCCCACAGATTGCTTTTAAAGCTCTTCTCATCTTAATTGGTCTTGTGTCGCTGTTGTTGGGTGGGGGCCATTTTCATGTGGAGTGCTTGGCAATAACCTTTAAACAATCCCGTAATAATTTGCTTTTGAAACAGCCTAATTACTGAGACGGGTTCTATTGTCACATAATGCAAGTTGGAAAAATGCTGCTTTTTTTCTTTTTAAGAGGAATTGAATATTGTAAGTGAACATGCTGGGAAAAAAACATTTACCAACTATTTTTATAAGTTGGTTAGCTAATATTTTTTGGGTACAAGATACACAGAAGGCTGGCATTGCAAGTGTTTGTCTTTTTGTTTTTGGGGCAGTTTTTTTCCGAGAAGGTGCAGGCTTGTGACATAGGCCACCCTATGGCAGAGTTGACTCCCCTGAGTTGACAAAGTCAGATTTCAGAAAACGAGAATGAAAAACCATCCACCTCTGCTCTAAATTCACTGCAGCTTAACCATCACCCATAGTGAAGAAGCCAGTGCAAAGAGACATTTTAAAAAGGTGCTACTAACCTTTTTTTCCGAAACAAAACTAGGAATGTAGCCTTACTTTTCTATTATTTTTAATGAATGCATTTGCTAGGCTAATGCTTTTCTCTGAAGACTTCTGCGATGTGGTAAGGGCGTTAAATGGCAAACGTGTTAAAATGTGTCGGAACAGCTGCATCTCATGAAGGACGATGTTAGCTTAAATAGTGAGCAACAAGTATAGCGGGGGCCTGGAGAAGATGAGCAGCTCGTGGTGGACAAGCAGCCATAGTGTAATTGGTGACTACATGCAGTACATTTCAGAAATTACATGGTGCCTTGACTTATATGGACACACTAATTAGAGACGTGGGGATTAGGGGTATTCTGGGGGGTGAGGTGAATGTCGGCCCACGGCACAGTGGCGTGCTAACCGGGGAACTCTAATCATTGTAATTTGACCCGTGAAAAGATTGCATGCTGTCACGGCAACATGTCATGACGGGGAAGGAAGAGTCGTTTCGATGTGGTCGTTTGTGCCATAGCTGATGCCTCGGTGAGCCACGTCGATGCCAAGACGATGGCCGAAGGCACGGTCTCGGTCACCCAAGCTGGATGGATCATGTTCTCGCGTCTTAAAGGCGACGGTCAGTCTCATGCATCGGAGCAGAGGTGGACAAACTGAACATCATTGGTTAACTGAACATGTACTGTTAGCATGCTTTGGAGGAGTGGACAGCTAGGTGACCCTTGACCCTTTGGGGTTTTTGTTCCTCTCCAGCTTCTGGCTCTTTCTGCTTGCTCTGTGTACCGTGTGTGCTTGTATATGTATATGCTAAGCCCTCTGGGGTGACTGTGTCGGGCAGGTGGCCCTATACAAATATACCGAGTTGAATTATCATGATTTGCAGTGTGGACTGGGTAGGTTGTACGAAGGAGGCAATGCGAGGGTCATCCTCTGCTTGGTTTTTCCTGGTGGCGTCGTGGGGGCCGTGTAGCTCCAGTCGCGGACTTGGCGGATCGCAAGCAGATCACTCCTTGTGTTTCAAGGGCAAGAAGAAAGGAATGGCTTTGTTGGCATAATGATGTAACAAATAATGCACCTAGCATGTGACAAAGTTTATTGGATGCAAAGATAATTGCTTTTTATTTCGGGAGTCAAGGCTTTTGTTTTTGCTGCTCGTTTTCCGCAACTTTTGTTCCCCGGAGGCTTGTTGGCGGGTTTTGCGTTTCAAGTTTGTGCTCAGAGCACGTCTCTCGACAACAAAGGATTGGACTGTTAGTGTGGATTACCGATGGCGGCCTGTTACGGCACCCCTGCTGTCGCGCCTCCCTCAGATTTGTCGGGGTTCGGTAAAACTGCATGTGGAGCGGGCCTGTTTAATAAGTGCCGCATAACACACACGTGGGGTGCTCAGGTACGAAGTTTTTTAATGTGTATCCCTAATGCTCTAATGGGCGTGATGTGTAGAGTTAGCACCTTAGGTGTCTGTGGATGGAAGGTTGTGGGTTTGAATGCCTTGGTCAACAGAGTAATCATTTCAGTGGTCACCCTCGAGCAAGGCCTTGACCCCAGCTGCTCTAGGTATGCTGGCTAATTCTGCTCTCTGACCCCAAGCTTTCCTCAGTTGTGTGTCATTTTGGACAGAATAGATCTGCTAAATTAACTTAGTGTTTTCAGAATCCAGGACTGTGAGTTAGATTATATCCCTGGTCTGGTGAGGATGGAGTTTGTTCTAGTATTTGTGTGAGTTGATATTCATGATCCAGAAAAATTTTGTTAGGTGAATTTAGGTGGGAGGCCTTGGAAAATGCTAGCACGCCCTGGGCTTCCTAGGATGGGGTCCAAACTCACCAAAACCCTGGGCTCAGTGCCTATGGAAGATGGAAAGAGGGCCTTGCAGAATGCATATGGGCATTTTTTAGAAAGTGATACTGCAAATACTGAGTTTCACAGTTGATAAATTATAATGTAAATACTCAAAAGTAAAAAAAAAAAAAAAAAAATGTAAAGACACCAGGGAAAAATCCTGGAGTCCAACAGAGAGACAAGGAGTGATAGTACAGCCGATGGAGTGGTACAGATGTGGTTAGTGGTTAATGAGGGACTAATCAGAGACAAATTAATTAACTTAAGCAGCGATCAGATAGGGACATCTTAATTCTGATTAAGTCCAAATGCGACATGACATTGACAAACCCATAAGCCAGTTAGACTCAATTTGGTTGGTAGGCGTCTTACAGCAAAGGTACATTGAGGATGCCCTTGAGAACTAATGATCTCATTTTCAAGCTAGGCATGTCAGTCAGTGAACGAGCCCCCGGCCCCTCCCCTCCAGGGTGGGGAGGAATCCATAAATCTGTGACCAGGAGGAACCACATCGATGTTGCCTAGGCTTCCCGATTTCCTTGGCAATGGAAGCTTCTCTCGACCGCCTCTGTAGCAGGTGAAGGTGTTGCCAGTGTCTTCTGGAAATTGTTGCTGGGGGGGAGCTCCATTAGGGGAAAAGAGGGTAAACGCGTGACACGTATTACCGCTGACAGAGCTCCTTGCAAGGAGAGCGGCACGTGCATATTAAAAAAAAAACAAGCTAATTGGCCAGAATTAGCCAAGTTAGAGTAGCTCTCAAGGGTGTTGACTTGATGACATGTTGAAGGCATAAATTGGGAAGAGCACGTCTGTATGTGATTTGCATTCAATGTGGCATGATTCTGGGGGCTGGATCTCCCACCTTTACATCATAAAAGCGCTATAAGAATGTAACCAGAACATAATAAGAGTGAGACAGTAAGTGTGCAACACTTCTGACTGCTGCCGTGCTACGATGCCATCCTGTTCACAGCGTGAGTAGCATTGTGACGATTTCCAGATCATGCTCACAAAGTGCTTGAATGCAATCTTTGAAGGGGACCAGTGCAGGACACAGTCAAGAGGGTGCCCCCTACAGGGTGTACATTATTCAGTACAGCGTTCTTCAAAAAAGAATGGATGAAATTAATGATCCATGGAGGGTTCTGCATTTGGACTAAATGATTGGGTTAAATCTGCCATTGTCCGACGTTCTATACAAGCCCCTCTCCGTTGCAGGGTCACTGCGAGCTTGGAGCCTGTGCTGTGAAGCATGAGGCGGGGGGGACACTTTGACAGGATGCTGGTTTATGTGATATTACTGCTTCATTAAACCTGCTGGTAAAATAAGCAGAAACGCATTGATTCAGATGCAAAAACAAACATTTTTAAACAATCTGAACACAGCTTGATAATACTCCAACGACATTCAGCTAGCCCTGTGCATGGAACGGTTAATGTTAAGCACCTTTATTGAGGCTGCAACCGCCAGTCCCCCAATGAGATTTGAACCTACAGCCTTTGGGTTATGAACCTGCGTACTGAGCCACTATGCGAGCAGCTGCCCTACCTTGTGAGCAATTGGTGTTTACTCGACCAAGTCTTCTAGACAAAGACATTTCCTCAAGCAGTTCATGATGATGCATGAACCCATGGTAAACAATGGATGCCGTAGAACCATTAACACTCGACGCTTCGTGTGTTTGAGGCAGAGATGGTATTATGGAGTGGATTAGAGATCCTGTCCACTCCCCTGTATGTGAACTAGTCTTTACATTGATCCTCCGGCCGGTCTTATACAGTATCGTTATCGTCAATCGAATTAGAATACAGCGCCAAAGGCTAATGGCAGATAAGTAATAGTAAAGCCAGAAAAGCAGCGATATGGGGCTTTCGTAGCTGCCCCTTTAGTCGAAGGTCAGGGAGGGCAGTGAGTGCTGGGCTGGCCCGTCACCACAGGGTACCCGTTGTTTAACTCCCAGTCTGTCAGGGCGCGGGGCTATGAGAAATCTCCCCCTGTAATTAGCTTCATTGCGAGCACAGGGCTGTGAAAGCTCAGGGATTCGACCGCCAGGCGTCGATTTAGCGGGGAGAAAAAAAATAGCTGGCTAGCTTGTTTGCTGGGGTCTAAGATTCGTGTTAAGACTGAACTATTTATCACAGACCCGTTAGTGGCAGAATAGGCTGCTGCCGACTGGCTCCCTATGCGGTCGACCCGTGAGGCAAAGTGTTCCGCCACCCCTGTCTCGCTGAGGTGACTCCTGCTGAAGCTCCTGCTGCAGTGAGACGATTGGTCAACGGGAGGAATGACTAGTTCATCACTTACCTTTGCGAGTTTATTACTGCACTTTCGGCCCCGGATGGAACGGGACAGAATGACAGATACGTAGGTAGACCAACAGACATAGGATGGAGAGAGAAACAGATACAGAGGTACAGACAGACAAAATAGCAGTAATGTGAACACACATGCTTGTTTTTTCTTTAAAACCCCCTCGGACAAATTTGTATGCTCCTGCTCAATTAAATATTATTAATTAAAATGAATGAACATGACATTATTATTCATAAAGTGCTTATTCGGAAAATGGTCATAGCATTTTCGACAGCAGTTAACCAAGTAATGTTTAAAAGTTATACTGCATCCTAAGGCTACAGACGAAGGTAAATGCACCAAGAAAAAAAATACACACACGTGCGCAGTCACCAATTTCATCTTCAGCCTACCAGCCTTGTGAGCCACAGAGAATCATGCTCTTCTATGCTTCGCAGAGGTTCACTGAGTTCGTTTAATGACCGATGTCTGAATCACTGCTCATGCCGCCAGCAGTGTTGGCTTGATTCATGTCCTAGCATCCACAAGCATCAAGCTTATTTGGTCATTCAGGTTTTTTCCGCACACGACCAAAGTGTGTTTAGGGGAAGTGGTGACTATGAAGTCCCGTCACGTGTGGCTGTGTGCAGAGTTTGTGCCCTGTCATGGACTGGCATCCCGCTCAGTGCGTCCTGTACATCCTGGGAAAAGCTCCAGGTTTGCACGGTGCTGTGTCGGATGAGCGGTTAAGGAGGACTGATGGGTATTTCCATTTTTTAATTTTAGCTAGGTAGCTGAAAAAGGTCCCTTATCTAAGCACAAGCATGTGTTAAAGGGGCAGCTCTGTTCATCGCGTGATGGGGGGGGCACCTCACTGATGAGCTTAATTAATCATGGCGCTCGCAGCTGTCGGTGGTACGCCCCCGGGCCTCCAGGATGTCCGTGGCTCTCCCGCCTCGCATCGGGGTTGTTCATTAACCGCTCTGAAGCGGGCGAATCTGTTTGTTTTTTCCTCGTCACCTCTTCCCAACGCCATCTGTAATCCAAGGGGCTCTGAAGCGTTACAGTGTGCCAACAGGCCATCCCCATTTCAACTGGGAGGCGGGGTTTGTAGGTGATGCTTCTGTAGATGACATGAACCTCAAACAGGGACACGTTGACATGGAGACAGCTTAAACATGGACTCTATACATTTAGTATATATGTAATATTGGTTTTATTTATATATTATTGTATGTAACTGTCTATATTTGTACACTCTGTGCTCCGGTGGCAGTTAGGATTTAGGGTCTTTCCAAAGGGTCCAACAGTAACATCATCACTTTTGCCTGCTCTGGGATTTGAACCCACTAAGATATGCACAACTCCAAAAAACAATACAGATACTTACCCTTGGCAGGGTGGGCTGCACTGGGAACAAGGCTGGCCTGGACTGGGTGCCCATTTGTCACAAGGCATAAGGCTGGGGTACACCCTGGACTAGATGCCAGACTGTCACAAGCCAGACACACACCGGGCAATTTAGAGACACCAATTAGCCTTACTGCATGCCTTTGGGAGGAACCAAGAGGTGTGATGGGACAGTGCTAACCACTGACTCACTGTTCACCATGTTTTTAGCAAGCTGTTTCTTGCTGTTAAAATTGTGTGGATAGTTTCCTCCACACTCACTTGATGTTGTGTGTCATAACTTTATTTTTAATATTGTATTCCAAAGCTCAGTAGTTGTTTCTATATTCCTTGCTATCCTTTCCACATTGGGCATTGACATGAGCATGGTTACCCAGGGGTGTGGGCAGAGCCTCGGTTGTGGGGTTTGGCTGTCCATGGCAACTCAACATGCATGAGATGCAGGTCACCCTTGGAATGGACCCATACAAATGCTGCAGGACAGAGGGGGTGTTGGCCTCGCCTGAGGGCACTGCTTGTGAAAGGCTGTTTAACCCCATCTCCCCCATCCCCAGGTGCGGCCTTCATGATGGTGAATGGTACGGGCAGGTTCGCGGGCCAGAAGGCACAGCTGTTCCTGCCCCAGCTTAAAGAGAACGACACACACTGCGTCCTGCTTCAGTACTTAGTATCGGGTCAGGACGGAACCAGCCCGGGGCATCTGAGCGTCTACGTCAAGGAGAATAGTAGCCCGCTGGGCATTCCGGTGTGGAACACGTCTATACCCACGGCGCCAGCCTGGCATCCACTGGAGCTCGCTATCAGCACGTTCTGGCCAAACTTCTACCAGGTAAGGGGTTCAGAGCCACCGTCCACTGTGGGATTCGCCCCCCTGCTGGTAGGGCAGCATTCACACAGATCTGACTGAGGTGCGACCGGTATTTTACCGCTTTGAAATTCAATAGATTCTTATCCCTGTGACAGCAGGTTTTCTTAGTGGTTCTGTGTTCCCGAGGCTGCACGTCCGTCATCGCCAAGTGCTTTAGTATGTCCCTAACTGTTGGACTATGCCAGAACCACCCAGATAAGCCTGAGATATTCAAATTCATGCTTCTTACTGATGCACTCAAAAACAGTCCAAAGAATGGCATTTGAAATTAATATTTTTAGCCACTTTTTGGTTAATTACATTTCATCGCTTGTATGAAAAGACAAGTCATGCTAGATTAGGTCACATATGTGAGGTTGTACTTCGTTTACTGGAATAGCATCCATGTCATCTGGTTGATATTTCTGGGCTAACTTTTGATAAATATGTTAAGCTGTACTTTAGGTAAACTGGGTAGTTTTCACATATCCCATTTTTCTCTTTAGAAAAGACATAGACACTTGTATATACAGATCAGTGTATTGTATGTTTTGGGCTCAGAGCTCTCCAGTATCTACCATGCTGGGAGTCATCGAGTTTAAGGGCCATGCTCAAAGAGATAGGGATATGGTTGCACTGGGATTTGAACCTGTGACCTTTTGGACCTGGGAACAGAACTATATCTCACTTAGCTACATGCTGCCCTATAAGCACATTGACAGTAGTGTGGATGTGTGTAGTCATGTGATGCCCGTGAGGCCGTGGGTGGAGCAGCCCCACAGTAGACACTCCATGCTCCTACATTTTCACGACCAGCCTCTTGCTCCGGGTATCAGTTTAATTGGCACACATCCTTCAGGCTCCCATCGTGAAACACCCCCCCTGCATTCCCGCCACACACATGGGCTGGACAGCCACTTACATGCAAAGCCCTCAGAGAGAAAGAGAGAGATGAAAACCGCAGAGTTCCCCTGACGACGTTCAAAGAAATGGGTGCCATCCGTCACTGGAAGGACGGTCCATTTTACACTGACGGCCTGGCTGCCAAAACGCCACCGGGGATAATTCTTGACGGCAGGAATAGTGACTTTTTAACGCGCTCTCTGATTAACAATGGAAACCATATCTTCAGAACTACATCTAATTAGCTGTATGGAACTAATTATAGGTGCCTGTAATTGCTCTGTATTCTCAGTGTTTGTCAAAATTAAACCACCTGGCAGTTAGAGATTAGCTTGTCTTTTATTTTGTAATTACAGGGTACGTCTCTCCCTCTCCCTCTCTCTCGTACACTCTCCGTCTGGATCGGGAGAAAAGGACACCTACGGAACTTTGATTCCTCCGTGTAATTTAAAGGCAGTCATTTTGCAGGCTTTCGGTATGAACTCTGTGGAATTAGCTGCTTTTGTTCTCCTTTATTCAGTTGCACGCCGCACTACAATTGGAGCCGTGGATAAAGCTACGACACTCCGATTATCCTTCTAACGTCTATCCATTGTGACACCGAAACGGTGTCAGCGTTTTTGGCTGGCTTGAGGTGGCCGGGGAGGATGTATTCATGCATTATCTGTCAAACCTGCTTTTTCCGTTCACCACGGCCTCCCACTCTTTCATGTACTTAGCACCTGTTTCAAGAAATACGTGCACAGCTCTTCACTGGCCTCAGCAGCCACGGATTCCTGGCAGCGTGGAGCACGACTGCCGCAGGTCATCGTGCTGTGAGGTTGCCGTTCAGAGAAGTACATGAGCAGGTGTGCTTTCTAAGAGCACACTAGCCCCCCGCCCCTCATACCGTACCTCTCCTCAATGTATCCTTTCACGTTTTAGACCAGCTGTGTTGAACACATCTGAAATGAAATAGCAGGTTAAAAAATAAAAAGGAGGGGGAAAAAAAATAAAACCGCCGATAAATCTGTCAGTGATGGAGGGCAATTAGAGAGAAGATGGAGTGAGCTGGAGTCACTGGACACGGTCCAGCAGCGACCTCGCAAGCCGACGGCAAAGCTGCTTCGGAGTCACGGCGCTCGGTTTTGTGACCTCTCAAAAATGACAATTAGTGCTGCGTTTTGTTTTTTCATTCGTTTTTCTGGAAATAAGTAATTTTGAACACAAGTGAATGTTCTAATTAAGGCGATTCCGCATGACTGCGTCGGCTGGTTTTAACGACCCGCATTGATAAGCCCCCCCTCCAGGGCCGCATCGCCGTCTGCTCTCCCCGGTCCTCCCGGGAAACGGACGCACGGTCTTTGCCACGCTGGAATGAGTTTGCCTGCAAACGTGTTTATTTTTTGCCTTCATTCGTAGAGGGCACTTGAATGGGCGGAGGTCAGGAAGCGTTGTATGCAAACCAAACTCATTCTCAAACATTTGGTTGAGCCAAATGGCCAAACTACGTTTTGATCTGAGTGCGCAATTTGTACTCTGATTCTCGTTGTTCAAGTGGCGTGTTAAAGGCAGGAGTTTTTGGTCAAGACTCTTGTAGTTACCATGCTTGTGTTTGGTTCTGCCGGTTCCTGGAAGGTTGCTGGTTCAAATCCCACAGTTGGCCTAACTGCTCATATCACCATTGGGGCCTAGAGCAAGCCTGTAAACCCCAAAACTACATTGCTTTGGACAAAAGTGTCTGCTAAAAAAATTTGCGTCGTCTATGTTTGTTTCATCGCTAGTCTATTTGAATCTGTCGGCAAATGCTGACTGAGAATCTCCCCCTGCTTCTCTGCTAGCTGATTCTCACGTTCCAAGGCCGATGACCAAAACATTTTAATGGGTTTCACCTGTTTTGTTTCGGTGTCTTCCTCCATAATAATGGGTCAATGTCCCCTCGGACAGCTAACCCACTCTTGGTGTTATGTCCCCCGATCCCCCTGTGAATGTATATCAGGGGGGTATCTGCTGACCCCTTTCCTGTCTGTGGCAGAACTTGACACATGGCACAGGGTTGTAGCACGGCAGTAACAGCTGCCTGGGTGGGAGATGGCCCCCCCGTAGAGTAAGCACTGGTTTCTTGGCAGACGAGGCAGAGGGGTGCACTTTTTCTGTGATTTCCTCCTAAAATCAGGATCACAACTGATACACTTGTCTATACACGGCGATTTATGTGTCTTGTGCAAACACAAATATTTCTGTTACCAGTTGTAATGGAACATTGTATTTCGGTATTCTGGATATTTCTTCAGAATAATGTCCCCATTTTTCACGAAGAACTACACTAAATTTATCTTGCGAAATAATCTAGAGGTAATTTTTAATTGGGATCATGTCTAAAATACTTAATTCGGTTAAAGGTAGAAAATTGTACTCTTGCTTCATGTTATCTAATAATAGCTTTAAAAGATATTTATGTCATGACTAATTGTTTTATAGGAATGACACGAACTTTAGGTTTTGGTATAGCTTGTGTTTTGTAAAAGTTGACATGCGTGATGTGCAAACAACACACATGTAATGCACACAGGCTCCCTTCCCAATTTGAACCCGACACGAGAGCCGCTCGATCTGCAGCCGACCATTTGCGAGTGCTCGCTCCCTTGCGAAGGCTCAACTCTGGCAGGAGACACATTAAATGCAGACAGCGGCCGTCAGAGAGTGCCTCCCTGCTCTTTGCCTGGCCGACACCTCTCCGTCCTTCCGCAGATTGTGTTCGAAGTGGTGACCTCGGGACATCGCGGACTGCTGGCTATCAAGGACATCCGACTGCAGGGACATCAGTGCAGTAAGTCTGCCTCGCGGTACACCAGCCCCGCCACTCCTCCTGCTCTGCTGCTCCGTGTCTTTCATCTGTAATGCAGCTTTTCCGACATGCCACATCTTGGTAGAATATTCATCGTGATCGCCATGGTCAGACATCAAGTGCAGGGTCATGTTGAGCCTGGAGCCTAAGTCAGTCAATCATGTCACGCACACACATAATTCCATAATATAAGTCTACCGATATTATTATAAACAGTAATATTAATGATGATAACAACACAAGAAGCAGCATGATCCTTTTCTGGATAAACGGTATGGAAAATAGATGGATACATAGAAAACGTGTGTGTTTCGCTGTGGTCCATGTTTACCTCCCGAGGAGGCAGAGCGCCGTTCTGTGGAGCTGCATCACCTGCCGTTCTCCTGACGGCAGGGTGGGACCTGCAGTGACGCGGCTCGGTGGAGGCTTGAGGTCACCCTGTAAATATTATGTTCAGCGGGACGAGCGACTGTTGGTTTGACATTAGTCAGCACTGTCATCCCCTTAACTGCCCAATTGGGTGCAGAGAAGTGATTCAGAAGTGATCATTTCAGGTTAGTCCCATACAGCTGAACTGTGTATTCCAAAATAAGCCACTCACACGTAAATGAGATGATGAAACTATTTCACTTCATGCATTATAGCTTTTCATGGTGTCATTAAGACTGCTTAAAGTAGATATATAACGGTCTCCTTCTGATTACCCATCCATTTTCTGCAATCTAATCCAGTACTGGGTCACTGTGAGCCTGGAGCTTATCCCAGAAAGCCCACGGTATGAGGCAGGGGACACCCTGAGTGGGATGCCCATCCATCATAGGGCACATTCTATAATTATTTGTTATTTATGTGTTGTAAATGCAGTTTTACTCCCAAAAAATTCGCATCCGTGTACAGCCTTAGTGACTTGCTATTGATTGGATCTCTTTGAGCATTTTCGTGAGTGTTGAAGTGACATCAATTTAATTTCTCTAAAAAAAAGATTAGGCTCCCACAATGCACTTGTGTGGTGACATCACTGCTGGCTCTCATGTCATTCCCAGTGGCCTTTGCTCTGTTTCCATTGTTTCATTCATTGTGAGTGTTTAATGCCGACGGACAGTAGAAGGCAAGGAGATGTACGGCAGTGAGGGAAGACAGATTGCCACTCCCATCCGTGGTAACGAGCATCCTAACTCCTTTAATGGCTCCTCCGTGGCTACCGCAGCACACCGGCCTCAATCATGCCCCCCCCCGGTCTTTCTGCTTGGTCGTTTTGTGGGAAATTCATAGCCTGTCTTCCCCATGACAAAGCTCACAAAAAAAAACATGCTCCCTGAGTAGAGGCTTCCATCTTGGGGGGGGTCAGTGGGCCGGCCGACATGTCGAAGTGTCCCTCAGAAAGCATGTTTAGACCTGCCAAGTCCACATTGCGAGTGTTCACCTCCTGACACTTCAAGCGGAACCCCATAGTGTCACCCTGGGGAATGTAACATGCAATAGGGCTGCACAGGCTGAATTATATCCTCTCCACATTATTTATTTGCAACTCATATGTCTCATTTGCCAGCTGAACGTAGAACAGCTTTGTTTTCAAAGTTTAGGTAATGGAAAAACTTCTAATGTTGAGGAATCATTCTTTTCTGTAAAGGGCCTTGTTTAAGGGTCAGTAATAGTTTAACTATTTACTGCTTATTAGAACTAATGTGGTATTATGTTAAAACCATGTAACAAAGTTCACTTTAATACAGGCCAGCGTAAATGAAGTGCAGGATATAGATGGTGGGACAGAGCTCTGATGCGTCCTGTGTGCGACTTTGTCTCTGTTATCCAAATCAAGGTCACGACGGCCTCCTCCTTGCGGGGAATGCGGAAGCTAATTAAAACACGTTCTCCATAATGCTATTAGCATGGATGTCGATGCCAAGCAGCGGTCTCACCTTCTATTAAAAATGCAGATCGACCCAGATTCATGTCTGGCCCCGGCTCTCGCTCTGTCACGATGAGACCAGTCGTGTATGTAGGGTCGTGGTCAGGGGGGATTCTAGATTCTCTGTGACAGTAAAGCCCACTGGAATTTTGTTGGAAATGTACTTTCAAGGCTTCTATATGGCAGGGCTCATCGCTGGAAATTGAGTACAGGAGAACGTCTCCATGTCCTTTATGGGGTGCTAGAAGACTGTGGGCCTTCCTCATGTCACACGCCAGGGACAGGTGTCACCCCTTGTAATAACATAAGAATTCTTAATTTTTCACGTAACTCCTCACACACATGATGTGAAGCTTGGGGTTGGAGTACCCTTGGAGTGGTTTCTGCTCAAAAGTTCAACAGTGATGTAACCAGTCTGCTGGCCACAGGATTTGAACCAGCAAGCATCCAGGGTATGGACACAGAATCCAAACCACACACCAGAGAAAGGGTATCCAGCATTCTGGCTCCTGTCATCATCATACGGAGGATGAAAGGATGAAGCCCATGCTGGTTTAAGGGCCTGTCTTTTCCTGTTGATCTACAGTGAAAACGCCCCACTTCCTGCACATCAAGGGTGTGGAGGTGAATGCCAGGCAGACTGCCACTTTCCAGTGCACCTTTAGCGGCCGGCCCATGGACATCGACAACATCTGGCTGCAGGTAAGCCATCCTACCCCCCGTTGCTATGCTTCAAGAAGCAGAAGAAGGGGAGAGTGAATTTCCATTAAAAGTTGCAGCTGAGGAAAGTCTACGAGAGCCTGAGCATTGGCAGTTGGCGAGGTGGCACAGGCACGTGGCCGGAAGGGTCACTGGCTGGAGGCTTTCTCATCCCTGACAGTGTGTCTGCATTAGCCAGAGGAGATAAAACCTTATGCGGAACCCCTGATTGCCATAATAAAGAAACATCTCTAACAAGCAAATGTCTGCTGTTTGGAACAACAGCTGTGGGGAATTCTGGACTTTGGGAGTAGGGAGATGTATACATGACCCTGCTATGGTGGGTAACGTGTTGAACACAAAGCATGTAGGGATGTTGAGATGGCCTGCTTAAATTGTTGTACATCATTTCCTTGGGGGGGTGATTGTGCATCAGTCGAACGTTTCAAAACATGGTTTCTGATTTGCTGTTTGTTTCCCCGGTAATAAGAGAATACCTGGGTGTTGCTTTGGAGTATGACGAAGTCCAGGAGAGCATTTGTTCAGGAAGCCTTTAGGTTGGAAATGTTGTGGTCGACCTGTGACCAATTTTCGAAAACCACCCGAAACAGGGCATCGGCGGACGAGAAGCCCCAAGGAGGTCAACCAGGCCTGTGAACGACCGGCGCTTCATCGCCACTTTCGACGTAGAGAACACCACCAAGGGCGACTCTGGGCGGTACCGCTGCATCGTTCATTCCGACAAGGGGGTCGGGGTGTCCACGTATGCGGACCTCACCGTAAAACGTAAGTGGGGACTTCGGGGGAATCGCCATGGGTCGTGTTCTTCGCTCCATCTTCATCATCATGGATTCCACACAAGATCGATTTCTCTTGTCTGTGTTTAAATGTATTGTCTTTTTTTACCCTCATTCTCTATGCAGAGAAACTTTGTGGTATTTTTAATGAGATATGTGCTTAGTAAAATGTTCATTTAAATCACCCCTCCAAAGCAACATAGTTTTAAAATGGTGTCTAGCTCTCCTCAGGTCATATACATATGTGTGTTAAAATCTATATGTGGAGAAGCTTAATTTTGCTTCCTGTAACCTTTTGGGTTTTTTTTTTCGAGTTGGGGTGGTTAGTAAATGGCCTTCCTTATTTCTGTTCCTCATTTCTCCCCCATCACCCTGAATTGCATTTACTGTACAGCTTTATATGATTGATAGTTTTAATCCAGGTTGGCCAGATAGAGGTCTGCCAGTCACACTAATATAACCCAGTTCTCACCTGCCCGTGGGTGTTAACACTTTCAGCCTCGTGGTGTGGAAAAAGTCCCCCCCCCCAGGACCAGAATGGGAATCTGGAATGTTCTGCCCAGGCATGCGTGGGTGTGAAACATTTGCATTAAATTTGATAATTTTAACAAGGGGCATGGCTGCCCTGTTCTCGCATTTGGTGTCGTATAAAATGTACGCAATAATTGGACAATTAACGCAGCTGTGTGCTTCTTCAAACCGCGGTTAGCTTCATTCATTGCGGTCGACATGACGTCTGATGAAAAGGACTGCCATTCAGTCAATAAAAGGTCACGTTTCCAAAGTCAATCAGCAGCTTCCTGAGTATACTTGGGAGGACATTCACTCTTCCTGCCTGACGTCAGTTTTCTCCCATCTCCCGGGTGGTGGCCACCCAGCATGGGTATGGTCCTTTCGCAAGAGGTGACAGAGAACCCAAAAAGGCCCATTTAAGCTTCCGGGAGCATGCCTGTAAGGTTAACAGGGACGACCTCCACCCTTCTGAGGGATAGCTTATGTGGCCGTGTAATTCACATGTGGCGTGTTGCATGTGAACTGTGCATGGCTGAGGAAAGTGGGCTGTTGTTTCAAAGTACTGTCTGTTAGCTGGCACTGGTTTGACAGGATATCCTGTCCAGTTCATTTAAAGAGAACTCCCCATCTTTTTGTCCTTGTGCACACCGGACTGCGATCTGATGACCTTTGTTCTCACATTGCCATACCCGGTGATGGCACGGAGAACAGAGAGTGTGAATCGGTCACTTTTCGAGGACAGGATGGACTCGGCACAGCAGCCGTGGAACCGAGTGACTTGTTATTCTGCCGTCACAGTTCGGGTTCAGCTGTCTGTCGGTCTGTTACTTTGATGCAAGGGTTAGATTGCGGTGGTCTGGGGAGCACTAATTGACACACGAGAGAAATGCGCGTGCTTTTTTGATTCGCTTGATAAAGAGAGGGAAAGTCTGTCTGTCTGTCGGTCTGTCTGTCAGTATCTATCTATCTTAGTAGAACTAAAGGCCTTGTTATATAAAAGCTTACTCAGGTCGTTTCTATAAAAATGATACATCTTGCAAATTAATTTTCACCCACACACAAGTGAATGTCACTTAGATGGATAACCTGCATCGTGCCGGTAATTTGTGTGGCTTCATAGCCGAAACCGATAAGCTGGTGCTTGTACAGCGTTGCATTAGTGTGAGGAGACTACATTTTCATCGCCCCCTTTCACATGCAACGTTATTGCGTACGCTCCTGACAAACTGGATTGTAAAGGTCAAGTGACGCGTTTGTTGCATTGACTGAGCAGCTGGGGCTGTTCTCATTAATTACGGCAGACACGTGGGTCAAGAACACTGCATAGCAGTTCTTAACGAGCTGCTGAATTTAGTTGTTTTGCCTTGTGTAGATATGAGGGATTTTTCTCTTAAGCATTTTAATCTTAAAATAATATGATTCATGAATCACCACAAGTGTGAAAGTTGTTGAAGTCACCTGGAAGAAAAGGGCAGAAGCATAAATTCACAGGTCAGTAAGGGGGGGTTCCAGAGACATTGGCGAAAAAGCACACGGTGCCCCAAGGAACAAACTCGAGAGGTGGGACAAAAGGCACACTTGTTTAAATAACCCAAGAAACAGCCAGCACCTGATTGGAAAATGGACTGTGATGGACTACAGAAAAATAAGTGTAGGATAATGGCCAAAAAGGGCTGTGAAAGCCATGTTCAGTGGGGGTGTGCCACCCATTACTGTCCAGACTAACCCAATTCCCATGCTTTATTTGTTCCCGTTGTGTCAGGCTTTATTGTGTCCTAGCTCGGTTTTAAATGGGCTCAAGCTGTGCATCATTGTCCCTCGCAGGAGCAGATGTGTTCTCCCAGCTCCAGCTCTGCACTCTCTATCCGCACCCTCTGACCGACTGGTGGTCCCCTAAATCATTTCCTACCATGACCTTGCACACCAGCGGCACCCCTTAGACCCCATCCCACGCTCACAAAGCCAGCCCCTCCTGTTCAGTTCACCCCATGGCGCTAAGTTAAAGAACAAGAGGAAAAAAAAAAAACAATAATTGAGATCTACATATAAATGACTAAAAAGATCATCTTTTATTTGTAATGGGAGGCAGTGTGTCTCGTTCAGATTTTTGATCTAATATGCTCCTAGCCCTGAAGAATAATGATTGCACATTCCTAAAGCGGCCCAAGACCTTGGAGTATTGGGACGATTTAAATGGGACACTGGAGAATTACAATAGGACCGGGGAAGGGACGAGTGTTAATTTCAAAGAGATTTTTCATCAGCAAAGGTCGCCAGGCTAAATTTGTTTAATTGCTGCTGTTTAATGCACAGAATCTGATAGATAACCCAGTATTTCTGACACAGATATGGCATACAGCTTTGATAAATGTTAGTATTGAGTATGTATGTTTAGCAGTGAGAAACCTCAGCTTGTCGGCTGCTTTAACTGAAGGCAAACCAAATCACCCCGAATGATACTGAGCATCATAAACACCACAATTTAATGGACATTGCTAATCACTAATCGGTAGTGATTAAATTTCGCCATGAGTAAATTTAATGTCTCTGTACGAGTATGCAATGACCCAATTCAGTTAAATAGCTTTGCATTTAAATAAAATATCGACTTAATCTAAATTTTCCCTTGGGTATTCATGGTGGAATCATTAAATCTTTTTGTTTTTCTGGAAGGACTGGGGAAGTAATCTTTGTCATCATACAGCACAGTCTACCTTTGCTTCATTTACAAAACATAGACTGTGGAAGATGTATTCAATGTTCAAAAAATTTATGAATATTAAAAAATTACTAATCAAGGGGTGTCCAACAAAATACTCCATATGGCCAAAAATATGTAGACTCCTCTATTAATTAGTGGAACTCTTAAGCCACACCCACTGTTGACATAGGTGTATAATTAAGTACATGACCATGCAATCTCCAGTAACGAACCTTGGCACTAGAATTGGTCATGCTAAGGAGGTTAGTGACTTTCAATGCGGCTCTAGGATGCCTAGGATGCCACCTTTCCAATAATTCAGTTTGTCAAATTTCAGTCCTGGTCAATTGCAAGTGAAGTGATTAAGTGGAAATGGTTAAAATTAACAAGGCATAAATTGAGAAGAGGTAGGCTAAACAAGCAAAAAGGGACCTGACTGGCCAACATTAATACCCAACCTCTTTAACGATGTTATGGCCAAATGGCAGCAAATCAGACTAGCAGTAATCCAATATGTAATGGAAAGCGTTCCCAGAAGAGGAAGTTAGAGGCTATTAGCGCAGCAAAGGGACGACCAACTTCCTGTTTATACCCTTGGATTTAGAATGAAGTATTGCACAGGTGGGTGTCCACATACTTTTGGCCATAGGGTACCCACTCTGACCGAAAGAGTAACAAAAACAGTTAATAGGGTACTGAAGTTATTCAGCATTAGCCCACACAATGAACCCTAAAGTGAAACAATTTAATGTATACCTTAATTAAAGTTCCTGCAATTTTTGGGCCTTTTGTGGCATATTACTCAATACGGTATAATTGTGTTAACTTTTCTATTGTTCCTTGTTTGGTCATGAGGGGCGAAGTGGCTCTTGGCTCCTGTTCCATGGTGTTCTTCCCATTCCAGAACCCCCAGTGCCAATCGCACCCCCCCAGCTGACGGGGGTTGGCGCCACCTACCTGTGGATCCAGCTGAATGCCAACTCCATCAATGGAGATGGCCCCATCATCGAGAGGGAGGTGGAGTACCGTACTTTGTCTGGCAGCCTCATTGACAACCAACCTGTTGACAAAACTACGCACAAGATTGGCCACCTAGACCCCGACACGGAGTACGAGATCAGTGTCCTGCTGACGCGACCCCTGGACGGGGGTACCGGAGCACCAGGCCCACCCCTTCGGGCAAAGACGAAGTGTGCTGGTAAGTCTGGCTTGGGGTCTCGAGTAAACTGAGCACTCTCGGGACCCTGCATGTCGGATTTGTAAATAGCCCTCTCCAGCTACATGACGTTACTAATGTATTGACAGCAATTTGTGGGGGTGTCCCTCTATAATTATAGTAATTTGAACCATTTAAAACAGTACTATTTATTATTGGTAAAGGAACTGTAAAATACAACTCCTTATGGAATTAATCAGTACGACAGAATTCTTAGCTAGCCGGGTAATTCGGTTGTTTCCTGAAGGAGTAATAGTAAAATGTAGTTCTTGTGGTATTGCATTATTCCCACAAAAGTAATGAAACAATACTTTGTAATTTCAGCCTGTTGTCATTTAATAGTAACGCCTCAATAAAAGACCATCAGAACGACACTATTTAAGACATAGGGTCAATATCTCGATGAAATTTACGATATTTCTCAAGGCACCGTTTTATGATTTATAAGTACAATCACTTTGGTGTTTTTAAAGTGATGCTTGTTGGGTGGGGTTTTGTAAGAACCAATCAAACACAAGTTAAAAGCTGCAGTCGTAGGGCGGCCCTCCCATCAAGCTCATAACACCTCGAGGTCACTCCTTAGGTCTGTGAGATGACGCTGCCCCTTTAACAACCCGCCACCTGTGGTGTACGTGTGGTTCCATTTAGCAGAGCTGCTTCGTGTGCTGGAAAGCCCTGCCAGAGTTTAAGTCGTTTAGGCCTGAAATTGGAATGCTCTGGTACTGAAATCATAGGGACACTTTGCTTTTTATTCCTGTGCAGTGACTGATTGATTTGGCATCGGTGTTCGGAGTTCTCAAATCAGAATATTGAAAGCGACCTTAAAAGCGTCCCTGTTTTGCAGAGCGTGCCCCGTCTGCTGATTTTCTTTTGCTGCCTGTACCTGAAGCTTATGTTTGTTTGCCATGCTTGATGCCGGGGACAAAATTGGGTTGTCGGGGGTTTGAGGATGTGTGATTGGGTACCACAAAAAGGTGTGTGTGTGTTCTCCACTAGCTGCGTGATCAGGGCCTTTGGCAGGGCCGTATATCTGCAGAGGTGTGTGCAGCGAGGCGCCCAGATGAAAAGCGCGTTTATTAGTGTGCATTTTCCTGGCTTTTTAGTTTTTCAAGAAAACGCGGTTAAACTTTGACAACTGGATCTCATGGAGAAGCATCCCCAGGAGATGAAATACCACTTTTTGAAGTTTGCCGCCTTGTTTCTTTGAAAATAAAATCATCAAAACAATTTGGTTTGTTTTGTTGCATGTTTACGAGTTCAGTTACAGTGAGGAGTCCATCCAATGTGATTTGACGTTATGTCGCTATGGAGATTGTCAACCCAACGCCAGTTCCCATCTGTATTCGTTCCCAAGTGCGCGCGACCGCGAGCGTGTCCCCTGTTTGGTGGTGGGGGGGTGACGGGACTGGTCAGAAAGTGCTCCTTCCTGTGCATCCGAGGGCCCTTCAGATTTCAACCTCTGCAGGAGATGGACGTGATTGCATTCCTGAGGGCTGACCATCAAACGACTCCTCATTTCTGCCCAGCGCTCAGTCTGGCATTCTACAAGACGTTGAGGGCAGCTTCCCACTCCCCATGCAGTATAATAGATCACTTTTGTAACATCTCAGTATCTGCCTGCTCTCTGGAGTGTGCCGATCCTCGGAGAACTTTGCAGCTAATCCGTGATTCGTTTTTATTTATCACTGTGATCTTTGAATAGATGTGACCAGAAAAACTGTGGTTTAACCAGACCGTAATCGTGAGCACAACATAAGGAGATAAGGACATCCCTAGCGAGGACGTTTGGGTGTCTTTAATGTGTATCTCACCACAGAGTGTCTGAATGCCTCTTTATCCCAAACGGCTCTGCTGCTGTGTTGTCTGAACTCCTCTGTTAAGACTGCCTGGGGTCTTTGATTAACTGGGCTTATTTTTTCACACTACTATTAATTAGCAATTAGCAGGTTTCTTCATTTGAACATATTTCTTTGTGGGTTTTTTTTGTGCTGTGCCCGGTAATTACATTTTGTAGCTTAAATTCTGAAAATTGATTGAACCTGAGTTAAGGGAATACATTAAGCCTAGAAAAACAGTCAGACATGTATGTTATAAAGGTTTCATGTAATTTCTTAGGCAGATTTCTTACATTTTTCAAAGCTAAATAAGGAGTTAATGGCTATTAACTATATACTATCTTTGCAGAAGTCTATGCAGACATTTTGAAGTGTAGTTTAAATTTTGCAGTTCTAATGCAAGAGTTCAGAAATGTGCCCAATCCAATGTAAAAATCTATATAAATCATACTCCCTTTATTTGGGAACTTTATTGATCTGCTGATTGATTTATCGAGGCTGTGAGTGGGTCTCCTGAGGACCCTCAGAATCAGTGGCTGCCCTGTGGGCTATTAAAAAAATTAAGAATACTCAGAGTAACAAAGCACTTTTTCCACAAAAAGATAGTGGAAGTTTAAATGATTTCACAAAAATAGGGTGACATTTGTGCTTCGTTGTGGTAGGCTCATTAGGCAGCTGAACATGGTGCGGCTTTTATGTTGTTTACGCTTTGAAGGCGGGGGGGGGGGGACACCTGACGCATGAGGCAGTGGACACCCCCCAGGGGGGATGGGGTGCATCGTCCTAATGGCAGTGAAATGCGGTGAAGCCCCCGCTGCTTGTAGCACGCTGCCGGACCCCTGGGCCAGACACAAACGGGCTGCAATTATGGCGGTAATTAAACAGGTGCAATCATTTTTCTTTTAAATGACTGTTGTTATTAGCTGTGCCCAGCACCACAGAGGATTGTAGCCCTCGCCTCCCACACACCCTAATTGCTTCACTGCCAGACTGTTGGCGTCTCCTGTCGTGCCAAACCGGTCATTAGCCCGGTACGGCATACTGCTGGCCGGACACGTGACCGCCCTGTGGCCAATCCGCTATGGCAGACCCAGGCTCTTATCTCTTGATCCAGTCTCAGTCAGTGTTCCTTATCGTTTTTCTTTTCCCCAGTTAGAGGAAAATTAAATGGACTTTGCCAGTATCAGCTTTCAAAATTTTGCAGTGTGTTCCTTTTTTTTGTTTAGAAATATTAAGAAACATTTAAAGCTGCTTTGTCTATTTGTGTTCCATGTATAGAGACATGTTTCATGCATATTAGCATCTTACATGTAAGCAGGCATGTACTGTGTGTATCTGCGTGGTTTTTTGCTTCTTAGCTTGTTCCGTGTCAATGTGTTCTGTGTAACAACATTCTTGGTACATGCATTTCAGGGTGTTTTGGGTATTGTGCTGAGTTGTGTTTTTAGTTTCTCAGATGCAGTTGTTATGTACAC
Organism: Gymnarchus niloticus; assembly: GCA_009936485.2. NCBI lineage: Eukaryota > Metazoa > Chordata > Actinopteri > Osteoglossiformes > Gymnarchidae > Gymnarchus > Gymnarchus niloticus. Next base: position 16,572,623 of record JAACJT020000001.1, read on the forward strand.
TTCCACGTTTGAAGTGCACGCTTTGTGAAGGGGGAGAGAGCTGCCCTTTGTTGTACAGGCACATGGATTGTCAAAAAAGAGCTGCAGGCATGCTGGAGTATGAAATAGACACAAGAATTAATAATGTAAAGACAAGTTAGTGTGATTAAAATAAGAAAATAGTAACTTTATTGTGAAATGGCCTATGGCCGTGATTCACTCAACCTTCTTGTTAGCTGTTGATATCTTTAGCATTTTTCTGACTATTCTCCTTTGCTTTATGGTTGTGTCTGTGCATATGCCCCCCAAAGAAGAATATGCATGAGTGGGATGCAGGGGAACACCAGAAGTGTAGGCGGTGGCCACATTGTGAACCTCTACTAAAAGGCCTTTTGGGGGAGAACTGATTCTTGTAAACCAAGCAGTGCAATGGTTTCATGGCATGTCCATTAAATACGAAACACAAGAGGTGTGCTGGGTTGATTTTACATTGAGGTTGATGGGGGCAGTTTCGTCGGCGTGTGCACTGTAGTTGAAGGGTGAATCCTCGTCTCTGCTGATTAGTGAGCAGTATGGTCGCCTGACAGAGTTCACGCAGCATGTGAAGGAGGCTTCACAGCGGGAAATTCAAATGATGATGTTCAATGAAGATACTACTGTTTATCTCACTAGCTTCAAAGTATGGCATTTTGCAGTAATACAGTTCAAAGACCAGCTTCTTATTTATTTAATTTCTGCCAATGAATTATAATGGGGCTCTCTGGAATATTACATCTCTAGAGTCACTATTCTCAGCAGTTATAATATGTCAGACTTCTTAATTTTTGTTTTTGTTAAACTTTAATCTCACTCTTCCTCTGCAGAGATTAATGAGCCTTAATATTTTTTCTGTTTGGCTTCATGCTGCTGTGTGATTAATTACAGTATTTTTAATTTGCCACTATACTGTGTAATAATGGCACCCCTTCACCTCCACCCACAGCCCGACAGACCCCCAGGGCAGGAGTTCTCTCCCAGTCTTTCTAAAATGAGGGGTCGCCTGAACATTGTAACAAAAGACACACTTGGGGCATTTAGGTGGCTCTGACAGCGACCCCTGTGACCGTGGTGGTCTTACGGCATGGCCACAATTCCGGAACCTTCTGGAAAGTGTTAATTGCAGGTGCGAGGTAGCAGTAATTACGCCCCCACTCTTTCGTGGTCCAGCCTTAGTAATGAAATGCCTGTATCTAATTATGAGAGCCCACGCTGCTCCTTTGGGTGTCTCACTTCTCGCCGATGAACAGCTGTTCTCTTTCGGCCCCAGGTCTCTAACGCGACGAACCCGACGGCCTTTCGTCGTGCTCTGCTAATTAGGCTGTGCTCCCATGTCCCCCCACCCCAAGTGTTTGGCACACCTCTCTCCAGAATTACGGTCTCAAGAACCGTGGTGAGCGAGGGAGGTAATGACACATCACGTTTAACGAGCAAAGCGGCCACTAATTGCCCGTTTTTATTAGGAGGGTCTGTGGCGTGATGTCTTCGCTTTGCCCCTTTGCACACTGTGTAGCTTTCCTTTTTAAAAAAAAAAAAAAAACAAAAAAAAAAAACAGTCCTTTCACTCAGTGGAGATCAATCTGAAGAAATCGGAGTGATGTCTATTATGGTACTGTGCTCCTTTTCTCAGATGTCTTGTCAAATCTGACAATATATCAAAGGTTTAAAAAGATGTCAAATGAAATCCAACCTATGTACCTCTATCTGTGCAAAGCACTTTGGAACAAATTCCCTCTTTTCGGGCTTATTTACTGGGAATGTCTGGGGCACCTCTCAGTAATGGTGAATCGCTGCTGAAAAGGCAAGAAAAGGCACTCAGAGCTGCCGTTTCGATGGGAGGCAGTTCCATCTGGGCACATCTCCTCCCACCTCAAGCTAGACCCAAAGGTGGTGCAGCAGTCTTCCGGAAATGGCCAGAGCCCAAAGTTTGCTGGTGCACGCCTTCTTCTGGCCCTGTGAATGGGTGGAGTGTAAAACTTTAATCTGGGTAAGAGCTTCTAAGCGACTAGTAATCTAATCACACACCAGCACGCCTCAGGAGACGCATCTCAGATATTGAGTCTCCGGCCCGACACGGCAGAGGGATCGACATCAGACTGTCTTCGAGCAGGAAGGTCTGGCAACAAAAGTAGTTTGGCTGTAGACCCCTCAGAGAGAGAAGTGGTTAGCAGAGGGGCGGAACACCATTATTTGTCACCTTCCAGGTTTTAGACTGAATGCGAGCGTTTCCTTCCCTCCCACAAGGCCTTCCATTCTCCTCCCAAGGACGTCCGTGCATCCCGCTCACCCAAGGTTAAGCTGGCATGGGTTGGACGGCGGAGCCTCGAGTGGGAGTTGTGAAGTGCCACCCTAATGCTGGTTTTCCAATTAGCTCCATTGTAAATTTGAGATTGGACCAGAGACCTTGGTGAATTCTATGACGTACAGCCAGCTTTGCACTTTATTTTGCCATATGGCATAAGTGAGGAAAGAGTGCGGCGGATTGAAGGGAGGTCTCCATTGTGTTTGAAGGTTAGAAGGACTGTATTGGAGACTGACGTGGAATGGCGTGTTATTTGCCTTTGCGAAGGAAGTTCTCATGAGTGTGCATTTGTTTCACCGACAATTGCCATGCTCTGATCATTTCCTGGTAAAATGAGATGAAAGGAACAGCGTGGCAGATGGGAAACTGGATCCCTGGGTTTGCTCGAGCGGTTTAAAAATCCAGCATGTGCTTGCTGTTTGCCTCCATTTAATCTACCAGCTATGTTAAGCAGACTGAAGGTGATAGCTCTCCAATAGCTGGCATTCCGGTCGACTCCGTCGGCACAGAAGCCTCTTGTAAATCCTTAAAGAACAGTTTGTGCATTTCCTGTTATGGAATTATTGCTTTTGTTATTGATTAATTATTTATAGCATGTTTACAGCACTCCGGTTGCTCTTAATCTGTTTGACTGGTAAACGTCCTGAAGGTTCTCCATGTCGGAGTCACGTTCGGGCTTCCAGAGCGTCGGGCAAGTTGCCACCAAGGGCAATGCTCAAGAAGAGGGGGAGGGCTGCGTTTTTCAGATTTGGAAAGCAGTAATCCCTAAATCCATTTGCTGCAGCATTACATACTAACACAGTGGCTTATTAGACTATTTGCCTTGTGTACTTGGGTCCATATTGGCTACATGTCCACGCCACCTACAGTCACTCCCACACCGCGAACCCGAAGCTCACTTACATTTGCATGTTTAACTCATGCCCCCATGCAGACTGCAGCTCTGCATTGCACCTGCGGTGGAGAACCGGGCCCATGCATCCTCACCAAAACTCACAGGCATGTGGTGGAAAAGCCCAGACCCCCAGTGCTGATGGTGCTCAGAACGTGACCCCCTGTCTGAGTTTGCCATCTGGTTACTGGTTTTCCTTTCGCCATCAGTTTGTGCAGTGCACACGGAAACGTGACACGACGATCTGAGGGATCCAAAACTTCCCAGCGCTGGGTCATGAGTGTTTCAAAATCAGACACTGAAATTCTTACATTGCTGTGCTGCACAAAATAAATAATACACTGGCTCAGCGTGAATTCCACCCATTTCCATTTTAGCCGGCATGCTGCCCTGGAAGGTTTCTGCAGGACTAACATTCCCGCTGCCCTTAGCAAGTCACGTTTTGTTGAGCACCAAATTGTAAAAACAGAAAAAACGCTGAAGTACATATTCAAAGGTCCAACTTAATGCCCTCTTGGGCTTTTTTCCAGCCCCCTGCTGCTAATGTATCTCCTACCTCTGCTTTTTCTACTGGCCTTCTGTTTTTCTCCTATTTGTTTTTCATTGCGTCCTGCTGCTTTCATCCTTTATTCCATCCCTCCTCATGCACTCCTACTTCTGCACATTTGATTTTTTTTAATGGTCCGTAGCCCCCACTTTTTTCTTTTTACTTTCCTCATCCTCTTCTCTTTGCCTTCCTCTCTGGATGAGCTCTTTGTTGCCTCATGGTTTGTTTTTTGGGGAAACTGTGGCCAAATAGCCACATTTCCAATCAACCCCAGCGACATCCCATCAAAGAAACTCCTTGAAACAAACAGCATTGAGGGTCAAGGCTTGGGGAGGGGAAGGGGGTGTTTGCCAGTTTGTGAATCCACCCCCATGGAGGGAAGCAACTGGTACCTCACCAACCAAAACATCCTCCTCCCACCTCAGCAGGCAAATTAAAATTATGATCCCACAGGATATGGGATACCACATCTTGCATATGCCTGGCTGGAGGAGGGGGGGGGCGCAGCTTGAAGGTCACCTTAAGAGAGGAATCTTTCTGGGAAGGAGTAACGTAGAGGGGGGTAGGATTGAGTTAACTGCCTGATTGTATCCATCTGTACAGCCAAGTTCTTGTGGTCTTATCAGCAGCAGCAGTCTGGGAACTGTGCCCTGCGCGTTACTGATGTCGTGTCAATGCCGTCGCTCGATGTGCCGTAAATTGCGGTCATCTAAGCTGCGAGAGCGTTATCAGGAACAGGATGGTGTGGCGGTAAACAGACCGAAGGTTGCAAGCACTGCTAGCCTGCATGAGTGTCTCAGATCTGCCGAAATGTGTCAGTGATAGGGGAGGGGGAGCAGCCTTTGTCATATTCAGTCTTCAGATTTTTAAGGAGGGGATATTGTGGACCTCTGATCATTCCTGTGGAAGCCCTGACAGACTGTCCTCTCCTTGTCCCCTGTATCCAGGGGGACAGCTGAGGTGAGAGGTATCAGAACCAGTCACTGCGTGGTTCTCCACCCAGCCATATTGACCCAAAACCACCTAGAAAATGGCTGGGGAGTACTCTATTCCAGACAGCATATTGGAAGACACTGGGGGGAAAAGAAAGCTGTTTTCAACAACCCCCTCCCCCCCGCTATCCCATGATCCCCCGTGCCGGCCCGCTATCCATTTCATTTAATACCCGTGTGCGGTGGCAGAGATTACGCTGGTGACTGGCCAATTGGATTGGCCTCCTGGAAGTGGTTGCTTTCGCTGAGGAAGATGTATAGATTGCCTTTTGTGGTCTGGGGGAGATTCTACACTGTTATTGGAAAAAACACTGGAATTTCTCTGGCTAAGGGCAGAAAACTTATTTTTTCTTTAAGAAGTTAAAAGTATCATCTGTCTATTTGAAGAAAAGAAAAAAAATTCAGCTTTTGTGTATGATTGCCTGGATGTAGCATTTATCTTTAAAGATTAAGGTGTAGGCAGTGGGTAGATTGTTATGTCAGAGTAATTTATGTTTTTATCAGAGATTCTCCTCTGGTTTGTGTGTATAAGGAGTATCGAGCTAAGGTATAGCACCTTCAGCTAGGGCTTCATCCTTCACGTTAAGGGGCTGCTCTGTAGTACTTTTACTCATCAGTATTCTTGGCAAAGTCTTGAAAATGAGTTTGCAGCCACACGCACAAAACAAGAAAAATCGCAGAAAAGCGACAGTAGATTCAGCATCTGTACGACGCCTCTGCAGGACAGCCCTTCGCGGGTGCTGTGCTAATTATTTCCGCGCATAAACAAGTTTCAGCGTGATGGCAGCCGTTCCGGTAGGCTAGCGACGGCGGTCAGCGTCGGCGAGGAGCATCTGGCGGATTAGCGCGGAGCAGCACGCGGCGTCCCGCGCGTCCCCACCCACCGGGACGGATTCAGGCGTGCTGGTCGCCCAGTGGAGCCCCGCTTCTCAAAAATGGATTCCGGCTTCTACTCGTCGCCGAGACAAAATGAGACATTTCGCTAGTGATGTAAAACTGAGTGCCTGCTGCAGTATCAAGCCTTCTCTGGGGGGTGATAACGCCCCCTCCCCCACGCTACCCTAGCCGTCCATCGGCGGGCCCGCAGCAATAAATAAATAAATAAATAAATAAAAACAAGGGAATAACTGACAACAGGATGGCTCTTTTGATGCAGACTTCCTGTTTGAAGTGCTGAGTGTTGAATTTAAGGAGAGAAAACGAGGGACTTAAAACCCAAGATGCATCCCGGGATAAGCTTTGAATTTGGGAACATAAACATTTTCAGCCAAGTCCCCCCCCCCGGTTTTATTTATTTATTGATTTCTTTCCCATTCCTGACTGCCGCTGCCATTCTTATGCCTCTTTAGCTTCTGTGCTTTTTTTTTATTTTTTGGCTGCTCTCGAAGTAAAAATTTAAACATCTGTTTTCTTCAGTATTTTCAGAGCTGCTATCGATTCGCTTCTCCTGCCAGTACATCTGCATGCGTGTCCGTGTAATGGCACGGAGGCATATTCACAGCTGGACTGGGTGTCGAGTCGGCGCCGGGTCTGGTAGTGCTGAATTAAAGCATGGCCCTTTGTCGCCTTTCACGATCTCGTATCGATTGTCTGTGGTGTGTATTGTGGACAGAACCCCTGCCCCCCACCAGCTAACCGGCATTATAACCTGTCAGAAATGGGAACTTCGCCGGAGGGACAGTGGTCTTAATTTGGTTTCCTAAACTGCGTGTTTCATTAACCAGAGGGCAGCAATTTTATTCTCGTGTCCCTGGCATATTTTTTTTACTTGGGACACTGTTATGGTTTGCCTTCTGGAAGTGGCTCCATCTCCCGCTTGAAACTTCACGCTCTATGGTAATTTTTATTTTGTTAGATATCATTGGCCAGTTGAATGGGGAACACAATTTCCTCTCCTCTCCCCGATATCCTCCGTACGATCGCCGTGTCACTCCTAGGTAAACAGGAGCTGACAAACTCATCTTTTGGGTGTTGGGTGACAAAGCTGACAATGAGCTGACAAACTCATCTGGACTGGGTGTCGGGTCAGCGCCGATTCTGGTAGTGCTGAATTAAAGTGTGGCCCTTTGTCGTCTTTCACGGAACATTCCGCCACCGCCTGCCTTCGACAAATGGCTCGGGTGTTCATGGATGTGGACCTGAGTGACGGTGAGGAGTGCAGATGGTTAGAGCAGCCATCCATCTTCTAACTGATTATCCTGGTGAGGGTCGTGGGGGGGGCCTGGAGCCTGGGACGGTGCACTCTGGACAGAATGGCAGTGCGTGTATCCCATCATGCCATACCATCAGGTCACGCTGTGTACTGTATCTACAGTAATTTTCCTAGCATCTGTCTCCAAAAAAAGATGTACCAGAAAGCCATTAACGGACAGAGGACACCCTGGCCTCGGTACCTTCTGGATTTTCCGTCCAGGTCACCCCCAGGTGTCCCTCAGCCTGCTCTTCTGTAACCGGGCTACAGAGTTGCCTGAGTATCCGGGGCACGGCAGTGGTACATTTTCCATTCTTTCTCCATTGTGTCCCTCCGGAGCCAAACAGAGATGCTGCTCTCCGGCTGCTGTGTTTGGAATTGAATTAGCTTTTATTCCTCTGATTGAAATAAACAGGTAAATACAATGACACTTCTCCCTGTCACACCTGGAGGGCTCTGTCACTTAAAACATTCATAGCTGTAATATTTCATACGTTTTACAAGTCATATTCGGGCTTCTCCATTGGTACTCAATCGAGAGTGACCCAAGTAGCCATCTTTGCTGAAAAAAATTATGATAAACCGCAGAGATATCGACACAATAAGCCAAGAGTGCAAAGACCCTGCAGCTGCGTCTCTTGCTGAGTCTTTGTTTGTTGCCATTACTGCCAGCTCTTTTAGGCGATGTAACTTTGAGACACTCGGACTGAAAGCAGTACCTTTTTGCCTTATTAAAATACAGACTTGGTTTCTCTGATTTCAGCTGTTCACATTTGCCTCCCCCCCCCCCCCCCCCCCCCCTCCCCCCCTCTCCCTTTCCTCTCCCCCCCCCCTTCGCGCACCCCTCCTCCCTTCCCCTTTCCTTCTGCTTGTGTGTGGGGGCTTTTTTTTTTTTT
>JAACJT020000001.1:16580467-16590968 GCA_009936485.2 Gymnarchus niloticus
ACCCCCCCCCCCCCCCCCCCCCTTTTTATTTCACAGCTGGGAAGATCAGGATGGAATTAAAGTGGCCCCCATTATGCTGGTTAGCATGTACGTGTTTTAATGGATTTCTGTAATTTATTATACACGAGGATCCAGTAAATAAAATCAACCTGCTTTTTATCCCTGAAGTAGGCCATTACTCTGGAGTTCCACTACCTTGCCGAAAACAACAGTCTGCCCCAGGCGGGCGATCTGGGAAGACAGACGGTAATTTAGTGCGTAGAAAGCACGTCGGCTCGTGAGTGACATGGCTCCGTTCGCCCCTCACTATCATTTCCAAAATTTGGGCATTAAAGCATTTACTTAAAAGCTTTAACCCCTGATCCTGGCAGAGATTTAGATTCCCAGATGTTTTAGAGCAGGCAACTGGATGGTCCACTAAAAGTTACTCGTTTGTCCTGGTCGTGTTCATACAGAACATGTTATCACGTTAACATTTTCTCTGATTTCCCCCTCCCAACTTCTATACACCAAAGTAGTTTGGTGTTGGTACTGTTAATATCCAAGTTTGCAATGTGGAGCTGCTGAAAACACATAACTGCTGTATAAGATGCTTATTGTATTCTACTTAAAGGCAGTTGATAAAAGCTGTTCTCAGTGAAGACTTCTCTAAATGTTTGATTTGTACAATAAAAAATGAATAATATACATTCATTACTTTCTAATTAGTTGAACCTTAGTTCATGTTTGTTGAATATGAACGAGGGAGGCAAGGCATCACTCGGTTCTTCCCTGAACTGTTTGCTCTTGTGTTTGTCTTTAAACTAGACGTGGACTCCTTGGGTGGTGAAAGAGCTGAGAAGAGCAAATATTAGCGTCGCCTCCGTGTCCGTCTCACCTGCTTTATCCTGCTGCTGCTCTGAATAATGTTCCTTGCCTAAGGTCAGGGTGTGTTTGATTAACATGTCATTTCTGTCAGGCTTCCACTGTAGCAGCCATATTTTAACTGTCTGTCCCAGGAAATCTTGAAATGATTACCTCAGTTGCTTCTTCATCATTCAAACCTCTGTGTGCAAAATGTCAGATGACTTACACTTTAAAACCCATTTATTTTTCTCCAGTAATGATTTGAGCACAAATGAACTTGACTTAAAAACTATATGTCCAGTTTAAACTCGGATGGATGGATGGATGGATGGGAGGAATTTCATATGGGCTGTTAGTGCTGAATGGATTCATAAATGGTGTGTAATTTTCCTGATACATTGGGGTGCAACTTTCCATTTTGTCTCTCACCTTTAAAGTCTGATTAGCTTTTTTCTGAAATAAAATATGTACCCTGGCTATTAAGAATAATTGTCCTGGAACAGCGCTGGAATTGTTGTGCCACTGCACTCTGGGCGTGTATTAAAACCAGCCCGCAGGCTGCACAGGTGTCAGAGTCACACGGCGCTGACATCAGAGTGCTTGATTGACGGGCGCCGGAAAATTGAGGGCTCGAACTGAGAGTGAGCTCAGCTCCCTCTGAGGAGGGGGTTGAGGAGGGAGAAGAGAAGCAGATCCCTTACTGGCTGACGCGCCGTGCGTTCCTCGCTCACCTTGGAAGTGGGTGCAGCATACGGCGTTTACGGGGGCGGGCGCTATCTTTGCTAGGGGATCCATTGTACAGGAGAGCGCTGTGTGAGAGTAATTGAGTTTTGATTGTTGGTTGTCAAAAGCTATCATTATTGCCTGCTTCCGGCAGACATGAAAAGGCTTTGATAAGGATGAAAGGCCTGTCATTAACCAGATGGCTGTGTTGATATTGCAGGGATCCTTTTCGAAGGTTTAAAAAACAAATGAATGTGATGATGTTACGTGTTGTGCTGCCTGTTTTTTTTTTTTTCTTTTCCCCCCTGTGTTTTTCCCTCCTTCCCAGCCATAGCAGGATTTCTGTGCATCATGCAGGGTTGATAAGTGATAGAGCGTTATGGTGAGGTTATTAGAACAGAACTTTATCAAGCATCTGTTACTGAGATGATCCTCTGCGAGGTGGTAGAAGCCCACTTTAGCACCAGTGGGGGGGTGACCCTAACACATCTGCAGAAATCCTTAAGAATCTGATGCACATCTTGTATGCGTGACAACAGTGAAATCCGCCCGCACTGAGCTGAGCAAATTGAAGAGGATCCAGAAAAAAGACTGTCGATGCCTTTTGTGTGTGTACTTTGGCAAAGTATTCTGCAGAGCGCGTGGAGACAAAATGCTCGCGGCTAGCTGAGTGTATGGATTGCTTTTCTTTTGTATGGTTTTATTTCTGTCTGAAAGCCTTGGAACACAGGTCTAAGTGGCCCTAAAACCCCACTCTTTGTTATGTTTGTTACAGAACCGAAAATATGAACATGATTCAGATTGAGCTGAAACAGCATACCTCATTTTGAAATCATTTTGAAAGTAACGTTTGAAAATGGAGTCTCTTTGAAACTGCAGCTCTAATGGAAACTCGTCTAGTGTGGACTGTGTTCTTTGTGATGAATTTGGGCTTGTCAGCCAACTGATTTTCTGTGACATAGAATTACCACCAAACTAGAATTACCCAAGCTAGCCAATCAATGCTGGCTTCCATTACTGGATTACAGTGACACTGTGGTCAAATGGGATGTTCTGTATAATCATATACACATTATATATCACATTTGAGGGGACTACTTCATTTTGTTAGTGTTACAGAGCTCCGAAGAGTTGGAGCAGACATAAACCCAGATGGCTGTCTTAAGGAAGGATGAAATTCTGTGTTAAATGGGCCATGTTCTCTGTGTCAGCTCTTAAGGAGACAGGGTGCGTGCCTTTTAAGTTGTTTGGCTGCATTTGACGGGGTTTATCTGTAGAATTGTAGTTTATTCCCCATTAAAAAGATTAGAGTCAGAAGGTGTCCCTTGTCTAGACTAGCTAAAGCTTAGTTGCGGCTGTGTTTTTACCACCATGAGATCTTTAAGCAGGTTAGTGAGACGCGTTTTCATTCCTGGCTGCTGAAAGCTGAGAGTTTCACTCACGCTTGCACCTAAGGGTGCCCCGGATTTCTGACCCTGGGGTCGTAGGGAAGCAGCGGTGAGAGGGAGCCAGACGATGCAGTGGAGGCAGGGCCGACACTCACACACCAGGGCAGGCTTACCGGGGATCAAACCCTCCGCGCCGGCCCCAGAGGTTCCCGGGGAGAGCATGGCTGGCGTAGACACGGTCAATTTGGTCTTTCTCATCTGGAAGTAATGCCTTTATCCTCTGGCCGCCAGTCTGACAGAGCCAGGTAATCCCCCGGTGTTCTCCACTGCCTACCAGTCTGTGGTGCACATTCTAGGTGGAATGGACCACATAACACACCAAAATACGAAAATTTGTTGCCGTACTCTTTCGTTAAGGTAATGAGGGTTACGTCTCTGCCTGTATGGTGTCATAAAGGTATTACAGTATACTGCACAGGGAATCCAAAGTCCCCTACAATAAACAAAAGATTATAATGGAAAGAAACTTAAATAGTATGTAATGACAACTATCTAGCAACAGTTTGATCTAAGTGCCATATTAAAATTTTGTACTACTGGAATTAGGGTAGCTGTAATTCACCCAGAGTAGTGACCCTCTTCTCTTTGGTCACTCCTCAGGTAAACCTTGACACTGTAAAGAGGGTTGGATACACATGGGTAAAACATGCTATTGCCTTTACTGTCTCTGTGTGGGTGTGCGTATGTGTAATTATCACGTTGTGGGGACACAATGTCTCCTGGAGGAATGAAAACCTGTCACTTTATACCTGGCGGTAATATTTATCATGTTACTGCAAGTTTTATTAAAAAAAAAAACTGTGAATGCAGTCACAAAATGCAACAGTCTTGTATTTTGTTGGGTTGCTTTTTGGTTAAGGTTAGGGCTGGGTAAGGGTTGTCATAGTTTGGATTAGGGTTAGGTCAATAGAGATGACTGGAACGTTCCCGCAATGTAATAACTACATGACTCTGTATGTGTGTGAACTGTGTATGTTGTTCTTACTCTTGTGATCCAGGTTTTCCAGGCTTTGCTATTCAAGTGTCTTGCTGACTGCAGGTGACTCCGCCCAAGTTAACATCCTTAAGGCCGCCGTCCAGTTTGTGTCCCCTGTCACGGCCCACACTAAGTGGTCTGGTGGCTCAGGTCTCAATGGATAAGGGGGCACTGATGAATTGTGTGTTGTTAGCCTTTTTCCCTGCAAAATGCACATCTAGCAATGCATTCAACTCCAGACTATCAGGTTAGAATGAAGGTAGAGACCAAATTAAGTGGCAGTTGTGATTTCTGCCACGTGTATGAGTACATGCTTGGCATATTGTTTACTCCTTCAGCTGAAGGTCATCTCGACGACAGCTAATTTTCATGCTTGATATGTTGTCTTTTTTTTATATTGGGCTTTTATCCTTCTTGAAGAGTTTTAAGATAGCGATCTTAAACTTTCCATTAATAAACTGTCTTACCAGCTTTGAGTAATAGCCGGGGAGCATTATACAGCGTCCAAGCGTCCGGCTCGCAATTTGAGGTCATCAGAAATGTCAATTACCTGTTTCCCTCTGCACCCGTTCTGGGATTTACTGGGACTCCTGGCGGCTTGATGCAAAAACCCTCGCCAAAGCGTTTAAGTAATAATGGGAATCATTTTTCTTTCCTTACAAGACGGCCTTGGCCAGACCCTCAATTACCATGACCAAGGAGCGTCAACGGCTTCAAGGCGTGGATCAGACCTGGTCCATAAGAAAGTCCCCCCCCGCTCACCTCTATCTTATTTTCCCTTCCTCATGGATGCCATCCATGTGCTGTCCATCTTCCGGCTCGAGCTGAAGCTCGGATACCACTTTAGGGGGTGACTGCTTGTCATCCAGTCGGATTCTTCATTTCAGAGCTGCACTCCGGCCGAGGAGGGGGGGACGCGGATGGGTAAGACCGTCCCTGGTTCCGACATTTGGCTGTGATTTACGTGGCTGGGGAAAGCATGATATCAGTCCTTGGGCCTCTCATAAATCCATGCTCAATCCCGTAGTCCGTGTGATGCTGTGATGTACTACGCGTCACCTCGTAGCGTGCGGATGGTGGATGTCAGACCTAGATGGCTGATTGTTTGAAAAATGTCCTCATATAGAAAGGTGCTATGCTATCTGAAATTTAAAGCTAAACAGAGTTCACGATACACCCGGTACCACTCGGAATACAAGGTGCACCCTCCAGAGTTCCAAAGGACATTTAAGCACGATTGTCTAGAATACGACACGGGGTGGACCAGTGTAGCTGGAGTCACAGCAGCAGGCACTGTAGCCTCACGTCTCCAAGGTTATGGGTTTGATTCCTGTCCCAGAGCCTATGTGCATGGTTTTCTCCCTGTTTTGGGATGGTACTTTGCTCAATACTCCATTTTCCTCCAAGGCTGAGACATGACCCTTGGTTTAGAACTTTAGGAGCTCCTGTACTGTCCTCTGCTCGAGCGACAGATATAAAGGTTGCGTGCCAACCCACCTCTGCTGAGATGTGGCCGTGGCGATTTTATTTCCGCACTCGTTGATGCACGGTGCTTTTGGTGTGATCGTTGTTTACTTATCGCACCCGACAGTTCCTCAAATGGAGGGTTTTACACACCCCACGTCCTGGGCAGCAGACAGGAGAGATAGCAGAGGTGGTTTGGGGGTGACATTTGGCACACTGTGCTTTACACTCTCGTCCATCTTTATAGTTTTGTTCTTTTGGTGTGAAACTTTTGAAGGGAAGACATTAGCTGCCGTTTGTGTTTCCGTACATCGCAGCTGCCTCTCCCGTCCTCTATGATGTGAGTCGCTTTGACTGCGCCATTTGAAGCTGTACCTTTCAAACGACGAGCTGATTATCCATTCGAGCACGCTGCATTTTCTCACTTAATCTTTTAATGTCCCACCTTGGTAATTATTGCGTGTGGTGATACCAAGAAAACAGATGGAAAAGTACAAGGCAGAGATGGTCTGAACTGAAATCGGGACGCGAACTCATCCTCTTTGAGTTCTCACCGATGGGTGGGTGGAAACCAGAATACGTCATTTATCTTGATCTTGCAAGTTCTCCCGTTTGTGACCGTCGCCGATGGAAAAAGTTTGTTTCCTTATCTCCCGCTCTGCAGTCTGTCTGTAGTTGTTTGCTTATAGACCAGTCTTACGCATATGGTTTATACCGCAATCCTGTTTATCGGTGAGAGCGAGTTTCATTTTTCCACTCTACACTTTGCGCCACGTTATCTGTGTAAATCAATGGTTATTTGTCTAGTCGACTTTTTTTTTTTTTTTTTTAGGTTAGGCTAATCGATAAATTATTAGCGGGCTTTTCACTTTCTCCCTGTGAATTACTGCCAGTTGGGCGGGCTGAAAAATCAATTTGCTGAAATGAAATGCAGGTATCCATCTGTATAATGGTATCATGGGCCAGTCAAGAGTTTGAAGGGCATGCTAGTCCTGGGGGATCCACATCACAAGCCACATCATATTGGTTTGTGCCAGTATCAGTGGGTAGTGCAACATTAAAGGTCAGCCATTTTATCTTGTTCAAGCCATCAAAAAAAACCCTTAATATGTTTAACGCAATCTTTTTGTATGTACAGGCACAGGATATCAGATTGTCACTTCAGCATGTGACAACATGTTACAAAAGCTACCTGAGCACACACAAATGCACACTGTGTATTGGTAACATTTGGGGTTTTTTTTTTTTTTTTGGAAAGTTATAAGAATTGACAGATGTTTTATGGGGAATTGCCTCTCTAATTGGATCAGACGTACGGCTGGGCGGTGTTTACACGTCTAGTGGATCAGACATACGGCTGGGCGGTGTTTACACATTTATGGGATGACACATTGTGACGGTGATTGCTGGGGGTAATCATTTTGAAAGTTGACCAGTTTCAAATAATTTGCTGTTAGGAGGTAGGATCTTTTCTAATTGTGCACCTATTGAAAGGCCAGTCTGCATGAAAGCTATTGAGACATTAAGTTTTGTTGTGCTGGTAGTGGGAGGGGCCAAGCTTAAGCGTAAATATATGCTACCAGTCAAAAGTTTGGGCTCATTTACTGTAGGAATTTCCTGGTTTTTCATGACAACATGCATGGAATGAGTTTGAATAGGAAATATAGCAAAATGAATTGGAAACGTAGTCATTGACATAGAAATAATGTTTATTTGAAATAATGATTGTATCCTTCAAACTTTACTTTTGTCGAAGAATCCTCCATTTTCAGCAATTACGGCCTCGCAGACCTTCCTAACATAATTACATAAAGGGTTTTCTGATCAATTAACCTTTTAAAATGATAAACTTGCATTAGCAAAGATAAAATTCCATTGGAACCCAGTACTGATTGTTGCTGATAATGGGCCTCTGTACAACTATGTAGATATTCCATTAAAAAATAGCTGTTTCCAACTACAATAGTCATTTACAATATTAACAGTCTATATTGTAGTTCTGATCAGTTTATTTTAATCAACAAAAAACTTGCTTTTCTTTTAAAAACAAGGAAATTTCTAAGTGACCCCAAACTTTTGGTAGTGTATAATCGGGTTATCACAATTCAGTAAATCTCAAAATCCAGATCTGTGCTTTGTAACACTTCCAAAACAGAAGGCAAGCTTATTTTTTGAAAGGAGCTATGAAATTTTAAAGAAGCCCTTCATTTTAAGGGGGCGGGGGGCACTTTGAGAATACGAAGCCAAATTTCCCCCTTGCTCTCCTCCTGTTGGAGTTGCTCTTTATCTCAGTAGGTATATCAAGCTATTTGTTGGCATTGGGGGGGTGATGAAGCAGTTGTGGTGTTGTTCAGCAGACAGCCCTGTTTTGGCGGGGGGGGCGCCCTTCCTCTTCGTCTCTGAGGTAAACACTATGTGTCCTTTGATCCTCGACTTGCCTTTTAATCATCGTCATTGCTGCTCTGAGGAGATCAAATGCCTACCGCGCTTTCTCAGGGCAAACCTCCACCCCAGCTGGACACGAAAGCAGTCGGTGGTGGATGAGGATTGGTAGCTATATTTTTTGATCTCCCGGTGCAGTTTTTTTCCTGATATCATAAGTTTATCTTTTGCATGTTTCCTGGCTTGTTAGAGAGACGTTAGAAATGGTCCTCTTCGAAGTACCATCTTAAATATGAAGAAATCCCTTAATGAGCACTTACCCAGTACAGGGTAGCACTGTCCAACATAAACTTTATACTTGCTGGTGATCATATAAAGTACACCTGTTTTTTTGCGTGTTTGATTGAATCACTTAAATTCCTAAAGCAAACAATGCCAGAGTGGTAATACACCATATGGTACACAGGATGGCTAAAAGTATGTACACTACACTATTAATTAGTGGAATTGGCTAAATTAGCCACACCCACTGCAGACACGTGTATAGTTAGGTGTACTGTTATGCAGCATCCAGAAAAAGCCATTCCACTGCCAGTGTTTGTTGCTGAAGAGGTTTTTCAGTTCAATTAAATTTTATTTATATAGCGCCTTTAACAAGAAGCACTGTCACAAAGCCCTTTACATAGTCCTGGGCCCAGAGTCCCCAGAGAGTAAGCCAAAGGCAACAGTGGCAAGGAAAAACTCCCTCAGGAGGAAGAAACCTTGGGAGGAACCAGACTTAAGGGAGAAGCCCATCCTCCTCTGTCCGGCACCGGGCAGGACAAATTCATTAATACAAATAAAAACAACAATGTTGAACAGTCAGGAGGACAACAGGGTATAGGAGGATGCAGTCCAGTGATCAAAGCAAGTTCTGTGGCTCAGAAGGCAGCCAGCCGGTCAGTGTGGACAGCTGAAGTGGGGGGGGGGGGGGGGTAGTAGGCCAGCAGATGATACAGGGATCTCTTGAATCTGAACCTCTGAAAAAAGCACCCCAAAGAGGGGGGCACGGGGGAAAGAGAAAGTGTATGAGCAGAGCAGTGATTTAAGGCAGCAGAATAATTGCAAATAAAATAGCTAGTGCTCCAGCATAACTATATATGGCAGCATAACTATGAGGGAGATGCCAATGGGGACACAGGCATGAGGAATCCTTAAACGGTAGCACTCCAGCAACACACGGGACTTGTGAAGCAGGAGTGACAGCACTGACAGAACAGTTCATCCAAAGTCAATGGCACTGATCCCTACCCAGCTGTACACCTCAGGCTATAGCTTAGCTGGGGAGTGAGTAGCTACCTAAGGTCTCTGTAGGCTAGATTAAAAAGGTGTATTTTAACCCTAGTCTTAAAGACAGAGAGTGAGCCAGTCCCACACTGCTGCTGGAAGACCATTCCACAGCTGTGGAGCTCTGTAGGAGAATAGGCACTACCATAGGATGCCACCTTTTCAGGAAGTCTGTGTATTCTGCTCTGGTCAGTTGCAAGTGAATTAAATTTGGAAATGTCTAAAAGCAGCAAGAGTTCCCCTTTGAAGAGGTAGGCCACACAAACAGAAAGGGATCTAATCACCCAACATCACTAATCACTGAAGTTGTTGTGGCTGAATGGCAGCAAGCCCCACCAACAATATTCCAGCATCCAATGGAAAGCCTTCCCAGAAGAGTAGAGGCTGCTGTAGCAGCAAATGGGGGGTCGACTTCCGATTTATACCCTTGGATTTGGAATGAGATGTTGCTCAGGTAGATGTCCACATATTTTCAGCCTTGTAGTATAGGTTCTTTAGCTATTCTGCCCATTCATCGAGATTTCTGGCAGGGCAGGCTGATTCAGGACCCCCAGAGCGGTGCACTTCCTGCCCATTAAGGAGCAGGGTAGACCCACTGCCCCCCACGGACCAGGGGTTGTAGCTGACCAGTGGGTTCATACCAGTGGTTCTGATGGGACCTTGATCGTGGGCGGAGGTGGGTTTGAGCAGCTGGAGTGACAGGGGGCTGGTTAAATAGCACAGCCCCACCATAAACTCAGAGGACAGAAAGCACAGCATCATTAATGGGCCTCTGTTAAAGTGATAGTCAGTAATAATGACAATGAGTTAATGACGAGCATTATAGATGGAAGAATGGAGTCATGCTGTGGCGGTGGGCTTCCTCCAGCCTCTTTCCCATTCACCATGTCCGGATGGGGTTCCTACCACCAGGAGCATCGGACAGGTGTGCAGCCTCCAGCACACTTTGGCTAGAGACAAACACGGGCTCAAATGTACCAAACAGTCTGGGTGCCGATAACTACTTGGTAACACTAAGAATCAGTATAATTAAAATAGCTCTGGGTGTTCATGAGGGTGGAGCCTAGCCTAGGGCACACCATGCTCATGGATTTTATGGGCAATTTTGAGACACAGCTGCATAATAATTATAATTAATAATCTGTATGTGCATCTTTCAGTGACTTGTACAGTATTAGTTTGAAACACTGCAGCAGCGAGAAATAAGGAGGTCATTGTTTACGCTTTCACCTCACGTGTGTGGGGTGGAGAGAGAAATAAGGAGGTCATTGTTTACGCTTTCACCTCACGTGTGTGGGGTGGAGAGAGAGATGAGGAGGTCATTGTTTACGCTTTC
>JAACJT020000001.1:16615766-16660947 GCA_009936485.2 Gymnarchus niloticus
GGTGTTTTTGGGGTGGGGGGGGGAGGGGGGTGGTTGTGTGTGGGGGGGGGGGGGTGGTAGTACTTGATTTAGGTACAGGCCTATATTAGCTTCAACTGCCAATTCTTTGGTGTCTTTCGGTATATTTATTCATAGTATGTAACATGTTTTTATTTTTGCTTGTGTGTGAGTTCAGTAAACACTGTTTTTCCTGACAACCCGTTGTATCTGTGTGCGTTGGTTTGTTTATGTGTGTATAACATCTGATGTGGTTATTTGTGTGGGAGACTGTATAGTGTCTTTTAGAGTATACATGCATTTTTGTGTATTGGTTTGTTTCAGACGGTGCATAACCTCTTAGTCTTGGCTGTTTATCCCACTGCCTGCTTCCGTAAGCTTTTTATTCTCCCTGTTTAATGAGATTGATCAGAGTACACATACTTTCAAACATGTCGTTTGCAATTTATGGTTGGAGGGCTTTACTTATCGTGTGGTGACATGAGAGAATGTATGCGGTCAATCGAAGGCTAAGTTCGTGGAGGGCATTCAGAAGAAGTCTGTTGGTCCTCTGAAAGTGAACACAAAAATCTAAGCGTGGAGCGAACGGCCATGGCCATTATTGATTTCCGATGAGTTCCCTGCCCTGGTTGTTGCTTGCAGGTGCTTCTCGAGACCTGACTCTAAGCTAGCCATTTTTGATAGCAAAAACCAACAAGTTGGTAAGAGTTTGAGTGCGATTTGGGTTATTTGAAAAAGACATCCTGCTACAGACTGACGTCCCGACCTGGGTATCTCCTACCGTGGGTCCTGTGTTTCTTGGGGTTAAGGCTGTCCGTTTAAACGAGCCGCTGATGCTTCCTTGTGCTCATCACCAGGTGATCACATTTAGAGGGCTGTGAAATTTAGCTGGCTATCAGTGCACCTTCTCCTGACATGTATTAAATTCCGCTGCACGAATACAAATGAATGCCCAGACACTATAACAAATGACTTCGTCAGTATACAAGGTTGCCAGGCCTTGACAGTCCCTCCATTTGTTTTGAATTTTAAAGTTGCCTCAGGCTGAATTTTAGCTGCTGGGAGAACCGGGCAGCTGTTAATGTTGAGCAACGATAGATGTGCGAGATGATACGAGTGGCCCGTCTTCATTTTGAGGGCATTTGTTTTAATCCCATCTTGTGCGAGATGACCATTATTCTTGAATGTTAATGAGTAAACATTGTTTTAATGACTCATCTGAGTTCTGTTTCTATGTAATACTCCAGGCTAAATTCCTACCTGGTTTAAATTTTACTGGGTGGTTCTATTTATCTCAAATCTACCTGAAGTTCTACAGAATGTCTCCGGTGAAGTTTTGAGCTTCTGCATCTCCGGCCGACTGCATCCAGTAACCTTTTGTTTGTCATGTGATTCATCACCTGTTTTGCTTTGGTGTATGTGATACATTTGTCATTTTACTATTGGCAGTCTCATCCATAATGCTATGCCAGGTGGATATATGAGGTCCATTCTAGGTAGGGGGAGGGGCTGTGTTAGGAATCCAGAAGGAAACTGGCGTTGACTCCAGACTGATTTTCTTTTCCTCTCTGCTGTTTGAGCGACCTGAACAAACCCACAGCCAGATGAGCAGGTGCCTTTAGCCTCTGCAGCCAGTGCTATACTTTACCTATTACTGTACCTCCAGGCTTGTTTCCTCCCGTGGGCCTGAATCGTTCTTGAACTAAAACGCCGAGTCGCATTTCATGGGCCCTGTGGCTCTGTGGCTCTCTGTAGATGGGCAGGCTATCCCTGCATCCCTGTTCAGAACAGTGAGAGCTGACGTGATGCAGTTTGGGACTCTTGGAGCAGCATTTGCCGAAGAGGTGAGCAGCTCGCCGCCCGGATTTGAAAAGAACGGTCAAATTCGATTAGCGGCACGACATCGTAGGCTTTCTTTGAAGGGCCAGCTGTGACTATTTGGGACAGATATCCTTATCTCACTTCCAGGAACCACAGATGCGGCTCTCTTTTGAGCACTCAGTCTGCTCTCCTCGTTCACCTTGAAGCTCCATTTCATTGGAAATAGGAATGAATTGCCGTAGTGGGGGGCTGGAGGGGGGTATTTCTCCACATGATGCCAACAGGACCACAGAAGTAACCTCAAACCTTGCTGTTTTATACTTAAACCATTACAAGGGTTCCCGTGTTTTTCTACATCTCTTCAAATAGGTCACATTTCTACATTTGCTTCCTATATCATTTCACAGAGTAATATTTAATGGAAAATGTAAAGAATGCCGTGAATTTCACTGCTAAAAACTGACTCTTTTTGATGCAGTTTGTCTCATTTACTGAAGCAGGAATTCACCCCAAACAAGTGTTTTATGTGGTATGCAGCCTGTTATGCTCCATTGACCGCTGGGCAGTACACAATCAGCATTCAGCCGCCGAGGTCGCTCAGCTGTGTGTGAAAAATACACGTTTAAAAAAAAAAAAAAAAAAAAATCTTCTTGGGGACGCTTGAAATTAAAATGTGGGGTTCATGGGGCAGCCAATCTTTTAAAGTAAGTGTCACAATACAGGAACAGCGTTTTAACAGCTAAGCAAATCGATATGTAGGAAACATGATTGCACACAGCCGACAAGGACACCGATATTGGGAAGAAAAGTGCAATTTCCGGTGCATAAATAGCACTTTGCGTGGACTTCAAACATAAACAGGAATGGAGCGTTTCTCAGCGGTGTCACTCGGTGAATCGCTTTTCAAAAAGCAGAATGCAAATTTATTATGCAGCGCATCTCATTTAGTCTCTATGGATACCATATTATCCAACAGTGTTCATAATTAACTTGATCGTTTTCAGCTAAAATAAAATGCTTGTCCTGTGACCCTGACCAGGAACAGCGGTTAGAAGATGGATGGATAAAATGTTTGTGCTCGTCACAGTGAATATTTATTCCATGATAGGGCAAGCAAATGTATACAAGTATGGCTCTTGAATAAACTCACCGTATAGCGGACATGTTCAGACTTTTGCCACATTAGTCTCGTAC
This sequence comes from Gymnarchus niloticus, assembly GCA_009936485.2. NCBI lineage: Eukaryota > Metazoa > Chordata > Actinopteri > Osteoglossiformes > Gymnarchidae > Gymnarchus > Gymnarchus niloticus. The sequence goes on from JAACJT020000001.1 coordinate 16,618,779, forward strand.
TGCCTAATGTTCTCACACAATTTAAATCTCAAATTAACTTTTAAATGCGTTTGAAGGTTAATGTTTGATAAGCGTATTCTGTTCTTTGTAACATGTTGAACATTTTCAACAGGAATAACATTATACTATAGTTAATGAAATACTCATGACAACTTGAGTATTTTCTTTTAAAATTGGCACTTTTTTTTTTATAAAAAAAAAATAAATGATAAATAGTTTGTATGTAATTCTTAGGCAATTCTTATATGTAACTTTGATGAAAGTAGTGAGTTTACCATTGAGTAGCCATAATGCTACCAGACCTTGGCGTTCCCCTCTGGACAGGATGTGTCGGTGTCGAGTGCACGGAAGGATACCGATTCTCAGTCAAGGTCAGAGGGTCAGCTCTTTCTCCGTGATGCATGCATAATGTCCAGGGCGGAATTCTGCCTCCCCTCCAGAGACGGGCACCCAACAACATCTGCTAGGGTGGTAACAAAACCAGGCCGGCTGTCATGATGGGTGTTGTCACTCATGGACGGGTGAGATAGATTCAGCCGGACTTGCTGAGTGGCATGTCCCGACTATTTTTCATCCCAAGCTCACTTAACGCCAGGAGGGAGATGGATATTTTACTGGGCGCCTTGGTGACGACCCGTCACATTATGCTGCACGCAAGGCCCTTTTCAAGGCGTCGTACACCACTAGATGTCGGTTATCACGTTTGAGAAGATATTACTTGCTGTGCGATCCCCCTTTCTCCGTCCACTGTGAATAAACACCTCCAAAGAAGGCTTTTCTCTGTTTGTGACCCACATTTGAATATCTACGAGCAGAAATAAACCAAGTATTGTCTTCCAACAGAGAAAAACAACAAATGAAAAGACGCAGAAGCACACAGCAGATTTTTTTCTGTCCTTGCTCCGTCAATTTATAGCAACGGAGGAAAAAAACATTTTCTTAAAACTTACGAAGGGGAGATGGGATAAATAGACTATTGATGTTTGCTTGACTTCAGTGTGATGGAGGGATGTTAAGAGGAGAGCCGTTCATTAACCATGCAAGAGGAGTCATCGGTTTGGCCTCGTGTGCCGCCGGAACTCTCTGAATGCCCAAGGGAAACACAAGCTAGTGGAATTTGACTGCGAGTTCCATGTAGCAAAGAGCAGTTAAGTAATTCATCGTGCCTCCTCCGGCCTGCGGGTGTATCCTGGCTCATAGACACCGGATTCGGCAGAGCCGAAAAACCCCTGTTGTCAGAGTTTTATGGGCCAGAGAAACTTGGCAGGATCGTGGTTCCCGAGTCTCTGGAAGGCATATCTTTGTCTGGCATGCTCCAGCAAGGTCTCATCTGTGTGGATGGATTCCAGAATGTTCTACATTTGAAAAATACATAAACAGATGGGGGTATAGAACCACCATTGAGGCTGGCTAGAAAAGAGCATCCTCGTGACAGTTTGACAAAAGCCCAGATTAATTTCTGCTGAACACTCACGCAGTTTGCCTAACAGAACTAAGTATTGTGTGTGTGCATTTCTGGACTAGGAGGTCTTTCTAATTATGGTGACAGTAGATTGAACCTCTGTATAATACTTTTAGAAATTGACTTGTTTAAGCCATCTAGATGAACCAGATATACTGTGTCATTCTCATAAGTCTCTGTACTGAAATGTCAGTCACAGTCGATTTTCCTCTTTCCGTTTTATCTGAGCCCATGTCGATTGCAGGAGCGGCCACCCGGAAGCCCGACACCGTTGAGCCAGAGAAGCAGACTGACCACACGGTCAAGGTAGCTGGCGTCATCGCCGGCACCCTGCTCTTTGTGATCATATTTCTGGGCGTGGTGCTGGTGATGAAGAAGAGGTAAGGCCTGCCAAGTCGCCTTGAGCCTGTCTTCTCAGTTAGATATAAAGGAATTGATTTTCAAAAAACATAATGACTACTAATTATGTTATCCAAGCACAACTCCCCAAATGTGTCATAATGTACTTGTTGATTAGAATAAAATCATGATCACTGTATATCAAGTATTACCCAATTTAGTGAGGCTGACATCGTAAAGGTAGCACTACAGTCCATCCTGTCCAATTGGAACGAGAACGTTATCCGTTAAAATACAGTAATGTCTTCTGGATATCTGGGGTTGTATTTCGCATACTGTTCAAAAATAAGTATTACATTTTTGTAGGGAAAAAAATCTTCTACTTGAATAACTAACTTACGGCTATACTGCATTATTGTATAATCTACATAGTAGTATTCTATACATGAATAACAGTATAAACACAAATATATATAAACAAATAAAAATGTTATTGTTTTTATATATAAAATATATTTTTATAAAAGAACATATATAAAAATATAATTTTGTTTTTTTAAATGGGTCAATTTGTAGTGCTGTACTGAGATCATGTCAAAAAACTACCAACTAGCTGGTAGCTTGACTACTACCTCTTGCTGACTAGCTAGTTAGCACCTTTGGTGGTGGTGGTGTACTTAGGTATGTTTTCCAGTGACTGAGAAATATGTTACATCCTGCCCACATAACCAGCAGGCAGTTATAGTCTGATGTTTATGGGTTTCAATGTAACAACAGTAAAAATAAATCGGATTGCTATGTTGTCGAATGAGCCTTAAGTAGCATTTGCACCATTAAGCCTCGGTGAAGCACTTATTGGCTCAATCTATGGAACACAACAAAAAAAAATCATTTAGACCCCTCAATTTCGATGACACGGTAACGGGGGGAACGATATTATTTTCCGAGGGTCCTCTTATAAAGAGGAAAGAAGTCAAAAAAACGAGATAAGATGGAGAGATTGATGAAAGTGCATTTTTCATAAAGAGGCCTTGGGCGTATAGCTGTAGGCTAGTTTATATAGCTGCATTCCCATGTCGGGAAAAGGCCTCCGTAGTCCCGACTCTCTTGCCGCGATCCAGCGCCGCTCACATAGAATTCTGTACACTCTGAACCCCACAACACCACCATATGACTTGTCTCCGGTTTGCCATAGATTACTATGGTGTACTCTGCCAAATTCGAAATAATTTCAGGGAAGATGACAGCAATAGGAACACTTTGAAAAGAATGAATATGGTCTTAATGCCCGAAAATGGTCGTCTTTTGGGTTGCTTTTCCCATGGGTCTATAGAATCCAAAGTTCTGAATAAGGTTTTGCAGGTAATAATAGTACATCATTAATAAATGGTTTTGTATTTGTATGTGTAGTGAAAATCTGTTAATGGTATCCAAAAAATATTATTTTACTGTCGTCTTTTGCTCTGTGCTCTTAACAAAAATGTGTTGGAATGACATTATTGTACTTTGAAAATCCATAATTCGTGTTCATTGATTTCAAAATAAGACCTTAGGGATGAATCTAATTGTGTGTCTGTGATTGTGTATATCTCCCTCTCCAGAACTTACCCTGAAGAAGTCATTCGAATGTACCTGGTATTTTTAAAATAAGCACCAATGTTTAAAAAAAAAAAGCAAATGCCTATATGCTTAAAAGTTTGTTGTTAATGCAGCTGTTTTTTTTTTTTTTTTTTTTTGTCACTGCCGCGGAGCTCTGTCAAACCTATTTTTCGTGTTGATAGCTTTAATGCCTTGTGGCAATCCTAATTCCCAAAGGCTATATCCGAGCCCCTAACCGTGACCCTTTTCCAGATCTGTCTGATAGAGGGACCACCCCCCCATTGTGTGATAGAGGGACACCCCCTCCCCTGCCCCAGGGTGCACACACATGCCCTGTGTCTGGCAGCCGTCTTGCCCCCCACGTCCACAGTTAACCTCTGCTTAGGGCACCATGTCTGGTTTTGTTTATTTATATATTTTTCGGACATTAATATTTTACTTTTCTTTCCTTCCATTCCATCCCCCTCCCACCACTGCTTAAACCCTACCACCACCACCCCACTCGGCAGGAGAACCTATCACTCCTACACTTACTACCTGTAAGTAACCAGCTTGTGCAACGTTAGCTTCCTCCCACACCTTCTCCATGCATGATGTCATCTCAGCTTCCGCTCAACGCTGTAGACTTGCATTTTTTTTTTCTGTCAGGAAAGTTCCATGCAGCTGATCCATTTTTCATTTTTTTTTTTTTTTTTTTTTAAAAAACTCTTGCAGCAAGTGTAAGTCAGGAGTCTTCTTCCAGCCCAAGAAATAAGACTTGCATGCTTTTAAAAAATATACTTTCAGTAAAGTTAGGTGCTTGGCCTTTGTTTTATGTGTTTTTTTTTTTTTTAATTTTTTTTGATCATCTTGCCTTGAAACAAAAAGTTAAATTTCTAAGACAGTAAAAAAACAAGAACTTTGTTTCTTCTGCAGGTAATGCCAAAATTTTATAATAATAATAATAATAATCTGTCACTTTATCTCAATTTGAACTTCTGTATTCCATGAGAATCGTTAGACTTTAGAACTTGCTTTCAAAGACCCCAGACTAAAAGAGCTGTGCTGAAACACGGAATGCCTGCAGACCCATAACACGGACTCTCACCCTCCTTCCTCCCCATCGCTCCTCACACAACCTGGTCATCGTTTCCAACTCCTGTCCTCCTGTGAGGCCGCTTCTGTTTGCCTGAGAGCCTGTTTTTTTTTTGTTTTTTTTTCTTAATTTATTTTTCCTCTCTTCCCTCATTTATTCATGGGTTTTATTTATTATTTTTGCATGGTCTTGTTGACAGCATGCCAGTTCCCTTCTCCGCTACTTATACAACAGCGATAAAAGCATTCCGTTGTTAGCTATGCTCCAGTGGATCACCTGCAGTCTCCGGGCCCGGTGTCGAATTTGATCTTATTCACCTTTTATGTTGCACATCAATAGGTGATGTAGCTGCTTCAGGTCAGTATTTAGTATTTATGGCCTCCTCCGTTCCTTCCAGCAACGATTGTCAGTCAAAGAAGCCCGTTCCCACGTACGGATGCTCCGTGAAGCTGCAGCGGCTGCAGAAACACGCTGCTTTAGTGCTGTGCATAATGTAATTCCGCGACTGATTTAACTCAGTTTGAGTGGTGCCATTTATTCAGTCTGACTCATAACGGAAATGGGTAATTGATTGAGAGCTTAGCTGGATCAGGTAATGGCGTACCCTGGGCTCGAAGTGTCGTCACCCCTGGAATTGGGGAATTGAGATTAGCTCAGCTTCTCCTCACTGTCACGTCTGCATTGTGAGCTTCGGCATGTGCAAATGGATGAAAGGGTCGATTTTAAGATGACATGCAGTTCAGGTTTGTGTGTGATCCCTGAATGACCCAGCAGGTGACAGCAATGCATTAGTGTCCTGACAAGGTCACGCTCTAGGGGTAGGCCATGGCTCAAAGTTATAATGACTGGATGAGTGGTAACAGGGACTGGATGGATGGAGATTTGTGCAGAGAAAGTTCTGCCAATTGGTCAAGGATCTAACTCAAGCCCTTGTTATAAACCCTTCACTTGCAATTTCATCAAAAACATCAGGAATTCTGTCTTGGGGATCACTGGATTTGCACTGATGCTGTCCTGATGCACACCATTGATATAATGATGTATATTATTAACAAAATATTAAATGAAAATAAACTTTTATGTGTTTTGGTTCTACTGGTGTTAAATGGCAAATCGGTCGGTAGTTTATTTCACTAAAGATAACGGTTCCATCAACAATGCTGGCATTGGTGTGTGCTGGTGTCCTGGATTTCACTCCATCCAGGCCCCTAATTGTTTACCAGAAGCTGCTTTTGGTTCCCCTGGTGTGACAGGTGTAAATTGGTTACGAATAGACAAGCTCCTCATTTTGGCTCTAGGTATAACCACATTCAGAGGTGACTCACTGTCTATAGGGAATGTACAGGAGGGGGCATATAAAATAATCAAATTGATAGTGTAGCTGGCTAAACAGTAAAATAATCATTGCGTAGACAGGATATGATTTTTTAAAACAACAGCGCAGTAGCTCAGTAAATGCTGTGATAGCCTCATACCTTCAGGGTGTGTGGGTATAGTTTACGTCTTTTGCTGGTTCAAGGTGCTCCGGTTTCCTCCCCCAGTTCAAAAAGATGCATTTAGGCTCATTGGTACCTCTAAACTACCCATAGAATGTGATTGTGAGCCATGCGGGGGGGTACCCCTGCCTTCTTTCTCGTGTGGTCAAGTTGGGCTCCATGCTTACTGCATCCCTGTACTGGAGAAGCAGTTGAAAGATGGATAGATGATCCTTCAAAGTAGAGGTCTCTCATTAGTCTCCAAGATAACTTTAGGCGGAGCTTTAAATGGTGAATAAAACATGAGGAGGTGAATCCTGTGAGGGGGTGTGGGCACCCGTGCTTTCTCCATGTCGTCTTTGCGACGGAATTTCAAAGCATTTTTGGATGAAGAAGGAAAAAAGAGACGGGACCCATTTATTGCTCAGTGTGCTGAGCATGCAAAGGCCTTAATTAAATCCTACTATTAAGGCCCACACAGAACAAGAATCAAATTAATTACTACAAGGAATGTGCATCTTTCTCACTGGCAACCTACATTTCAACAAAGTAGAGGAGTGGGAGAATAGGAGGCAATTTTGTGTGGATTGGAGCACTACGGGAATGCAAGTGTTCTTTCTCTGGGGTGACAGGTCGTTGCCAAGCCAACAGTTCTCGACAGGGTTGTTTACGGGATAATGAGTACCCTAGCTGAACAGAATGAGGTCGCTATGCCTGAGATGCCGGAGGTGCTAGGGCGAGCCGGTCACCGTTAATGGTTTTTACACAGGATTTCAGATTATGCATTTCACTGAGTATGAAAATGGTATAATTAGTTAGCCTTATAATTAAGGTTAGCCCGGGTGCTTTGGGTGAGCGGGTCGTAAAAAGTTATGACCAATAGCAGTCTGCACGGCCCGTCAATTAAAATGGAATTAACGGACTACGGTGAAACAGACGTTTTGGTCGATGACTAAAGCCCCTCCCCCCAGTGGTCCCATGTCAAACACAGATGTTGGACCACCTCTAACATGCTGTTGTCATTAACCTGGGATTTTCTCAAACTGTCTGTTGGTGCCAGAACATTACTGATAGCAAATACATGCAGCACTGAAGTTCATGCCAGTTTACTTGAACATGCAAGGTTCCACCATTTCTGTTTATATAGTGTAAGGATGGGGTTGGTGAAATAAACGTTTCAGGTTTTTTGTTACAAGGACCTTGGTGACACAGAAGTGGTCGAATAAATTATTCGACATGCATTTCAATGCATTAATCGGTACTTTGAATGAATTTCCAGTCTTCATTAAAGCAAATATATCTTGAAAATGGGTTTCTGTCATTTCAATTGCCCATTCCATTTGTTAAAGAAACAATGTTAGCTAAGTGCATTTACAAGTGCGTGGTGATCAATAGTCAACACCAGCTATCTGCAATAATGGGGTGGCCCCACTGCAAAACAAGGCCTGTTGGTCCACAGGGGTGCAGGTGTGGCAGCATCACTTTGGGTTAGGATTTGGGTTTTGGTATTCTGGGTTGTGCACATATCAGAATATCTTTATTGTCATTGTAACGGGTACAACGAAATTAAGTGTAACGGGTACAACGAAATTAAGTAATTGGAGTCACCTTTTATCTTCTGTGTGAAGGGCATTCATTCCTGTCATGGTCACTTCCTGTCACAGAACCTCCGGGTTGTTTTCGCAGGATGGCCAAACAGCATCCATGTGTCTGAAATTCATAGAAAATACCGGAATCCAGTGTTTGCGTGTTGCCAAAGATGCTCAGAAACTGCAGGAGTGACGAGTGCGAAACAAGCCATGCCCAGCAGATGGAGGTCTTCTTCAACAGCGTGGCCTCGCCTTTAAGACAAAATTTTCAAGCTTCCCACCCATCCATCCATTTTCCAAACCGCTTAATCCTATTTAGGGTCGTGGGGGGCCTGGAGCTTTTCCCAGCTAGCCTAGGCCACTATGTGTGGGACACTCTGGATGGGGTGCTAAACCATTGCAGGGCATTTCTGAGCTTCCCCTTGCAAGAATCTTTTAAATGCTGTGCTACCCAGAAAAGTCTCGTTTCCTTGTAATTCTCTGAGTTGCTTCAGTGGTTTTACTACGCCGTCCTCTTCTGGGCAGCTGGATTTGGGCTGAGGACAGTTTAAGCGGCTGATTGAGTCTGACGGTATATCGACTTGATGTCTCACTCCGTATGATGGTGAATGTTAGACTGCACAAAGAGAGTGCCCTGAATGTTTCCTAGAATTCTTTTTTTTTTTTTCTGAGCCTTGAACGTTATTACATAATGTGTAATAGTGGTATGAGAATTGCATATTGGACGCAAGGATAAGCGTTCACCAGGTTCCTAACTGCTAGTCAGCCTCACGGTTCAGTTGGTTCAGAGTTCTGATATATGCTGAGCTGTCTCCTCTTTTTGGTCTCATAACAATTAGCTCTTAACTACTGTTAGTGATTCAGTATGGTCTTCTAGTCCTGCTTTTATGGTGCGCCATTAGGAACAGAACAGTGGCTCACTGAGTAGCCCTGCCACCTGAGATTTTAAATCCCACCCGGACCCTGTGCGTGTTTGGTTTGCATGTTCTCCCTGTGTTGAGTGGGTTTCCTCCTGAAGTCTGAAGACATGCATGTGTCAAATTAACGTCCCCTAATTGCCTGTGATGTGTGTGTGCACATGGACTGAGAGAGACTGACATCCCGTCCGGGTTGTAGTCCTGCCAGTCAGCGGTCTTAATCCATGGTCCCTGTGTTGCCTGCAGCAGGCTTCAGTCAGTGATTAGAAGATGGACAGTGGTTTGTTTGGTGTGGAGGTGGTGACTTTGATAGGCACCCTGAGCCGTTGTCACAGTGGTGTTGAACTTGTGTTTGACGTCTCCTCTCTGTCGCTCTCCTGTCCTGTGACGACCCCCCAAACAGTGTTCCAAGTCACCAGTGAAGACAAATCAGAATCTTCCAGGTCTGGCAAATGTATTTCGTTATTATTTATGGCATTCGATATGCATGGATCTCTTGAAGTCAATTTGGTGGACAGAAGCTTACTTACGGGGTTTTTGTAAGAAGGATGAAATATTTATATCCAATATGTTAGAATTCCAGGTAGGAGGACATGACGTATGTGGGCAGATTGAAGGCATTTGGTCTGCTTTGGGACCAGCCTGTGGAGAGGAGATCTTTTAAAATGTCTACAGTACTGTTTTCATATGGTGAGCGAAGGATTCAGACGACTGCAGATGACAGCAGTCTTCCACAAACCCTAAACATTTGGTACAATGGTAACAGTGCAGGGCATTGTACTCCTGTGTAAATAATCCATTAGCAATATCATTGATCCTCGTCACCCCTTTATGCTGTGCGTTTCACAAGATGGGGCCCCCCAATGGTTGTGCTGGCAAAGTCTTAGCCAAGAGGAGTTTGTCTTTCTGGTTAATGTGACCCTATACTCAGGAGGCATAACAACACAGTAAAATCTTCCCGACCCACAGCTGCAAGTGTTATACGTTTCATTTTAATACTGCTCCATTGGGGAAGTAATCGCATTAGTTAGATCTTGCATGGGGTCTTTCTGTATGCATTTGCACGTCCGCCAGAGGCGGACTTAGTGATTTGGGGGACCAAGTCAAAGATGGACACGAGGTCCTCCCCACCCCCGATTCTCATGTTTTTCATGCCATAATAATCCAAACAATAATCAATTTGCCCTGATAATGGAATAGTCCACTGCAGTCTGAAGGGAAGGGGAGCCATGGAGACATGCACTAAACCATCTTGTAGCGCTTTGAAGATGATGTTCGACAGGCACAAATTAGACTGAAAACAGATTTATATATAACTCAAACATACTATTGAGATTTTATGAGACCCCCTGGCTGCCAGGGGCCCTGGGTGGTTGCCTACCTCGCATAATGGTAAAGTCCGCCCCGGGCGATTGCCTACCACGCATAATGGTAAAGTCCACTTTTGAAGCGGTCGCTCTAAAAAAGCAGCCTTGCATTTCCTTTATGCCCCGGTGTTGCACTCAGTTTCTTGTTTTGACCACGTGTCATTCTGCTTCCCGCCACTTTTAGGTCTCTGTCACAGGAAGTGAAGTCAAAATATTAAAAAACATTATTATGTAAATGCAAGCAATATGCATTAAATGAGAAGATGAACATTATTATTTAAAATATTTCAGTTCATATGTCACTGTGAAGTGGGTTAATAATGTATTCAATAAACTATTTAAGAAGGAATTTAAACTGATTAAATACACTTTCAGTGTGTTTTTAATTAAGAATTTGAATCCTAATATTAGAGGTTTGCAGGGCACGTTCACTTTAATGATGACTGATAGTCTGGTATTGTCTGGTGAGTTGTAATTGTTTAGCATATTCCTGCCCCTATGGAAATTAAAAAGCGGATCAGCTGTATCAGAACCAGTCAATCATACCATAACTGCTTATCGTTGCCTCATTTACAGCTTATTGTCTTTATGGCTGCCTCCCAACAGACATTTAGATGCATCCAATGATTAGAACCTTCACAAAAAGCAGTATAGACCAATGGGCTAATTGCTAGCTCAGTTTCCACTAACACGATTTCTCCAAAGTTTTGTGGGTGTTGTGCTTCAGTAGTTCCTCTGAGATTGTTAGCCGTCGATTTAATTTTGGACTTCTGATCTGACCATCAGGTGCAGTAGGGGGCATAGTGTATAAAGACACAGTCTTGTTTCTGGTTGCTGGGATAAATACCGGGCAGTGCTCCTGCTCGTTCCAGAATAGGATATCATGGTTACCGCTTGAGGTCGTGAAAGCCCAAAGATGTCTTTTAGGTGGGCTGGTGTGTGCTTATCTCTGTGAGCGTGTACCCCATGGAGGACAGGATTCTGTTACAGGGTGTTCCCTACAAAACAAATAGTTAAAAAATGCTACTTTGCTGCAGGTTTTAATCAGATTGTTGAAAGAGGCCTTTAACCCACTGATATTGAAGAGGAAATGAGAAATGGTCTTCGAGGTCAGCCATGAATGTTCTTGTCTCTTTTGTCAGAGGATGCACCTGGTTAATTTATTAAGTCCGAGTCCTCGCTCTATGTGGTCATCAGACATGAAGGTCGGACAACACTTTTCCTTCCAAAGATGGTAAAACATTGCAGCTATCTTGTTTCTTATTTATTTTCAAAGTGGCCAGCTCGGCGCTTGCCTCTGGTTTCTGACCAAAAGCGCCTGCAAAACATCAAGATTTATATGAGGAAATAATAAATAAATTAGGTTTATGTGCCAGCCACCTAGACCCAATGTTTCACTCTCAGGCACATTAACGGTGTCGGTCTTTGGGTATTTGGCTGGCCACAGCTCCCTGCAGATCGGTAAATACACTGAGCTCTTATTTATGTGTTTTCCAGTCTGAGGAAACTTTCTTTGAAGACTTTTCTGGAGTTTACTGCTTGGGCAAGGGTCAGTTGAAAATTTAAACTGTGGAGTAAAAAGAACTTTGAAGGAAAGGATAGGGATGTGAGTGGATGAAGAGAGAAAGTTCTAGAAAATGGCTTCTGAGAACATTGCCTGGACATCCACAGTAGGATATATATGACTGAATGATGCCTCTTTGAAGTTCTGGGCAAAACAGCTGCCTGATACAATCGGCATCCTCTGTGTTTGGGATCATGTTTCCTACGAGGTCTTCTCGGGATGAGGGGACAAAGAGACTTAAAGGACCAGAATGTTCCGGAATGCGATCCCTCAATGCAACGAACCGTATAAAGTAAGTGGGCAGGATATTATGTGTGGTGCAAACGTAAGGCAATGGGTCGAAAGCATGGACATAAGATGGACCAATTATTTGATTCTTGAATGTCATTTGAACATTTCTCGATGTTTATTGAACGCATTTTCGTGCCAACAAAATGATACAAGATGGCTATTTGTTCAGTCCTACTGTGCACTTGGATGATGTTGCCCATTCGAACCCCCCACTCGTTTACCTAGTGTTACCACACTCCAGAGATGGCTGGCTAATGTGGAGAGCAAAGTCGGTACACTTGAGTGTCATTCCCGGTCTGGTCGATACCGTGGAACCACAAATGTGCCTGGAGGGTTTCTTCTTTGGTGTGTTCTGTGTGTTCCTGCTGGAGATTTAGAATGCATTTCTGATTACCTTGGACCCCATGGCTGCCAGTAGCTATTGTGCAGTAAGTATGTCAACAGATGACATGGAACTTTGTCTCAAACGTGTGTTATGCCTGGAAGTCACACATACTCCAACTGGGGCCTTTGGGTAGGTTGATTTATATTACTAGATTACATTCACTGCTTCCAGTCGTCAGTAATAAAATGCCCTGGTGGGGATTCGCTCGCTAGAGTTTTCATTTCATTTACGTTGTACTTTATCCTTTTGCTTTATTTACCTTTTTTATGTTTGCTGTTATTGTCCTTGTAATGAAAGCATGTCTATATTAACCACAAATGTGTAAAGTCTCCAACCTCGGTGCTTGTCCAGAAAACTCAGGAATGTACGGTATTGATTGAGCCCTTAGCCATGTCAGTCTCTGCTTGTGCCTCTCCGCTTTCTATTTTTTTCTCAATTCACTGGGAAAGCAATAAAGAATGCTTTCACATTTCATTTTCCATTTGCTTTGTACCCGTCCCTCCACTGCACTTAGAGACTGACCGAGTCCTGACATTTTCGAGAAAATAGGCTGGTGGTGGCTTTTAGAAATACTCGCCGCTGCTCGAGGAAGGGTGTCAGTTGCTCGGCTCCCCAGTGGATCCAACAAAACGGAGATGCGGTTCCAAAGAAAAAGCCTAGCAAATGTAAGAGCCGATACATCGATGGCAAGTGTGTGGCCTTTGGAAACTGAAACCATAAAAAAAGGTTTCTTTTAAAATGCTCTTTAAATTTCAAAGTTATCAAAAAAGCTTTAAATGTATAAAAGGATTCTGTATATTTGGATTGGATTGAATATTTGTTTTAGATTATCAAACGAATTAAAGGAGGCAATATTAAATAGCAGCTAAACCGCAAGCTGTGCATTGCGGTTCAGTGAACATGTAATGCTGATTCGGTATTGATAATCCTGCTGTATGTTTTATTTCCAGTCTGTCCAGTCTGTCCACTGTGGGGGGTGACATTGAAGCTCGGTTGTTAGCATCTTGGCCTGTGCAGGGCTGATCTGCTGGCAGAATGAAAGGGGCTGAGCAGGGGGACAGAAAGTGGCATGTCCTTGGGGTCTTCCCACCTGGCATTCCCTATTTCTCACATCGAGCTCACTGGGAACTGACAGCCTGGTTTCACAACTTATTATGGAAGTGAATTAAGGTGTTACACACTAACAGGAAAAAATAAACACCTCATTAAATGGAAACGTATGTTTTGTTGGAAGAATTACTAAAGTACTGGTTAAAAAGTAAATGTTACTGGGGAGAGTCTGCAACATCTGACTCAATTCATGTTTCCTTTCGTAATTTCTTGGCTAACGTTGTCCTGATGGACTTTGTGAGATTCCATGGGCTGAGCAATGCTGCCACTGAACAAGTGGCCTGCTAGATAATCGTTAAAAGGAACAAAGACGACCCACCTAACTGATCCCCACAGACGCACAAGTGTAAATAACGGGGTCCATGCTTTCCAAATCATCAAGCTTCAGTCCCTGGTAAGTGAGCGCTGTGAAAAAATTCCGAAAAAGAACAAGCAGATCAACATCGTGTACTCCCATCCCCACCGTTTATGATGGCCTCATAATGTTTGGCACAATTTTAAATTACGAGGGATGCAATCCCAGCTGCATGCCTTGTGTTGTTTCAAGAGCAACGAAAAATGGGCTCGGTTTGCCTGCCAGTTGTGAGCTGCAGATTGCTTGCAGTATGATGGCCTGTATTAGAAAATGTTTTTCGCACACAAATTTGTAGTGAAAGCTAAACCATTAGCTTCCTGTTGGGCTGTCTGTGTAAATGCCTGCTCACAGGGTGTGGGGGCTATCGGGCAATATGCTGAAGAAGTCCCGCACAATTTATACGGAAGATGGATGCGAGGAAGTTGGAGAAAAGAAAGCTTTGTTAGGTTAGGACCAGCCATTACAGCAGCATATGTTTGGATGTTTTTTTGTGGGGGGGGCTTCTCTTGACGTCTGTGTTTAACCGAACACAAAGATTGAGGGTATGTTATGGTCTGCCGTTGGATCTTTGTGGTAACGAACTCAAGTCGCCGCGTGCTTAGTAGAAATATGATTAGGCATCAGGGAATTTGAAGGAAAGTGGCTGAGGAAATTCGGTCCATTACGCTTCCGGGTTTCCCATCTAACAGGCATCTATAGAGCTGGTCTGTGAGAAGTGAAATGGAATTTTAAGTTGTCTTGAGTTCTGGATAACAAGCTTTAAGGTTGTTTTTGCCATAGTTGTTTCTTGGGTTATACATTCCCTCCATTATGCTCCTGGTTTCAGCTTCTCTGAAATTTAACACAAACGGATGTATCGTGTGATGCTGATTGTGGGCTGTAGTTTTTAAAGGCCCCCATTTGACACTTAAATGTGTGTTTTAATGTGAATGGCAAGAGCAATTTGGTCGACAAATCCCTAGCGAGGCTCATACCAGGATTAAAACAAATAACAGATTCTTGTGATGACAAGCAGTTACAAACTTAAGCCGGTATTTGCAAATGCCAAGATTAGGCATTCTTGTGTTTGAAGGGGGGGGACAGCCACTTTGAAGTTTTAATACCTCTGAAATCCCTTTTAGTAATCTGATGTTATTAATTGAGAGTGCAAGTCTGTGTTCACTTGAAAAACGGTGCAGTGAAGACACAAAGGCACACGTGATCTATCTCGCATAGAGTGGAGGCTCCGTTGTTCTGCGTTTAATTAAATACAGTAGTGGCGCTTTAGGCCATCCTCGTTTTCTTGAGCGCTTTTCCCTCCTAATTCCAGCATATCCTGAGAATGCGAGTACCAGCTTTTTCAGGTTCACTTCATCTTCAGAAGACTAGCGTAATGTGGCAACTTCGCACTTTCCGGGATTTTTTTTAGAAATCATAATCATGACGTAGCTATTTATCAATGGGAGATCAACTTTATCTGCGTTGCTGCTGAATGTATCCTCTAGGCAATAGATGTGTCAGAGGAGACGGCAAAAACAAAAGCCTTTAACAATGTAAGAGAAAGCAGTTTAGAAGGTAAAAGAAATCGTTTAGTATCCAAACTCGCATGTCATGAATTAGTAGGGCAGTTTGGCTAGGCAGAATTGGTTCTAGGTATGTAATAGTACAGGATGGGGTGAGGACCTTAACCAGTGGAGTGGCAGCACAACACGAAGCTCTTTGATGAGGCATGTTGGGACATCAGCTGTGTGCGCCGGTGTCTAGCTGTGATCATATTAGCCATTGCCATGTCAATGGGCAGTGAAACCTTTGCCTCCCTGTTCTCACTATACTTAGTGAATATGTGTTAACCTGCGTCGTGTGACCGTTAAAACACTTGCAGGTTGACGTTTTGACAAAAACCCCAGATCAAGGAAATGACTGAAAATGTATCTTGGTAAATATCTGGCCATGTATCTGCTGGTTTCCTTTTTTTTTTATTCCGGGTGGGGAGCGAAGTTGACTTTGACCTCTAACGACTGAAATGATGACGGAAAAGGACAGACTTTGGAGGATGACTCTAATTTATTTATGTTTAATGCTCTGCCTGTGAGGCTGCTTTGCCTGGCCATCGAGCATCTGAATGTGTGCCTTTAAACCATTTTGTGCTGCAGGGGATGGATTTGAGCAGCAGCCGGGGAGGGTGCATTAGATGGAGCGTCTTTTCTCTGCTCTGTCCCTTCACTCCTGCCCCAAGGCACTTCGGGGGTTTAGATGTCATTAGAACTTGCGGATGTGTAGCTGCTCAAGAAGAAATAGAGGTGAACATTACATTTGAGAGAATGTGTTCAGGGATCTCCCAGTTACCACAGAACGTAGATTTTACACCATGGTGTTCTTTTTCTGCAAAATATGCCAAAACAAGGAAAATGTAGCTTGGTTATAATTCAACACCTTTATCCATCTGCTAATGCAGAATCTTCTACTTCCTACTGGATTTTTTTTTTTTTTTTTTTTTTTTGTAAAGTTCTCGGCTTTGGTGGGTGATTACCAGGTTCTGGGGAGGGAACAGTCACGATGAGGGTGGAGAGCCAGCCCCTGAACTCCAGGGTACCTTCACTGTGTACTGTCTCTCACGGGCCTAGCTTCATGGAGTCGCATCCGTTGAAACCTCCAGTTGAAGCCTCTGATTGGTAATCAGCTGGGGTCCTGTTAATATCTGGATCTCCTGGGAATGTATTTAAAAACAGTTTACTTGGTAATGGATATTAGTGTCTATATCGACTGTGAAATAATAGCCAGCACAATGAAGTAAAATGAAGGCTAATCTGAGTTTGATACTTGAAGATTACACTGTGAACTTTGCTTTTCAAAGGGTCCACCCCATCTTTTTGATACCTTAGCAATGCAGAAAGGCACTTCTGTAGACATGCTTTGAAGTATTTTGCAGGAGCGTTTTTAGTGCTGCACAGTGGTGTGGCCTCCTAAACACCGGCACAACTCGGCAAGAAAAGTCTGAGCTCCGGGGAGGCGAGAACAGGCCGGGTTCACGTGCTCTTCAGGATGCTCAGAATGTCCTGTCGCTGTCGGCGGGAAATCTTTATGGAGCCTTTTTTGTCTCATCAGTCTACACCCCCTCTCCCACCCACCCTCGAGACACTGGGGGGGAAAGTGGGTAGTGACTTCTCTTCCTGCCTCTGACATGTCGCCCCAGGAGAGCACATTAGTCGGCTCGTTCCGACTTGAGGAGCGTCTTAGTCCCTTGACATTGTTCCCGCTTTCAGCTTAATCATGCTGCTCCTGGTGATCACATGATCACGTGCTGAATTCCTCCAACCCTAATGGCAAACAAGAGTTTGTGTTTTTGTTTTTTATATATATATATATATATATATATAAAAAAAATAACGTTTTACTATTATCGTAGCATAAACATTAGCATTACTGCTACTGAAATGAAACAGTGTAGCATGCCGACGACACTACAGAGTTAATTTTGTCCCTCTGTACAGGAATGGGTGGGTGTGTCTGTCCGGCAATGACATTTCTGACCTGCCTTCTCTTTTGTGGCAAACGAAGAAAACTGGCGAAGAAGCGCAAGGAGACACTGAGCAGCACGCGGCAGGAGATGACGGTGATGGTGAACTCCATGGACAAGAGCTACACAGAGCAGGGCACCAACTGCGACGAGGCCATCTCTTTCATGGACACGCACAACCTCAACGGCAGATGTAAGTGTCTTTGGCGGGCCTGGGAGTTCTTTGCGATTGACGGGCGGGTGGGGGCTGTAAAGGCGACGGTCTCCTCATGGGGAACGAGGTTTACATTTTTTTTCCACAGCTGCACTGCACTCAGGTTTTCCCACCATTCCCTGCAGAAGTGGCTCATGACGGAGGAAAAGCCGCTGTCGCTGAAATCTAAACTTGTCCATAGCAACCCACTGTAGGCCTGGTACTCAGAGTTGTCAAAAATGCCACATTTCAGATAACTGAGTTTAACTGAGGTGGGGCTGGGCGGGGGGTCCCTTTGACCCCTCCGTGACTCAGTGCCATCTCCTAGGCATGCTTTCATCATCTGAAAATTTGCCTCAATTGTGAGCTCTGTGTCACCGGCAAAGTGCCAACTGAAAGACTCGTCCATTTAGCATTTTAACGTGTAGCCGCTGGTATGATGGTTAAAAGCCCTTCAGAGATGATATTCCTCAGATGTACCCAGTGATGTTGGGCTGACTCCCTGCTTTGCATCAGCTAGCTGCAGATTACCCACTCTAGGAGAGCTCACCTCTGATCTGCTGTGAACCTTTCATCCCCAGGATGGTGAGATAGGACAAAGGCTAACCAACGCGGTGGAGTCCGCGAAACGACACCATGACCTAGTGTCCGTCGACGTTCTTCAGATAGCTGGACTTGCCCACGTTCGGCTTTAGCCGCCCGTCTCTAAACGCATAAAATATTAACACGGCCAATCTCTAGACATTAACATCGCCGCAAGTCAAGCAAGAATCTGCTGGAAGTCTTGCATTTTTCACCTTCCTTTTATTTTTGTCCTTTTGCCTGACTTTTGAAACTGAATTAGAACTTGGAGACAGTCACTGAGTTCTGAGGAAAAATGAGAACGCGTCAAAATGTTCAGCGCTTATCACTGGAAGGTGTTTAGGAAGCAATTAAGAATTGCCATTAATGTAGCTTTTAAAATGTTATTAGGAAACAGGTGATGAAATATCCATAAAGTATTAACCTATGTCCTTTCTCAAAGTACAATCATTGGGAACTGTTTCCTAAGCTTATTTTATAGAAGTCTTTTAATGATTTTAATGGTCTATTTCCTTTAACTTTTACATTTTATCATTAATAAGTAAAAGAACGAAGAGGATATGACCGCACAAGTCGAGGAAACCAAATGGCTTCCTTTAAAAACCATAAATATTAGAGGTGCATGGTTGACAAAGCTGATTTTTCCCGTGTGCGAGAGTCGCCGGGAGTGGAATGAATAAATAAACATGCCTTCAAAAGTACAGGCTGCGTATTGGCTGGTGACAGGCAGGTTCGTATGTGACCCCATCCTGCTGTCTCTCAGGTTGATTTCTAAGACTGACAGTTGAGTTCTGTTTGAGTGATCGAATCTTTCCAAGTTCATATACCCTCGACAGCCCATACTTACATTTTAAAATCTCTCTCATGTTGCACTGTTTTCAATAAATGTGACACGTAGCATGCATTTTTTTTACATTTCAATTGTTTTTGTGTTATTTGTGTTATTATAGTTGTATACATTGGGTTATTCTGTATATTTCTTTTGATATTCCAGACAAGCTTTTAGGAGCGTTACATTATGAAAGGAGTAGCTCTAATTAATATGTTTTTAATTACTAAATTTTACGATTGTAAAATAATCTGGTGAAGTTTTAGTAGTACTGCTATTTTTAGAGTGCCTGCTATGACAGGATTGCTGTGGGGAGTTTGGACATCCGTGACACCTTTCAGTAAGCTCATCTGAGACTGTCGAGGGCTCCTCCATCATCCCTGTGCCTCGTTAAGAAAAAAACTAATCAGTCATTGTGGTTAATCACTTTCTTTTTGAGGACAGCGTAGTTTACAAAAATGCATGAGATTGGCTATTACCTAGCTTTTGAAATGGATATAACACTATAAAATAAGTTTTAAGTTTAGTCATTAAACGGCACACCGGCCAGATGAGAAACTGCATAGAAAAAAAAAAAAGAGTAAAATGAATTGTGTTCCCTGGCTTAGTTATTAACCGTTGTATGCCTACCGTGTTTTTGCACAAAGCTGTATCTTCACCCTCCTCGTTCACCATGAAGACTAACACCGTAAGCACGTCGGTCCCTACCTCCTACTATCCAGGTATTGACCTTGTCCCTTCTCTCTTACTCAGTTGGCTGTAAAGTAATGGCAGTTCGCTGCTGGATTAAATCAAAACTTTGACCCGCGGTGATGAGATCGGCCGCTTTTGGCCCATTTGCTGCTGCTTCAGCTCCAACTTCAGCTCCAGCTCACGGTTCGCAGCCGGCCGAACCACTTTTTGCAGTGTTTTTTTTTTTTTTTGTTTTTTTTTTTGTTGGGTCAAAATTTTGATTTCTGCTGTAAGATTTCTGTGTTGTGTGTTGTTTTCTCAGGTCCTCAAATACCAAATGGCTTTTTCTCAGCCCCCCAATTAAGCCTACGTCTCTGACATGTATGCCATATGGAAAGTCTACCCAAACTGTAGCATCCACGAGCCCATGTCTTAACTGTGTTTCACTCTCACCGCTGACGTAGCAAAGCCTTTTCCCCACTGCTACATTTTGAGCCTGTTAATTATAGCGTGAAGTGTAACGTCCGCCGACGTTGATCAGCTTTTTGTGAACCAAATCCAGACGCATGTACTTGAAATGAAAGCAAAATGCGATTTGTCATTCTGCCATCAATGTGTTAGCAGTAGTTTCATCTCAGTGTTCTTCTTAATGGTTTTTTTTTTTTTTTTTTTTACTAACCCTGATCTGCCTGTTTCTTTAAACAGCTGTTATTAATAGTTAAGATTAGGACTAATTAATGCTCTGCTCTGATGTTTCATTCAGACTGGGCATAGGAGGAATGTGTCCACTTATTTACTGCTATATTTTTTTTTTTCTTTGTAAACTTCCACCTCTTCACGGGTTTTGTGGTGTGGGCAGACCCCTTTGTGCCAACCGCAATATTAGGTGAGGAAAACTTTCTTCTTCTCACACTCCTTGCCGACTGCCGCAGGTTTGAGCGTGGTGTAAGTGTGTGTGTCTCCTGTAGCTGTCGGACAGATCGGGGAGGGCTTGCTGGCTGGTTTTGGATGGCTTCTTCACTTCCATACCTGCCTGCTGCTTTCCTTTGCTTTTCTTTTCGATCTCTGTGAGTTTAGGAGTCTCCCGAGCACAGGCTGGCTTCACTCCATCACATCCACATTTCCGTGTCGACATCACGTATGTCTCTGACCTCTCATCTGCATGGACAGACGATGTGGCCCGGATGATGGGGAGTGATCGAGAGCTGCCCCCACCTCCCCCCTCCCCCTTCACCTGATCGTTAGCACGTTAGCATCGGTGCGGTCCCGATAAACCAAACAAAAAAAAAAACATGCGAATGGGCGAGATGCCATTTGCCCCTTTTAACCATGGAATAATCCTAGGGACACAAGTCTTGTTTTGTTTTGTTTTGTTTTGTTTTGCTTGGGCCTTACTCCAGTTAAAGCTGTTGCTGTTTGCCAGCGAGGGACTTGTTTTGTTTAAAATTTGTTTGCTACTTCTCGGTGGTTTTTCTTTCTATAGCACACTGGAAATAGCCTTTATTTTTCAAGTGTCCAACACTGTATGCTTATGAAAACATTCTAGATTGTTGTTTTCCGACATAAAAAATACTGAGACTTATTACTGAAATATCTTTATTGGATAAATAGCTGAAGGCCTATGATACTTGTTTTCGTCACACCACGTAGCTGGAGCTCTGACATTTAACAGACAAATATTTATTACTGCAGTGGGAAATTGTGATCCAGGAGGTCTGTGGAATCCCTGGGTTTTGATTATATCCCAGTACTCAATTTATTTTGTAGTATTGTTAATGTATATAAATGCCTAGCTTTGGCAGTTAAAAATGACTTGCTGCCTGAACAGGGACCAAAATTATCAATTAAACCAGGAAAATTATTTAAACTTGCAAACAGCTTGTGGTGTTTTCATAATAATAATTTAACTGAGTGCTGAGATGTAATGAAAACTTAGTCACCTACTTTTAAACAGCTATGCATTTTCATTCACAATTGTTTTCATTTAGTTTTTTATTTTTAATGATTAATATTTTAATAACTATTTTATTATGTTAAAATAAATTAAGAACTTGGCAACGGTTACTTGAGAATTTTCATGTATTCCAAAATCCTAAGGCTTTGGCATGCAAAATAGTCACTGAAAAGATGTTTCAGTTTGTTAGGAAATTAGACTCTCTGAGCAGCCAATTGAAAGGTCGCTTGAGCAAAGAAAGTAGGCCATGTTGATTCATTGGTTAATTTAAACTGGCTTTTCTGATAGTTCAGCCAGTCACAGAATTGAGTTTGTGTTAGAAGGAGAGCAAGCTTCAGTGGATTAATTCAGGAAACTGTGCAGGTGCTCATTATATATTGTTGCTTATATCCTTTTTTCCCTTTTCTCTCCTCCTTTTTTCTTCACATTTAACCTGTTATGTATCTCCTTAAAAAGTTCCCATTAATGGTAAGTCTCCAGTCGGCCCTTTTGAGGAAGGAAGGTTGTGTGTTTTCATGGACAAACCCACTCCCAGTGTGTGCCGACTTGCATGGCGACATCTCACAGCCGTCCTCCGCCTCTGTCCCGCCCACCCTTTGTGTTCCCCGTGAAGCCATTGGCTGGCATGGCAAAGCGAATGACCCATCAGATCGTTGTGTGTCGTCCTCAGCGCACCTGTCCTCTTCCCCCTTAGCTTTTCCCGTTAGCTTTCACTTTTTTTTCTTTTCTTTTACACCGCGCTCCTCATCAGGCATTGCGGTTGGTCACCTAAGTGACTAGCGCCGCCCTCACAATTCCACACACTGTCATCATCTGTGGTCATCGCGGTCACTCTGACATCTCCATCTCGACGTTGCTCCGCCCCAGATGGTTGTTGTTCGGAATGCAGTGGTGAGACATGGCAGAGTTAAACGTGTAGCTGTAAATAACCGTAGTATACTGGAAAAACCTTCTTGCTTTTCCATAAAGAATAACTGCGTGCTGCTTCGTTTTTTTTTTTTTTTGACAGGAACGGCATGTAGAAAAGTGTGTTTTGTACACCACTGACAACACTAATCAGTTTTGAACACTTCAAGTAATGTACTTACCTGTTAGAAAAATTTAAATGTACATTTAAATGCTTTATACTGCACCTGTTTTGTAAACTGATAAAGAACAGATATATAAAATAGCTAGTTATAAGTTTTTTCATTAATTAATATGACGATATTGCCTTATTTCCATCTGTTGGTAGCAAGCTGTTGCTCCTGGCAGCAACTGCGTCCACTTGGCCTGACCCGTCGACGCATCTTTCTCACTGTCGTTCCAGATGAGAGTCACTCAGCGGGCAGCGACGCGGGCAGCCTGGCACAGTCCCACGGGCACGCGTACAAGACGCGGGAGTCGGCGGACGTGCCCTACCAGACGGGACAGCTGCACCCTGCTATCCGCGTGGCCGACTTGCTGCAGCACATCACGCAGATGAAGTGTGCGGAGGGATACGGCTTCAAGGAGGAATACGAGGCGAGTGCAGTACGCGTTACCCATTCGCGTAGCACTTTGGCACTGGCTTTCCCATAATTTAGTTTTTTAAAATACAAGTTTATTGTTGTTATTTTTGGAAACCAGTGACCCTGATCAGGATAAGTAGTTAGAAGGCGGATGGATGAATGCATGTAAAAAAATTTCTCCCTATTTACATTTGAAAAACGGAGTAAAGTTAAGTAATATAGATTTTTATTCTAATATTTTTATCCCCCCTCCCCCCAGTCATTTCCAGTTCCTCAGGTTAGTTGTAACCGGAGTTTTGACTGACCATCAACCCACCCACAATGCCTTTTCATTTCTGTCAGGGGCGCCACCGCATTCTCCTTTTGTCTGTTTCGATGAGCTGTATGGCCCTGCTGGGAGCGCATGTCCGGTTCGAATAACACTCCAGGCCAGACTCTTGGGTGGAGTACGACTTGCCCGGCCCGGCTGAACTCTTGGAGACTGTTCACTCCCATGAGCTTTAAGCTATCCAAGCATGACTTCTGACTCTTGTGTGCTAATATAATTTGGATCATCTATCCCTTCGCTTCACCTCCCCCCTACTTTTATTATCCCTTTTGTTTTGTCTAATACATGAAATATTTCATTAATCAGACTTATAATGTTAAATAATACAACATATGCTGGATGAACGAGGTAGAGTGGTGTTCAGGCATTAATTCGAAGGTCCTTTTCAAATAATGAAGAATTTGCATGTATTATTGGCTAAAGGCTGGCTTGCTCCAGCTACTTGCCACAGCTGTGATTCCTCAGTCAGTGCTGTCCACTGCTCCTACCCCCCTGTTTGTTGACGCCGCAGTGCTCTTGACAATATAATGATCCTCTATTAACTAGCAGGCAACCATAAATTGTGTTAGGAGAATTGGGCCTCTTGGTTGTGGGGATATCTGCAGCGCTGGAGGGCATCACAGTTACTTTTTGGGAGATGTCCATGGGCTGCATGGCAACTCAGTGCTGCCCCCTGCCTGGGGCCCACTGCTCCCTGAGACCCCTCACTGGATGGATGGATGTTTTAAATTCCTCGTTTTCTTATTCGCTCAGAGAACTGGGACACTTTAGCACTGTTGAGCATCAATATGAAAGGTAAACGAAGACCTCAGAAAATGTCAATACTCCCATCCAGTGCAGACCTGGTCACAAAGTTTGCTTGTCTTTTGGGATGTCAGTAAGATCGCCTGATGTCTGTTTACGGGGAGGCGGGGGGGTGGCAGGCACTGGAATTAAAGAAAAACAATCTCCCAGAATCCTCTACTCCAGCTTATAGTTTGGGGCTTCCCTGAGGGTCTCATTCATTATGGATAAAGATTTTTAAATCTCTGCTAACTGCAGTGCAATATTATCACCGCTTGAAAATACAGGGTTGATGCTGCTTTTCAAAGCCCTAACTTTTTTAAATAAATGTTATTTCAAGACCTGAGATGTAGACGTGGCATTTGTGTGTTTGAATCTGAATCACCTGGCTCTGTGGTTAGGTGAAATTTGTAGTGATAGGAAAAATCAGGCTTCAAAACCTGTGGTGGGTGGGAGTATCCCAAATTAACCAATCAATGCTAGCGATAAATGAGGCTTTCAAACTCATGGTGGGTGGGAGTATCTGAATTAACCAATCAATGCTGGTGCTAAATGAGGCATCAAAACCCGTTGTGGGTGGAAATATCCAAAACTACCAATCAATGCGGACTCACGCTAGCATTGATTGGTTAGTTCAGGATACTCCTACCCAGTACAGGTTTTGAAGCCTGATTTGACCCGTCACGAGCATCGCAATAGAGGGGTAAAGCTGGTCTGCCCGCAGACTGCTTCTTTTCTTCAGTGTCCTGTCAGTATTTTGAAGAATTTTGTAATAGGATAAGTCCTCTTTCAGTGAATATTCCATCGGCTACAGTCGGGTGAGTCGAGTAACATGAGGGCATATTGTCTAACAGTGTCCAGAGAATGTATCCATGTATGGGTGTGGTTCTGATCCAATGCTCTTTATCGGGCCACTCTCAGAACCTGATTGGCTGTGCAGTCGTTCCATGGTAACATTTTGGGTTTGTGCTTTTTTTTTTTTTTTTTAATTCCCCTAGAAAAAAGAATGACTGCCGATACAGTGCTTTGTAACGGTATGTTTCTACAAATGTAGTATGCAGCTGGGTCAACTGATAAAAAGCCAAGCATAATAGACTGTATTATTCATGGCTTTGTTAATGGGATTAGAGAGTATACCTGCCTGGGATGTATCCCCAATAGTCCGGGCTAATCCATATCCAATTGTATCTGAGATGCAGTCCGATCCACAAGTTACGGATTCAGCTGCCATTGTACCAGCGTGAAGCAAATTTGCTTTTCATTTTTTTGCGGATATTAACAAGACTTGCCACAGCAGGCTCCATGAGTTTATCAATGGTGAATATTTAGTGAAATTTAAAAAGCTGAAAAGTTATACAATTTAATTACAAAAAAAATTCCTCTGTCTTCTATTATCTTTTAATACAACTTCAATATGCCGATGCCACAATTTTGGAGAAAAATAGAACGTTCTACATTTTCTGTTTTATTTTTTCCTTCCCTCTGTCAGCATGCGAAAAACAAGTTAGACTCAAGGGTATTGCTTTAATGTCTGCTGTATATATGTCAGCTGTGCTTGGGTAATTAAGCACAATGTGATGTCATTCCATGCCTTTCAGAATCATTTCTTTGTCACGCACTCTTCCTCTCGTGCTGTGTGGTCTGACAAATTAACAGCGTAGACATTTAGAGCGATTACATGAGTGAGTCGTAAAAATTCTGGCAGTCTGTCAAACTTTTCCGTCACTGAGACGCCATTCGATTGCACTTGCCAAATAAGTGGATAAAATCCCACTGCGAATCCCTATTTTTGGAATGTTCGACGCAGTAAATGCAGTTGAATAAGGCAAGCGCCCCCTCACGTGCACCCTGAGATCCTCTTGGGCTAGCAGAATAGATTAGCTTGAGTGTCAGCTCACTTCCATTTCTCCGTGAACCTTCAGAGGTCCTTCTGAGGGAGTTAATCTGTAGGGATGTGACGCCGAGGGCCAGTGTTCCCAGAACTCCGGCTGCTGGATGTGAGGATTCAGAGGGAGCTACACTCAGAGACTGATGGAGTGAGAAGGGCTTTGGGCTGGGAAATTGCAAGAATGTACCAGCTACCATATTCAGAACGCAGCCGGCACCTTAATATCCCACCATCTTTGTTTTTCCCTCCTTTCAGCCATATTGAAGGCGAAGTCACATGGGTTTTGACTGAACAGCAGCTGCGGTGTTGGCTGTCATTGTCCCATCAGAAGCCGCAGCGGGCTGTCAGGACGGCGGGTTCTATGGCACCGTCTGCTCCAATCCAGCTCACGTCGGGACCGCCTTTGATTCCAACTCCAGTGTCGGAAATGCTTGACGGTTTCTGAGGAAAGCTAGGAATAGTCACCATATTATTTCTGCTTCAAGGAAACAAACAAATGAATGTAACTTTAATGTGGACTTTGGCGCCTTTGCCAGAGTATCCTTCCTGGCCGCTCCTTGTGTTGGTTCCCATTCCAGTGGAAGGATGGGAGGCTCTCGCCAGTTTTCTCGGGGTTCCAGAGCGGTCTCATCGCTCCTAGAAGCTCATTATAGGTGTCAGGCTGAAGACCTAGTAAATGCCTCAAGCTTCCTTTTAGCTGTTTAGCATGTCTGTCCTTCCTGCTTGTGGAACTTCAGGAGCAGCTCACCTATTTACACTGCCTGTTGTTTAAAGTTGAAGCAGAAACCGACTGCTGTTTTCTACTGGCCAAAGCACGGGGATTTTGTGGCTTATTCTGTTCTTTAACTTCATGGATTGTTGTTAAGCACTGTATTTTAGAGTCATATGGGCTGATTCACCTGTACAGAAGCCAAATTATATACAAAGTAATTTTCCAGCATATACAGGTAGTAATTTACTGCTTTATTTCTTATATCTATTTACTTCATGGCAGATTGTTCTTAGACTAGACCTGAGATATATGACCAAAAGTATGTAAACACTTGCCTGTGGAACATGTCATTCCAAATCCAAGGGTATAAAAAGGAAGTCAGCCCTCCCTTTGCTGCTGCAGCACCCTCTGCTCTTCTGGGAAGGCTTTCCATTGGATGCTGGAATATTGTTGGTGGATTCTGCTGCCATTCAGCCACAACAGTATTAGAGATGTTGGGTGATCAGGTCCCTTTCTGATTGTGTGGCCTATCACATTGCAGTGGAGCTCCTGCTGCTTCTAGACGTTTCCATAATCATTTCACTTGCAATTGACCAAGTCAGAGTTTTGATACTCAGACTTTATGGAGCCACATTGAAAGTCACTAACCTCTTCAGTATGACCAATTCTAGTGCCAATGTCTGTTGCTAGAGATTGCATAACAGTATGCCTTATTATACACCTGTGTCAGCAATGGGTGTGGCCACCTTCACAAATATGAAAAGAGCATTCGTGAAGGTAAATAATAATTGCATATCTGGTTCCCTTCCCCCATCTTGAGCAGCTAATGTACATGAAGGATGTCAGCCATTACAATGTCTGCCTGCTTTTCTCAGTTGTGTTGATTGAGCTTGATACTTGCTTTGTCCTGCGTCTTTGGCCTGTAAATATTTGCTGTTACATATCTGAAGCGTCACCAGCAAATGCCCACATGTGGTAATCATACCATATGGACTTGATACTTTTAAAAGCAAGTCTGCTATAAGGACGCATTTTTGCAAAGTGAGAAATTCCTGTGTCTCTAGTGATAATTGTCATGTTTGTATTTGGCTTGGATATTTCTTGAAAATCAAAGTGTATTTATTACTATACTGAAAATCTAAGCATAGCACCAGATAAGAGTCAGATTAAAAAAAGATATGAATAAAAAATAACCATTCAGGCTTTTGTGTTTGTTACCCTTTATGCAAATAAGAACAGGATATGAATTTAAGAGGAAGTCAGATCTAATTTAGCTCTGACAGAAAAATCTGTCTCGGGAAGTGTTAAGAGGCCCTAAAACCGTTTTGAGTATTGTGTCCATATGCTAATTCCTGGTGTCACTTCATTTTTTTTATTTTTTTATCTGCACCTCATTAGCTAATGTGAGAATGGAATGTGTGCGAAGTCACAGCAGTCGCTCGGTACAGTGACAATCTGAAGTTGCTGAACGCCAAATTGCTCCAGCGGCATGGTGTCACTCGGCCTGGTTGTTCTGAAAGCAGAGAACCAGATCAGAGAGTACTGTCAGTTTCTGATACGTGTCAGAACTCCACTCATTCGGCTTGGACATGCCACAGAGTAACAATAATGCCCGTTGGATTCGCACAGTCTCGTGAGTTTCAGCGTGTGCTGAGGTGACAGTATGTGCTTAATTTTTCTGCGTGCTCCATTCATATCCTGAAAGGGTGGTGTTTGCAAATTTCAGATTGGCTCAAAACTCAGAGAACAATGACTCTTCATCAATTTAAAGGTCCGTGTTTCTCCTTTTACAAGTAAAGCCTTCAGCTTCCTTGATAATCTTTGCATTCCTGTTACCCAGAATCCTAGGTTGGGGTCCCTATGTTTGAGTATTTCTCACTCGGGCCCCGGACTCCCACGCGGTCCCATCTCTTAAGCCTCGTTTCCACCACATTGAACAGGCTCAACTCGACTCACATTTTTTGTGTTTCCATTTAGAAAAACTGAGGATAGTACCTGGTGCCTCATCCCATTTTTTGGTACCATCTCTAACGCGGTTCCAATCGAACCGAGTAGATGCCATGATGGTCACATGAAAATGCTGCAGGCTACTGATTGGTCAGAGAGAATCAGTCAACACATGACGGGGTATACTGAGCAAAACATTTTAGCAAGCCGTTTTGGATTCAGCTGACCGTTTATTGTTTTTAACTTTAACCGATATGGACACCTGCAAAACCATGCCGTTGTCAACTACTATTACATATTAAAATGGGTATGCTGTGTATGTGTGTTTCAGATCTTTCACTATTTGCAAGGTTGTTGCCACAGACCGTCTGTTTGGGCGTTCAACTGAGTGGACCACTGTTTTTCAGCAATTTTGTTTTGTTGCACTCAGCCTCTTATGAAATAAAAGTTTCTTCCTTTTGTGACAAATAGCCACATACTGAGAATCAAATACAGAATCCCTTCCATATCATCCGTTGTTCTTTCCTCTTTCTCGTGTTGAGGATGATGTTACGGGAATTGTGTGCGGCATCATGACCACCAGCTTTCTGCAATGGAAACGGAATGCCAAGCGAGTAGAGTCGAGTCAAGCGGGTACCATATGGTGGAAATGCGCTATTACAGACTATTCAGCAAGAAGCGAGCTAATTGCCGCAGCAGTGATGTTTTCATGTAGCCAAAATTGCTTCCTCATTTTTTCCCTCAGTTGAAGGAGATGCACATTTTCCCGAAGAAGAGACATCGATTTAACTACACCATAGACAGTACCGATTTTCCGAAGAAACAGCAGGAGGTGCTGCCACAACTCAGTAGGGTAACACAAAGCACTTTGCTTCCTTACACGGTTATCTAGGTGGCTGGCTCCAAGCAAAGACCCCGCTTTCGGAATCGCCACTCCTGGTGAAGCACAAACCCCCGAGTCCTTCGTAGCATCTCTTTTTGAGGTTTATTTTCATAATTAGCGCAAATTGTGCTCTGTTTGAGGCTTAATGGCGGACTCGGGCAGGCGTGATTAATATTGCATGAGGGTGCGGAAAGCCGTTTTGATCTGCCCATGGCTGGAATACATTTTCCTTGAGTCGTAGGGGCAGCTGGCACCCTTCGTGGCAGCACGTAGGGTTAGCCTTGGCATGTCCCCCAGGCATCTTAATGGGCACCCAGCTTGATGTCGCTCTGAGGAACCCGCTCTCCCGCAATTTGATGTCCAATAATGATTCGGATACATTTTCCTGATAACGTTCCTCTCTCCCCCAGAAACCTCTCATGGGTGCTAGATGCTCAAGCTGCTGTCTCGTGTTCTCTTTCCTCTCAATCGGGCAGAGCTTCTTCGAAGGACAGTCAGCACCCTGGGATTCCGCCAAGAAGGACGAGAACCGGATGAAGAACCGATATGGGAATATCATTGCCTGTACGTTCAGACAGCCTGGTTGGGCTTCCCTGCGCTCCCTTGGTCTTTCAGTAATGCTCCACGCTGCTGAACCCCATAACAACCATTTAGTTTTATTAATTCCATCAGGTGTTTCTCGACAAGTGCATGGTTTCCCTGGGGTGGTTGTGGAGGGTTCCAATTATCATTTTAATGATGTTCTTTTTGAAAATTTGGACACGGAGCTGTGGTCCCCTCTCAAACCTACATACTTGTTTGCATGCACTCACATCACTTATTTTCATAATATCTCGGGCAATTATGAAGACAAGCTCTCGGAAATGATAATTTCACTCCTCATTTTGACCTGATGCTGTGGGCTTTTCCATCTCTCACGTTTTCACAAACCAGGTGTCAGGTCCCTTTACCCACCAGCAGGTGGCAATATTTCTGTTTGCATTGTGGTTTTGAATGTGGCCTGTCCTGGATGCTGGGGTTCACAGAACTTGAGGTGATCTTTACGCCCTAGGCAATGTGTCAGACTTTTCTACTGTTAGTTGGATTCCACACAGATCTCCCTGTAATAATGAAATAATCCATTCACGTTGAGCTTGTGTCTTCATCGTCAGTCAGAGATAAGATAAAACATAAGATCAAAAGAGGGAGGCTATATTAATGTAGCTTTTAATGACCCCACTTGAAAGAGGGATGCAAATTTAGACTGATAATTAAATCTTCCACGATCAATATTTTTTTAATGAATGCTGCTGTCATAAAATATGAGCTTAGTGGCTCTGACTTTATTGATCATCAGATATTACATAATATATGGACCGTCTTATGGACACATGATCTGGATGCAGGTTTAGCCCATTTGTACATATGAACATATTTACATTTAGAAGCCATCAGTACAGAAAATGAAAAATAATTTAAATTGTGGATCTGTCCATGGGACCATCAATGTTAGTTTAAAAACAAGGGTGATGAGAATGACTTTATTAATAATCCAGAACCCACCCTGACAGCATACAGTGGTTTATCATAAATGTACTATTAAACAAATGATTTTACATTGTATGATGTGAAACTATGTCAACAAATTAAAAAAAAAAAAAAAGAAATGCCATATCTGTAGCATCCAATAATAGATTTTGAGGATTTGAGATTCAGACTCTCTGTGGATTCATCTCTCCTTAATTTTCATGAATTCAGTGCTTGTTTGCTTCATGTACTTGTTTCTTTTCTCAGATGACCATTCCCGTGTCAGGCTACAGGCCCTGGAAGGGGAGCCGAACTCCGACTACATTAATGCAAATTACATCGATGTGAGTACAAACACCAGCCGTGCCTTTGGCGTGAAGGTCGCCGCGCATGCACGCACACACACACGTGGGCTCTCTCTCTCTCCTCCTTTAACCTGTTGAGAAGCACCATCGATCCAGACTGCGTGTCAGCAAATCCGATTTTGATTCTTCTAAACCCCAGACATTAACAGGCAGTTCTGTTCGGTGGTTGGACGCTTGAATGAAAGTGAACAGTGCCTCTTTGACCATCTGCCCCGTTCCAGTACTCTGTGTGCCGTTCTGAAGAAGCATGTAACGCTCACCCCCACCAGAACACTGACGTGTTTGTTAAGAAACAATACATAGTAATCTATAACAATGCTAAACACTCAGTCTTTTCCAAAGAGTCGAAAAAAGTTGTGGCTTTTTCCTCAATGGACCAGGTTCATATAGTTATTTCAAAAACTGCATTGGAGCGCCGGTATGGCTGTAAGATCTGTCCTCTGGGCCTCATGCTCTTTGAAGGCTCCTTGGAGCACCGACGGCAAGGCTGTGGTGATGTCTTGGTGGCTAGCAGGAGGAGTCGTCGATCAGAGAATAGATTGAGGAGAACTGGGCCATGATGAACGTCACGTTGCGGTGATTCCACTGTCGTTGGAGAGTCCGTCGATTCAGTGTGAGATGTTTCTTCACATTTCTTGCTACATAAGCAGTCTGGAAGGTACCAGAAGATACACGAGGAATATCAGCGGACACGAATATGGCAGATTGTCGATGTGCTCCAGGATGGTTCATGGCATTAGGAAGGAAGTTAGAGTTTCAAGAGCTGACCGATTCAGGCTTGCAAACCAAAAAAAAAAAAATAAAATGCAGCTGATAAAGCTGAGGGGAATTCCATGAGACAAGCAGGTGGCATTAACTGGGATGTAATGGAGTCGGAGGGAATATGGCTCTTTGTGAATGAGCAATGCTGGAACCCACGGCGGCCCCGTGGCTGTGGGGCTTTTCACTGTGGGTCGGTGCCGTCACACTAGGAGCTCACCCGAATGGGTCCACCAGCTGTTCAGTCTCTCTCCCCCTCACCCCCCGCCTACATCGACAGAATCAACGTTATTTTCGTCCCGTCTGCCTAGCATGATGCTTCTCTCCCCAGCAGCCTCCTGCATATTTATGAGTACAAAATGATCAGTGCCACCATACCCCAGGATACTAGCCCCCCCCCGTCCCCCAGCACCTCTACAACCAAGTCTACGGTAAACAATGACACATTCCCTGCAAATGTTAGCGCGTCCTTAAATGACTCTGCCTGGTCACATGCCAGACAATACCCCAGGTGTGTGAATTCCGGAATCGCTGCTCGAAATCTGCAAAACTGACAAGCCAGTGGCCTCAAAATGACACACGACGGTAAACATTACTCTTTATGCCAGCAGCTGAAGCGATCTGCCGTCCCTTACACTGGTGTTGATTGGTTGGTTGATGGCACTTAGCAAGATGGCTATGAACGTTGTCCTCATGCATGCAGAGCTGGTGCCCGTGAAGAGGAGGGTAGGCCACATCACCCACATGGCAGCTGTGCTGGACCAGCCTGATCCTACAGCCAATGTGGCCATCTTACACTATCAAAATAAGAGCCAGCTCCAGTCAGTAAAGCTTCGCTTAGCTGGGATTACATGCTAGCAGTTACATATACTTTTTCATTGTATCACTGACAATATCAGACTTCAGTTAAGAATCCAGCTACATAAAAGCAGCCATTAAGAAGCGTTCACTGTACGAATACTCCTCGAGTCTCTAAAATTCTAACCTTAAAGTTATTTGAATCATTTTGGATGTATGATAACTGACATACCAAGTCAGTGCGTCTGTGTGTTTACTTGCTGAGGACAGCCTCTCCGAAGATGAACACAGCCCAGGAGGCTGCAGGGCCACCACCCTCCATTTGCTCTTAAATTGTCTGCTATGCATGTGAGAGATATCACTCTTAAGGAACAAGCACAACTGGTTAACAAGCATCACTGCCTGACTCAGGCCCGAATCTCATACATACTGCGTGTTCTGCATCTCGGCAAAGCCTCTTCCTTTCAGTCAAGATTTTCTTAACGTGAGCTCTCTGTCCGTTGCTAGCCACAGCAATTACAACTCTGCATCCTGAGAATAGGTCAAGCAGCCACGTTTCAAACAGACATGAGTAGGACGTCCCCTTTGGATCCTGCTAGGGCCTTGCATTATACATAATAAAGTCATTGGTTTAGCCAAAAATGATGAATAATTAATATCTTATACCTTAATAAGTAAGCAAACAGTTGTCTTATTGCTTTTATGAGAATGCATATTTCAGGCCCATTGTGATTAGATTAAAGCATTGTAGGGTAATGCCAGTTAGTCACACATGTATCAGCAGAAATTTCCACCAGTACCGTACCTTCCAGTGTGCACCTATTAACCTTGGCTGAATTGTGGAGCGTCAGAATTGTGCATGAAACTGCTGGACGTCAGGAAAGGCTTTCAACTGACACCGTACAATCCTGTATGGACGTTAAATACTGTATCAGTGAGTTGCTAGGCAGCTCCAGGGTTAATTTTGTAAGAATAGGAAAGGATTAGTGGTCTATAGTGCAGTTATCATGAAAATAGGTTAAATTTACCTTAGCTTGACCATACTAATTACATCATGCTATACTTTTTTCCAGCGATGTACCTGGTCTCTTAATGGAACGTTTCAAAAATAACACTCGGCATATCCCACAGGCCTTCATAATAAATTAACCGTCATGTTAGTGCCTCGAGGTAAACCTACTTTTCAGGAGTCAGGCTGGCGTGAGCGGCGTGCAGCTGAGGTATATTTATTTGGCAGGCATTCTTGTCGAGCGAAACTAACGGTCAGAACAGCGGCGCACGGGCGGCGTTCGGGGAAGATCTTGGAACGGCCAAGTACGCGGCAAGTGCACGGTGCATGCAGTATTTAGGAGCTGCTCAAGTCCGCGTGGTCCGTGCATCGAGAAGGTCTCCAGCGAGAAGACCTCCATAATCCAGTGGTTGTTTATGAAGAAATGGGGTTTCAAGGGAGTTGCTCACGTAGGGCATTGCCCACACACACGTGTGTGTGTGTGTGTGTGTGTATCCGGATTCTGGGTGTGCAGCAGGCTAGCACCGGCATCTTGAATCTACAAGCTGTGAGCACTGTGCTGAAGACCAGACAGGCAGCGGTATTTTGGAACGACTTTGTTGGGGTAACAACACAGACCCAGATTTGTATTTCACAGCCTAGCAGCCATAATAAAGATGATCTTCTCAGGGTAACCCTGGTGGTGTCATATTCAGTTGCTATGGATGTAGATAGAAAATTTATGGTCATTATAAACACTGGGTGCTAACAGTCCTCCCAATGGGTAATTATCCTAATCCTCAGTATGTGCATTAATGAATAAACAAATCTTTATGTGGACCTGGCAGATAAAGAAGTCATTAAAAATTAAAAATTATTTCAATAGGTTAAGGAGCCCACAGGAACAGATCGTGGAGAAGTTTTCCTCCTTTCTTGTTCCTTTACGTTAGTTTGGAAACATTAATTACTGTAGAGTTAAATTAAATGCGGTTAAGATAAGGCCTAGGCAAGGCAAACGAGACAATAGGGCAGATTGGCTAGTGGGAGCAGCCATTGAGTGTTAGCGTTGAGTTTCTCTGCACGTAGCAGGCGCTGGGTTACAGGATGCTTGACAAATAAAATTTGAAGGGATCAACGTAATCCCGAGGAGATTGAGCCTGTTGCGGAGATAAGTGCCAAAGTCTGTTTTAGGGGAATTACATGTAAAGTCGAGGGCGTGTGTTCGTGTGAGTGCGTTTTTCCTTCTCAACGGTGTGTGCTAATGGCTAGATCGAGAATCGGATGCGTTTTTCTTGAAATCCTCCAGACAGTGATTAAAGCTGCATAGCTCAGAGGCAGAGGGGACAGGTCATCGACGAATAGCAAAGTCTCTGATTTGTACGGGAGGGCGTGGCAGTCTACATTGGTTATGGTATCTTTGGTAGTTGGTCCTGCTCTAGCTTCTGCCATGTGTTGCGTTGCGGTTAGTGGACACGGCCATGCAAAGTGATCATGTCATGTGATGCGAATACTTGTGACAAAGCATGTATATTCACATGTATGACGATTCTGAGGATATATTTACAGAATTTCATGCCAGGATAAGTAGATTTCAGTCAGGGGGGTGACGTTTATGGTATGATTGAAGTGCTTGCTGTAATTGAGCTAAGATTGGCGCCTGCAACTGTAGACAAGAACCTGCTTTGTGAAGACGTTTTGTCAGGCTTGTCTGTTGTGCCTCAGCTAATTTGCCTGGCCTTAATTCATCTTACTGTCTATGTTGTGTCTGTATCTTTCAGGGTTACCATAGACCAAACCACTACATTGCTACGCAAGGTAAGTTTTTATTTTTAACCTTTCCACTTTGTACTCTGCAGGATGATGTCTGCAGACAGTAGTGTAGCTGTTGGAGGATGTCTAAACCCATGTTCCTCCTCCTGCCCTGATCATCTTTCTCAATTTTTTTTCCTTTCCTGTTCCTATCGGATTCTGTGGTCTTTAGTAACCAAGACATTGTCCATCCCCCCCACCCCAAGATGCCTTGAAGGCATCGTTTGTATTCTCTCTGATTTGCTTCTCACCATACGGATGTATTTTTACTACTCTTTACACTGTATAGCTCAGGTGACCCACGCAGGAGTGCCGGTCATACATGTAAATGGCATGTTTGATTACCTGTATCGCTGGATTCCTGATTGTAGTGCAGCTGGTGCTGAGTTAATGATGGAAATGCTGGAAATCGCATTCACAAATCCTGTCCAGTGGCGTGGCAAAAGTCCAAGAGGCTGGCTGGTCTTCATGACCACCCCAGCCCAATAGCGATCCACTCTGCTCTGTGCTGAAGTGGCAGGTTAGGGCCATTAATCAGGCCCGGCAGCCGGAGAGGGGAGTTGTAAATAAGCGGATTAGCCGGCGCGTTGCGCTGCATTTTGTCACTCGGTTAATCTCTCCGACAGATGCTATCACGAGGAGCGCTCCTGGAAGCCCCCGGGGTTACATCTGATTGATGGTTAATTGTTATGAAATTCACGGAGGCCTTCTCCCTCACACAGCTGAGCTGGGCAGGGCTAAAAAGGAGGCAAATGTAATCAGTTGGTAATAGACTCACAATCTGGTTTAGTGGAGCTGGGAGTTGCATAATTACCTGTTTATTAGAGCGTTGCCTCCTTTACTTGGAGCCAGACAGGCATTAAGCATCTTGTGGTCCAAGTAGGTTCTAAAGATAATGTAGGGAGAGACAGGCAAATGGGAGAGAATTCCCTTTCATCTGATACCTCCTCCATGGTTGTTTTTGTTTGTTTCCCTCCTCTTTTTAACATGTACTTAGACATCTTAAGGATTACCCCAGAGTCAACAGTAACCCAGGACCAACCGGCGTGTCCTTGCAGAACCACTTTAGTTAATGCACCAGCTAGTTGAATGTCTGTTGTTGGGAGCTTCCAATTAGGCCTCACCTTTCAAAGAGGCCTGTTTCCACAGAGAGGAAAACATTAAAAAGCCCAGACATGTTCACAGATCAAAGGGAGGTGCAATGAAGGCCTACTGCTGTCTGACAGTGGGCTGCCTGCCATTTTATGCCTGTGCGGTATGGTGGAGGGGGTCTTCAACACGCGGTCGTACTGTTTTCTGCCATCGCCAGCCCGCCACTGGCGATCACAGATATTCCCTGATGTGAAAATAAGCTTTGGATGCTGAAAAAGATGAGACGGATCCTGAGGGGTGACTCGGAATACCTGGAGCAGAGCATCAACCTTCGCCTCCTCTCCACTCCACACTCAAGTGTAGCATCCGCCCTAATCGAAAGTCAGATGGGTGGGTGGAGGGACAGCAAATGTACCAGAAACTGCTGATCTCTTCCCCAATACTTCTGTAGGAGTAGGGTGTCCCTCAAAAGTTTTACGGGCTGAGCCTACCATAAATCACGTTTTACCTGTAGAATATATGACAAAAAACACAATGGAGTCTTTGTGGCGAGGACCACAGTCATGAAATATTCACGCGGGAGGGAAAATGGAGTATGTAGTATGGTTACTGCATGTCAGTGACATCAGGTGATCCACAGTTGTCACATCCAGCTTCGGGAGTAGAAGGGCTGTAACTCTACAAAGCAGCTCAAACATCTTCGCTGAGACTGCTAGTGGCAGGACACGCCAAAGCTGCTGGGGATCACATCCCAGGCAGTTCACCTGCTCTCGATTTACATACTGGCTGGGTGCTTCAAAGAGCATGTAAAGTCCAATTTAGAAGCCTGGAATTAAATTCTCCGATTGTGTAAATGCTCGCAATGTTTCCAGTCATTCATTCCGCACATCATCAGCTACTATCAGTAAGTTTTTTTTTCCCGCAAGATGAACATCCTGCCATTGCGTCACTGGTCACAAGTCCTTAGGTATTTGTTGCTGACGTGTCGCGGAGTCTCTCGCTAACTGCTTTAGCATCACGCAGCCTCAAGAGGCATCCTGTCACGTATGGCGACAGTGATTCACTCTGCCTGTCAGCCTGTAACCTAAATGTTTCCATTTATCATCTCATCTGAATATATTCACAGTCTGCTATTGGGGGGAAAAAAAAAAGTCACAGCCACCAAATCAAATTCTGAAACCCTCAACTTTTTTGACAGATGATAGCGGCTTGTGAAAAACTACTAGCGACTAGCATCTGGGGGAGTCGCAGTGTTTGTGGACGTTCTGATTTCTTGGGGGGGGGTTGTTTCTGCATTATGCCCCCTTGGAGACCTTTTCAAGCAAAACTGCAGCATGCACTGCAAGGACACAAAACATGGTGGGGGGGAAAGTCGCCTGCATACCGAAGGAGCAAATATGACAGTAGTGCCATTTGTTTGGGAACTCAGGATTTCGCACTCAAGTGTGGTGTAATGGAGGTACGGGGAGGAGGGAGGGTTTATGCAAACATGAATATGTAAGCCTGCCTCCCGACGATTTTGCTGGATGTAATTTTCCCTGGCTCTAGGTAATGCACATTGCCTCTCAAGAATGCACTCAGATTTGCATACGTTAATTTGGTTGTCAAGCACAATTTTTGAGTTTGCCTACTGATTAAAAATAATACTCATTTGAATTAATTAAATTTGCAATTTCGTTCTTATCAATGCACTATTGTTGCTTAGCACGCTCTTAAATATGCAACTTAGTTAAGTCCCCGAATGGTAATAGGAAAATGTGTACTGACTGACCTCATTCCTTATCTTTGTGGATTTGTGAAAAATATGGGATGATGTGTTCCTTGCAGTCGTAAAATGAGTGTCAACATTGAACATAAAAATTCTCGGATATGTTTGTGTCAGGTTTTTTTTTCCCCCCCCCCATGAAATCCGAGGTGTGTAAAGTAGGAGGTAGGGGGTGGTGTCAGGTTTTCGGCGTTATTTCATGTTTTGACCCTTTCGTGTTGGGTTTGTTGATACCAAGAAGGCTCAAAACGTTTCATCTATTGTTGAATTAGCCTGCCATAAATAGAGCTCAAAATTCGTACACTGAGCATTGCTAATTCATAAATTTGTAGCAAACAACATGTTTAATCAAACATTATTGTATATGAAATGCAACGATATGTACTGCTTGAAGTTAGCATGACAGCATTTTGGTTACGTTTATAGGTGGGGGTATGATGGGAAATGTTGTTTTAACACGGAAGGTTTCCTGTGTCTGTCATTAAGGTCCCCACCCCACCTTTCTCTCCAGGTCCCATGCAGGAGACAGTCTATGACTTCTGGAGGATGGTATGGCAGGAAAACACGGCGATCATCGTCATGGTGACCAACCTGGTGGAAGTTGGCAGGGTAGGTATGGCGTAACAGAAGGCGCTTCCTCAAAGGCCTGTGGTTTACTTAAGGTCATAATCTTATTTGTTACCTTTTTTGTTCCTGGGAGTGATATTGATTTAACACTGAGCTAGGCTAGTGCTCTTCAC
This sequence comes from Gymnarchus niloticus, assembly GCA_009936485.2. Lineage (NCBI taxonomy): Eukaryota > Metazoa > Chordata > Actinopteri > Osteoglossiformes > Gymnarchidae > Gymnarchus > Gymnarchus niloticus. The sequence goes on from JAACJT020000001.1 coordinate 16,657,886, forward strand.
TGCCAGCACGGGTTATTATTACAGCACAACACGCCAATATGCTGTATGTTATATTAATGGAATAAAAATGTCAGTAAATTCCCTATTCCAGTTGGTTACAGTCATCTGTTAAAATCTGCAGTCTATTAAGCTTCCTGCTAATGGATTTGCTTGGTTGCTTGTTCAGATAAGAAAATACTGCCAGTGCGCTCAGATCACTGACTTTCTGGTTCTGGTAGACTTTGAGTAACTAAATTCAGATATAAAATGGGGGGGGGGGGGTGATAATGTTTTCAGCTGCACACTGCTAAGGCATATTTAGGAGAGTGATTGCCAGCAGTGGGAGATACTATACTCCTGATTTTATTGCTCATAGGATAAATCCTAGAAGTCCTCCTTCCAGTAACACCACCTTCCACATCCAGCATGGTATGGGCAGCAGAGTAGCCTGCAACTGAGGCCTTCATAGTCGGAGAGTGAAGAAGACAATGCTCTGCTGTTTATGTCGGGGGAGCTGCTTGAGCCTGTCACCGTTGAACTTTAGGAAAGCCTTCGCTCCATTGTTTAGCTGTAGATTTTGCCCAGCCCTAGTGGTGCCGGGACCTCGTAAATCAGCAAGGACCTGCAGGTCTAGCAACATACTGCAAAAATCATGTGATCATGTGACCTTCCTGCCAATCCCAATCTAATGAAAATTTGGAATATCAGTTGTCAGGCATAGGTGTCTATGATTTTCTTTTTCTGGACCAGACTGGTATAAAAAGTGAATTAGCTTGAAATTAAAAACATATTTAAAACGTGACTCTGCAGTCAATGTGACAAAAAACATTTTATTAGTCATCACACATTTGTACCCATTTAATTGTGCTTTTTCCAGTTGGACTTTTTTCAGAAACGGTAACTAGATTTTCGAGGCTTGTTGAAGTCAACCTTAAACACACTGCACACTTGGAATTCTTGCCCTGTCTGATGCACTTCTGTTTTTTGCCTGTATATCTGCAGTGTTTCAGTTAACTGCTTTCCGATGAAATACAAAGGAGCATCCTCGTGTGCAGGTTGTGCATTTTCCCTTAAGTACATAGACACTTGTACGCTTTTCTGCTTCGGCACCTAAAAAGCAAATTTTTCTGCGTGTTACAAGCCGTTCGAGGAGGCCGAAGAGAGGAGACTGGGAGAATCTGTAAAGGTAATTGTCTGATGTGTTTGTAATTATGCAGGTAGAGACACAAACCTTTGCTGCCACTGTAACTACTTGGACAAATACTTAACATTATACCTGAACCTTTGAACATAGGATTAAAGAAGAGGAAGTAGAATTCAACGCTTGCCTGTCTGCAAGGAGCAACAACCTTAAACTGTTTATCACAGGCTTGAGTTTATATTGTTTCTACTTTTATTTGTATATGTGTCACCCAACGCCATGTTCTACCACGTCTGTCTACAATGGTCCTGTGATACGGCCTGTCAAGGAACCGTCCCAGACGGTTTGCGAACTGCCCACCTTTATATGACCTCAGTAAGCTAGCTAGATTCGGCTAGACGTTCACCCAAGAGGCTAGCAAGTTCAAAGTCAAGATGAAATCATATGTGACTCATCCACTGTTTCGAAATGCACTTTCCATGGACAGTTGATGTACACTGCTTAAATAGTCAAAATGAGCCTTTAGTTCTCAGAGAGGTCCCTCACGGTGATGTGTCATGCATCTACATTATGTTAACGCTGTGCCATGTTAAAGGTACTGGATACCAGCTAGTTTTCTCAGCGTGCACATATTATCATACACAGATAAGGCCCTTTGTTTCTATCAATACTTCCATCCAAACCTTGAATAATGCAATACAGTGCTATATGAATACAGACAGATGGATTCAGGCTTAATGAATAACAATTTTTTTTTCCATTAAAAAAACAAGTGATGTATGCAGGGAACAAATTATATTGTATATATATTGCTTATGTGTTTTCCTCAGCATTGGTTTTTTGTAAGTATAGTTAAAGGTCCCCCCCCCCAAGGTGTCGATTTGGCTGATTTAACTTCTTAAAATACATTGTGCACCGAGGCCCAAAAATGACACTTTTTTTTTTTTTTCCTGGCTACGGATTAGGCCACCCCCAGCATCTCATCTGCAGCGGGGAAAGGGCACACAGGCATACAGGCAGGTCGTCCGGCTCCTTTTGCAAAGACCCCCTTCTGCACTAATAGGTTTTTTAAGACCCCTGACTCTTCATGCGTTAAGAAGTGAAGAGCAAGGCTGGTGAGATGTGGAATCATTTACGAGTTGCAAATGTGAGAATGAAAAAGAATTAATGTGAGAATTACCTTGAAAGTTATTAAATGAGGAAACTATTTATACTTATTTCTTGAAACTGAGTAGAAAGTAATATTGAAAAAGCCTATCTGAACTTGTGAAAAATTCATCATATATTATTTGGAGCAGGTCCTTTCTTACAGGTGTGTAAAAAAAAAAAGTATGGTTTATAAGGTATTGGCCTTGTTTAAGGGTTATCTCCCTGTCCTTTCATACATTAGGAAATGAAACATCTTTGATCTATTATGTAGAGGACTAATATCCGCATTACAAAAGAACAAACTTTTTTCCTCAGCTCACGAGAGCTCTGTTAGGTGATTGACAATGGCCATCGTATGCAGAAGTTCTAATGTCAGGCCTAGAATCTCTCTGTATGTTGTGCACGTAGCATACAAAACATTGTTCATTGACATTTACTTTGTTTAATGCCTGTTTGCACTAAGTGTAAAGAATATGTATTTTAATGCGCATTTAATGGTGGCACACAGACAGAACGTAGTTGTTTTAAAGAATGTCTGGTATACACTATATTGGAACGGTATTGTTTTTGGATTTATGTCCATATATAAATGATGTGCTGCGGTATCAGTAAGCTAAAAGGTATTACTTTTGATAAATAAATTACTGGGGTGAGATCAGAAAAAGCTTGCTTAGCCTCACGGCCCCCCGAGACACTGCATAGGACTAGCGGTTTAGGGGATGGATGGATGGATGGATGGATGGATGGATGGATGGATGGATGGATGGATGGATGGATGGATGGATGGATGGAT
>JAACJT020000001.1:16662469-16690456 GCA_009936485.2 Gymnarchus niloticus
GCTAGGTTGTCACATGTAGATATCTCCAGAAGGTGAGACACCCAGTCGTTTCCCACACTGTTCAAGAGCAGCACCTTCCTTCTGCTAGGTTGTCACATGTAGATATCTCCAGAAGGTGAGACACCCAGTCGTTTCCCACACTGTTCAAGAGCAGCACCTTACTTGTGCCAGGCTGTCACATGTAGATATTTCCAAACTTTCTTCACCTAGTTTACCTAGTTATTTTAGACAGCATGAACCTTCAACTACTGCTACATTGCGATGACTGAGCTGAATCCAGGGGAATGTTAAGTAGGATCATATTCTGTGTCAGGCATTTCTCATTCCCTACTTTCTCGAACGGACAATGTGTGTTCTTCCCTCTTCCCAGCACCTTGAAAACACAGCCACACCGGAAAAGTGAGGTCCACGTTTACACATAGCTAGCAGTGTTGAGCTGCTTACAGACGCCTGTTTTTCAAACTCCGGGGTGGGCTGGACGACCTGAATGTTTTCTCAGCTTTTTGCGAATTTGTATCTTTCAGCTAAGTGTCAAAATGGCAAATCGCATTACACTGAACTGTAGCTAATTCAGATCTTAAGGCTTAGATGTTCTTGAGTCGTCCAGTCACCCTGCTATGTTGTTCATAAATCTCCATCTGCTAAGAATTCATTCCACATTAAATCAGAACCTGGTTGAGAAATATCAACAGCCCAGCAGCATCAGCAATTATCAACATCCCAGTTATACTGCCAAACACCAGGGGGCAGTAAGATGGAAACGGAGTGTCTGTTCTCTTCATGGCCAACAGAGAGGCGCTCACGAGATCCGAGAGATCCGCCAGTTCCACTTCACTGGCTGGCCGGACCACGGTGTTCCATACCACGCCACGGGCCTACTCGGATTTGTCCGGCGGGTAAAGTCAAAGTGCCCCACCAACGCTGGACCTATGGTGGTCCATTGCAGGTGCGTGCAGAGCTCCTTCTCAGTGCTGATCTCCTGAAGATCTTGTATATCTGTACGTAGTCCTGGCTGAAGGGATCTTTAACCCCTTGAAAAATCACTTTCCCCCTCTAAAACCACCTAAAGGAGTTGTGTTTGTCATCCCATTATAAACTTAGAACTTTGAGTTCTTTGTCATGCTACCCCTACAGTGCTGGTGCTGGACGCACAGGCTGTTTTATCGTCATTGACATCATGCTGGATATGGCGGAGAGGGAGGGCGTGGTGGACATCTACAACTGTGTCCGTGAGCTGCGTTCTCGGAGAGTCAACATGGTCCAGACGGAGGTAGCATTTTAGCATGTTAGCACGTTCTACTATGCTTTTTACTGAACCAGCATCAAATTCAGAATAAGATTTTGCCATGTTTTACCAAGCATTGGTAGTGTTTGAACTCACTTTTTATCCGTAATGCTTTGTGCTTTTCCAAGCATTTTTTTGTCATCTTCAAACTTATTGTGTGAAACATGGCTTCTACATAAATTCTACTTTAATATATATAAATTGACATCACTTTGACAGTCAGAGTCTAAAGGTTCTCCAAAATAATTTTCTTCAACAATGCTGATCTTACTCTTATGGATGGTTCCTTAAGTCTGAGATGTTCATATTTTAAGGGGCTTAACAACCTGTGTCTTTCCCTGTCTGTGCTGGGGTGTTTTCGTCGAACCTTAGCAGATCTCCACGTTACTTTTCAAAGTACGACATTCATCCCGTCACCATTGTATAAAGAAATCTGAACGAGAGCCACCACGGTGCTAGAAAATTCACCAGGGTGAACAGCAGACATCACATCACACTCGGATCCACCCGGCCTCTGTGTCTTTGAATTTCAAGTGACAGGAAGGGACTTTTTTGAAGATGTCACTTCATGAACGATTTGTGTCAAGCGCTCTGTGGTGTCTCCCCAAACGAGTGACAGGTATTATGGGAGATGAGTTTGACTGCACACTTCCCGCCCCCTTGGAGCGTTGTCTCTCTGTTGGGCCGAGTGACCGCCAGCATCATCTATCGTAGTAATGAACCATGAGGCGGAACTGCGCCGTGCGTCTAAGGCGAGAAATCTGATTTGTGACAGTAAAAGGAAACCCGCGCAAAAAAAAAACCCACAAATCTGGGGTACCTCGAAAAAAAAATTATCAAATGAAATTTTTTGAAATTTTAAAATAAATGTCTCATTGGTTATGCTGTTGAACTACCCTGAAAACATAAAACTGTATGTTTAAGATATTTACAATAGCTTAGCCTGTAGGCCATGGGCTATTAGAGCGTAATTTCATCGCTTTAATTTTTAATGTTTATAGTTTATAGTGTTTTAATGGCCTTGAAAATGGTAGGCACAAATATCGATGTACATTGTAATACATCTGGTGTGATTAACTGTCTCTCACAGTGCGACGTGAAACATTACGCATATATTTTACCTGTATATAATACATTTCATTATAACTAACAATGCGAGGCAGTGGTAGCATTTTTAAACTGAACCAGTTGCTATTAAATTTTTTTTACTAAAATAGTATCTGGCTTGCTTAACTTCTCCACATTTACTTCCCCTCACTTTATTAGTATGTGTGTATAAAACACTTATTTGTTGTAATTTGGTTGTGAGTTGCTTTGAGTTTGTGTGCCTTGACATACGTAACTTAAAATATAAACGAGTGTGTCTAAAAGATTAGGGTGTCAAGAAGGTGTGATTCAGGTTTTTGTGTAGAAATATTCTTTAGACGTGATGCCGTTCACTTAACACGGGATTAACCCATTGATTGTTGGTGCGTATTTTTAAGCAAGCAGCATGTATTAAAGCTGCATATATTCAAGGCACTTTCTAAAATGCCTACAGATATTTTTAACCACTTTCCCCATATTTTAGTCTTTTTACTGACAAGCTTCGGACTGAACTCTGAGATAGGCGTAAACTGATAAGTTATTTACAAACATCCAAAGTCTGCATTTTTCCCGTCTGTGAATATCACCTTTTCTTTTCAGGAGCAGTACGTTTTCATTCATGACGCCATCCTGGAGGCCTGCCTCTGTGGAGATACCACCATCCCCGCCTCACAGCTACGCTCCGTCTACTACGACATGAATCGCTTGGACCCGCAGACCAACTCGAGCCAGATGAAAGAGGAGTTCAGGGTGAGCAAACCACACTCTGAAACCTCATCACTGGCAGCCCTTCCATGAGATGTAAATAAAGATTGACCAATACCAGGAAGTTCAACATGTGTCCTTATTTATTGATAAAGAGTAACACTGTTTGTTTGTTACTGGAATAGTTCATAAGCTGATGGTTTGTTTTGTGTCGTGGAGCGGCTGTGTCGGCAGTAACGTGGCCAATGTTAGCCGACGTGGACCCCCTGGTGTCAGTGTGAATGCTAGCTTGGCACGCTCCCCTACCCACCCCCAGACATTGAACATGGTGACACCCACCCTGCGGGTGGAGGACTGTAGCATCGCCCTGCTGCCTCGGAACCACGAGAAGAACCGCTGCATGGACGTGCTGCCACCTGACCGCTGCCTGCCCTTCCTTATCACCATCGACGGCGAGAGCAGCAACTACATCAATGCCGCACTCATGGATGTAGGTGTCCCGCCCACTGACCACACCCACCCTAACAGGCGGGGAAGCCCTTCTCTCACCCACTGGATCACACACGTAGAAATATACAACTTGTTTATAATTCGCTGAATCCAAAAACACCAGCAAAGAGACTAATAGGGCACTTACCGTGAGACGGAAACATTTATCATAAAGATCGCACTGAAGCAAAAGAGACGCGTAAAGTGAAAAGTTATTTCCCCGGAATCTTTTTTCCTTCACGTATACACTCGTTCGTTTTCCAGTACAGCTGTCTGCCCAAGTGGCAGGGAGAGACAGACAGAATCAGGGTTTGTACTGGCCGTCACCAGGGCATCAGTATCTGTTAAATATATATTACTGAATTAGGCACACGCTGAACACAAGTTTCTACACACGTAGGTCCTGATTTGTTGATGGGATAACTATCAGCAAGTGGAAGAAGTAACGGAACATGGATGGATGGATGGATGAATGGGTGGGTGGATTTGATTGACTGAGCAATTGATTCACAGGTCAAAATTAAGAGTCACGTAGCGTTGGCCAGAGGTGGATGGGACTCCCCCTTGAGTCTGGTTTCTCCCAAGGCTTCTTCCTCCTGAGGGAGTTTTTCCTTGCCACTGGTGCCTTTGGCTTACTATCTGGGGATCTTGGGCCCGGGACTATGTAAAGCACTTTGTGACAATGCTCCTTTTTAAAGGCACTATATGAATAAAATTGAATTGAATCACATATAAAAAGTCACTATGTCTTTTCCTTCCCCAGAGCTACAAGCAGCCGTCAGCATTCATTGTGACCCAGCATCCCCTGCCAAACACAGTGAAAGACTTCTGGAGACTGGTGCTGGACTATCACTGCACTTCCATTGTGATGCTCAATGATGTGGATCCAGCCCAGGTAAGTGTACGAACCAGACGTTACTATTAGGTGAGACCGTCTTGACAGTACAGGTGGAATTCCTCCAGAAAGTTCCCCCTTCTGTCTGATAAGAAACAGACTCGTATTAAGGCAAAAAAAATGAGTAAATCAAATATTAAAAAGGCCGCATAAGGAAGCCAAAGAAGAGAGAATTATGGGAAGGAAGTGGATGAAATAAAAAACCATGGGGCAAACAAAAGGAGTGTGAACATGCAGGCCTTGTCAAACCACCCAGGGATCAAAGCGTCACACACAGCAGCTTTTTAAGCCCCAGGTGAGAGCTCTTTAATCCCACATTCTGACTGTAACCAGGGAGTGTGAAAGGGGTCCTGGGCTGGTATGTCTGTCTACCATCTGCCATTTTTTTTTTCTTTTCAAAAAAAAAAAGGGCAATGCTGTAGTAAGGTTTGTTTTCTTGTCCTTTCTTCTACGCAATTAAACTGTGCGTTGTGGGCGCATATTGCGTTCGATCAGCTGGTAATCTTGTTTCGGGGTGAAACATGGAGGACGAAAATGAGGGGTGGGGTCCTGCTGCCTCTTTAGTGAACATAAAAAGCTGCCCCCAACTGCCACAAGCACACCACAAAGACAGCAAAGAGAGGCCACAGGAAGCCAACAGACGGAAAATCAAGACGGAGCAAAAACGGGGAATTGGGTGTTGGGTGACAACTTCCACGGCTCAGCAGTCCTTAAGTGTAAGAAATGAAGATGTGGGAATAAAGGAATTAAAGATGGGCTGTGTTTTAAAGTCTCTGTTACGGTGCCATTCTACCTTGGCCCGAATGTGTAAATGAGCAGTAGTGCTGTGGTCCATTAAGCTTCTGGATAACGGCTTCTCTGTTATCCGACAGCTCTGTCCACAGTACTGGCCTGAAAATGGAGTCCACAGACACGGGCCCATCCAGGTGGAGTTCGTGTCGGCCGACCTGGAGGAGGACATCATCAGCAGGATATTCCGCATCTACAACGCAGCACGGGTAAATAAACCTCGTCGCCTTATGTGGTTTCGTTAGCGTGTGGGGGCAGGAGGTAATAAGACAATTATGGAAGCTGTAGATAGGGGCAATGCTTCAACAATGGAAAATGACTTGACTTGAAACCATAAAAACAGTTATCATTTGGTGCCTACAGGTTGGTGTTGACTTCAAGCCACCATAGGGACAGCATTCTCCCAGAATTCCTCCTGTTTTCCGTCTGGGTCTTCAGGTTTCCCATTGGCATGCTCATTGCTGTGTTGATTGTCCCATAAATGTACCTATGTGTTATAAAGCAATGAAGTGAGTCACAAGCAGATTGGGTGACCTGAGAAATGGGGCCCATGGACGTTTGACTATGAACTGAGACAGCTCGTGTTGACGCCTGAGATGCTAGACGCACAGGGTGGCATGGCACAGGGAAATTGTGGTCGACCGCAGATCTATTTGGGATGGACGGGACTAGGGAAGGAATGGCCCAAGCTGCATTGAGAGTGAAGATATGTAGCATAGCCTTAGTGCTGTGAAAAGGGAGGAACAGACTAACACTGCATGCCTAGATATCTCGCAACTCCTATTCTTAGGTTTGGAGACACTAATATGGAGGGGTACCAGGAATGCGGAATGGGTTGAAGAAGTTCACGCAAACGATGATGGTCATCTGACTCACCGTCTCCAGATACCCCCCTCACATTTTGTTCAGGCCTCCTTAACAAACTAGCCCGATTCTTTCAGGCCATGGGCTCAGTTCACTTCGTGTGACTTTCCCCCCAGCCCCAGGATGGCTACCGCATGGTCCAGCAGTTCCAGTTCCTGGGCTGGCCCATGTACCGTGACACGCCGGTATCCAAGCGCTCCTTCCTCAAGCTCATCCGGCAGGTGGAGAAATGGCAGGAGGAGTACGATGGTGGGGAAGGACGCACTGTCGTGCACTGTCTGTGAGTCGGAAAAACTCTGTTGAAACTGGAAGAAAACGAGCATTTTGTGGTTTCATAAGCAAGACGACATTTGACATCACTCTTTGAATCAGCCCAATTATCTTCCATCACTTCAATAGCTTGTAGTTTTATTTCATCTACTAATTTATCCTATTCAGGAACGTGTCCGTTGTGTGCTGTATTTGGTCTTGAACTGGTCTCCATCTCCAACGTGTTAAAAATTTTTTAGGGCAGCCTGTAGCGGAGGATGTAAAACTCCTGCTTGCTGATTCCTTCCAGTCCCAGACAGACTCTGCTGTTTTACCTTTAGCTGAGCTACCCAACATAAATTGCCTCAGTTAGCGCTAAAGAACGTGAAGGTGTTAGCTAAATTAGACAGTTAGGGGTGCATGCTAAGCAGCCAAATTCCTCTCTTAAGTCATATTCTGAATTGCTTGTACAGGTGACAGTTAACCAAATAAATGATAGCTGGGGAATCCATTTAATTCAGACATTTGTTTATAAATGTACATAAATTTTAGATTATTTGAATAGCATATATCGATTTGATGGTCCGATTCAGGCAATTCTATAATCAGGCTGGTATTGATGAAGAATTATGATGCTCATGACTGCAGGGTTGTTTGATGTAACATGGGTAGCATTGGCAACCATGCTGTTGCAAACATTATGAATTAATGTTTGTCTTAATCCACACACATCATACCGGAGATATTCAGCAGCTTACAGTGACAGGCTGTGTTAGCTGATAATGCCATCTGCTTTTAACCAGGTCAAACATCAGAGCGTGACCAACTTGTCCTATTTAATTAGGGTAAAGGCTTGGTGCTGAACATGTGACTATAATTAGGGCCCAAAATTATTCTCTTTATTGTACCTGTGTTAGTAGGCAGCGCAAACAAACATGCTAGAGAGATCAATAAATGGTGATATCAAAATCGCAGCCTTGACTTCTGCCTTCTGGATAGTATTCTGATGCCTGTTTCACGGATGGAATTAAAAAGCTGAGCAGCGCCATCTTCTGGTCAACCATGTACATGACAGGAAAAACTGAGCTCTATGCTATCCTTTTAATAAGGTCAGAGAAATGAGCCTGCACACTTCACAAAACGCTTTTACACCACGAGGACAACCCAGAATGATCATCATTTACTGTACAATGAAGAATATAGTCTTAGGTTTATACATATAGCCATATAAACGTTCATGTTATTTCCGTTTGCCTTTTTTATTTAACCTCTTATTAAATTACTGTGTATCTTTGTGAAGATGAGTCCTGCTAGTTTGTGTTACAGAGAGCACTTTACACTGGCCATAACAGTTGCATCATTGCAGGATAATGAATGAAAGGCAGTTATGGCAAGTTGTGGCTTCTTTCCCACATTCGAGTAGCATTGGTACAGTGTGGGCTTCTTCTGGTCAAGGAGAAACGTGGATTCATGAGCTTGAGTGTTTTTTTTTTTTTTTTTTTTTTTATATATGATTTACCCACCCTTCCCCCCATATAGAAACGGAGGGGGTCGCAGCGGGACCTTCTGCGCAATCAGCATCGTGTGTGAGATGCTGCGTCACCAGCGGGCAGTGGACGTGTTCCACGCCGTCAAAACCCTGAGGAACAACAAGCCCAACATGGTGGATCTGCTGGTAGGACAGCTTCCCTAATCCACCTTTCCTCCCCTTCTACCACCCTGGTTGTCTTTTCCTGGGCATAAGCATCCTGTTAAATACTTTTAACAATCCACCTTTCAAAACCAACTAACTAGCATACTAGATGGCCAAGACTGAGATTCTACTGTTGTACCATCAAGGTTAATGGGGTGTCCTGTGAGAGATGGTTACCAGGGCATCTATCTTCTAACCACTTATCTTGGTCAGGCTCATGGGGGGCCTGAAGCCTATCCTAGGCAGCACAGAGCCTGGGGTGCATTCTAGATACACTCACACACTATGAGCAGTTTAATACTATCTGTAGTACCATGGTTGTTTATAGTTTTATATAATCGTATTTAGAACCATATATCTGGTACCCATGGTAGTGAACTGGTTAAAGGTGCCTTTTAGTCTAACCACATTCCTTTGGCCTGCAGGAAGAAACCAGAATACCTGGTAGAAACATGCAAATTTCTCACACACACACACACACACACACACACACACACACACACACAGAGCAAAGGTGGGATTCGAACCCTCAATACTGCTACCCACTGAGTGACCGTACACGGGCACATACATGCAAGTGTAAGCTTCAAAACAGTGGTAAATCTATACACTTGATTAAATTCAGTCCGTTTTATGTATTCTTCTTGCTAAAACTGTTACCCTTAGTGTAACACCTCACAGTAACATTACAAGCCAGCATTTTAAAGTGGTAACAGCCTATTATACAATAAAAATAAAATATCCATGTGAAAAAATCTGGAAGACCATAAAGTGTCCAACGAGCAGTACATTTAGGATAATGTATAAGATAATAAACGGTGACACAAAACATGAGGGTCTGTGTCAGCTAAATTAAATCAGTATCTGAAATTGTGGTTGTCATGATATAAATAATTTCATACTGTGAGAAGCATGCTGATGAATGTGAATTACTTTGCTTGCTAAGGGGAAAAGAGGAAACAATTTATTAGGACTGTTATGAGTATAAATCGATATGACAAGCATAATACAGATAAATAGTTTATTTTTTTATTTTTTTGTGAAGTGCCATCCATTGTTTAATTGCACTCTTACAGGATCAGTACAAGTTCTGCTACGAAGTTGCACTGGAGTACTTGAATTCCGGTTAAGTCGCCTTCGATCACCTCCACTTTACTTGGCCCTGCCTAGCTGGACAGAGACACTGCGTCCAGATGCCGGTTTCGATGGCGAGGTTTCACTGCTCCAAGCAACGGCACCTAGGCCTGCTGAAGGATTAAAATTCGGCTGGACTAAGTGCTTGCTCCAGCCCTTTTGACATGGCCCCCCCTCGCTCTGTGTGTACAGCAAGACCTGCAGCACCCGTCACCATATTCACAATGACGTGCCCCTCTACGCTAGCTAGGACGGCCACAGGAGCACAGCGCTGTAGTCACCACTCGCCTGTCCGAGTCTTACTTTCTCCAGCTCCGCTCTTGCCTGTTTGTTGCCTTTTCTCTCGCTTGAAGTGTCAATTCCGTTTTTCGTGGGGAATGCGATTGCGTAAATTCAATGTTCCTTTCTGGGTTTCTGTTCTAGTTTTTGTTGTTAAAGCACAACAGTATGTCATGTATAGCTGAAGGTGAAGTCCCCCCAGTCCTAAATGTTAATTTGTCGTTGCTGTATCTGCTTCGATTATCTTTGTGTTGAAGGAGGAAACGCTGACATGATAAAATTTGCAAACTTACATCTCATCCAGTCAAGCGATCTTACACGCTTTTTATTTAGCTGTCATACTGTTTATACTGTAAATATCTGAAATCTTGCGGATTATTTATTCATTCAGAGTTTTTGTGAAGCGCACTCTAGTGACAATCATTTTTTTTGGTTGTTTTTTTTTTATTATTTTTTGGTCAGAATCAGTATGATGTTGAACAGATGATTGTTAGTTTATCTTGTATGGGAAAAACAACAATTTTCAAATACATATATCTGCCAGTATCTATGTGATTCACAGTTTCCTAGTTTCTCTTACACAAGGCTATTTTTGTTACCCATTAAGAGCATCAACAGCACACAAAATGGTCTAATTAAATTTTAATTAAATATTGTCTTCTGTGCTTGCTGACATTTGCACAATTTCGTTTTAGTTACCAATGGTAATATCACTGAATGATTAGGTGTGCAATGTTAATTAACAGGTCAATTATGATTAACAGCAAAAAATCTGAAATCACTGAGAATCTCAAGAAAATTTTGGCAAACTGTCCTCTGGTCTCTCCGTATAATGCACCATATATGGTATTCACAGAACCAAACAGTGAACCATAACAATGCACTATATCTTCTACTAGGAATTCCTGTACTGTTGTTTTAGCCTTGCTGAATTTGCATGGATTTCATGCTTTGTTACTTTGACTGCTTCATCATTTTCCATTTCCTGTTTGTTTTTGTCATTCACATTTTGAGCTTGTAATACTCAATGCTATATCGAACTAATTTTTGTATTGAAATTGAAAACACTTTCTTCCTGATTACTAGTAGCTCATTTTCTTGACCAATGTTTTTATGACAATTTGTGGCTATTCAATACCGTTCAAATTTAAGAAGTGTTTCTTAATTTCATGTTTAGCTCTGTGTATATAAAGAACTTAATGGATGCGCTTAAAATATGATTACCAGGTGCTTGAAACTTTTTCCAGGTCACACTTTTGGAAAAATCAAAGAACCGTTTGCTTTTAAGCACACTAAAGACGTTACTTAGCATCCACAAGGGCTGAGCTAATTAGCTTTATGATCCTGAACCCTTGTAGGTGCAGAAACATTTCCAGGTCAATTTCAAGATTCATAAACTGCAACATTTTGTACAGATGTTTGGCTACACCAAATTTACGGCACACGCATTTGTGCAATTCACTTGTCAGGGACCCTCCCCCTCCTAAAGCCTGCGCAGGGGATGTTAGAAGACCTTGGTCCAAGAGCCCACTAGGGTCAGCGTGGCACCTTGGAGTACATCTCTTCAAACGCACCTGAGAGAAAAAGATCTGTAAAACACCTCCCATTTACTAATCCCTTTCATCTTTGTTTCCCCCCCCATCTTAAATATCCTGGAGTCATGGATGCCAAAGACAGAGAATTTTTTTTTTTTTTCCCTACTCTATCTGCAAAGAGGTCCATGTTCCTGTATTGGGGTGCCATCAATATAATCTACCCATCTTCCATACTGCATAGCCAGTATAGGGTTGAGGTGATACTGCAGTTCTTATTTCATTAATTTTTCATTGAACTTGCATCCTGCTACAAGATGGTTCTCTGGCTGACTTGGTACATGATTTATATTTTCCTCACCGTTACAAGGGTTTTTCGTCCTATCCTGCTCAGAAGTATGTTTGGCTTGCATGATGCCAGCCCCCCTTGACTTTCTGTAGCTTTGTCATTCCGCACAGTTTATCTACATTCCCCTACGTGGTCACGTTTTCTTCAGGCCAGGCCTGGTCCACCTCTTTTGCTGATGATGTTACCCTTAAGACTGTCCTAACACCGTATGAGACTGCAGTACTCTTTGAGATTAAGTAAGCCTGTGACTGCTGAGCAGTGGAGGTCCAATGGTGTTCAACAAACTAACAAACTTCTCTGACAGTTTGTACCTCTCTCATAAACGAATGTTTCTGCAACCTCTGCAAACCACCTTAAGACTTTTAGCCTTGTCCCCACATGTTTGTGCTGTCTATATAGGTAGGGTGCTTTTCATTTCTGTGGGTCTCTCTTCTTTTGTTATGACCAGCTGGAGCTTTCTGGTGCAGTTCACTCAGTGTGACGATGACCTGCAACACCTAAGAGTGATCACTTTGTGCTGTCGTTTCAACCGGTGTCTGTTTATGCTACACGAATTAACCATGGCAGCATCTGAAACAGTGTTTGAGGAAGTTTAACTGTACCCCTTCTGAAATGCGTCTGTAAAATTTAAAGAGATGTCATTTTTTACAAAGCAAATAACTCAAGGCTCAGGTTTGGCCTTGGTTTTCAGTGAGCAGTAAATCATTCTGTGGTTGGTTAGCCTCCAACTTCCAATGGGCGCATTTTACACTGACCGGACATTTGCCAGGAGTTCATTGCTCTCTGTTAGGATGGCACAAAAAAAGACAAAGTACATGTGCTGGTAACAAATGGTGTTGGAGAGCAGTTACTCTTTGTTTGGCATCCCCTGAAACACGCTCCTGTAGTCTGAACTAATTTAGATATCTTTTCGTATGCATTACCAGTATAAAAACCATTTCTGATTCACAAAGACAGTAATATTTTGCCTTTAAGTCAATGGTTTTGATCTTTGAGGTGAACTGTTTCCAAGAATTAGAGCACTGGTAATTTTTTTCATTAGTGGCGCTTTCTAATACTTTAAACAGGAAGGAAACCTCAGCAATTTCCTGGGAATAACTGAAGTGGTCCATTAGACCATAAGTATCTGGGGGAAAAATAAAATTATTTTTCATAATTACATGCCAAATTTTGAGAACTGTAATACATGCAATAGTTGGCAAACTATTTAATTGATTGAAATATTTGTATTTTACTGTCCTTCTGGCAGAATTTGCTTTTACTGAGTCATTGTCATTATTCCCAGGCTTGCCTCTGAAATTTGAACTCAGTAACATTTTAATTATATGCTTATCGTCTCATCCATTGCACAGCGGTGACAAATTTAATGAAATGCCTCAGGGCAAAGTCAAACAGAGTTTACTGTCCCTAGTGTGACATCCTGCCAGCAGAGGCGGTGATGGTATTTATATCATTCTCGCATTGCAAGTCAAAAGGCCCAGCAGTGATGAATGGAGCTCATATGGATAAATTAAGGTCAGAGAGAAACACGCCTGTCCTGAGTGGAAGCAGGAGAAATGGGAGGAAGGAGGAGCATTTAGCTGTCACCTCTGTCACTGCTAGCCTGCTGTTTGAAAGCCACCCCCACTGTACTAGCAGCAGAAATCATTCGTGTTTGAAGCTTGAGATCAGATCTTAGGGAAGGCAAAGGAGGTTGGTATAAGTGTTCAAATAATTTTTGAAAATTTTTTAAATCCACTGTAGGATTAGTATTTATATTTTATGCACTGATATGAAAGAGAAAAAAAATCAAATAGGGTATATAAAATGTATATTTATGTGACAGACAACAGAGAAATCCATTTTCTAGTAACTATACGTGTATGTGAAAGGAAACGCTTTAGCTGGGAAAGCTGATTCCGTTATATTTAAAATGTTTACAATAATAAGTGAAATTAATTTGTAAAATAAAGTTAAGTCGTTCTGTAGGTACACAGCTCAAGCTGAAGTAGTTCATGCTGTGTAGTTAAGTTTTGCAGTAACGGCCTTCCTGAAATTTGAGCCAGCAACCTATTTTGCTAGTTGAGCTTGCTACACCCGACACCACTTGCTGGTCATTACATGGATCGAGGAGGCCTCCACCACCCTGTGCCACCTCTAATTCCAGAGAGTCTTTGAGGGGAGATGCTTCACAGGGAAGTGCCTGACAGTGTTTGGCGAGTGCGATAACTTCCAGGACTGGCTTCATGAATCAAATGAACTCCATCTGTATGGAGAGTGTGGCCTGGGTTTGCTACGACCACCCTTACTTCCGGGCACAGCAGTACATCCTGGAGCAAGGTGAGTACCCAGAGTTCCAGCACTGGAACTGGGCTCCTGCAGGACCACCCAAATATTGAGACCAGGTGACTGGGCTCCAAACGCCACCACTTGTGCTAACGTTTACAAGAAAGGTTCCAAGGTTCAGGTAGTTCAGAAGCTGTGGTAAATTACAGTGATTAACTAGAACAACACGGTTCAATAGGAACCCTCACCGTGATCATCACGATGCTTACGTTTCCCTAAGTTTTGCTTCTCTGCCCTCGCACACAGCAAGCATACAGTACAGGTTCAAATTCTATGAGGGTGCCACCTTCTCCAAATACTGGGCGGAGCTGTGTGAGGACTGCCCCTTCCTGTGAGGTCATGACTTCAGTTCCATTAAGGTCTGCGTGACGGCACGTAAGTCAGCCTAGTCCTCCCTCTGGGCCTTATCTCCTCAAATTGTCTCTTACATCCTGCCTGTGACTGAACCTACCCAGTTCAACACATATAGAAATAAAATAATACTTTAGTATTTGTACAAGGACAGGTACATAGAATGGTTTTTTTTTTTTTGCATATCCTATATTACTCTCCATGAAAGACGCACACAGTGTTTTTAGAAAGGTTGAATCACCAGACTAATATGACACATCACTCTCTGACACAACACAGGGTATTTATATTTTTTCTAGGTATGGATTAATTTTCTGTCCCTTTGCATGCATATAGATTGAACATTGCCTCCCCCTCTATTAGGGTCTTTACTGCTGATACAACGTTAGAGGTTAAAAAGGTCACCTCACAGCCCTCTGCAAGAGGAAGCATTTCACACTTATGCCGAAATATTTGTTTACGTTTGTGGGGACCCGGCCGTAGCCAGTATGTACCCTTTCCATTCTATTCGGACGATGTGTCCTCTTTGGCTTGCCCAGGTGGGTGCAGTATGAAGACCCCAACTGCTGTGGCTGAATGTACATTGCGGAGAGGGGGGCAACTACTGAGATACCAGTAACTGGCATGCCCAGAATGCCCTGATCCAGTCTGTCCGCCGAGTCAACTACTTCTAAGCATCGCCGCGTCAGGTAGTCCATCAATGTGTAAAACAAAACCCGACATGGATTTACAAGCAGACCTTACACCAACGTGGGCCAAATACTAGGAAAGGAGGTGAGCTGTGTTAACAAGGTGCTAAAGCTGGTCTGAAAATTAACTGATCTAACTGTAAGGTTTGTAAATTTGAACAGTGATAATTCATGCCAGTGATGTCACTTCCCGCTCACGTTCCATTTAACTTGTTCTCCTTACTCTAGCCTCATAGCTCTAGGGTTTGGTGTTCAACTCCCAGCCTGAAATTACTGTTCAGTATTAGAAATGACCAACAAATGGAAGATATTAACACAAGCCGAAAAGCGTATGTAATTATACGGCAGCACTAGACAAACACAGTAGATACATGGCATGTCCATATAAGCAAAGCTTGTTCCAAACAGTCTATGAAGGGGGATTTATTGCATCTCAAGCAAAATAATGTTTTGAATAAGCAGCCAGATCTCAGGGAAGCAGTCTTGACAAAATAACTTTCCATATTATTTTACCCATTTCATAAAAATGAAAAAAAAATCAACTTCAGCCATTTCCCATATATTAAAATTATAAATCGTATACATTCATAGTTAAAGGATTGTGAAAGAATAGGAAAATGAGGTGTTTTCTTTGTAAGGCAAAAACAAACCTGGTGCAAATGGACAGCTGAAGACATACAGAATCACACGTCTTTATGACTGTGTGTTTCAGCTGGTAAGAATGAAATCCTCACATCCGACATTCTCCGCAGGTGGCCTGAAGAGCCAGATTTCCCAGGACCCCTGACAACACACACTAAGCCTCCCTTATTAGATCTTTGCGTGCTGTTTTTCCCCCAAATAAATCACAAATATGGCATTATGCTAACTAAATTGTAATTGTTATAGTGTCAAAAGTCAAAAACTTAGTTTCTGTTCAAATAGCTGTTAATGTGGGAGTTCTGAAATAAGTTCAAGACCACTTTTGCAAAAAAATAAGCCAAAATTACATCCTGAATACCCGATTGACGCACAAAAGAACAGCTGGCTAATGCTTAGCTAGGCGATGCACCGTACTTCAGGAGGTATGACTCAAGATACTTCTTCATCTGATCCATCAGCTCACGCTCGTCATCCAGTGTGAGGTCCAGGTAATCTTCCTCGTGACTGGAGATGTCATCCAGTACCTCGTTGACCAGATCGATGTCCATCGGTTCTTCTCCGCAGCTCCCGGACCCTGTGTAGTGAAGTGTGGTGAAGTGTGGCACATCATGTGGCTAAAACGTGAGGGGGAAAAGGCAGGACTACGTCCTACTTCCAGGGAATAAGATGACCTAAGTACAGGCCCCATGGATTCTTTGGGTGAGGTCACAGTCAGTTTCCATGGCAACAAGTAAACATGATGTTTATTATAAGAAATAAAATCCAAAAGGTTTCCAAATGGTTGTTTTACTCTTAAGGCCATAATAGCAGAGTAAATTAGAACACCAATTAGGAAAAACAAACACTAGTAAAACAACTTGTTTAAACTGGATTCCTTCATGAGATGATTGTCATTTTAATTTAAGTACAGTATTGTCATTTGAAACAGATTATATCACCCCAGTATGATTACACTGCCAGGCTGTGATGGATGGGACCAAAGCATGCGTTGTGGGGACCCAGGCCAGTGGTGGACTCACCCGCTGACTCAGACGAGGTGCTCGGCTCCTCCGAGGGTGAGGAAGGGGAGGTGGGGGACGGCTGTCCTAGCGACTGAGCCTGTAGCAGTTCGGAAGCCCGCTGGAGGTCACCCCGGACCGTCCTGAGAGCATCCTCAGCCTGTTCTCTCCTGAATCCCAGGTAGATTAGCTGCAAGGGAAACGAGCATCCTATAGTGGCCAGGAGATGCCACTACCGCTTGGGTTGGAGATGTGGCCGAACCAGTTCCCGACATTACGAGCCTATGGGTTACCTTTTCAACCTTGGCTCCATGGTCCGAGTCTTCTGGGTCAGCGTTGTTGTTGGCCGACTCCAGGAGGATCTGTACACAGGGAAAGAGATGCCTTTGAAAGTCTCATCGCAGCCACCATGCTGCCCAGGGCCACATGTGGGTGTCACCCACATTAAAAGCCACATCCACATCCCCTTCAGCCTGATGGAGTGCCCTCGCTGCTTCCTGCCTGGAGTAGCCCAACTCCTGTAGGGTGCTGATGCCCTCCAGGCGCCGCCGCCTCTTCTTCCGCTCTGCTGCCTTCATCTCCTCCTTCTCCTGCACAATGAGGCAGTCGTCAGCGTCAAAATGCGTAACTGCTCTTCAGTCAACCAACATGAGCATTTAACCACAATGCAACTAACGTGAACAAAAAGAGATGGGTTTTTTCCCCAAATGCAGATGTTAAAAAGACACTCGCCCACCTAGTCGGGCAACACCTGGTGGTTAGCTGCCAGGACTGCTGCCCAGAAGGCTGACAGTTTTGGCTTCAGTTGCGTTTTCTTGCTGTGTCACTGAGGTAGAGACTTATAACCCTATTAAACTTTGCTGTACAATTGGATAATGTAAATATTTCTTGGGAGGTAAATAAGCCGTGTGAGATGTGATTGAAGCTTTTCTACCTAATCAGTTTAGTGTCCAGGAAGGTAATAGAATCTGTCAAGTGGCAAACCTTCTTCCTGTCACTCAGGTGGGTGGCGGCGGCATCGATGTGTCCTGCACACGCTCTGAGGCCCAGGCGAGCCTCTTGGGCAGTGAAGCCCAGCTCCATTAGCATGGAGACCTTTTCGGGGTCTATGTACAGCTCCTTGTACAAGTCCTCAACCTGGAACAGGGCCAGCCCACAGGAAGGTTATACTGGAGCGGTGTAGGAATGCCACAGCCTCTCAAAGCGCCCACTCGCCCATACCTAAGGCAGTCACCACAGCGATGTGGGCGCAGGTGGCTGCGCTCTAGTTAATTTATCACCTTTTACATTTATCATGCTCTATTGTTCATTCCATATCTCTAACAGGCATGTGCATTAGTCAAGCTACTTAAGCTATGTAATGGTTAACAGGATACTGGCAGGTACAATAGGTGTACCATTTATACTTATCTTGCCTTTATAATTTCTTCTCCTGTTGTCATTTAGTTTAAATTGTTTACTTATTCTTTGTGTTGTTATGTGCCTGAGAGCATCATGCCAAGACAAATTCCTCGCGCGCACATATCCTTGGCAGATAAACCAATTGTGATTCCGAAGCACCTTTTCTAGCTGCTTGGCAGCGTGTCCCTCATTGCCGCTGAGGTACGCCAACAGGCTCTGCAGCAGGTAGAGTTTCAGGAAGAGCACCTCCTCCCGCCCCGTGTTGCCCTGTCGATCACATGGCGCAATCGGTTCTACTCACAGCGAGCTGAACAAAGACCTCTGAAAGACCCCATTAGGCTTTGGCCCCGCAATTCAACCATCTAATGTCTAAAGGACATAGGCCAAACACTTTTCAAACGATCACTTGATGTTGTCAACAACAGTAATACTGAAATGAAAAAAGAAATGAAAGTTATACTGTAAACACAGAACACTACATGTGAAACAAACTACAATATACAACAAAATGGCAAAAAATAAAGCATTCTACGGATAATTCTTTAAGCAAACCTTTATCTTGAGGAGCCTCTCTTTCTGCCTCCCATAACACTGGAGAAAGTAGTCCTCGGCCTTCTGAAGCCTCACTTTAGCATCATCAAGACAGCTGAGCATCTTCAGCTCCTGGTAGCACCACACGATGTCCAGCTGTAGGACGGCGTAGTTGTCCACGGTGTTCAACAATGCCGAGTGACACTTACTGGGGGGGACAACAGTGAGGTCCTCGGGAGCACAAGAGATGAGCGGCTGTACATTTTGGTCATTACGTCAGTCATACGTCCACTTTCCGTAACCGCTAACCCAGTCATTCAGGACACACTGAGGACAAAGCAGGGGACACCCTGGATGGGGTGCCAGTCCATCACAATACATAAACACACACAATCAGGCACTATGGGCAACCACAAGTACCCAGAAGAAACTCGAAGAAACTCAACATGTAAACTTCATGTACACAAAGCCAACATGCTGCTCATACAACTATACATGAATCTAATAACTTTAATCCTTTGGGAAAAAATTCTTACTTAAAGTTATTGTCTGCCTCCAACAAATGATAGAGTGCCAGTTCGTATTTCCTCTTCTTGGATAAAGCCCGTCCTTTCTCATGGAAGCCCATGGCTAGGATGAGGGCCTTAAGAGAGAGTTTAGGGACACGTTACAACAATTAGCTTTCAAACACCAGGGCCAAGTAGCCGCACTTAAAGGGAAGGTGTCATATTACCTTCTTCTCATCAGGGGGAATTTTCAAGGGATTTCCTTTCTGGTCTGCAATCTCTAAATATGGAGTTGTCTCTGGGTCCTCGCTGCCATCTAAGAACAAAAAAAAAAGACAGATATTGAGTTGAATGCTCAAAAGGAATGCCAACAGGACCATGATATCCACCCTCGTCTTCCTGGGAGGGGCCGGAGATGTAAAGATAGCCATGTGATTTCGATCAGCTACATCGAAAAGGTTAGAAAATCTTGCATGAGGAGATAGAGCAATTACCTCTCTGGGAGAGAATTTCAAAGCCCTTCTGAGTCCTCCTCAGGCTTTCATCCTGAGACTTCATCTTCTCCTCTTCCTCCACCACCTGCTGTTGGCTCTCTGGCTCACTCCGTGACAGGATCATGATCTTGGAGTTGTGCTTTACATGCTGTTCATCAAGTCTCTGATCTGTGAAGACATGGATGAAGCACAAAGGACAACTCACACTAGAGTGCTAGGAACCATTTGTTTTGCAAGATGATTTTATAATTCTTGTTTTAATGTCAATAAGACACATACCTGGACTCAATATTTTTCCATGAAAAACTAATGAGATGCACTTGAGTTCATACACTTTAGATATCCTACAAAATGAAAGCAAAAATGAGCTTTCATAAATCAACTGCATGGCCTGCTAATTATTTCTTTTCTCAAGCAGAAGTCCAACTTTTGCTTACACAAACGACGTCTTGTAGTCTTAAACTGGCAATGTCCAGCAAAGTGCCATGCAGAACAGACCTCTACTTACTTGTCTATGACATCCTGAGTGGTCACATCCAGTTTTGTTTCAAAGTAATTCTTTTTCTTGGGCTCCTTTAATTATTTAACAAGAAAACATGTTCAGTGCAGTCCTCACTACATAAATAAGAGCAGAAGAATGTAACTAGTAAACTAGGTAGTGAGAATTTCATACACAGAAATGCATCGATATACCTAAATGACTACGCAGAGGGCTAAACGGATCCTGTTCTAATTGCAGTAATTTAGTACCTTGTTCAGATCCTTGGGCAGGATGAGCTCCAAGGTTGCAACGCAGGTCGTCTTATACATGCTGTTTCCATAGAGCCTTTTCACCGCCTGACATCTGATGGACTCCAGAGCGATCTCGACTTCAGACACGGGAAAGTCCAGGACGGAGGCGTACTTTTTAGCAAGTTCCTGCAACAAACAGCGACGGTAGGAGACGGCACCACATTGATCACTTATGAACCTAAGTACGCTCATACTCCACTCGTTTGATGTACCTCCCAGTCAGGTCTCTTTAAAGTGTCAAGCAATTAAACGCTTCACAAATGGATACTGAAATCACCCACAGCCCCGTCCTATCGAGAAAACTATAGTTACCATATTTTTTCCCACATTGGATTATTTATACATACTGGACTTGCGGTACAGCCAGCTATTAAGCTACCTTCATCGGCTCAGGTGAGGATTCTTTGCTTGTATTTGTGTATGGGGGGTCCCAAAGCTTAATTTCATCCTTTTTCAGAAGCTCCTTCAGTTTCGACTGCATATGTTCTTCTGCCATTTCGGAAGCTGTGAAAAATAGAAAGCGAAATGAAGAAAAAGCGAAACTACCCGTGATGTCACGCAATGAAGGGAAAACGCGTCTATCCCAGTAAGAGGCTATTCACAGCCTCAACTCCACATAGCAATTAGCTAAAATTGCAAATGTTAGGGAAGGAAAAAAACCATCAGTCATTTACGGTTAACCACAAGGTATTAACAGGCCCATCTACTGCGTAATGTGCTGTTGTTGTTTCGTTAGACAAGACCCGCTGACTACGGAAAGCCATTCGGGTCAATTTAGCTAGACGAAATGGAAGCAAACGAAACGCATAGCTTCTAAAATGATATGGGAAGTCGCATGCGTTATAATATTAGGGTTCCGCACGACACGTGCTTGAAGCCTATTGTTTTAGTCCGGATTTTGTATCCTTTTTGCCCCCTCCAACTGCCTTTGGCAGTACTGCGTGCCCATTCTAACCATTCTAGCACCATTTTTGTCGTTGCATGATTCCCTTCGTGCCGGTGAAAAGAACCGCTGTACTGTTGTGTTGTGGCTAGGAAGTCTAGCCCTGAAGCACACCTGTTTAAACTAGTTTACAGAGACCTGAGGTACTTATTCACTCTCCAGTTAAACTGTAGTCTGAGGTGTAGAGCTGGGTGGGGATCTGTGCCATTGTCTCTGGATGAACCGTTTTGTCAGTGCTGGCATTCCCACTACACACATAGCCATATGTTGTCAGAGCGCTGGCATTTGGGGACTCCTCGTGCTCATCAAAACCCAGCCTGGATACGCAGTCAGAAGATGGACTGGATCGTCTCCAGGCTGACCCGACCCTGCCCTCCATAAAAGGTAGGGTAATTTAACTGGTACCTGTGATTTAGATCTGCGCAAGTCTTTGCAAGGCAGGCTTGTGGACTAGCAGCTCCTGATGTAGAGGATGAGGGGTTCAAATCCTGCTGCTGGACATTTTACCATTTGGCAGCTTGAATAAAGGGTCTTACCTTTCTTAGGACACCCATTGGCTAGTGGTATTCAGTGTGGGCATACTGAAATCTTTGGCAGGATTTGAACCTGCATCCGTAAAGTTAGACAGCTAACCTCTATAGCTATCACACCACAGCAGTTTCTGAAACAATCGTTATCAAAAATCTCCTTCAAGAGTCAAGAATTTATTATTATTATGCAGCACTGGCTCCTTACCCAGTGTACCACTGTGGATGTTGAGGGAGTAGTGTTTGTCAGGTACATTTTGTAGGGGGAGGGGAGATAGTGACTTGGTAATTAAAACCACACTCAAAAAGGAATTTCCAGTGCCAGATTTAAACCTTAGCCCATCAGATTAGAGTTACCACCATGCCAAGGCAGAAGTCCTTTTTGACAACCTTTCCAGCATACATTTTCTAGGGGTAAGGGCTTTAGTATAAAAAAAAGACTTTTATTACCAGAGTCAAACTTTGGACAGAAAGTATTAACATTGCACCCACTGTGCCATGTGTCCTCAGAAGCATTATTCTTGATATAGCCTTTTTCTTGAATTATCCCTGGAGTTCTTGTTTGGCTGAGTGGTTAAGGCCCTGGACTATGGTGTAAGAGGATCTGGGTTCAAGACCTGCTGAGGTGTGTGTGTGTGTGTAAAAAAAAAAACTATCTGAATTATCTTTAATAAAGTACGGTCACCCCATTACAGGGCAACCATACTTTATTTAATGAATGATCATGAAATCTTGCCTTCCATTCAGGTGGATTCTTAACAGCATTCTTTATCCAGGTATTTGGTTCTAGGGAATAGTGGGGCTTGAACCAATAACCTTGAGGTTAGCTACCTAACCTCCTTACCTGCTACACCACAACTCCACCTGAGGTAAACCCTTAAAAAAAGTCCATCACTACCTTTCTCCTTCTGAGGACTTAGCTAGACATTCAGATAAAGTATTATCTATCTAATCACATCAACACAGATGTTCCTGATTGTTCAGTAAGGAAACCTTATTGCCAGGTCCATACCTACAACCTGTACATAATGGATCCAGCCCATTACCCAATGTGCCCCAGAAACATGACCTTGTTACAGGCTGTGTGGTACATATTCTATAGCAGTACGGGACTTTGTATTTTAGCACACTGACTTTGTGGTTCACGCTATTGCTTTGCACTTTAAGCATTGTGTGTCTGGAGCAGCTCTTCTGTTTGCTTTTCCCACAGTCCAAGAGCATGCATTTAGGTCGGTCGCTGACTCTCAGTTGCCCCACCGTGTGAACCCTATGATGGACCCCCCTCCCGCGTCCAGCCTGTCCCCTGTCCTTCTAGGGATGAGTTTAAGCCTCACTGTGACTCTGTACTAGATAAGCAGTCATGGATGATGGAATCTGACCAGTGATGGCCCAGTAAAAAGCTTGTAGCTGTGCCTCAAAAGTTCCTTTTGTTTTATGTGCCTTGATACTTTGCCATGTTTGTCTCCTACATCTTAGTGCATTTGACACAGAGGTGGAAAATTCAGGCCCAGAAAGTGCAAATCCAGACCAAGATTTTGTTTCAACCAACTAGTTGAGTACTCTGTGACTCTTTATGCGCAACAGGTTGGCTGAAACAAAATCCTGGTCTGGATTTGTACTTGCTGGACCTGAACTTTCCACCTCCGACTTTACACATCACTGGAGAGCAGAAGGTCACAACAGAACTATGCTTAAACTTTATTTATACTATGGTATACTTTATTGGACCCCAGTGACATCATTCAGACAATACATATAAAAAATACAATGTAATATATACATAAGTGGTTACAGACATACATTTACATATACAAAAGCAAGTAGGCCTAACTACTATAATTTGGCATTTCTCAGACTTAAACATGGTTAAGACAACAGTCTTTTGATCTGACAGACACCGAAAACTGCTGTAGACATAATGCTGGTTTTCAGAAAGATAGAGCTCACGAGTTGAGCTTTGGTGTGAATTCTGTAAAGTAAAATTGATTTGGCTGAAGTCTGCCCCCATCAGTGGATCCACAAACCATCCAGAATAGAATATTCTGCCTTAGCCGCCTGATGTTCATCACGTGCGTCAGTAGTGTGGCATATTTTGTGTTGGAGAAAGCAGAACACAACGCAAAACTTGCAACAACATAAAAACATAAAAAAAAAAACACTTGCCAAGGTGGAAACATCTTAAGAGTGTCACCTGAAGCAGAGAGAAGTCATGTACAGTTTTAGCCCCATTAGTCAACAAAGTTATTTTGCTTAATCATACATCTTTCAAGTTCAAATTCATTTTAAACAACATAAAATGAGCGTCATTAAGCCCGTGATACTCACCAGGTAGTATGGACAGTTTATGTGAGAAAGCTGTAACATTGGTGCTGGTTAGCAGTTAAGATTATTAAAGCTATCACTATAAAGATTGTTTATGGCGAAAATCACGAGCCTACATGACTTAAGCTATAAGCATCACACCTGGTAAATAAAAAGTCAAACAGGGCCACACTTTCAGTTCCTGATTAAAAAAAGCTTTTTGACTTGATTGTAAGTGGAAACTATTTAACAAGCAATCAAAATGACATATTGTGTCCCTTAGAAATCACATCATAAAAAGTTTATTAATGTCTATTTTGCAAGGTCTCAATTCCTTGCCTGTGTTTTAATTTTTAAATTCTCCATTACAAAAACTAAGTGGAGTTCCCAACACTCAGGCTGCATCTCAGTTCTCTATTCCCCCCCCCCCCATCTCCTTCTATACTTTTAAAGTTCAAAGAGAGGATGAGAAGAGGAAACTAGGAAAGGAGAAATAAATAGGTGACTTGGGACATCCTATGGAAAAGTGCACATTCTCTTTATGGAAACAGTACAGAGGATCAAAAAAATCGTGCCTTTCATTAAATATTATTTGTACCAGGAGGTAACGTCCTGTCACCTCAAGAAAATGCAGTTTCAGGTGACTGCTTTAAGACCACAAGGGAAGCTCCACCTCCTCTAAAATGTCACGAAAAAAATTCATCAACAACGTACTGTTGTATTTACATGTTCAGCCTCATGGTTAGTTCATTCAGAATCAGCAATAATTTCTTGAAGGTCGTCTAACGTGATTTTTTCCCCCATACATTCCCATGGCAGCACGATCCATTGAACCCCATTGTAGCACAGCTGCACTGCACTTCTATGGCACTTCAGAATATGCTTTGTTTTCAGTGCAGTATTTCTAGACATTTATTGGACAAATGCTTCAAAACATCATTTCCAGGGAAGTTGAGCGTCTCTGGGAGTAAATGGGGCAGTGGGTTGGCCAGGACGCTGGGCTGCTGCATGATGATTGGAGGAACTGTCAGGGGGACTGGACCTCTTTTTGATTGACAGTATTTTGACATCAGAGCATTTCAAGTTCGGTCCCATGTGGATTTTTAGCGAATGATTTTGTGAGACAAACTGCTGCTCATAGTCTGTTATTTGCTAGGGATGTAGCACACTAATTTCATTTGTACATATCCTACTGTAAATAAAAACATATATATAGCGTTCTTAAGTTTGCTTCTTGTTTCAGTTTAGTAAATTTCGTTCATTTATTTCAAACTAGGTCACAGAGGGCAATAATTGACTAATTTTATGATGCAGGTCTAAAGTGTGTTTCCCCTGTTTGAAAGACCACCAGCCACCACTGCTCTGAACCCTTGAAGCCCGTACGTAACCGGATATGGTCAGTGTGCAGCACACCCAGCCCTTCACGCGGATTAAACACTCTGTGCGAATACGAAGCAAGAATGGTAATGGATGAGGATGCAGCTGTTTATCACCATCAGAACGTTAACATTCAGATTCTAAAGAAAAATTACTTTGCATACGAGTCACGATACAACGTCTATACAATGTGTAGACAAACGACAACACAAGTCAAAACATCATGAGACCCTGCGTACAATAAAAAAGTGCTAGCAATCAAACGGTTTTACAGCAAATACTGTGTGATATGCAGTAAGGAACAGAAAGACATCAGACAACAAAGCAGTCAAGGAAATGACAAAAACCTTACAAAAGCAAAGTCCAAATGATGATGATAATCCTAATGGAGCTTTGGGCAAAGGTGTAATCTGTAGTACTCCTATGGGTGATAGTCCATGGTGAACAAACGATGATCCACCAGTCCAGAGGCAGCTTGTTCAATTTGAAAACAACGCAAAGCATGATTAAAACTGTCCGAATCTGTAAACACCACCCCTGACTTGCATTAAGTAAAATAATATCCCAGTCATGGTAAATGACCTAAAGAAACCACGCACTTAGCAGCACACGCTAATATTGCTGGAAGAAATGGTCAACGTTCGTCAAGAATAGTGTGGGTATATTAAAACAGGCCCAATACCCAATTTTGAT
Organism: Gymnarchus niloticus; assembly: GCA_009936485.2. Classification (NCBI taxonomy): domain Eukaryota; kingdom Metazoa; phylum Chordata; class Actinopteri; order Osteoglossiformes; family Gymnarchidae; genus Gymnarchus; species Gymnarchus niloticus. The sequence goes on from JAACJT020000001.1 coordinate 16,688,389, forward strand.
CACAAGTTACTACAGTGCGATTCAAGCTCTGTGCAATCACTGGTCACCTGCAGGTCAAAAGAAGAAAGACAAGAAATTACTCGCACAAAACTAAAGCACAATCATAAGTAATTCAGTCCGCATGGAAGTGTCTGTCTCCATGGTGAAGTGGGTGTAGTATTTGCGTAAATGTGCATTGTGGCATGGGGGTTCAAAACCAAATTTAAAATCCATCAATAATATTGCAAACAACTTTTCTGCCTATGTACACTATATGGACAAAAGTATTGGGACACCAGTTAATAAGGGGGGGGTTCACATACTTTTGGACTTGGGTAATTAACCTATACTCATTGCTGAGACAGGTGTATAATTAAACATACAGCTATGCAATCTCCAGCAACAAACATTGGTGGCAGAATGGGTCATACTGGATAGATCAGTAACTTTCAATGTGGTACCATCATAAGATGCTACCTTCCCAACAAGTCAGGATCAGACTTCTGCCTTGGTTAACTGCAAATGAAGTGACTGTGATATGGAAACTTCTATTACAACAAGAATTCAGTTGTGATGTCATAGGCTACACAAACAGAAAGGGAACCGATGACCCAACATCAATAGCTAGCCTCACTGATACTCTTATGGCTGAGTGGCAGCAAATCCCACCAGTGATATTCAAAAATCTAGCATAACACCTTTCCCAAAGAGTGGAGGCAAAGGTGGAACAACTTCTAATTTATACCCTTGGTTTTGGAATGAGATGCTGCACAGGCAAGTGTCCCAGTGCTTTTGTCCATATACACCCCTTTACCATCAACAGGGAACGGGCTCCGTTCTGGTTTGTGCACCAAATTTAGAACCGTTCAGAGCATTTCAACCAAAAATAAACTGGTTCGGAATCTGAAAAGTTGGTTACCAACTGGAACAAAAAAAAAAGCTGGGCGAACTGTGACATCAGTGGGCGTGCCATTAGTTTGGAAAGGAAGCCGAGCGCAGTAATGGCGAATGCAATGGAAAAGGATAAATCTTCAGAAAAAAAGAACGTCCAGTGGTCTGTCTAGGAAACAAAGTATTTGGTAGCAAAAGCTCGCAGGTAATCAATGTGATCAGCCATCTTGCTACTACTGTTACTTCCGTTCTGCATTCTGCTACGCCCTCCAATTGCATTGATCATAAATCATGTACAATCAAATGAACAGACTGGAATGCTTTACAAAACTTCGAAATTTTATACAAATAATCAATGGCTTTCTCATATACACCCTCAAACAACTGCAGAGAGTTAATTATGCTTAGTGATGAAGGATTAACCGTCTTTAAAAAAAAGATTTTCCAATTAACAGAATTTAATGTAAATATCACTATGATAGAAACTGCATGCCTGTAAGCATAACTATGTGTATTTCTCCAAATAGACGACTCAAGAAAATGCCTTTGAAACTTCTCATACAGTTATTTTGCTCCTGAAACTTGACACCTTTTCGCCCTCACCAGTGCATCAAAATCAGGTGACAAATCTTGAGCAGTTGACAATATCATAATGTCACTTAGGTGCTTGTGTGTTAGCCTGGAATGCAGCTTTGTTTTGTTTAGGTTCATTACAGAGAAAGCTTGTTCACAAAGATATGTAGTTCCAAACATACACAAAACCTTGTCAGCCAAAGCTGTCAATCTGGGGTACCCAGACAAATATACAATGCAAAATACAATGAAAAGTCCAAAATCTCAGTCCCCCATTAATCAAATATTTCTCACAGATTTTGTGCACCGTCGGTAGCCAGGCTAATGGCCCGGTCTATTCCAATGCCATCCAGAGCTCCAACCAGGTTTTCAAAAATATCATTAGCTGTTGTGTTAGTCATTGATACCAATCTGACAAACTCCTCGGTGACAGTCAAAGTAGTATCAACACCATGAATAAATCTGGCCAGCAGAGCAACATCTGTGATATTTTTGCTTTCGTCAATAGCAATCCACAAAGCTATAAATGACTTGACTTTATCCTTCAACTGATTATTGACATCTTTTGCGAGATCTGAAATCCTGTCTGCAACCGCATTTCGTGTAAGACTGATGTTGGCAAAAG
>JAACJT020000001.1:16705677-16722258 GCA_009936485.2 Gymnarchus niloticus
CCTTTCCGCTTTAAAATTTTTTGTTTAATTGGTGGGGGGGGGTGCTTCCAAACAAAAACTGCAGTTTTAAGCAAAGTTTTGATTTCCTGCCCCCCCCCCCCCCCTTTTTTTTTTTTTTTTTAAACCATGGCACACTGCATGTTGGGTAAACATTGGGTCAGCTACGAATACTCTCAACATGTTATTGGCAGTTAGTGATTTTATCTGGCAGATGGAGCAGCAAAAATGGCACCGGGGTGGTGTAAATATTCCTTAAGGTCACCCTATGAAGTCAACCAGAGGCGCTACTTATCATAAAGAGGTTAACACCTGTTTGTTGTAATTTAAATACTATGCCTATGATTAATTTGTATAATTTGTTATGTTTTAATTTGTCCAATCAATGATCAATAAATGTGCTTTTGGGTTATCTTTAAACTTAACTGGATAATATGCTCATGCAAATATGTATTTTTGTAAATACAGTATATCTGTATTTGCAGTATATACAAAGGTATTTGAATTGAATACGAAAATGTTGTATCTAAATGGAGGCTTTAAGTGATGATGTAACTTCTTTAGAATGTCTTTCCAAAGCCAGCTATGGTAAAATGTTATTTCCCCTTATTGGCTGGTATTCTTAATTGAATCAAATGAGAGCAGATCCTAAGGAAAGCTTTTTTCCCATTGCAGATTGTCAGTTGCCTTTAATAAATGCGAAGTAAATGTAATACGTGCTTCCTTTAGAGCTTTTGGGAGTGCATTAGTGTGGTCTCTGCATCTGGACATATTGCTATGGCAACAGGAGCAGGCGCGATACCCACAGGCAGAGTGAGAAAGTCCGCAGAGACGCAAAGGTAAGGCGGAATGGGATTGGGCAGCCGTCGGGTAGACGTGGCCAACTCTTACGGGGCTTCTGATGCCTATGAATCCCATTTGTCAAATCCCTCTTTCTTACAGTAGAGAATCTTTCAGTAGGTGACTTAAGTAGTAAGAAAGTCATTTGAAAGTGATGGTAGACTTTACTGGGTGTGGTTGGTCACGCTTGTTGGTGCATGCAGTAGGGTGTGTGTGTGTGTTCACTTGTGCTCGCATACACACACATGTAAGCAGGGATGCTGGCTAGTGTGGATGTCCAGGGTCTGGGCAAAATCGGGTAATATACTTGTTCCATCACCAGTACCTAATAAAATAGACTTCTGGCTGCTGCTTAGATAACTCTGTATGTTCACAAAGTTCCCATCCTGTCCTTTCATCTGCATTCCATGGAGCAAGTCTCAGTGTCACAGTTCCAGGGTTGTGGGTGCGAATTGGATCCTACTCTATGTGTGCATGATTCCCTGTGTTTTTTGGTAAGAAATCCACTTTTCATACCCACTCAGACTATTCAAGCGAATTTATGACTAATTTGTCTTCACTCTGATATGATGGATGGGTGGACACCTCGATCAATAGTAATGAACAACTTTGTGTGCGCAGGTGAAATTTTTCTGTTGGTGGTGGGTTTCTCTCAAATTTTTGTTAGCCTAAAAAAACTCTCTGACCTTTGGGTACACTGCTTCCCACCCCACCCATTGCAGTTTAATGAGATAGCAATTAAAATCAAAAACCAATGTAATGATCCATCCTAACTTTGAAAACAGTGCTAACTAATTGGAAATGCAATTAGTAAATGGATGCAGCTCTGTTTCCAATTAAACGACTCCGTCCAAAAGGCTGTAATTATGTCCTTTATAACAATTTGACATTAACCTTCGGACAACAATTTAGGAATTAACTTTGACAGCTGACCTCTCATGCTTTACTGACGAGAATATAAATTAATGCAAGTAAAATGTGCTTTTTTTGGCCAGTCTCAGGGTTTCAATCACCATGCCATTACTGAGATGAAACATTAAAGGCAATGACAATGCCGATTAGTTATTAATGAGCTGCTCGGGACGTGAATTATTAATGTAAACCCTTGGATGTATGGCAAGTGTCAAATTGATCATTCTTTGGCTTTTCCTGGGTGTTAATTATGCCTCTTTGGATCTTGTCCTGAGTCCTCAGAAAAGGCCATGCCGGGGGGATGTTGACAAGATCTTGCTTCTTAATCCCACAAATTAGGAAATAAGTCACCATTTTGTGTTGCTGCCGAAAGCCTGCGGGCTGCTAATTCTGTCGGCTTTTGTGCTGCTTGAATGTCTCCCAGTTTGTTTACAAGAGATCTGCCGATGGAAAGGGGAGCCGCGATCAAAGTCCAGCCTGTTTAAGTGGCGTTGCCTGCTTAATACAGTGCACCCGGCACAGATGTGATATTGATGGGTTTTATTGCCAAAGAAATTAAGTCTTTAGTCGTGTCCTGGTCGATTAAAGAGGACAAGCCTGGCTGATGTTGAAGGACGGGTTCCATTGGCCCGTCGGGCCCCGTTTCTGGAAACCTCGGCATGGCTTAAACCACTCAGGGATGGAAAGACATGGAAATCAACAAGGACATAGCCTTGGGTTCCTGCTTAGAATCTGTGGAAACCAGATTTGGGACTGTCCTATGTGCAAACCATTGCACCTTCTTCATGAGGACTACAAGAACAGTTTGGTAGTTTGTCAGGGAGGAATGTTTAGTTTGAATGAATTACATGCGCAAGCCAGGGAAAATATAGCTGTGCTTTTGGAGTTGTTTTTTGAGCAAGAGAATCAGTGTTTTTATCCATCCCATAAAGTGGTACACGTCATTGTAGGTGCTTCAGTAGTCTTGCACTGTAATCTTATGGTACATAAGCTGTTGTTTATCATTGGACGAAGAGTGTGATGAATTCATTTTCTTTTTTTGTCACTGTATTTTTATTGAGAAATCCAAAAAAACAACAGTCATGTATGCATTCATTTTCATATTAAGTTTACTACTCATTTCTGAGGAGAATCTTGGAATTAGCATTATAGGTTTTATTCAAACACTGGGTCTGTGTGAGTGTGGAATCTGCATAATTTCCCCAGATTCTGCTGGCATTCTGCCTTACAATCCAGACGCAGGTACTGCCTGTTGATCGGCTTGATTACCGTGTGTGTGTGCATGTGTGTGTGCACGCACACACACATGAACACCCTGTGAAGGACAGGCATACCACCCATAGTCTCCCCTGTCTCGTTTCTTCCTGGAGCAGACTCCAGGATCACCTTAATCCTGAGGCTGTTAAGCAGTTGTGGGAGATGGATGGGTATTTAACTTTTACATGAAGTTACAATGGCTGAACTGTCTACTTGTGGAACCAGTCAGACGGAGGAGGAGTGGGATAGCTTGTAATGATTGTTTGTTTCCTCATAATGGCACGACATTAAACTTTGAAGGCAGTTCTGAATTAACATGTCTGCTGCTGCCCTCATACACAGTTTCTCCCAAACATTGTTATTATATACAAGTGGAACTACTGAGGACTTTTTTGTACCAGACAAAGGATTTAAATCCCTGTCTCGTTATTGCTTTCTGGAAAATGTGAAGCTGTAAGTGGAATAGAAAAGTGGTAGTTATTAATGAGCTCCTCAAACAGCGAGTATTATTAGTGGAATGAATTATTATGATTAACTCTTTTAAATAGTTTAATGTCTATGCTTCAATACATCTTACTAGTCTAGATAGATCATATGTCTGAAAGAATTACTCTGGGAACATCACCATGGGATTTGGATGTGGCAGGGGCAAAAGGGATCTTTTTGGTGACAAGTGGCAGGACTGGTGGAACAAAAACAGTGACAATGGGCTAAAACGAGTCAGCTGACTTAGCCCAAAGGTTTGGTGGAGGGGATGGAGAAGGACGGATGCGCAAAACCCAAAACGTGTGTGGAGTCATGGGTGGGCTGGGTTGGGCGTTGGGGGGATCTGTGAACATCTGTGTGCGGGGGAGGGGAGTCCCAGAAGAGGAGGGGGGGTGACAGTGTCACATGACTCCCCGGATGGAATAATGGGGCTTTGGGATAACTGTCCTGTATGTATGCAGGATCACACGTGAACATGCACTACTGAACTCCAAGCTTATAAATTAGCTGTCACGTGTATGATTTCGGTAGAGGCTTACAAAGGGCCTACCTGAAGATCCCACTTAGCCACAGACAGTCTGTTCTGCCGTGCAAGGTGTCATCTCTCACCAAAACACTGACCCTATTCCACCCATAATGAGAGGCCCACAGTGGTGGGCAAACACCCAGGCTTTAGGGCTCCGAAGCAGCTTGCTGTTTGGCCGTATTGATGTATCACCCCTACACACTGTTTTTGTTGCCAGCGGCAGAAGGGGGGGTATCAGTGGTAGTGCTGCTTGCATTCACATGAGAAGAGAGTGCTGTGACCCCTCAAATCACCCTCTGTCGGGTGAAAACGTCGTTTATCGACCCGGTGTCAAACCTGAGGTTTTTCCAGTGTTTACTCATTCTTTCCTGCTTTAATCTGAAGTAGAAGTAAATAGAAAAATGAAATCCAGGTTCTCTTGAATGTTGTTTGGCATGTGGTGTCACAATTTCAGCCTTGTTACATTAAGCCGCCTTTAAATGCCAAGCGCATTCCTACAAAAGACTGATCTGACAACCTGTCCGACTCAAAGGTCAATAGCTGTGTAATATGTTATGTTATGTAAGCAACACTGTGGCCTTTGGGAGTCATTCCTGATGGAGTATTTTTCGTGTTTATTGGAACGTCGTTTTTCTTTTATATCTCACAACACTGTAATCCTGGCCTTTGTGTAGTTAATGCAGACGTGAGTCCATGTATTGGGTGGTATTCCACCTGTCTGATTTAGCCAGTCATTTTTTGGTTATTGTATATTTTTGTGCCTTCTGGTGCTGAGCTGATGGAGTGTCAGTGGTACCGTTGAATGGATGTGTTTTCTATGTGGCCAACATAAAGTTGAACTGGACTGGCACCTCATTGGTTCCCCTGCTGACTGTCTCTCTAAATTCATTGGCCCCCCTGCTGATCATCCACTGGACGTTTCTTTCACTCATTGCAGTCATGCTAACTGGGTTTAATTACATCGGGTTCAATGTCAGCTGGTTTGCAGTAAATTTTTTAATGGTAATTTTAATGAAAGAGCCAGTAGACCAAGCCATTGATTAAAAAATGTATTATTATATCTGTAACAGTCACATGACTTCTGCTTTCATATCTTTAGTGTGACACCTAATAGAAAGTCATTGGTCCATTAGCAGCTGTGCTGGTTCTCTTATCTGTCCCGGTGGGGAAGTGGCTAGCACTGCTGCCTCAAACCTCTAGGGGTGGCGGTTTGGTCTCACCTCCATTCTGTGTGAAGTTTGCCCTCCTTCCCCTTGCGTTGCCTGGGTTTCCTCCATTTTCTTCCCATAGTCCAAAGACATGCAGTTAGGCTAAGTGTCGTCTCGAAATTGCCTATAGGGTATGATTATATGTCAGTGTGTCTTCGTGTTATCTGTGATGGACTAGCATCCTGTCCAGGGTGTACCACAGCATTGTGCCTTACACTGCTTAAGAAAGGCTGGTGATCGACATTGTAGGTGTGTCATCTAACGACGAGAATAAGACTCGCACATGTTCACATGTCACAGTGTTGCAAATATGTAAGCGATTGACATAGATGGACGTTTACGATAGATGATAGACGCTTTGGTTTTGATTGCTTTAAAATGTTTTCTGGAGGAAAGCTTTGAAGTAACTGATGACCAGGGTTTGAGTGATCTTCAGCTGTCTTGGTGGCCCTCTTCATCGCTCTAGATTCACGAAGCATGGATAGCATGGGACCGTTCTGTTTACCTGACTGTCTCGTTTTTGTTCTTTGGCAGGAATCATTGCAGAAAGAGGGGTGTCTTTTGCCGAAGCTGTCGGACGCGCACAGGAACCAAAGCTTGCCGTGACCCCCCACCAGGGTGCCGAACAGGTATGGTGTATGATTACCGAATTGCGCTCTGTCGCTTTTTCCACAAATTACGAGCAATCCTTCCTGTCGATCTAAAACTTGGATGGTGAAGGCGCTGATTATGTACAGTAGGTTGACGTTGAATGCATGTGCATGTGTGTGGAAACCTGAAATCATGTTGCTGTTGTGAAGGGTCACACTTCTGTGGGGCCTTCACTGGACTGCACAAAGCTATTGAGATGAGGTGGATGGTGCTGATGAGGTAAATCAGGCTTTCTGGGTTTTAAATACTTTATTTCCCCATTATAAGTGGTGGATCTGCAACACCGTGGTATGGGGTGAAATAGCCACTTTCGCATCTATAGGAGTATCTATAGAGTTGAACAGAAAACTGTCTGAATTGTAATTACTCTGACCTTTTCTGAGCTATAGGCATAAGTCCACACGTCCGGATGGAGAACTGTGATGCAGTTCGCCCCCACATACACACAAGCGCGCGCACACACACACACACACACAGAACTCCAGTACGTCGAATCTCTAGCACCAAGACTGACTGAGAGCGTGATGGGCTGTCATTACGAGTCAACCGCTCTTCAACTACTTACTGGGGGAGGGGGGAGTGGGTGGGTGTACAGTCAAACAGAAACTTGCGGGGAGGGGTTGGGGGATGACCAGGTGATGACAGGGAAGTTGTTTTTGTTTTTATTGGGCTGTATGGGCTGTTTACCCTGATGGGATTAGATACTGGACTTAGGGGTTCCTGTCTATTCATGGTATCATCAGTCTCGGTTGCTACTGATTGGTTTAGAAGATTGCTCGGTAACATGGTGCATAATTGGATTTCACAAGCAGAGGTCAGACTTCTGTGTATCCAATGAAAGGACAGTAGATTAGGTGAATCGGCCATAGTGGATGAGTGAGTGTCCTGTCATGCACTGGCATCCAATTCATTTTGCGTCCTTCCTTGTGCCCCGTGCTGCCTGGAACAGACTCCCTGTGACCCTGTGTAGCATAAGGGTTTGAAGATGGATGGATGTCTCAGGTGTCGCAGCGAGAACCAGCCACATGAAGGCTTTCAGCTTCCTGTGAGGCTTGCACACAGTTAGCATAGGAGATTACATCATTTTGAGAACAGTCCTGGATGTCAGGCTGTCTTCCCTCTGTGCGAGAGTTTCAAGTAAGGTGTTAAAACGTGACCTACGGGCTCTGCAGGTCTGATAGCGAATCACTGTTTTTCCGGAGCAACTGTTGTCAGGCTATTTGTTGAGAAAACACTGGAGTTAGTTCAGAGTCCTTCACAAGGTAGAAATGAATGAGCATTAACAAAACCCTTGCCCTATGATGGATGGGCATCCTGTACAGAGTGTACCCTGGGCTTCCTGGGATAGTCTCCAGGCTCACCCAGCCTTGTGCTGGATAAGCGGCTATGGATATGTATAGATAAAACTTTTAAAACTGTTACTGTTAGGGGGAAAGGTAACAACTCAGTCTAATTTTATTAAATTGGATTGTTGGTTAAATACATGAAATATTATTTAAATGAACTTGAACATCGCCGCAGGTATGCAGGTTCTTGTGCCGTTAATGCTTTCGCCTCCTTTTCAGATCTTTAAGCCTCTGCTGAAGAGATATGCAGAATTGGAGGAGAAGATACTTAAGGATGCAAAACAATGAGGAGTGAGGCCATTTTGTCTAGTGAATTAAGAATGAATTTCGTCGATGTAAAAAGTGAAAATAGTGACTAATAATCCACCTCCTCTGATATTGCTGCTAAAGGTAATTGCAGCTGTTCGCAAATGAAACAAATGGTCTTTTTATAAATAAGCATTTACCATGGTGATCTCAGTTAGACTTCTAGTCTGAAGGGGGGATGGAAAATTAAGCATTGGAAAAAAATAGTTTTAGCTAGCAGTGTTAGCTCTACACTAAACAAATGATTCATCCTGTGTCCTGCTCCTTTATTGGGCGTTGATGGCTATACTGTAACCTCTGAAATGATGTGGAAGTCCAGATTTGCCCTCTTATGGAACATGGTTTTTGTCCTTCAAGAAATGTCTGACTAATGCTGTTTATCATCTCACTGTCCACACAAGTAAAAATGGAGGTGAGATTGCCTTACACTTAATATAGTCACATTCCTACTGAATTTAAACTCAGTGACGCTCATCAGCATCTCCGTAGTTCCAAGTGAGACATTTCACATAATCTCATTTGTGGGGTAACGTTTTGCCATTTTTCAATTTAATTTTACACATCTGTGCCTGTTATGTATGTGGTTTTAACAAGATAAGAATTGGCAAGGCTATAGATGTCTAGCATCCCATTAAGAATTGACCGCATATCGCATTACATCAGGCTTCCGTGTTTGCGTTTGGTATTCATCTCGTTTAATGCCATGTGGGGCGTGCAGATAAAACACCTGTAGTGCTGACTGCAGAAAATATACGTGCTATGTGACCGAAATTCCGTTCGCCTAAGTGGAGTAAAAATAATGAGAGGAAGTTGCTAAGAACAGTCTGTACCCTTTGCAGTGTCGTAGGGGTTCTGTGGTGATGTTTTTTTCACGTCATCTCGGCCAATTAACCAGAAACCCAATAAACGCCGAAAATCACGTAGATTTTGTGTTCACCTTTCACAATATCTAGTTTATGTTTGAGAAGATCTGACAAATGCCTACTGCATCCTTTACCAAATTTTTATGTCCTAATTCTCATTCAACTGATTTCCGATGTAAGGTACAGGTAAGACAAACACCGTCATATAAAAAATTATTTTGCTGGAAAAGGGCACGTTTTATGAGTTTTTGTAAGTTACTCTGTTAAAGCAGTAATCATACTGTATCATTCCAAAGTTTGTTAGAATAATTATGAGAAGTTACTACAATATCTTATTGACAAGAAATGGGTCATTTTTTTTTTTTTTTTTACCAAAGTGACTGTACAGAGTTTCTGACACAGTATTATCACACTATGCTAGAGCAGAAGTTTAAAAAGACTCAGGTGAGACTTGAGTCTAATGACTGAGCTTCCACCACACTTAGCGTAAGGTTTTTCTAAACACCAAGTTCCCTCTTACGTTGGGCATACTTGGTGCTTCCTCAAAGATGAACCAAGAGGACGTAATAGGGTTTAATCTTTGGCTTTACCCCGATAAAGATCCCTGGCTTTCTTTTATTTAATGCAATACCGGGGCTTTCCCTTCTCACAAGGGTGACTCATTTTACCTCGCCGTAAGTAGCATTCCTTGCCCTCGAGTTTCTGCCAAGTACAGCTTCCAAAGCTGCCTTGAGACACAGTTCACCCTCTTTCAGTTACTCGGAGCCATTCAGTCACATTTCGATATGCACGGCAGCCTTCTAAGAGTGTTTTCAAAGGAACTGTGCTTCCCGTCAGGCACACCGGTGCACCGGCTGGCCTCGTTCAGCACCACGCAGTCTGACAGTGACAGCCCGGAAAACCACCTGTGTGGAGCACCAAGAGGCCGCTTGCCACTGCTTATTGCCACAACTAGGGACATGATGGTCCTCCACTGTGTGGCTTAAAGACAAAGTAGGGGGAGGGAGAAAAGGTAAATAAGTTATTTGTCCTTTGTTGGCTCTCAAGAAAGATTGTAGAATACCCAACCAATTCATCTGTACCTGCCTGGTTAATGGGCACAGTGCTTCCGCTTGAATTCATGGCTGGAACCTTTGTACAGTTCCCAGGTTCCATAGGTTCCCCTTGTACAGTTCCCAAGTTCCCCGGAATAAATCTTGACTCTCCAGGAGTATTAGTTTTCTTCCTTGTGTCAGTCATTTTTCCACAGAAAATTGTTGCTCTTACCAGTTATTTTTTTTTTTTTTTGGAGTGTAAAGGTGACTGTTTTGTTTAATGCCAGACATTCATGAAATTATTTAAATTGCACACAGTTTATTGACCCAATTAAGAGTTAAGCAGTAAAATGGATGGGAATTTTGCATCCTGTATAAAGTACCCAAAGGTTCAATAATGCAGGTAACAATCACTTTTGTGCAATTGAAAATGAGCGAAAGTGTACAAGGATTCCACTGAAATTCAGCATTGTGTGAATGAATTACATTATTGATAGAGGCTCCTTGATGGCTAATACCTGTTCATTTAGTTAGGGCAGCAGTAGCTGTTTACTTTTATAGTCTGTTGCCTTATTTTGTAACATCATCCCTGCGTTACAGCTACATTTTTTCTTTTTATTTTTTTTTTATTTTTTTTTTTTTGAGCTGCATGGTGTCTTCCGTGTTCACAGCTGAGGTGATGCGATATGAAAACAGATATCGTCAACTTCCACGTGTTGGCTTCACCGATTGGCTTTTGCTTGAACTCATGAGTAGCAGGAGTTGGGGTAATCGAGTTACATAAACTCATGCTACTCATCTTAATTGGACATCATTGGTGTTAGAACATTTTAACTAAACATTCCAGTGTTGTCTCATTTATATCTGGGTTTAAATTTCAACAAAATTGCTATAGCTCTACATTCCATCCACACCAGCACTGAAGACTTGTGTGAATAGCATCCATGTTTGATCTATTTTGTATTTGAAATTGCTGAGGGAAAACAAAGAAAATCAATCTACAGAAATAAACAGATCATTTACAGATTTATTATCTGTTGGGCCGTGGGATAAAATAGATCGGAATGTGTGGGCTTTTTATGGCAAATGGGTGAGCTTTACCTGGTTATGGTTTTATTGTGTAAGGGCAATAAAGAGACATTTACCTTGCTGTTTACTTTCCCAAGAGTTTACTTTTTTACTGTGGAGTTTAAGTATTATTTCCTCCCACAGAAGAGAACTGTGACAGTCAGCTTTTAAGTGCTGTGGTCAATAAAGACTAGGTTTGGGGGTTCACAACATTAACTTTGTCAGCTGGCGATGACTTGAATTTGTTTCTGGATCCATTGATAGTGGAAATCTTAAAATTTGGTCCACTGTAATTTATTACTGCATCAAGCTCTGGAAAGTTATGGACAAGTTGGCATCTGCAGTTTGGAGTAGCACATTGAGGGCAGACTATTCACCTTATTGTTTATTTTTGGTGAAAATATTTTATTATTGTTGTTCAACATTTTGCAAACATAAAATAATCGTAGTTACTTTACCCTCGTGAGGCTACGGTTTGTAGTCTGGTGAAAATTGCATTACCTTAAGATTTTAGAAAAATGAAGCATTTTGTTTTTTATTGCATGATATGACACATTTAATCTATATGTCATGTCACACATTAAAATTGTTTTGATTATTATCATACAGTTTTCAGTGTTTTCATCGCAGCTTTTCAACAGATGACACTTTGAAATCAATAAAGACAAAAAAAAATTCATGTTTCCATATAGTAATCTTGGTCTGGATTTTTGAAACAAACCATTTTTGAGAAGAGAGAAATACACACGTTATGATGACCTCCAGTAATCAGGAATGATTGTGATTACTGGTAATCTCCTGTTTGTGGTGATTCCCTGCATCATGTCCTAAGAAATGCTGAGATAGGATACTTACCATGACTCATGGTACTCACTTGAAGGAACCGTAGAGGTCTTTAATATATTGAGCTTTAAGAAGCAGTCCAGTGTATGGTCCTTTTATCAAGTAACTCAATATTAAATGTAGTATTGTTAATGCTGGGCTTGTCTGAAGTGTGTAAGCAACACGTTACTCTAGATGCATTACACTTCTTCTGGTTAGAAATGAAACAATGGAATCCTCACACATTTAGACATGGACTGCAAGGTGGTTAGATGACCAAGCATGGATCCATGTTCATGTGAACATCTCCTGTTTTTTTTCTCCTTCAAAATGTAAATTTCTTTAAATGCCACCAAGATATAAAAGCAAGATACACTGGGATTGATTCTTGTAACTCAGGTCTACACATACCACATCCCATCATCTTACAAGAGGGTAGCCGGCTCACTTCAACCAATCTGGTTTCCTGAGAAATCACATCAGCAGATGTGGGGGCAGAGGTTCGAGTCTGCGTTTACTCCATGTGGCTTTCCCTGTGTGAATTGTAAAATCCTTCTGAAGGACAGTCTCCTTCAGTTAAGAGTTACAGATTGTGTACTTTATTTAAATTGACTGGGGAGGTCCCCCATGACCCTGACCAGGATGAGCGGATAGAAGATAGATGGATGGGGAGGTTAAACAGCCCCCCCATTGGAATATGTGGGGCAGGCCTGAGAAGCATCAGTAAGTGTAGGTAGCTTTCTTTGTGACTCCCCTGAATTCATTTATTAAGACAAACACCTCAAATTGATGATATATATCTTCAGATGGCCCTGTAGGTTCTCGCACATCAGCAGAAACGGGATTCAGCCAGCGTGGTCTGCAAATCGTCGATCACCTGCCTCCAGGGGTGGGTCAAGAATAGCTGAATCTTTGGAAAATTTCATATAATGCGACATTTCTGCCCAGTGTACGTGTGCAGGATGAGGGGTGAGGTATGAATTTTTCATCCTAATTGGACATATACATTGGCATTTCCTGTGGTTGAAAATTGAACATCCAAAACGCTGTTTGCTTCTGCTTTTGAAACATCTCTAGGCTCCCCAGAAGTCCCCTCTACTTCCTGTTTTCTCCTGTGCAACATAACCTATATTTCAGAAATCCTTGATGTTTTTCTTAAAGTTATATCAAGAGCTGTTGAACATTTAATACAAGAATTTTCCTGTCTAGCCTTCTAAGCTAGAAAAGTAAGGAAATAAGAAACCTTACTTCTGTCCTCAGTGAATGCCATTAAATTAAGCATTTCCTTTGGAATTTGGCACATCCTTTCTGTTGAGGATATTAGGGTTGCCCTCTGTGGCAAATTCTGCCCTGGTTTGAGCCGGCATCCCAGCACCGTCAAGCAAATCTCATGCTTAGTGATAAATTGTTGTCCTACTGCTCGTGTTGTCCTTGCTCCCGATGTGATTTTACAGCCCCTCCCCAACTCGAATGTATCCTCTGAATTATTACTGAAACCTCTAACGGATATTGCTGACTGCCTATGGTCCCACGGCGCCCCCTGGGGGACACAGTGTACACATTGTCGTTTGTGCAGATTACCCTTGCTTCCCAGCAAGCCCAACATAACCAGGAGCTAGTGGATTTATATTTCCATAGAGTGTAAAACACTCAACATCATTAAACTGTTGCCTTAGTCCCCATTTTTATCTTTTTCTTTTTGACATTTGACCCCTCTATATTCATATGTACCATATGTTACTGTAACACACGGGGGACAGTCTACAAAAACACCATGGATGAACAGCAAAGGCTGACTATTACTTTAAAGGAATAGCAAGCTGTGAATGTTTTTTTTTTTAACGAGATGACTTTAGAACTTTTTTGAATCACCCCTGAGCTTGCTTTCCTCTGCCCTTGAAATTTATGGCAAATTTTCAGCTCTGTGATGTTTCATCTTCTCCTTCTAAACACATAGAATATGTCTTGGAAATCCTTGCGTCATTCTCCAGAACGAATTCAGAGCGGGTGCTGCTTTTGTGGAATCGTAAATTCGGCATCCACTGAACGTGAGGCTACCGTGCACATCCCAGCCAGAATCACGTGTGGTGTGTGTTTAGAGCACCTTAATTTCCCCAGTGACTTGACCATCTGTGGAGATTTGAAGTACAGTTTTTATTGAGGGCTAAACTGTTAATGCTTTGTTTACAGGTGTTCTGTTTGTTAGTTCTGTTTCAGCTGGAGAGATAGTCACTATCTATCCTATTTGCACACTTTTCTGTGATGACATGGGAGTTAACCACCAGACATCAGTCACCCCAGGAAACAGAGGTTTTATTATGAATAAATGGCTCTTAACCGTGCGACATGTGTATTAATTCATTGCGGTGAAATCACAGTGCTAAGGACAAATAGTCAAATGTTGCAAAATGACTGACTTAGCCATCTGTTTGAGAAATTCAATGAGGTGCTGCATTGATTTGCTTTCATGTTTGTTTTTTTTTATTTAGCTTTGTATGCACTCCCGCTCTTGTGGGTGCTGCTTTTGTTAACCACAGTGGAGCTTTGAGAATAAAAAAGGTAAAGGGTGGTGAGGTGTCTCAGTGGGTAGAACCTAGACCTCATACCTTCAGGGCTGCTGGATTGAATTCTGTCTTCTCCGGTGTTTTGGGGGCTTTTCATGTTCTCCAACCATGCAGATGTTTTCTCCAAGTTTTCCGGTTCCCTTCCACAGTCCAAAGACATGCAGTGAGGTGAAACGGCATCTCTAAATTGCCCCTGCAGAGTATGTTTGTCCCCTGTGATGGACTGGTATGCTGTAGAAGTCTCCCCTGCTTTGTACCCCAGGCTTCGTGGGATAAGCTCCCTGCAAACCTATACAGGATAACCAGTTCAAAGTCAGACGGATTCATAAGGTGCATGTGAGAATGGTTCAGTCAAACAGTTGAATTGTCCAAATGTTTACCTCTGTTGCCAAACTTACTATTTGCTCAGGTGATTTATTCAGATGCTCCTCATATCGGTTTCAGTCTGCCTGCTTTCTCGCAGCTGTGCAGGGCCACATTCATACCCAGGATACACGTTCCTCGCTAATCGCTTTGCCGTTACCATGGAAGCACAAGCAATGGTTCACTGCTTTCTGGGCAAAAAGCTGGACGAACCGCAGCAATTCAACACTAAACTCACGGCTGGGTTCCAGCTAGAGGCGGGTCTTGTATGGCATCTGTGGAGGCTTACCTCAATGTGCACACCGATGACACCAGACCATTTCCACTGAGCGAAAAGACCCTTGTTTGGGGTTTTTACAGCAAAACATACCATAATCTTAAAGTCAAATAAAAAAGACAGTCATCTCATGCATTCCCTTAGATCCGCTCTAATTTAATATGTTAATTATGTTAATTATTGCACCTGGGACGAGCAGACAGCTGTGAGAGAAGTCCAGCAGATGGGAGAGATTTGCTTTCCAGAAGAAAGAGATGCTTGCTAATTGGCTTAATTACTCACTTAGCCCAGGGAAATTTTATTTAGAATGGATGATTTAGAGTGGATGTCTTTATATTAGGAAAGGTGTAGAAATTCTCGCTTGTTCCATGCCAATGTTTTTCTTGAGATTTCTGGAATGTTCTTCTGGACAGAAGCGATCACGTCACAGTTGTGCAGTTACACCAACTGGACATTAGGGGGGGGTCTCAGAGCTCCAAATGGACAATGTAAGACCTTGGGAAATACTGGATTTTTCTGTATGCGTACATCCCTGTTCTAGTACCCAGAGTTATGGAACTGGCAGAAGTAACGTATGGTAATGGTTAAAAATGGGTGAGTGATGTAGTACAGTGGACCTCAATGTTTAGTTGAGTATGATTTATCTTTTCTTTCATGGGAGCCTTAAGGTTGACAGCATGCTTGGTGCCTTCTTATTTAAAGAAATATATAAGGTAGTGCCGCATTTCCTGAGCTCATCTGCTGAGAAAACACCAATGAACTATTTCTCCTTAATTAGAAAAGAAAAAAAAAAAGTGGAACAGATGGAGGCAGAGATAGAATGGCCAAAAAGTGAGGGTATGGGTTCAGCTATTTCCAGGTCAGTTTCATGCATGACTTGTGAATTATAGAAAGAATTATTTCATTTTTACTGGCCAGTTGGTTCCCCTGTATAGCTTGTGATGTTTAAAGTATGTGGACTTGACCCTTGTGGTACGTATGAATATGTTCATTAAGAAAGTACATATGGATTCAGTAGTAGGTGGGTGAACCACAGTTGACATGCTGTTCTTTTGTCCGTGGCATGTTGTGAATTTTGTGGCCTACTGGAGACAGCCAGGTACTTTGAAAGCGCTTTTCCACAAAAAGAGTAATCCTCCTGAGATTTCACATCCCCATGACGTTCCTTTAAGCCATAAACTCTCCTGCGTACTGTCATTATATGGATTCCCCTCAGTGTGGAGTTTCGAGAGGTGCCCATCAAAAACGACGGAGGGAATGGGGGACACAGGTGGGTTACGATATATCACTGCAGGGCATTATGAACTGTCGCCAAGGTGCCATTGTGATTTATTAGCAACAGAACCAGCTGCATACTAATTGGGTACATTAGCATGTTTGGCGTCAGGCTGTGCAGACATGGCCAGTGATGGAGGGACTTACTGTTGTTTTTGTGGCAAATCAGGGCTGCCGTTCAGACCATAGACAGCGCAAAGCCGAGCGAGGCGGCCATCATGTTGAGCATGATTGTTAAATGCTTGTTCAGTGCATGTTGTAAAATAATCGAGTTCTTTTTAAATGACATGGCAGAATTGTCATGGATACCAGCTGTATTATGCAACATCAAGTATCTTTTTTTTAAATGAATTAAAATATATATATATAATAAGATTCAATCAGCAATATCTGCCATCACTGAGAAAAATTTATGATCGTTATTTACTTTTAGTAATAATGAACGCTATAATAATTAATCTTCGAGAGCCAAGACTGGTTAACCAATATGACATCATCCTTAACCGTGCAACAAATGAACTCTCTGCACTGCCTTTGTGTTACTTTGCCCTCAGATTTTATTTTGGAGGCCTGTTAAATTATGGTCATCTTCTGTCTGTCCATTCATTTTCCACAAGCGCTTATCCAGTGAAGGATACCAGCAAGCAATGGTCACAGAAAAACTCTTACTGTCTTACAGATGAAAAGTACACAGCATTAGTAACGTCCGTCCGTCCATCCACCTTTTAATCGCTTATCCTGATGAGTGTCACAGGAGCATTAATAATAATTAATGTTTAAAAACTC
>JAACJT020000001.1:16723435-16743889 GCA_009936485.2 Gymnarchus niloticus
GCAATGGTCACAGAAAAACTCTTACTGTCTTACAGATGAAAAGTACACAGCATTAGTAACGTCCGTCCGTCCATCCATCCGTCCATCCACCTTTTAATCGCTTATCCTGATGAGTGTCACAGGAGCATTAATAATAATTAATGTTTAAAAACTCCATTCTGTGATTTTGGGAAATAATCCCTTAGACTGTTATTTATGTACTAGTAGGCTGAATTAGACTGAAAGCCCATTAAAGCATTGTTGTTTGCAGCCCACCCCCCAGGTCCCTCAGTTTCCTAATATAGAGTCACTAATTGCCTTGGTTCTCCTCGGTCTCCCCACCCGTTGGTGCACGGAAACCATCCCAGCTCAGGATGGATCACAGCTCGTGCTGATTGCCTTCCCATGGGGTTAATGTTAGTGTCCGTCAGTGATGCCAAAACGACAGGGCAGCGCTATCTGCTCGAATCTGCCCCAGCAGGTTCAAAATGACAGATTGTTTTATATCCTCTGTATGATGAATAATAAAAGGGAAAAAAATACTGCCATGGATATTCACCGTTTTTGCACATTTTTCACATCCTTCTGTGAGTCATAGTATATTAATGGATGTGTATAGAGGAAAAAAAATTAACAGTGATTGGTTTTGCTTTTTATAATTAATAAAAAATAGTTTAAAGTTTGAGTGCGTTATGCCAAGCGGTTTTGAAGTGACCTATTCTACTTCTGGAGATAGATTATTAGGACTATAATATATGTTTTGTGAGACCATTATAATCACTGTTTTATCAATTTGCCGTCTGTGAATTATGTCTTATTTTTGGCAGAGTACTCTGCAGAAATTATATGATCCAGTCAACCCACTCTCTGGAAAATTATCCACTGAAATGACATGGAAGATTATGGTTATTTTACACCTATCAGTTTCAGTTAACAGTATTTTTTTATTACAAAGCCGATACGATCATTGCTGATAATGTTAGCATAGCAAATTGTTGCAGTCATAAAGGACGGTTTATCCTCACTTTCCTTTTTTTTGGTATGGTTTCAGTTAGGAAGGCTCCATGATGCACAGAGATTTCTAGTTTTCCAGAGGTCTTTTTTCATACACTTTGCTCAAGCCCTCCTTCTGCTGAAGTGGTCGTATTAAATCGTAGCTAATTTTTGGAAATGCCCCTCCCATGTGTGAGAGTAACCCAATTTGCAAGATGTGTGTGGAAATGTGTGTGTCTTGCGGTCTTGCTTTTGGAACACTGTGTTACACTTGGTTTTGTTTACCTTCCTTTTCCTCCACCTGCTTTGAACACTCATTCTATAGTCAATGGTAATGGTAAACTGATGTTGTCTTTAAGAGTTGCATAGTGGTTTAGTGGGTGCCATTGTTGCTTCACACCTGCAGGGTCGTTGGTTTGAATCCCACCTCTGCTCCGTGTGTGTGTGGAGTTTGCACGCTCTCCTCGCATCATGCTAAAGTATTAGTATTAAGAATCGGAGAGCACAAGGTAATTCTGAAAACATTCACATAACGCTCCGGAAAGAGCTTCATGCAGCACATCTACTGCTTAATGACAGAAATGGTTTGAAGAATGACTTTCTGGACCATGTTAAATTTAGAAAGAGATTCAGAAACTTGGATCAAGCCATGGAGTTGAGATATGGCCAGACTAATTGAAATTACTCAAAGCTGACTTGGTTATTTCTTATTAGAGTTTACTTTTACTTAGTCTCTTGCATAGCAAATTAATGAATTGCATTCGATTTGAAGCGGTTACATCATCCCAGGAAGGTTGTCAGGAGACATGTCTTTCAAAGTAAGAGCGGGTGTTCTGGCCAGGGCAGGCCTTGCTGATTTCAGTGGGGAAATAAGTAGCACGCTTCTCTTTTGCCAGCCATAAGTCACATGACAATTTTTTTTCCCTTTTTTTTTTTTTAGCTCAAAGTCTGTGATCCTGCACCCGTTGCTTGGTTAATGATGTTAAGTACTCAGTAAAAGTAAATCTTAATTATGCTGCAGCTGATACCATCTCAGTGAGTGAAAAAAGCGTTAAACGGAATAGAAGAACCTCTTCATTTTACTTTGTACAAGAAGCCATTTTATCAATCGATTTCTGAATTTTTTTTTTTTAGCTTTTAACAAGATACTTCAGTTAGATCATTGTTGCGAGTGAAGATATTATTTATTGTGAATGAGATTACATCATTTTAATTAGCTCCTCTTCAGTAAAATTTTACACTGAAAGGCCCCAGGGAGACTTAAATTTATTTAAAGTAATTAATGTTCTAATTAACAATGCCAATTATTTTGGCAGCCGCTTGTGGCATTTCTATTCAGACACAGGCAGGGTTTGCATCAGAAATGTTTTTTCATGTGGCCAAGTTTGCATCCTCTGGTTTTGTCTGATTTTCTTGAAACAAGTGCCATCGTTGAAAGTACTTTCCCTCATTAGAGATGAGTGTCATTCCCATCTAAAAATTAGATGAAATATCCATTTCCCCAGCCATTAATGCAGCGCAGAATCGGGGGGACCTGGAGCCTATGCCAGGCAGCACTGGGTAGGTGGGTGTGTTTTAAACCACAAGTTCTGATATTTAAGGCAATTGTGCTACCTACCAAATCAGTATGCAGGCTAAACAAATTGTACCAGTAAAAATATATAGAAAACTACATTTCAGTGAAGCAGTGTGGAAGCTTCATATAGCCATGCAATGCCATCTGAATTTAATGCATAAATCTAAATCCTTATATTTCATGCTAATTTAGCCAACATATATTTAGTTGTAATGACTCGCAAATGAGATGAATTAAAATTTATTTAAATTAAATAAATTATTATTTGTACAAGTGTTATAATATGTCATCTTTAGTTGTCATCGATTGTGCAAAAATTGTTGACTAGCATTTTGAAAGTGCCAAAATGTATTGCTGGTTTAATAAACAACATTCACATGATGGAGGAGAAGCAAAACGCTAGGCTTGCATCCAAGCACACAAGAATATTACAGCCATATGAAATGTTCTCATTTCTCACCCCCTTTTCACAAAAAACAACAAAAAAGGAAAAAACCACTTGGCATGTATCTGTTATTAGGTGGGTCTATGTCCAGAATTCCTGTGTGAACCTTAATATTACACGTTCTGCTCTTTCTGCAGATGAAAACACACAACACTGTAAGAGGCAGTCAGCACGCTCTCATCTATACATTTACAGCTATCCCAGGCCTGTTTATTTGCAAATCATAGAACGTACTGTGCTATATATAGTGTATATATAGGCCTATATATACAGAGCCGTGGTGAACCTGGAGGTCATCACAGGAAACTGCTCATAAGGCGAAGACACTGAAAACAAAAAGCAGCAGAGCATTAACCTTGTAACCCTCTGTTCTTAATTACAAGTTTCCTTAGTCTTTTTAACTTCCTGTTCCCGGCTCACCAGTTTTTTTAACTTCCTGCCCCCCCCAAAGAAATTTTCCAAGCCTTTCAGGCACAAAATGGTTTGAATCCTCACACGCTTCAAAATCAATTAAAGAGCTGATGTATTGTTATTGAAATAAATCACCGGAGCCTCTCTACACATCTATGGCAGTTTTGACAATAAGCATAAATCATGGATATTTCTGTAGCTGAATGTGGATTTGTTGCAGCGTCACATTCTAGAATGAGAAAAAGCATTAATCCATTTTTACACCGCTTGTGCTGGAGAGGGCTGTAGGGCAAACCTTTAATGAAAGCCTTCACTCAGCTCAAACTGTAGTTACCTGTAAAATAGAACAGTGAATTATAGGAAACAGACATGTGACATGTACTTAGTATTATTTGTATTTGGTCTTTTAGTGGATGTACGTGTAAAATAGGTACGTACATTTGGATAGGTAATTGCATCATTATTTAGAGAATTTACTGTACTTTTCAAGTGGCATTTGTCTAGTAACTGCAAAATATATAACCTGTTTTGGTTGAGGTGACTCGCTGTGTAGCGCTGTGGCCTTATGTTAACAGGTTTATGCGTTCTACTCTGGCAGCGCATGGATGGAATTTTCATGGCTACTCCTGTTTCCATTCATTACCGGAGAGTTGGGTGTGTGCACAGTATTTTGCTCCAACTTGCTCCGAAAGGATAATAAACATGCGTGTCATTGGATGGAGCAGCAGATGTAGCGTTAGTGGGTGATTTACCAAAGGTAATTATGCAAATGACACCAGTGGTAAACACCTTAACATATGGTCTGATTTGTTCAGAAAAGATCTCATTTGGATCTTGAAATTGCTTGACTATGGATGATTCCCAGCACCAGGATGTGGGCCTCCAGTAATCAGGGGATTGTTCACCCATTCCTGACTGATTCCCATCTGGTAGTCCTTAATGGTGAGTGTGAAATATCAGGTGTTAATGCAGAAAACCTTGCTGTTTGTTTTGTGTTTCGTCTTGTTAGTTGAAACTGGATCACATGTTTGCTGTGCTTTAATTCTACATATTATAGAATTTTCTTTTGGATGTTACAGTACTAGGAGCAGCATGGTGGTTAAGCAGGTAGTGTGTTGCCATGGTTGCATGGATCAGATCTTCAGGTACTACTCTGGCTCATGCCATCTTCGGGTACTACTTTGGCTCATGCCATCATCAGGTACTACCCCGACTCATTCCATCTTCTGGTACTATCCTAGCTCATGCCATCTTCTGGTACCACTTTGGCTCATGCCATCTTCTGGTATTACCCTGGCTTATGCCATCTCCAGGTACTACACTGGGTCATGCCATCCTCGGGTAGCAGTCCGGCTTATGCCATCTTCAGGTATCACCCTGGCTTATGCCATCTTCAGGTATCACCCTGGCTTATGCCATCTTCCAGTACCACTCTGGCTCATGCCATCTTCTGGTACTACCCTGGCTCATGATATCTTCTGGTACCTGTTGTGAAGTCAATTGATATTTTCTAATTTTGTTGTTGTGATTGTTCTCCTTTTTCCCCATTCCTTTTGGTGGGTTTTCCGTCAGTTTGGTATGGTGTGCAGGTAAAGGGTGAAGGAGCGGATTGATACTAGGAAGTAATTTTGGCAAGTGGGAAAAAGTGTTCTAATTTGGGCATTACAACTGATAGAAAAAACGAAAGCTGAGTGATGAAGAACTTTGTTCAAACCTTACTGATGTCCACTTCGTCCATTGGAGATATTACAGTACCAGTCTGGCTTATGCCATCTTCAGGTACTACTCTGGCTCGTGCCATCGCCAGGTAATACCCCCATTCATGCCATCTCCAGGTACTACCCCTGCGCATGCCATCTTCTGGTAGCACCCTGGCTCATGCCATCTTCAGGTACTACTCCTGTTCATCACATCTCCAGGTACTACCCCCGCTCATGCCATCTTCTGGTACCACTTTGGCTCATGCCATCTTCTGGTACCACTTTGGCTCATGCCATATTCTGGTACCACCCTGGCTCATGCCATCTTCTGGTACCACTCTGGCTCATGCCATCTTCAGATACTACCCCGGCTCATGCCATCTTCAGGTACTACTTTAGCTCATGCTGTCTTCAGGTACCACCCTGGTTCATGCTATCTTCAGGGGTCCTCAGAGAATTATGTGTTTGTGAGATGTTTCAGTGATGGAAAAGAAGAGCGAAGCTTAGGTCTGGTGAAGAGTTTTGCTAGGTGACTTAAGAAGACCCACCTAAGGACCAGGAAGCCATCGTCACCATCAAAGGTAGGTGTTGAAATGGCACCATGCAAGGAGGACATTGGAGTGTACGTCAATGACAGGCTGGACTGGCATGACAAGTCAAAGGAAGTCCACAAGAAACTTCCAAGTAGACCAGTTCTTCTGCAGGAGACTAAACTCATCTGGCATGCAAAAACTGCTCGATGTTTTTCCAGCTCCACATAGACAGTGTCCTGTTCTTCACTGTACTTTCCTGGGAAGGTAATACTAAGGCGAAAGACGTTGGGAGATTAAACAAATTTTTGAGCAAAGGTAGCTTTGTTATTCAGTCTAAAGTCCGTGCAAGCTGTTGTTTTGGTGTCTAACCTGTGCTCCATTCTGAATGAGGCTTATCCTCTCAAAAGTACAATAGAGAATTTGCATATGATACTACCTTCAAGGACAGACTCGTCTTCCCAAGACCTATAACTGAATGCTTCAGATGTTACTTTATTGCTCAGGGCTTCCAGTCTTCAATTCCATAACCTCTTCCAGCTTGGAGGACATTAACCCAACTCTCTTGCCCCTTCCCCCATCTGGCTCAATTGTAGTTGAACCCATTGCACTCTGCTATGCACTTTGTTTTTTGTTCATTTCTTGGGGTACAGGGGTATGAACTGGGAAATATTTCTGTATAAACATAGCAGTACAACAAAAATTCCCACTGTGGGATTCATGAAGTTCTATTAGATCTCATGTGGCCTTACACTTGGGCTGCATTCCTTGTAGTTTTCCTCAAGATACTATGGTTCATGCCCACGGCGCAAAAATATCCAGTTAGGTGAATCCTTGTCTCTTAATTGCCTGTAGAGAATGTGTGTGTAGATCCTGCAATGGACTCGAATTCCACCCAGAGTGTCCAGTGTTTCCTGGGACAGACTGCAGACTGACCCTGACCCGTATGTTAAATGGATGGCTATTTAATCATTCATGTTAGTTTTCCTTTTATTTCTGAAGCACATCACCTGAGATTTCAATCTTAAATTGCACTGAAGAAGCTCTGACATTAAAATTGTATGCACTTCTGTTGTTACCCTTCTACATATGTTGAATGTCACATGCGCTAGGCTCGTTAATTACTCCAGTGAGCTGGGGGTGTTGCTGCCAAAATCTCCTCCCAGGTCTCTTCGCAAAAGGCAAGGCACATGTTTTAATGAAGGTGCCCATTGTTGGTGAGTGCTTCATTTGGTGTTTTATTGCTGTATCTGAATAATTTTGCTTCGTGGATAATAGGTTACTTATCTTTCCTGCTCACAGTAAATCGGATCCTCCGCATGAAAATTACCATTGTTGACAGTTCTGTTTTGTTCATGTATTTGCATTCAGTACTTGTAAGGCTTTTCAGGGTCCACATGGGAACAACCCGATTTGCATACTCAATAATGAACACCCACAAAACCGAAGCACGCTTCTCACATTTTACAATTGCAAATCCGCCATGTCATGTCAATGAGAGTGCTAACTGCTACGTTTGCTCTGCCAGTTCTGAGCACACAGGAGATACAGTCATGACTTGGGTCTGGTTCTGGAAATCTGTTGCCACGGTTGTCATTGCCAGAGTGATTGGTCTCTGGCCCTCAATGGACTAATTGCCTTTTTGGGATTTTTTTAAGGTCAGTTGTTTAGCTTCAGGGTTAGAGAGAATCTGGGAAAGAATGGCCATAGGTATAGTGTGGAGGTTACTGAAGAACTTCCATTGTTTTGGATTAGTTCGTGTTTGGTTTTGTGTGTTAGCTGTTTTGCTTGATAAAAGTCTGCTCTTCCGTGGTTATATGCTGTTCTTGTCATGTACCACTTTGCCCTCCAACTTATAGCAGTGTGTGCTTAATTGTGAATTTTTTAAAGAATGCCTTATAGCTGCATCAATTTTGGTAAGTTATAGGATATTTTATAAGATATACACTACTGACAAGCAAATTGATTTAGCCAGAGCACACACCTGAGCTATGCTTGACGTGTTAGTTCACAGATGGTCAACAAGCCTGTCAACCATTTTTTGATTAATCCGACCTAATGATTTGGGAATTAGAAGATTCTTGTGCAGATTATTGTTTGTGTCAATTAAGGTCATATCGGAAGCCTCAGGTTGGTACAACAGTTTGTAGTTAATGACTTGTTTATTAGTGTAATATCTAAAGTGAAAGTAAAACTGCGGCCTCCACACCAGCATCGCTAAAAGTGCGATACTGTCGCAGATATTTACAACGGTTTTTGATCTTTGTCCAGTTCGCATTTTTGCGAGTTAGAACTTAATGTGTCTGTCGGCGATGAAGCTGCACCGCTTTTATATCGGCTGCCGAGCACGTCGTGCTGAGTCAGACCGGCAAACGCATCGTGACGATTTATCATTTAGCCATTTGATATTTTTGTAACTTTCGGGGGGGATGTATGAAGACAGAATTGAATTCCTTGCTCAGCAAGATGTCGGTGGACATGAACATTAATTCCATTTTAAAAGCATTTTTTGGTGACTCTGTGCAGAGAATTGTGACTTTGTGCCTCCTGGGGTGTCACAAAGTTCTGGATATTGGATTAATGCCCCAAATGGTTTCACCATTGACCTAAATGTTTTGGAGATCCATGCATTCTTTTCTTCTTCAAACTACAACTTGTTGAATATAATCAGCTGAGGTTCGTTATGACTCATCACCAGGGTTGCCAACTTTGGCCTGGTGGCTGGAGTGAGAGTTTGCCTCCATGCCACAGTTGTTAGTTGTTTGTTAGCGTGAGAAAGGACCCGAAAGTGTGACTCATGCCAAAAGCGTAAGTTGGCAACCCTGCATCACTTGCCTGATCCCAGCTTTCCTTTGATTGCCTTTTCCCCCCAAACTGTATGTCATTGTGGGGTAAATATGAAGCGTCAATACCTGGTTGGTGTTTCTTTGAGCTGTATACCCGAATTTTGTTACACACATATTACAAAAGTTGGACTGTAATCAAAGCATACCTGCATGATTAAGGCCACCACTTAAAAATTAAGTATAAGCGAGGTGATTTTTCCCAGGGGAAAAACATCCATTTAAAAACACCAGGAAATTTTCTTAAAATCACTTAATTCACTGCATCCCTTCATTGAGGGCCTGGCCCCTGATATTTCTGGTGTCTAGTACCTTCCCAGATTGTAGGTTCAATTGCTGTTCTAACTTTATATGGTGTTAACATACCTCCAGGTAGTACACTGTCATTTTTTGCCCCATGATTTTGACAAAAGCTAAGAAAACCAAATGGGACAGCTTAAATATAACAATGTTTCAATCCATTCATCATCCATAAGCAGCTGGGTTGAGGAGGACCATCCATCCATCTATCCATCCAACCGCTTATCCTGGTCTGGGTTGCTGAGCAGTGTGGACCATATCCAAGGTAATACAGGGCACAAGGCTGAGGTTCATACTGGATAGGGTGCTAGTATGAATTTAATGCTGAATTTTAGAAGGTTAACTCTATTTTGACCCTGCTGGAAATAATGATTCCTTCCTGTTGTTGGCCTAGAATCATCCCGTAAGGTGTTGTTTGTCCACACACCTAAATATTGTTATAATGAATTTAGAGTTTAATTCTTTGTTTATTTGCTAATGTTGCAGGGTGGCACAGACCTCATTGTGACCTCACTCCTTTTTGCTTTCTGGGATATGCTCTAGGCTTACCGAGACCTTGCACCTGATATGTGGTTATGGATGATGAATGGATTGAAAAATTGTCATATATTTAAGCTGTCCTTGCTCCTAGAATGTAACCTCAATGTTGCACAGCAATTAAAGAGCAGGAACTAGTCCATCTAGACCTGAGCTCACTGTGCTCTGTATATCAGGGTGGTGTGAGTGGGCAGGTTGTTCCTTTTGACCTCCTTCCACAATGTACCTAGAGGATCGATCTTTATAAATGGTCGTCTCCGTCATCCCAAGGTGCACTAGTGTGTTCCAAAGACGTATACCACTTTCTGTACACTTCCCTGGAAAATAACCCTGATGTAATGTTAAGTGGCAATTCAGTCACACTCCTGACAAGCAGTGATGTTGGCCAGCAACAGTTTTATTGCCCAGATTAAACAGAATATACTTACTACAATAAGACTTTTCTATCACCCGCGGAATGATTGTGGTCCTGGGACATGTACTCAGACTTGCATGTGTAAATCTCACTTGTTGCCACTGAGCCAGTTTCATTGCAAGGGATTTTCAGTAAGAAATGCTGCTTTTGCTCAAGAAGATAAAGTGAGCTAAATGCCGGCTACAGAACACATATCTCCTTACCTCTTAAGCCCTTGTGATTTCATACATTCCCTTGTCTCACAGAGGCTCTCGATATTGCCGCTATCTGATTTCCAGTGACTGTCAAAGGGTAAAACATTTTGCGGTTTTGGGGTTAAATCAGTCTGGCGATGCACAAGCGAGAAGCCATTATGCCAATTGCTGATAAAGAAGGACTTTCAAGTTTCTCTCCGATCTCATGTTATGTACCAAGTCATTTACTTGTTCAGTAGTTAAACATGCTCAATACTGTACCAATCATTTGAAAATGTCAGCTTAAGGAAATGCTAAGACAGTCATGAGCTATATATGGAATTGAGGTTATATTATCAGAAAAAAATCAGGTTATATTATAGGTTATAATGAGGTTATATTATCAGAAAGGTTCTATGTATGTACAGTCCTAAGTTTAGGAATTCATTGTTGTCAACTCACAGCTAAGTACAGAGCAAAAGAGGGGTAATCTTTGAGATTTCCATCGGAACGGGAAAATTGCATCTGGTTGTTGCTGGGGCAACCGTGTTGTGACTAATTCAATTAGGCTCTTTGCATTCATGGAGAATGTTTGCCCTCAGCAGCCCGCTATTCTGTGAAATCCCAATATGGCGTCAGTAGGACTTCCTGCTGAGGTATTTAAGACCTGCCGGTCCCATCGTTAGCCATCTGACACCCCAGTACGTACTTTCAGATGAGTATACATAGCTGCAGAGAAATGGGCTGGAATTTTATGTACAGAAGATAGCTTGGGGTCATCTCCCCGAAGCTTCAGAAAATAATTCCCTTACTTTTATGTTCCTTTGTGAGAGCGACTACTCTGACTTCTGAATGAGGTGTAGCCTGTACAACACGGAGGCTCTCGTCAAGTGAGGGCTCATCAACGAAGTTCTGGTCTAGTCAACGCTACATGAAGAAAGTCTGCAGTAGGACCCAATCAAACGGCACTTTGGCCTAATACAGTCAAGTGTTATATGCTGTGCGATGGGAGAAATGGTTATCATAGCAACTTTGGATCGAAGTACCAGCTGGTGCATGCTGTTTTATTATTTGAAGAATAATAAATAATTTTAAATGGAAACTAGGGGTGTACAAGTCAATTAGTTTAACAATGCCTAAAAAAGGCTTTGAAACCCAGGGTGGGTGGGATTATCACGTGCCGAAAGTTACAGTTTGGTTGAATCTATATCATGTTTATTATTAAGTTGGTTCCCAATGGATTAAAGAGCCAATGATTTACAAGTTTTAACTCTCTAATCATACCTTAAGCTGAAACCTTATGTCAGGTTTTCTATTCAGTTAAAACATGTTAATGAATTCCACTTCTTATTCAAAATTAAGACATCTTAATGAAAAAAATAAATATATTTTAACAACTCATGCAGTGTATTCAGTCTAATAAACCGGGTCATGACCTTAGTCCCTCCTATAGTTTACCAGGCTGTGTGGCATGAAGGTAGATTCATATCCATCTCTGACTTTTAATGATGTGATAGATGCATGATAATAAGCAGCTCTAAACCCTACACTGGCAGGAGCCTTTAATGCTGCCGCAGTTTAGAATGCATGACAGATTGCTCCCTTGTAATATCAGCCATAATAGCCAGTGGGCAGAGCTGCCTTCCACTCTCTCCTAGCTTCAGATCGGCACACTTAATTAAGCACCTCCCCTGACCTCACGTTCCCTTTACCAGTCGGCATTCAATCATTCCTGTCACAGCAGAAGACGGATGGGAGTTACAAGGTGTTGGGAAAAGCGAGGCTGTTATTGCAGTTTGGGATCCGTACCACGGAGCGTCACGGACCACAATAGCGGAAGAGATGGGAACAAACAGCTCCTGGCATTTGCGGCTCAGTGCAACGCTACGTGAGCCTTTTGGGGTCAGGCTGGGTCAGGAGGTGGCCGACATGTGCTCTTGGGATATACCTGCAAGTTTGGGTGGGAAAATGGGATCATTAAACTTGCGTTATGGACAAGTGTAAAATCTTACGGGTGATGTAATGGTCATCATAAGGTTAATGGATTAAACAGTTTTCTGTTACTGTTGAAACCCCGTTCTACACTATATTGTTGGAGAAACTGCTGTTTGAACAGTTGATAGCTGGCAGTGGGCCTTTATAAGTCAGTGCCACACGACCTTAGAGACTTTTGCAAATATTCTCCTGCTTTTTGTTTGCTGTCTTCCATTGTCTTCTGGCTTTTGGTATACTTTGAGACACAGGGAGGGTGCGTGGATATTTTAGGGTTGGGGCAAAGTTATTTGGAATCAATTGTTAAGAATATAGTTACAATATCTTCCTGCTATTCAATAAAATCTCTCTACCTACCTCTCTGTCTCTCTATCACTCTCTTTCTCTCTGTCAGGAGGTCTTGTTCATTTCTGGTTGAAGAACAAAATGGCTAATAATGGGTAGTTCACGTGGCACATCTGTGCGTTTGTGTCCCAAGGGTACCAATAAAATATCAGCTCACCGTGCTCCATTCCCCATGTCTTGAGGATCTGTCTGTCTTGATTAAGGACAAATTTTTCATACACAGATTTAATAGTGCAACATTAACTGTCATTTCCATCTGTGTTGCTGTAGTTAACTCTGCCATTTTCTGCTTCGAATCCACGTCTGACGTCGTCGTGCCAAATCTGTGCTAAGTGCTTTAGAGAATTGCGTTGGGGTCACTACATAAAGATTAATCGAACTGAACCGGGCATGTGCCTTGATTGAAGAAGAATATGAAACAAGGTTTTTTTTTTAATTTCTTGCTCCATGGTGATGTGAAAGCTCCCTGGTGTCATTTACTGCAATCTGCACCTGTTCGCTAATGACAGCCAATACTGATGACCCAACAAGACCACCTTGCAGTATTTAGCAGCAAATTACTTCTCTGAGCTGTGGTGCATTTTCTAGACTCATGATATCATTACTGACCAAAACATTCCATGTAAGATATTTAATTGGCTGGCAACTGTTGGCTTTTCCAAGTTCCTTCAAGGCTGTTCATTGTGAGGTAGAATGATAATGTTAATAAAATGCTATTCTCAGAGAAAAAAACAATACATCTGTTAGTAGTAGCCTGGTTGTTCTATGGCATTCACTGAAGTTCACATTAATGGCGTAAACTCAATGAGACAGGTCAACTGCAGAAAGAATTATTATAGATACATTTGCGGGTGGACTTTTACTACTTTAAAATGTCGAGGGAGAAACAAAGAGGTGTGACTTTTTATTTAGGCAGGAAGAAGAAGAACAGAGAAGATTTGAAACAGAAAAAAAAATAAAGCAAAAGGGCAAGTTTGGAGTTAGAAGTTAAATGTTGTTACAGAGTCATAGTCACGCCAACAAGGAGGCAGATTGTTTCAGAGCTGAGGGCCCGTGACAGTGGAAGCCTGACCAGCCTTGGAGTGAAGCTCTCAGGGAGGGAGATGATATCACTAAAGTAGAGAGATGGAAGCTAAGGACGACTGTAGAGGATTACTATGGTAAGGTGGAGCAGAACCACACAGATGTTGAGAGATAAAAGCCTCATTTAAGATGTTCTTTAACAGCAAGGCAATGTAAATGTTGTGGGGTGAGAGGGATGTGTTATCCAGGCTGGAGCATGTGAGAAGTCCCAAGGTGTGGTTAGTGTTTAGATGGGGCTACACCCCCCCCCAATAAAACAGGCCTGTGATTTTAAAATTTATCTGTAACGTAGTAAAAATGGCTTTCATTGACTCAACTGCAATTTGCAACAAAGTCTGAAGCGAGAGAATAGTTTGAAAATTGTAGGGTATTTTTTTTGCCTGAGGTCTCATGGGAGTTTAACATTTCATGGGTGCCATCGACCACAAAGAAGAAAACTGACCTTCGATGTTATAGTAGAGTGAACAATATACTACAGCCTATGCGAGGTAATATGGAGAAGCATCTGTGGACTTATTTATGAATTAGTTTTGTGTTATATTGCACTGCATGTGTTGTATCCTGACAAAGAAGTCTGAGGCACATATGAAGTTGACAGATTCATTGTTATGCTTTTAAAAAATTAATGAAATACCGGGAACTGTCCTAGCACTGACGGGTTGTATACTTTCAATTCTTTTTCTATGGTAATCACTCAGACAGATTGATGTTAGCATCCCCCTTGGACCCCTACTCCCAGTACAAGTCACAAAGGAATAACTATTTCATTGCTCTTGATGGCTGCCAAGGGCACCAGATGTGTTCAGGTCACACTGTAATGGTTGAGGGCCATAGTGTTCAGCTTTCTTCCACAGTTATGGGCAGGACAGCCTGAGGGAATGTGAGGCCCCTAACAGTTTGAGACCTCTGGGCACAGGTTCCACTGGTCCCACTGGCCTTGGGTTTGGAACAGACTTCACAAGAAGAGTACCACATGGTCTAGGGAAAACGTGCATGAGGTTCTCTGCAAATGCCTCTGTCAATGAGAGGCAATGTGTCGGTGTGTTTTCAGATCGATAAAATGTTGTCTTTATGGTACTTTTAACGTTTGGTATGTCTGAGGAAAATCAAGGACAACACCAGGATTATGAACTCTGATGAAACTAGTGTGGATCTCAAATTTATTAAAGGTACTTGTAGTGGTAATTAAGGTTGCCCCAGTTGTGTCATCATTAGACTGATTGGTAGTCATCCAGGACTGTGAGAGGTGCTGGCTGTCGTTTCTGCCAAAATGTCTTACAATGTCATAAATTACGTTTTACAATTTTGGCATTTTTCTGTTTATTGAAGAACTTCCCCCCTTCTAGCTACAACTCCACAGACTTAACTACTGAGATGGCAGTGGCTTAGTCATCACGGGCTATGACACTTTTCTGAAGTGATACATTCATACTACTAAGCTAAATGTACCCGAGATAATCTTACTATTGCAACTGAACTTGAAGCCTATCCATGGATGGATGAATGGATGGATGGATGATTATACTAAAGCCATATTCCTTATCAAGGAAAGGTATGAGCTGTGAGCAGGGAGTAGACCATGTGATCACTCTCATTCTCATCTCTTTGGAAATGATCCTGTCTGGACTTCAGAAGACAGTGGAATCAAAATTTCCCCCCAGAGACCCCCAGCATACACACTGAACATCTTCTGGGGTTTTCACCCTATGGTACATGTAGGATCCTTGTGTGTGACTGTCTGGGATGATTTCATGTTTTATGGCAATCATCCTTTGGTTAATCCGTGTCTTTCCGTTTGAATCTCACACAAAAGGCTGTGGTGCCCATTAACTAAAACTCAATAAGACCATCAGTAAATGAACCTCCAGGGGAAGTTAGTGTGTTCGATGGACAAATTATTTTTCAGTTCAGGCTTTAGTCAATGCAAAACAGAACATTTTATGTATGAATATGTTAAGCCTAAATAAAGGGTGACTGGGCTGATTGAAGCAGAAAAAAAGTGCATGGATAATATGTGGTTGTAAGGTACATTGACATATGTGATACTCTCGTAAAGTTACTTATCATGGTTATAACTGTAGTTGTAGAATACATATATGCTAGCTTTATCACATTAAGTTAGCCCTTGTTCTGGAAATATGTCAGTATTGTTGCTGACCACAAGTTCTCATAGCATACATAGGTAATCTTTCTAGCCACATGTATGGTTTATGAATTGATGGAAGTTTCCAGATCACACTGCTGTTCTATCACATATGAAGAGAGTGGCAGCAGTGTGAAGGGTTGTCTTCTAGAAAATTCAGAGTATGTCAAGGCATCTCCAAAGCATCTCAGAAGGCCTACAACTTGACTGGGTCAATGAAATATGACTGCAAATGGGAACAAGATAAGCCAGAATGAGCCTGGGCATATAGATTCTGTTACTCGAAGTACATTTAGTCTCAAGAGCAGAATTTCCACATGATCGGGACCCAAAAAATAATAATAAAAAAAAAAACTCCTCAAAAATTGGGTCAAGGCCCCTTTAAAACTAGACTGTCAACAGCACCCAAAAAAGAACAGCTAATAAATCAGCAACAAGAAAAAGGGCAGCAAATATCCCAGACCTCCTGATGCTTCTTTGAGTCTGCTCAGCTGAGCCCTCTTTATCCTTAACTAACAATCTGATTAGAGCCAGCTGGGCTTCATTAAGAACAACTGAGGAAAGTCTCTCCAAGGTTTGATGGTACTTGCCTTGGAAAGGCTGTATCACACCCCTGCATTTATATCAATTTTGTACATTCTTTTAAATGTGTCTTATGTTTGTGTCATTTATGAAATCTATTACAATTCCTGAGCTTTTTACAAATCTTACATGTCTCATGTCAAATCTCTAATTTGCCTACATTTTGATTTTAATGTCTAAAGCTGACTCTTAGACCCAAGTTATGGATGTCATATTGATTGACATCTTAGTTGAGGGCACCACATCTGTGGCAGAGATTTTGCACTAGGTGTACAAGTGAATTTAACAACCTGTGAGATGCATCACTGCTGAACAGAAAGGCTGCTCATAAACGGTAAGGCCGTAAACACTGCAGAAAGTGTCATTTCAAGGACGACACACACACAGGACTCGGAAGAGTGAACCGGAATGCTAACAAGCATCGAACCAAGATCGGTATAACACAAGATGGAAGATATGAATGTATTGGTATTAAATGATTTACATCAGTGGATTGTACTGTGGCTTTTTCCCTTTATTTTGCTGAAAAGGCTTACACAATAAAGCATTACTTCGCTATGAAACGACAAGGAACTAACTGAATGTCAAACTAATTGTTATATGTTCAAAACATCTATATTAAACTTATATTAAGAAAAAAAGTCTTTCAAATAAAAACTGTGATCTTAAATTCAACAGCAATGAAAGACAATCAGGGCTAGCTTTTTTTGTTCAGAGGGTTATGAATCTGTGTCCATGTTCATAAGGTTATGGGTCCAAATCCTCTGGCTGGCAGAGTAATCATATGATTGTTGAGTCCTTGGGCAAGGCCGTTAAGCATCACTCCTGCAAAG
Organism: Gymnarchus niloticus; assembly: GCA_009936485.2. NCBI lineage: Eukaryota > Metazoa > Chordata > Actinopteri > Osteoglossiformes > Gymnarchidae > Gymnarchus > Gymnarchus niloticus. The sequence continues at coordinate 16,740,316 of JAACJT020000001.1, forward strand.
GTGCTGCTTTACCCCTTGCTCAGACCCCAACTATTCTATTCGATTGCATTAATTTGGATTACCTTTAATTTTCATTTTTAATTAGAATGCATTGCATTTTCATTTGAAAGAATAAATAAAATTCTTGCTGGTCTCAGGGTTCCAATCCCATCTCCACCCCGTGCCTGTATATATGCGTGTGTGCGGAAGGGTTTCAGTTTCCTCCAGGTACAGTTATGTGAACTGGCGTCTCTAAATCACCTATACTGGGTTATTTTGTGTGAATGAGTGCCCATTAATGGCATTTCATCCAGGACACCCCCTGCCTTGTTTATTTTACTTCCTTAGACAGGCTTCAAGCATCCCCCAGAATATCAGAATGTAAACGTGGCAAGGAAAATGGATGGATATGTGGATAGAGATGTTGCTGTATATCGTCAATATATTGCTTTAAACCATTTTTTTTAAATGTAGGATTTTCCCTAGAACGAGCTAATGTTAAAAAGTCCCTAGTGACCTCTATAATGGAAATAAACCTGAGTTAGTCACTGACATGGGGCCCGTTGAGCTAACAGTATTATGCTAATGCTTATAATGTTGGCCTCCAGCAGCTGTGGCAGTTGAAGAATAAGTTTCGAGGTTTTATTTATTTTTTTATGACTGCTCACGGCGCTGTAGTGAACCGCACGCTTGCAAACTCTATTTACCTTGACGGTGTACCTCGCGGAGGAGTTAGCATTGAATAGCAACAATGAAGAATGTTTCAATATCCTTCCCAGGGCAGGAAAGTGCACAGCCAAGACCTGTTTGAGGGGAACAGGGAAGGGGGGTAAGGTGGGTGAAGATTAAAATTTCTTCGCAGAGCTGAGCCCATCTGATTGTTGCTTTGAATGGTGTGCTTTTGTCCTCCCACTTAAAAGTTTTTTCTTCTTTTTTTTCCAAGTGCAACATTATCATTGTCAAATATAAAACAAGAGACAGCATAATGGTACGGTTTCTTTCAAAAAGATTGATGACCAAGAGGTCAAAGGTCACTAGAAGGCAGGTGCTTGACATTTAGGGTTATTAGTAGTCAGATGCCATCTGCCAGTATATTATATGAATATTCAATGAGGGGGTATTATGTATGGCGTTACAAATCTGGTTATACATATTTAATGAGGAAATGCTGCATATGGAATAATAAGTGGGCATGGGACATATTTAATAAGGATGGGCATGAACCGGTGCAGTGATCGGAAACAGCTCTGCTGATAAATAGCTTGGCGTTCTCTGACAGTAGTCGATGTGTAGCCCCATAAAGTTGGTGTGGACGAACTAGAGTGAAGCAACTTGTTGTCCTGTACCTTATACAGCTATTTCCATCAAGGCCTTCAATGTGGAGGCTTTAGGGAAAATATTTTTATTTGAAACCAAACTTTCGGGTGAAGTGTCTACCTTTAAAAAAAACCATTTTGGTCAGGGTGGATAACATCTGTAACAAGCTTGTGATGACATCTTCTATTTCTGATTGATTGTTTTTGGCTCTGCATGAATATTCCTCACACTGAAGTACGTGAACTTGCACAGCCAGTGTCAGCCAGAGGAGGATGGGTTTCCTGCTTGAATCTGGTCTCTCCCAAGGTTTCTTCATCCGGAGGGAGTTTTTCCTCACCTCAGGCTTGTGCTCAAGAGACTTAAATTAATTTGTGACTATTTAAAAGCGGTATTTAAATGAAATTGAATCGTTTAAGTATAAGTTATTATAGTATGTTTTAAAAAGTATTGTATATCGCTCATGGATGACAGTCCCTTAAAGTTCTCACTGATTTATATTTACTGTTAGGCTGATTTGAAATCTTTACAAATAGTAATAACAGGTTGAATAATCAAATACGTCGCAAGAAAAAATAAGCAGTACAGGAAATTTGGATCATTATTAGCCATCATTATTTGGACAATAATTATTTAATGAAATATAGGTGATGTAGCAGCTTCTGGCTTTGCTCGCATAGTAGAAAAGCTACTTTTTGATGGTCGAGTCTTAGTCAGTGCATGTAATATGCATGCAGTGTGGTAGTATTATGGGGTGGTCGGATGTAACGATACATATGAGTGTTGTGACTTTGGATGCAACAGGCTAGAGCTTGTAGAAAAGAAAAGTGAAGAAGAAAGGAATGAAAACAGGAACATGACAGAGACAGAGAAGAGGACAGAAATATGAGATGAACAGAGAGAGAAAATGTTAGCAAACAGGATAATACTGATAAAAACTAATAATATTTTTGGACACATTGTGTTCACATGAAGAATAAAATTCTGAAAGTCTTTTCCTCAAGATGCAACATTTTATCTGAATTTAACTTTAGGCAGCTCACCCTTAATCAGTTGGCCAAGGTAATGAATGTTCTTTATCTTTTTTTGATGAATGGGTGATAATCTTTCATCCTTGGAGACACTTGAGCATGCAAACAGAATCTTTACTGCTGTGATTTTGGAATGGGCTTTCTAGGACAGAATTCAGAATACACAAGACCGTGATCAGAGAACAGAACATGGCCAATCAGGAATGAATTAACCACATGCACAGAATATGAGGGTAAGAAAAAGAATCAGTCTGAATTATGCAGTCTGGAATAAAATATGTAATCCCTGATTGTTGCATTAAATTCTTTCCAAATATCTAGCAGATCAGTATATCCACACACATCAGAATGCAGGAAGACTTTGGGTTTGAAAGTGGACCTTGTGAGGATTCTTTTACTCTGCTGTCAACAAGACAATAAAAAGTAATCAGTTAAAAAACCAAAACCTTGGCATTGCTGATCCAATAATAAAACAGTACAATCTGGGGAGAATTGTCATTTGGCGGGTAAATGTTTAAGAATATAATATGTTATTTAAAAATAAGCCCAGTGATTAGGATAAATCTACACTCAGGATAACATTCTTCATGGTCAAGAAGAAACAGAATGCTCTTGTTTATAAGAATAGCATTGCCCATTTTCTAAGACTTAAACTTGGCCAACCCACTGTCTTCAGAGCTTTAAATGTTCTCAACATAAGAGACTTCCCTTCAGCATTATGGCCAACCTTTCTTTTCATCATAAAAGTCAACGTCTTTTTTCTTTTAATTACATCCCTAATGCCCTTGACATTCCAGGTAACTATTTTAAGTCATCATTCACTTTCCGCTGCTCCCATCAGGGGTCACCACAGCAGATCAACCTTCTCCATCTCCTCCTGTCCTCTGCATCCTACTCTGTCACACCAACTACCTGCATGTCCTCTTTCACTACATCCATAAACCCCCTCTTTGGCCTTCCTCTTTTTCTCTTGCCTAACAGCTCCATCCTCAGCATCCTTCTCCCAATATTCCCAGCATCTCTCCTCTGCACATGTCCAAACTAATGCAATCTCGCCTCTCTGGCTTTGTCTTCAAACCGTCCAACCTGAGCTGACCTTCTAATATACTCATTCCTAATCCTGTCCATCCTCGTCACACCCAATGTAAATCTTAACATCTTCAACTCTGCCATCTCCAGCTCTGCCTCCTGTCTTTTCATCAGTGCCACCGTCTCCAGCCCATATAACATAGCTGGCCTCACTACCGTCT
>JAACJT020000001.1:16743989-16767746 GCA_009936485.2 Gymnarchus niloticus
ATGCCTCGAATTTGCTCTGCTGTTGTAGCTGCTAGAGGAGGCTACTTTGATGAACCAAAGATATGACCAATTTTCTTGTAATAAAGGTTTTCAAAGGATGCTGAACGTGAGTGTACTATTCTTTAGCAATGAATATTGAGTATCTGGATTTTTTTGTGAAAATTATGTGTTACATTGAAAATGTAGAAAATCTTAGTGTGTGCAAAAACTTTTGACTGGTAGTGTAGCTTCTTACCCTCCTTTGTTCTGGGATACAGGACATTAAGCACTCAGACCACAAGATTTGGGGACAGGCTTATATGTTCCTCAGCAAAAATTTACTGTGCACCATTTTCCATTTCAATTAACTTTATGAAACTTTATCCCTCAAATTCTACCTCTAATGCACCTTTTGCACATACAAAGGCTAAGTCTTTGCCCATGTCATTTTCTGTCACTGTTATAAATTGTTCACTGCTGCACTTAGCCTTGAGTTTATTTGCCACAGAGGTCATCAGGAAGCATTTATGTAAGAGTTTCAATTTACTATGCATAAATGACAATAAAGGAGCCTTGTATAGGCTAGGGAGTAGGAAGCTTAGGAGGTCCGGGTTCTAGAAATTAGAGCTGAAATTGGTGGCATTAATTGAAATTGATGTATTGACCAACCTCTGTACTCATGCAATAGTTGATGTCATGGTTTGTTACTTTCTCAGCATGGAAGACGAGAAGGTGCCGGCGGTCATGTGAATAATTATTCATGGCCTGGAAGACAGCGAAAGGAGGAAACGTGAGAGTGCTGATTGAAACATATAGGTATGATTGTCTTACATTCTGATTGGCTTATTGCCCTTATCATGTGACCCTGCTGATCAGCTCTGAATTTCAGAGGGTTCAACAGAAGATCTGAGCACTTGTGAAATGGATGGGTAAGATTTGCTAACCCCTGGGGCTGAGAACAAATCCTACAATCATGGGGATTGGAGCATAGAACAGGGACCCATTGGAGTCTTTAGGATTTAATATAAATGGGTGCACAATTTTGGCCCTAACTAAAGGAATAACTGATGAGACAGATGATGACAGTCATAATGTAAGGTTGTGCTTGGTCTCTCTGCAGGCTCTGTGTCACCCTCACTCTCTCTTACATGTTTTGTCTTAAGAAAAAAAAAACTGTTTTAAGTAACCCTGCCCTCCCACTATCTCTGACCTCCTCCAGGCTCATAGAATGCCCTTCTTCTCATTACTTACTTTTTAAGATCCTTTCTGGGGTACAAAACCGACTTGCGGAGTATTCCTTCTGATTTCCTTGCAGTAACCTGTTTCCCTGTTAGGAAACCAATGCAAATGTTCCAGTTATTCACCTCAAAACTGTCCTGATATATTAAACTGCTTACAAATCTCAGTTTACTCCTTGGGATAGGCTCCAGGCCCCTTTCGTCTCCGACCAGGATAAATTATTGGCTGGATGGAAGTCTCAGTTGACACCACTACTGCTTTGTGACAATTGCAATATTTCCTTTTTCTACACAGCAAGTGATTGTTTTTTTTTTCCCCATTTTTTGTTTCCAACTTAAACAGTTTATTGTGCTGCAGTTGCCTGCTTCTGGACAACCTCCCGACTGCGTTTGACCGTCGGTTCACCTGTCGTTGGCATCATAAGAAAAATGAGAATGTGCTAGTTATATCATTTCTCACCGTGTGAGAAAAGGTCAAAGAGGTGCATTGTGGGCTGCCTTTTCACTTACAAGTAAGACTCTTTAAAATTGTCAACAGTTGCCGATGTATCAGTTCCTAACTAGAAAGTTTAAATGAAATAAACACATGACTCCAGCAACTGACACATTTTGCTGACTCTGGTTAATAATTCCAGGTGAACTCCACTGACTGTATGGATGTGTACTTTTGTCACATTTGAGACTAAGGGAGAGTCAGCATTTTAATTTTATGAATCTGTTATGTTTAATGCATATACTTACTTGGCGGAGCAAATCGAAGCACCTGTTGAAGCTTAATTTCATAGAATTGCATATTTTATTCTGTTCAACAGTTAATGCTTTTGAGATATAGTTTTGATTGTATTTTGGGGTTTGTAAATGATTTATTTATCACACATTTTATAATAGAAAATAAAAATGGTTCCTTTGTTGTGAGACGAGCTCCCCTGTGATCTGGGCACTGTGGAACGCTACCTTTCAATAAATCCACCATAATTGGAAGGCCATTTTTTTCAGATTCAGAATCTGACCCACTGTAATCCAGAATTTTACACTGCATCTGCTTATATTTAAATGCGTAGGGAAGAAAGGTCTAAGGGTGGTACAGGGCTCAGAGGGCAACGCCTTCAGGGTTGGAGGTTCAAATCCCACCCCTGCTTTGCGGAATTGCCGATTGTATGTTCTCCCAATGATTTGTGGGTTCCGTGTAGGTGTTCCAGTTCTCTTCTGCAGATCAGAGACATGCGGTTGGGTGAACTGGCATCTCTAAATTACCAGTAGTGTGTGTGTGCGTATGTGTGCTCTGTGATTGATTATGATTTATATGATTGCTACTTGATTACAGATGAATGATTTGATTTTAGACCACTCTTCTTTATAAGTAGGCCACAGTTCAATTTTGATTAATTAAGCTGCAGGGTGAGGGGGTGCTTCAGCACGCAGATCAGTGTAGTAGGACAAATGTCTGTGTGAAAGGGCATTGAAGGCTTCCTGGTGGCTTCATTTAACTTCTTATTCTAGTTTATGATCTCAAAAACCTTGGCGTCTGGCTATTTTTCAGACCACTGGAGTCTCTAAGTCTGAAGGGTCCTCTTCATACCAGTAAACAAGGTCACTTTCAGCTGTAAACATCTATTCTGTACGTGCTGGGCCGCCTAGTTTTTCTGTTTTCTGACTGGCTACAGTGCCATATAAGTTAATATTATTGATCCAGAGTGTATGGACCTGATGTGTCAAGATTATATAAAAGTATAAAGAAAACTCAAACAGGGTGGGGGGGCTGGGCAACACTGGAGTTGCCTAGTAGGACTCTGCCTCAAATTAGAATTTTTTATTTTTCAATGTACACAAATTTTTTCAACCCTGTCAAGGATGAAAATTACCCAGAGTCTCCACCAGCTGTGTCCTTACCGTGGCCAACCTGTAAGCAACCCGCTGTCCTGTATGAACTAGAGGATGACATTAAGTTCTCTGTCACCTATATCAAGATGGGCAGCAGACATATTGCGAATACAGTGATACTTCCTACTCAGGCGCGTATTCGTCAGAGATGCTTGCAGTTCTCCCGGAATTTGTCTTATTACCATAATCGTAGCTGTCAGCCTAGAAAAGATTTACAATTCGGAATGAAAGACTGAGTAATTACTTTAAAATTGTAATTGATAAAATGCAGCCGATACCTGACTCTTGCTTCCTCGATTGTGACTGACGCTATTTTTATGTGCCCAATATTTTTTTCTCTCCATGTGTTTACCTCGTTTTCACCTCGATTTAGTTGCGTCTAGCAGCCGCGCATCGAGTGCCACTGTCTTCAGCGCTTGTTCCGGGAAGCAGAGGGTTGCCACTCCTCGCTCCTTTAATTCACATCCAACCGGCACATTTTCGGACCCATACTATGTCACACAGCACTCGGCGGGGGAGCTCGTACCCATTCGAGAGGTGGCGGGGGGCTGGTTTTCAAAGCCGAAAAAAAACATTCATTTTGAAACACTCGTGAGAAAGCTTCACAGAACATTTTTTGAATACTTATTCGGTCAGGATAATGATAAGAACGGTAAAGACATTCCTTGGAAACATTTTAAAACTTATCTGACGATAAAGTACTCCACGTGACATTATATTAAGAAGAATAATATCATGCATTTTCCTTCTCCACAAATGAATTATGGTTGAAATAAGTTATTTTCCATGCTGACCAGTGAGAACTTGCAAAAATCTAATTTGAATAAATAGGCCTACATTACGCAGCATGCATCAAACATATTTATCTGTGATTTACTTTTAATCTTGTAGACAGTGCTAAAAAAAAGCATTGAATTCAAATTTTTAATCATTATTTATCATGACTTTTACAGAATATACAGTCACTACTGGATTTGGAGGAATTCACATCTGAAGAGAACTAATTTCAGCACAATTCCCAAGTGACACGGGGGTTTGGTTCTTTCCAGATTTTCATGCTGTGTTCTTGCCATGACATGTCTAAAACACGAGCCAGAGAGGCGTCGCGGCTGCTGTCGAGATCACATACTCCGCCATACCGACAGAATGCCAAAAGCTCTCCATCCATCTTTATCTCCTCACATGCCCTCCATCATATGAGGAACATTGCTGTGTGGTGGCATCCTCATCGCGTGGAATTCAAGACCATGGAATGAGGAAGCTCAGAAAAGCATATGCACCCGTACGTCTCCTATAATCGCTTCTCCAGTTCAGGGTCGCGGTGAGCCTGGAGCCCGTCAGAGGAGGTCCAGGGCACAAGGCGGCAGACCCAGTCCACCCCCCCCACGGATAGGATGTCAGTCCATCGCCTGGCAACCTTAAAATATACTCATTCTATCAAGAAGGCTGTTCATTGATGTACGTTATGAAGTTCCTTACGAAACAGGCTTTCACAATGTGTCTAAACCTAGATGATGGACCGCTGCTGTAATCGCTTAGGTGTCTACTACCAATTTGGATGTGTGAACGAAATGACTGAAGCCTCTTTGTTAAATGTTTGTTTCCCCTGTCATCTTCAGCACAGACACCAGCCTTTCCCAGTGCTTTGCCTCGAAAAGGTCTGCACACTGAAGTGTGAGTGATCTAATTATGTGATGTTACTTTCATATTCCCCACTGCCCTAACTCGCATTAGCCCCTATCCAACCTGGAAAGAGAATCTGTTATTCCTGGCTCGTGGTCAGATCAGGCCGTTTTCCAGCGCGTTCGGCTCATCCAAGCCAGGTTTCTCCATGTGGACCTGACTCAGCAGTAGAATGTTCTCTTTCACACCCGCGGCCATATTATGTGGGACCACGTGGGCTGCGTGTCGTCGGCTATTAATGCGACCGCACCGCCATCGCATCCGCATCGCCGCCTCACACATGACTGACAAACAGGAGTCTCCTCTCTGTAACTAGGGCGAGGTCTGCTGATGCAATTCACATCTCTCGATAACCCTACAGTAGCATGCTTTCAGATTTCAGCAGAGGTTGGATCATTTTTCAGACCTGCATCTGGATGTCTAACCTCTTAGTCACATATATATAGCTACATAAATGTGTTTTTGTTCAGTGTACTATCTGCCTCACTTCGTAAAAAAAGCGTCTTCCAAATGAGGAATGTAAATACCCAAGCAGTGTTTCAAGAAGTGTGGTACATTTTGCTAGTCATTAATTGACCTTCACCTTTTCTCTGCAAGGTTAGATTCTTATGTAATATTTTGAGATATTACCTTTGAAAGTACTACTAAACATGTGACAGCATGTAATGTAAAACATTAGTGTGAGGCTGGCTTTAATGGTTGCCAATGGAGCCTCACACATCCAGGGGTGGAGGCTAAATTTCCACTCTGGTTCTGGGTTTGCATGTTCTCCCTCTCTATCTGAGTCTTCTCCCAAAACCTCAACATGCATTTAGGCAAACTGCCATCCCTACATGGCTCACTGTGTGTGTTTACCCTGCATTAGAGCAACACCCTTTCCTTGCATAGAAGGCTGAGATAGGCTCCAGTCCCCTTTGATCCTGCACTAGATAAGTGATTGGAAGGTGGATGGATTATTAATGCAGCTTAGAGAAAATGGATCATTTCGAACTTAATATATAAAGGAAATTATTTCCCCTCTCCCATAAATGTGCATCAAGAAATCAACTACTATGTTTATATCGTATTCTTTTACTACATAATTTATACACTCACTATATTTGTATAAATACATGCAGATTGCTTTTTATTACAATATATGCTTTTACTTTGCAGTTAGCCGAAGCAAAACGCTGGATTCACCTGTTATTTGCCCTCAGGTTGATTATGTAAATAAACATTATCAACATGAAAAAACAAGAACAACGTGCTGTATTTTAATCGCAGTTCTTAGCGAACGGACGGCATACATTTCTTCTTTATCATTTATATGTATTTTTCTTGGGATTTACACCTGTCTCGTTACAGCAAGGAAACGGTAATAATTTCGTATAACAGAAATCCTCTCCCTGCTCAGGATCAGCCCAAGTATAATTCGATAACAGAAAGCATCCCGATTATCTTGCATTAACTTCCATAAATGACAGCACGCATGTGTATACACACGTTGGGCAAAAAGCATGTATTATAAACTGATTAACGTAACACTAACTGCTGAATGATCAAAAATAACCTGAAATGCTGTTCGCTGTGAGGTATTTGAGGTTACTTTTCCCCCAGTGCATTTCACGTTCACGGGGAAGTCGTGGAATTCCGTGTTCATTCCTCGTTATATATATATATGTGTGTGTGTGTATGTGTGTGTAAATGTACCATATACGTATACTGTACATATCAGGGCGTTTTGCACATTCCAATTGCATACCGCAGTTCGCCGACGACCCGTTTAAGAATTTAAGAATTTTTCCCACTGCAAGCTCGGTGGTGATAAACACTACTGCGCTCCCCTGGAGCCCGATTGCATTCCTCTCTTTGTATTTAAACATCCGGGTTTCCCGACTGGCTTACGCTCATTCTCGCTTCAGAAGCCATCTTGGACCCGGTTCAGCAGCTCGCATGTCAATTTGAGAACCAGTGTTGGACCATTCAGTGCTTCAGAGAAAAGCGGTGGACGCGCTCACAGGACCGTGAGAAAAGCCTTTTTGCTATAATGGGTAGCTCGGTTCCACCCTAATGGAAGCAGAATTCAGGAGTTGATCTCCCCATCGTGGATTTTTTTCCCCCCTTAGATGTTTAAGTTTTTAAAATTATTAATTTTCACATGTGCAATTTTCTTGCATTGGGAGCCGTACACGAAAGAAGCAAGCCAAACTCTCAGAGTGCTGGTCAGCGGAGGCCCTGGGTCCTTTGGCTTGCTGCGTGGTGCTGATCGCCTTTTTAATTCTTTGGAAAGGAGAGTACATTTTTCTTTCCGCTGCGACTAAAGGAATATGTTCGCCTCTTGGCTGACTTTTGCACTTCTTTTGGGAACTTTTTGCGCAGGTAAGCCTTCCAGTTAATCCGTCCAGCATAGCGCGCTGGCTGCTGGATTATTGGGGAGTGGATTTAAAATGCACGTTAAAATGACCACCGTTTCACATGGATTAGAATGAAAGGAATGCATTTGTTTTCCCTGCTACAATTGCGATAGCAGTGCTAGCCTTCTAAGCACACTTGGGCAATAATAATGGTAAGTGATACTAAAATTACATTGTATCCAATCTAGAGTTTATTGTAAGTGGGTGGCCAATGAGCTGCCCGTATTTTTAATTTTTTTTTTTTTTTTTTTTCCCCCACTGTTTAACGACGCTCCGCTTATAATAGTGGGTCTTTATTGGGAACACAGCTAGCCCAGTAACAGGAGGCAGCTAACACTTTGACTTCTGCAGCCAACGTAGCGCTGGGACGTTTACACATGTTAACTATTTAATGTCTCACCCCCCCCCAGTATTACTTTGTTTGTTTTGATTAGTTAATCATATTCATTGTTATGGCAAGGGGGTGGGGGTGTTATCACTAGCTAATATTAGCCTCATGTTTTTGAGTGTGTTCCGTCCAAGTTGCTGAACGGATCTCGAGAAAGCTTTTACCGAATGCCTTTGTATTGCTATTTTCTAATTTCTGTTACTTTGCTTAATTGGATTTTCCGTAAATGTTCAATAATTTTATAAAGGGGGTGTTTAGCTAGCATTTCACTCGGCTTGGTTCGAGACGTCAGAAGGACAAAGATGAAAGTGAACGGGGGCGCCTGCGCTTTAACCGGCTCCTGCACGGTAATTACTCCAAAGTTATGAAATCTTATGTTCCGGCTTTCCTAAACGCATCCTTTTTAGCATCTGGCGTCTTGAATCGTCTCGGTATAGTTTTCAACTGGGCGATTTCTTATGCAGCAAGCGTTATGCAAATGCGATATAGATGACAGTGATCCAGAGACGGATCAGTTCCTACCGGGCACGACGATGTGATGATTGTGATTTAAAAACAATATTAAGAAAAAAAAATCAGTATCTAAGAAGTTGCATTCTGGTTATCTGGTCCAGACCATTGGCACAGCATTGACAATGAACACGTGCTTATGTTAATTTTCACATGCATGTTTGAAAACATTTTATGAGGTTTAATTTCTGCGCTTTTGACAGCACTTGGAAAATAATAGCCTTTCCATTGAAAATGATCAGCTCTCCCCAAGAAATGAAGTAAACTTCGACTGCTGTTGAAATATTTGTCCTGGATCGGGGGCTTTGTTGCTCAGTTCCCTCCTTGTTGGAACTCCTTTGGGGGATGGGTTGGTTTCTGTATTGAGTTCTATTACAGTAGTGTGTTTTAGCAGTAAAACGAATGTTAGTTTCACTCTCAAGCTGTATCAATATTACCTGTAACTGAAACTGTAAAGTGAAACATCCATCCACCTGGTTTCACAATAGCGCAAATCTTTATTATACATTTTGTAAACCTATAGATGTATATTTAATGTGTCTAAAAATGGCGAAGTCACTGTTTTTGACTTCTTTTTTTCAGGATTATGGGAACAATGGCGTGTGTGTTGGAGAAATGTTTGCTTGTAGGTTAATCACTTAAGTGGTCTCCACTTACTGATTTAAATCAAGTTAAAGGAAAATTTGAACACAGCAGAGCAATTTAACATGCGGTAACTTTCAAACATCCCGCACTTAAGTCGAATCAAGCCTGACATACTTCTGTTTTGGGAATCGAGTATTTTAATGAAATTTACTTTAGGTAAGGATCACTTTTTGCGTGATGGAATATCACACAGATCAATATGGCAATTAAGCATATTGCGCAAAGTCGCCGATGAACAGCAGCAGTTATTGTTCATGATGTAATGCAGGTTAGTTATATATGTCGCCCCCCCCCGCGCGCACACACACACACACACACACACAATGCACTCCAGTTTACAGAGTAAAGCACTAAGTGAAATATTTCACGATGCCCTTGCCAGTGTCGTCATCCTCTGTATCGAGCCTTTTACTGACTATAGGATGGATGATAATACAGTAGTAAGGGGATTTCAAGTGTTGCTTGGATTGGAACGTACGCCGTATGTTGGTATTGTGTGTGTTTTGAAAAACACACACGCTGTCACATGGTCTGACAGTTCTTTGTCCTCCTAGGCATGATAATGTGGAGTAATTGATGCGCTTCTAAATCTCAAACCGGTGCTGTCTCCTCTCCTATCAATATCCATTGCGTGGTTTTCCCGTCAAGAAGTCGTTCTTTTGCCCCCCATTTCGGTTCGGTCGAGCGGAGCTGGGCTTTAAAAGGCTGCGAGCTCGGTGCCAGCGTCCCCCCCGGGCCGTTCGTGAGAGGACGTGCTTTCGAGGGGCGGCTGCTGTGACAGTCCCGCTATCCCGCGTCGGCCCCGGTGACAAGTGACGGCCCGTGTGATTTGGTGACGTGGCGAAAGGTATAGTGCGGTGTGTGCGTGCTGTAGTCGGTTTCTGTAAATGTGTCCCTTTTTGTGTTTTACTGTGGTGGAGTGTTGTGCCATGAGGGAAGGCAGTGGGTGCAGTGGGGTGGGGTGGAGTGGGGGGGGATTTCAGATAGAGCAGGAATTTAAAGAGCCAGCGCATTTAAAAAAAATGTTTTATGTTCACATCAACTTGGTTTTGTTCTAAAGTGAAGGGGGGACTTCTGAAACCTACCAGTGAATTCAATACCTGCGCTGAGATTACTGAGATTTGGTGTATATAATAATTGCTTGTGAAATAAATGATTTAAAACAGGCAGTGTATAAATAATTTAGTATCTTAGTATACTATGTGTGTCTGTTCTAATACGAATGCTATCAATATTCAGCAGAACAGGCGGAAATATCAGAGCAATTCAGGCAACAGATAGACACAAGGACGGGTTTTTAATCTGAACTTCAGCAGTGAGATGTTACCGCGCCTTATGCAACATAGTATCTTCTTTGAAATGTTTTGTTCCACTCTTCTGGCGTTTCATGTGTGGTTGTTCTACATTGCTTTTAGGCTGCAAATTGACCGTAACCGCGTGCCGTGCTCTAATTGCGCGGTGAAATTTGAGCCCCGTTGGACAGTCACGTTTGCCTGTGATTAATTAATTTGCTAGATTTGTTTACGTGACCGGTGTAAGCACGCTGACCCGCAGGTCATAGTGTGTAAATATGTTGCGAGAGCTGCCTTCCACCAGAGACACGGTGCAATGCATAAATCACGCAGGCCCTTGCTAGAGAGGGGACAGAATATTCGTTTATGGAATTTCGGATGGGTAATTCTTCCTTGTTTAAACTGGGTGGATTTGAGATCATTGTGGCTGTCATGAGACGATGTATTGTCATAGGGGCAATATTTGAATTATGCGCGTGATAGTCTTACTATCTGGCTGCCCACGTGTTGGCTTTGACTATTTAAAGTGCAACCCTCACCAAGCTGCATCAAGCCATACGACTAGAATTAACACAGCAAAATTAATTGGCTAAACCTGACTTTTAAAAGTTTTGGAAACCATGTTTGGCAACACTGCTGGCAAATATTGTGTGGCATGTGTTGTATTGATTTTAATGTTTTAGTTTCACTGGATTATAAATGGCAGTAAATTATATTGAGATTTGAACCCTGTGTGTGTGTGCGTGCATGCAAAAAAAGCTTATGAGTTCTACATGTTTGCCTGTACAAAACTTTTGGTTGTTTATATTCTTTTTCTCAAATGTCAGTGAAACAGAATTTTGCTTTCCAGTCTTTGATTTCCCTTGAATCCTTGCTGTGCAAAGCCAGGGATCAACATGAACGGCAGAACTCTGGGGTCTTTATGGAACTGCCGATGTCTAGCCTCGATCCACAGGCCAGATGACTTGTTTTGATGATTCTTGCGCATAATGCATGGGTGTCATTTGCTTCGCATTCAAACCAGAAGGAGGATGAGGAATCGTGAATGATGTTGAACTTTAGGAGGTTTTACCTATTTTATGGCTGTTATCTAATAATTCTGGCTTATGTATTAAGAGCTATTATTTACACTAGTAGGCCAGCCTTAGCTTATGAGATTTGTGGCTATAGGAGTTGTCAGTTGTTGGCCTATGCTAAAAGAAACAGGTTGATTGGTGTGGGGAGTCATGTGGAGCCACTGAGGATAGGCTCCTGAATGCATTGTTCTAGTTTTGAATGAAATGTAGAGATTAGTAGCTTTTTAAAGTGCACTGTTCTTTTGGAAACATTCTGGTAGAGCAGGAATCAGGACACGATTTGTATTTGGACATCCAGCTATATTTATAATTGTGTGGAATGCTACCCTAGTGCAAGTTGCGAATATTTTCATGATTCCACATTAGGTAAAAATACAATATCTTTGACATTGTTTGTGTATCCCAATGCTACCTCTATAAATGTCATTTATTCTCCAACAGGAAAATATAAAGTTATTCTCTTGTAACTGGCTGTACTGTTGTTTTTAGAGGCTTGTATAATGTAGTTATGTGACACCCATAACAATACATACAAATGAAGCTTTTGCGTTGTTTTAAGATTCTTTTGTACCCTGCTTTCTCAGGGGTGCCATGTTTTTATAGGCCGGCGACTGATGTGGACAGCTTAATTGCATGCCGGGAGGATGATTCGGTGGTCTTGCTGCGGTTTCCTTTTGCCTTGTCTTAAGGTGATCTCCGGCCGGTCGTGAGGACAAAAGGCAGCAGGTAAACAAAGATGGCGAGGAAGTCCTCGCCTCCGTCATCATGAGTTGAACTTCAATGTCCTTATGTGTGGAGGGCTTGAAGTCTAAGAGTTTTTGCTCCTTGGTTAAGTTTGCCTTCTAACCCACACACACACACACACACCTTGCCGCCACAGCTGTTGATTAAAAATTCTTGGGGGAGGTAGCTGAAAATGAAGGACAGTGATGAGGTCCAGATGAGGGGAAGCTCCACCTGTGTGTTGTTATCCTACTGGCTTCTGTTTTGACCATTCCTCAGGAGATGTCACTGCTCCTTTATGTCCTCCTCTGCTGTGCTCTCCTTCCTTTGGTGGTCAGCTCTTTTCTTTAGCAGGTGACGCTTGTATACAAAATTCCACTCTCCTTTTGATGTGTCTGACCTTTGAGGTGCCTAGCTGTCGAAGCCTGTCATTTTGACTTTATGCTTTTTTTCCCTCTTCCCTGTAGCTTAGAAAGCCATAAAATATTTAGGTCTGTGGTCGCCAAATCTGTTTACATGTAGGTAATGCGTATTGTTTGCATCGTTCTTCAGGGACAGGGAAGGTGATCATGTGACACTGTCTGGGAACTCTGTACTTGGTCGGGTGTAACAGGAATATGAGTTTATTTTAAGAGGACCATCTAACGGGCATTTTAGGCATGGTAAAGTTTGGTAACAATGGTGCTGTTAGCGTTCTGTTCCCGTAATGGTGAGGGGGGGTGATTGGAAATCAACTAGTGTTTCTGAGATGGAATGTTTGGGGGGGAGTGGGGTGCAGATGAACTGTTTTTCATGAAGAATTTTGCTGGAATTTTTCTTGTCGTGGAAAACTGAAGCTGGGACATTTTGCTTTGAGATGATCATATGGTTGACATCAGGATCCCTGAGAAGCTAAGGTCAATTCCTCATCTCAGTAATCCCTTTGAATAAAAGCAAAGTTTGTTCGTTTATTTATTTATTTCTTTCTTTTCCACCAAAGCCCTGCTTTCCAGGAGAATAACAGACCAGAAGTGCTGGTGTGACTTGTTTATATTCAGCTTTTATTTATTCAGCTGACTGTTTTGTCCTGAAGAAGCTAGCACAGGTGACACATTCTTGTATCTGTCTTTACCGTGGAAACCCTGTTGGAAGAGTTTTAATTTTTGATGTTAAATTGAAGTGCAAGCTGCTATTAGGCAGTATTGTTGATTATTTTACTCGCAAAACAGCGAGAAGTCCCAACCTGGGATGAATATTTAAAGTTCTTATGAAGAGGTCGTAAGGATTCTTTGTTGCATGTACTTGATAGGGTGAATTTCCTGCTTGTGTGTGTGCTGTGTTGACTCGTGATGATGACAATGGCCACCGATAAATGACAGATCAAACGAATGAAGGATAACTTTGTGTTCTCATGGCCCAATATAGACTTGTGTTCAGAATATATTTTTCGGAAGATGATGTTCAACCTGGGTGCAAAAGAACTGTCTTTTTTTCAGAGAAGTCCTGTTTTATTTTTAGGAAACCAGATTGAACATCGAAGGAAAACTGGCTAAAGTGTTGACATATTTTCAGGTTCTTTGCAGTCACACCCTGTCGCACTATTTCCCAGAAAGAGTAGGGAGTTTGGGGGATCTCCCTTATGTGGCTAGGCTGCCTATTACATCATTTAGAAGCTGCAGAACTGAATCCTATATACATGCTTTTGGTTGTTTAAATTTAGAAGCAAGTTCTCATATACTATCCCAAAGGTAAGTGGCACCAGAGATTTCAGCGATTTGTAATTTGAGGAAGGGGGGGAAACCTCAAAATGAACTGGCAGCGGTGGTGTCATGGTAGAGCCGGCAGAGGCCCTTGTTGAAAGCCCCTAACCCCTGTCGCTTTAGAGATGCTGCAGACTTGCTAACACTGAGGTTTGACCCCAAACCCTGCTCTTACCTGTCTATACATTTGTCTTTCTCTGGTGGTAGACCTGTCCTTCGGCTGCTTTTGGTTTCGTGCTATGATAAAGCTTAAAACGTGAGGTCCTGTCACTCCACAGTGCTCTGAAATGAGAATTTGAGTTGCATCATTCCGAACCTGCCTAATAGTGAAGATTGCTCCTGTCTCTGAATGACGGTGCTGCTATTTGGAGATATTCGTGTGGTTAAGGAGTTGTGGAAATCTCCATATCGAGCCCCTCCCCAACAGACGATGTTCAGGACAGCAACCTTTGATTTGAAGATATAATTGCATATCGATCAGTGACTGGGCTTTCCCCGGAGTGGCTTACATGTTCTGGGTTGTAACCCAAGGGGCTCTGGAGTGCGGTCGCACAGTCGCGTCACGCCAGTGTGTTGCCATGATGCGGTTTCCTCTTGCGGTGCATCTCAGCGATCCAATGTTCGCGGCAGGTCGAGTGCCGTGACTTCTCCCCACTAGCAAAGGAAAGCGAAGGATCCGCTCATTTAGCGTGTCGCTCACTAATGCTAATGTGTGAGTCGACAGCTATAGCCACTGGCAGGGAATGCCTTGGGTCTGGCTGTCCTTAACACAAAGGGTATATATTTTGTACATTTCTGGCACTCGTGTTGGCGCATATTTTTATTTGATAAGTTTATCCCTTTGGAAGAGTCCGAGCCATGATTATAAAGTGTTTTTCTCTTGGCTGTTTTTTCTGTATTGCTTATAATCTGTATATTTTCAGGGGAAAATGTAACACAACCTGTTTAATAAATACCCTTGCTGGAAACTGTTTGTTTTCATGATATAGGCCTAATTTTTCCTCTAATCTCGGATTCCTCCAGTATAGCCTCCTTTTGCCTTAACATTGTCACAAACATGAAGCATTTGGTTAACAATTTTCAGCAAGGAATCACCCAACATGACTTCCCAGCTGTTCTCGACCCATCCTCTCAGATGTAGGGTTGTTGTGGGCTGCTTTGACTATTTGGTCGAGTTCATTCTGTAAAAGGCCAGCGGGATTGAGGTATGCACTATATACTGGGCAGACTGGGTCATTAATTTGAGTTGTCCTTCACGTTCCTTCCATGCCAGATGAAGAACGGAGGAGTGCCTCCGTTAGCCATAATGATTATAGATTGATATGCCTTTTTGAATCACACTATGTCGGTCTTCCAGGTCGATATTGCCATGGATTTAGGAAAGATCACCAACTCTGACCCGTCACCCTCAGAGCAACCCTGTGGCAGGATATTAGTTATGTTTCATAGCGGGACCCCACATCCAGATCTGCGTCTTACGAAGACTTGCTGTTGGACCTAAATATTTGTTATTCCGTGAGGCTGGCTCCCAGCCTGTGTATACAGTATACAGCATGGAAAGTAATGGTTTAAAACAAGTGTGTGAACTGTGCTTTTTGATTTTCATAATGCCACAGTTTCTCCACCTTGATTTTTACTTTTCAAATCACTTGGTGTCTCTGCATGTTGTTGTTTTTGTTGTTGTCGTCTCTTTTTACAATATGACTCAGACTGTATTTTGATGACTGGGCTGTCAGCTGATGTTCAGTGTTGTGGGCAAAATTTGATAATGTTCCCTTTAAAGACTTCTATGGCAAAAATATACCAGGTTGGGGTGGGAGGGGGTATTTGGTCTTGACACCGTAAAATTAGAAATGCTCGTCATGTTTGGTCTCTGAGGGTGTTTAACCACGGGATTTGAAATACTACCGAACAACCTCTTCATGGTGAGCAAGGAATTGGCTTTTTGACTGGAGTTTACGTTCCTTCAGACAGTCATGTGGGTAATGTCAGAAGGAGAATTGTGTGTGTATTACGAAAATTTGTTTGACTTTTTTTTTTTTTTTTTTTTTAAGCATTGTGGTTATGTGGTTGAGCTGTGGTTGGACCTGTGCCAGCAGCTATGAATAGAGTTGTGTAATAAGAGCGCGTTCGCATCTGAATGGGGGTGCGGTGTGGGGAAAGCCCTTTTTGGCATCCCACTGGCAGCTTGCCAACACACCCCGGGGGCACCGGAGTGTTTTGGAAGTGCTGTAGTGAAGTCATATTCTGAGGCTTTTTTTTTTTTGTGTGTTTTGCGTTGCAATTTTTTTTTCCTCTGTTTTATTGAAGTTGCTAGTGTGTCATGAATGGTTTTACGAGCAGGGGAGGCAGGGCCACGGTTTCCTGCTGGTTATTATGGGTTACTGATGGAAAGCGATATTTCAAATGGTCCTCAGGCCAGAACCATGCAGTCTGTTATACGCGTTGGGGGCATTGTACAGAGATTCAGTGTTGGGAACAGGGACTGCCTCTATGAGAATCTTCTTCTCATTCTCTAACGTAAATCAAACTGCACCAGTCTGGATAGCATCCCTGTTTAACTGCTTGCCTTTCCCTGGCCTTGCTCCATCCACTATTTAGCTACCTACCATCCTCATCGTTACACAAAACGCACGACAGTTTGACGCCAAGTCTGTTAACCTTAACGCAGTCCTCAGCAGTTAAGGAACTGGTGGGTGGATGTAGAACCCCAGGCTACAGTGGTATTCTGCGTGAACGGCCTTTTTTTTGCTGTTCAATATTCGGTTGAAGTTTACAAAAAATTGTAGCACCTGCAATAGAGATAATGTGTTTGCTTTCAAGTAAATGAGTAAGGATTTTGTGGTGTTTTTTAGGAATTCTTACTTGCAACAGAATATTGCCGAGACACCTTGGCTACTTTGTTTTAAAACAAATTAATTTGTAACGTTTGCTGTCTATTTTTTGTCTATGCACCTTGGTAATATAGACAGTAGATACCTCTTAATTGTAAGCATCTTTTTAAGTTTTTGGATGATCATTAAAGTTTTAGAAATCTGTCCATCTTCTAGCTGCTTATCCTGGTCAGGGCTACAGGGAGGCCTGGACCCTATCTCAGGCTGGCTAGTATACAAGTTCATGGTGCGGTCCATGCTGATACTCACACCCACACACAGTCCTGTACTCCAGGCGATTTAGAAAAACTGGAGCACCGGGAGGAAACTTGCACAACATGGAGAGACAAGCAGACTCCACAGAGAGGATAGAGCTGGGATTCAAACCCCTGACCCTGGAGGTATGATGGAGCCCACTAAACCACTTTAGTGTAGCATTGGAGATATTTTCCCAAATAAGTCCATGTGTACTTTGATCTCATAGAATTTATGAGGGGTATGTATTTTGAATTCTCATCTTGTATATTAGCATATGTGATTTCTAAAAACGTTGATATTGTACATTTACAAATCCAACATGCCATTTTCTCTCAGGCCTACCTGCTGAGATCTGCCACGAAATAAGTCCCCTTTTTTTGAGTAAGTGCTCCTGGTGGTGAATGTGTTTAACCAGAACATTATGCTGCCTTTTTTTTTTTTGGGTGATAACAGAGAGCCCACCACCACAGAGGTCCTTCCGATAATTTACACAGTTCATGTTTTCAAAATGGCTATTGACTGGCGAGATTTAATATCCCCTGCTTTACTTTAATATCACAGCAGCTGCCAGCTTCTCGAAGTTGATCATTTTAGCTCTGTTGACACAAGCACCGTTTGTTTTGGAGGTGGGTTTGTGGTATCATCTTAGAAGACGTCAATAACAGGTCTCATGGGGGGTGCCACTGAGTGTTTCTGCAGTGCAGTACTGATACGTCTGAAGCTTTTCATTAGTAACCAGCGTTAGACAACAGACGGCTACTCGATCCGAATATTGCCTGCTTTGAGCAATTTATTTGAGTCCTTGCACGCTTGGGAGAAACCTTTCCTGTTAGCTTTTGTGACTGGCAGACGTGCTGATTTTAAATAAGGCCCCTGACAAGTCAGTGGCTGAAATTACATGCGCCTATTTTTAGTCCGGCTCACCGACGTGTGCAGCGGGTGGAACTAAACTTTCTCGCCGGCGCCGATGATAAATCGCCCGCCGTAAACCACACGCGGTCTTCGTGTTTGCGGGCCGTTGCCAGATCCAGTTAGTTTATTTAGGGATTAAGTATGGAAGAGGTGCTGTCTGAACGTTCCAAAGGTCTGTTTGCGTTCAAGGTGCTAGCGGAGAATTGGCTTGGTGATATTCAGCCTCCTGGACAATGGGCCAGTGTGTGGAACCAGGGTTATTTGTGCAACATGGCGACCGTGTAGTCGATGTAATAATGAAACGGTAGTCGCTGTTAGCTGAAGCTTTTTGGATTCAATTTTCGGTGTATTTTGCTATGTTACTAGGCTAGTTTTCCTACCCTGGTATTTCTGCTGTCGAGCAGCAATGGATAGATGAATGTTTAACTGAACTCCCAGCACAATAGTCCTCCCCATAAGTGTGTGTGTGTCTATATGATTGATAAAGTGACTGCACTAACAGCTCTTTCATTGCTGAGCCAACCCTTAGCTCTTAAGCAGTGCTGTATGGTAGATGTGGAGCAGCTCTTCCTCGCCTGTGGCCATATCGCCAGCCATATAAAGGTCTGAAGTCGGCACCGAAGCCAAGATGGTGGACCGATCACTGCCCTCTGTTGATGTTAAACCCTTAAGTCCCCTCCTGTTTGGATGGAAGCGATAGAATCCCAAAAAGCCAGAACGGTCTATTCCTGCAGATGGACATGGGAATGGTTGTCCCAGATGCTGCCTGTGCAGCGTAAATACGTACGCTCGACATTTTATGGGAATTATTAGTAGATTTTGTGGCTTTACTAGGAGTTCATTTGTGGCTTTGCCTGATTTTTGACTCTCCCCGCCCCCATTGCATGTTGCTTTTAGTGTCTGTATAAGTTTCATCAGTTCACTAAATTGTTTCCTAAGCTAATTTTTACTTTATAATTTTGCCACGTAGTTTACGCTTGTGGCTGAGGCTTCATATTTTGCTCGCTTCTATGGCTGATTAAATATTTTGAACCCTTCTAACCATCCTCCACAAAAAAGCTCCTTTTTAGAGTTTCTAAGTCTACCCTCCTTCTGCTTCAGAGTGTCTGCCCTTGGCACAGTAGCCAAGCATGTCGCCCACCACCCCTCTGTGTCGTCAGTGTGTTAAGAAAACTCTTAGCGCGTTTCCGAATTTTGGGTTTCAAGCGGTTATTTGCACCACAGGGCCCGAGACGTCGGTTAGTGACTGCTCGCGTTCACGTGATACTCGTGAACTGGATGTGAGGGAGAGTTTCACCGGTTCCAGTGAAGCGATCTACTGACCCTGGGGTTGTTGTGTTTTGTAGTGCTTACCAAAGAAGTCTGTGGCGGTTGTACCAGCGCTGCTCCTGTAGGCGATGATGGGATGTTTCCTGGCTCCCTGGCAACAAGAAGCCTCAGTACTCTGCACGTTGATGTCCTGAGGGGCTGGCCAGTCTGAGATCATCAGAGGTCACTGCCCTACATTCTGATTGGGTGATGGGCTGCCTCTGAATGTCATCTGTATGAATTTTTCTCCATGAAAAAAGTACAGTGGGAGTTCAAATTTGCTAATAAAGAGAAAATGTCGAGGTGTTAATTAACAGTAGGCGGTATTAATGTGTTTTAAAAGTATGAATTGTGTGGCTAAGGTATGCAGGTGCTAATGCTCAACGGATCAAAGGTCAAATGCGATCCTGTTTTTTAAAGCATCTGACATTTGTGGTTGAGAACCATAAGCAGAAGACTCCAAGCGGAG
Organism: Gymnarchus niloticus; assembly: GCA_009936485.2. NCBI lineage: Eukaryota > Metazoa > Chordata > Actinopteri > Osteoglossiformes > Gymnarchidae > Gymnarchus > Gymnarchus niloticus. The sequence goes on from JAACJT020000001.1 coordinate 16,763,360, forward strand.
ACCTCAGTGGATCGTTGAGTTTTGAGTTGCTTGTGGGTTGACGTGCACCTTAGTGGCGTGCCCCAATCACACACCTTCTCCTGTTGGCCGATTTGAAATGACACGTGAACAAGACCGTGTTTTTTGGGGGGAGACCCGACCCCGAGTTTTTACAGGTCCGGTCTCCAGCATGGATGGCGCTGCCACAATGTATTTTGTTATAATTTGGTAGCCCTGTGGCTTCACCACTGGGGTTGTGGGTTTTATCTTGTCGTTGGCCCTGTGAGTGTGGATATTCTTTCAGATTGTGTTTATGTGTGTGTCTGTGTCCTGTCAGGTATCCCGTGTGTGTGTGTGTGTGTGTGTGTGTGTGTGTTCTGAGTGATATCCCCATTGCCGTCTCTTGCCTGGTTCCCTGCCTTTCCTCGGAAAGGCTTCAGGCATGCTGTGACCCTGTACTAGCTAAGTAGCTGTGGAAGTCAGATGGACCGATTAATCCGTGAGAATGTAGGCTAAATTCTTCACATGCAGTCAAATCGCCATCTCTTTGTCTGTATTGTGACCTTAAGAAGATGATTTCTCTGAATATTTGGCATGACGTACTGGCCACAAGCTCTGAATAAAACTGCATAGTAGTGTTGGGGAGTGCGTAGTCCGGTGTTTAAGCTGCTAATACTGAGGCCAAAGAGATTCTGTATGTCTCTCTAAGCTTAGGGGGCGTACTGCCTCGTAAGGTATAGCACAAAGAAGACTTTGGAACGATGAGGTTGAATACTGTTTCAGGGGAAGGAGAAATGGAAAAAGTCGTTTGAGAGCGGAGCTTTGTCTAGTGTGGTATGTAAAATGTTCTGATTTTGAGTCAGCAGTGGTTAAGGACCAGTGTTTTGTAAAGTACAGATGACAGGGCAGTGACTTGGCTAAGTTTTTGGTTGGCTTCATGTAGGGTTTAGTTTTATTGTTAAATGATTGATAATTCACTTTGATGCTGTATTCAAGGCAAGTTATTCCTGTTATGAAGAATGAAGTGTAATTGCTATTGAGATGAAAAGATTAGCTTTAGGATTGATTTTTTTTTTTTTTTTTTTTTTTTTGATGCCTTAGTAACATTGTGCATGTGGATATTGTAAATTTACATTCTTAAAATATTCCTGTTTTTCTTGTTGAACAGTCTGTAGCTGGTATTGAGGCATTAGTTACTCGCTTCTGGATGCAAGGTTGTTCCAGCGTGAAAGTGAGATATTAGTGGCTAATTAAAATGCCTGGCACAGATTGTCGTTAGCGTTACATGGTCATCGTTAGGTGGCTGAACCATTAAAGTAACACCTGCTGATCTGCCTTCGGCGACACATCGAAATTGCCGGAAGGAGCCGTCCTCTGACCTCCTGAGTGAACAGCACTTTGAATAGCTCCATTAATCAGGGTTATCGTAACATGCCTGGAGGTAGCCAGTCAGCTGTTGGTGAGAACTGGGGAGCCCTCCTCGCACCTTCATGTATGCTTAACCCACCCTCTGAGAGTGGATTCTGGTTTTAAAATGCCCAACGCCTGGTGTGGGGTGGGGTTTAGGCCCACTGTGGTCATCTTCTCTATAAACAATTGTGGGTGATGGTCCCCATGGATAGTTAAGTGGATCCACCTATCCATCCCTTTGCCTGGTAGATAGTTGGCGAACATCTGTCCATTTCAGTCCGTTACACCCTGAACCGGATGCCAGTCCATTGCAGGGCATGAGGCAGGGGTACACCCTGGATGGGGTGCCAGTCTGTCACAGGGCTGGGTAAATTGATATTAGCAGTATTTTATTATTGTTATAATTATTGCAGGAAGGCACGTTTGCTGTTGAGTTTGGCGAGTGAAATCCTAGTTTTTGAGCCAAGTCTTACTCCAATGTGCTTGAGTTAAATTAGCAGGCGTTTGCTTAGTGTGATGTTTTGCATGGTGGGAGGAGCATCAGCAATGCTTCATACACGTGAAGTTTGGTTTGCTTTGTCTCTTTGCAACTTTTTTTTTTTTTATGGGATTAGGACTAAAACATTGGTCTGAAATGAATACTAAAAGTAATGCAGATGTCAGTTCTGTAAGCAGCCGTGTGGATCATGACTTAGGGGTGCTGCTGAGCTTATTTGGCCAGCTCTGGTCTAATTAGAAATGCCTTGATTATTGCCGGAGCGTTGGCTGCATTGTTCTCGTTTTTTCTTTTGTGTTTTCCCCTCTGTGACTCACCCTTCAGTCACTTTTGTAATTTTTATTTTCTTGTCAGCCTGTGGTCTATTATCTTTTAATGTCATTTATCAGAATTAAGAGGGCTCCGGTTATTTGGTTGCATTTCGCCCAGTGACGACCTCCACAGTAATGGGTAGTCGCATGGTTGTTGTAAGTGCTGTGTATTGTCAGGGGTGATACTAAGGTGCCTTGCAGCTGTCGATCTGGTGCCCTGTGCCGCCACCACCACCTTTTCTATTTACTCCTGGTAATGGTCACAATAATTTAAATAAAAAAAACCTGCTGGATTCAGGACATCCCCTCTCACCATGTGGTACAGCAGCGCGGTCTGAGATTGTGATCCCTGTGTGTCTTATGCGTTTTCCCCTGGTGCGGCGTGTGTGTGTGTGTGTGTGTGTGTGTGTGTGTGTGTGTGTGTGTGTGTGTGTGTCCTCCCTAGTTTGGAGAGGAGATGTGTTTTGTGAGTGAATGGCCAAGTGAGAGAGGCTTTGTCTGGGGTGGGAGTGTGTTTGAGGTGTTCGGGGGGGGTGTGTGTGTTTGGCCTGGTAGCTGTGCTCCCTCCATCTCCCGTTGCCTGGAAACTGTAATGCGCAGATTTGTTAGAACATCTGCCACAGCCAGCCCTGCCAAATTTGTGTTGTATAGTAAACACAGATTCACGCTTCCTACTCCAGTAGGGAGGCAGTAAATAGCCGTTTTATTCGCTGCTCATTTGGTGCCTCTCATAGCCATTTGCATTTTGCTCAGACATGCCGAGCCATTCAAGCCGTGGTTCAGGTGAGACTTTCTCAGCTTGTGTTGTGAGAATGACTCCTTGTGATCTGAAAATCAACATCTAGTCTCTCTCGTTGTCTGACAATTGATTTAACCTATCGCTTTAACATTGGCTTTTATTACTTGGAGGATTTATAGCATGCTCAAAATGTCAGTTTGTGTCAAATTTGTGTAGGGATATGCGGTTTTATATTCTGGAATGGTTTTTTTTTTTTTTTTTTTTTGAAGCACGTTTGTGTGTTTCTGATTAGTCTTGGGAGGAGAAAAGTGAGGGTTGGGGAGAGGAATTGAAATCAGTAAACGTGGCACTCTGCAGAAATATTCCTCTGTGTACTAGTATGTTTTTAATAAGTGCAGTTCACTTAACTGGCTTAGGTCACAGAAACGCATCAGCTTTGCGGTGGCTTTGTTTCATGATACTGCCGACCTCCGACCAGAACTGGGAACGTGGGTTTGGTGTCTCACGCTTTCCCAGAGAGGTATCCCTTATTGAACATGGTCATGGAGGGTGCCACCTCACCGCTGAAATCACTCGTGGAGCCGTCATTACTGAGTGAGATGTGCTTTCCGGGATGTTTCACATTCTAAGCCAGGGGAAGTCATGGCTCATCTGTGTGGGGTGATAGTCTTTTATTTTGTTTGCATGCACTTGGAAAGGAAGGAAGTATTTGGACGGTAAAGTCAGTTCCCAAAAAAAAAAAAACAGGAAAAGAACTGCAAAGGCAAGTGTGCACGCGTGTTTTCCGATGATGGCCTCTACTGATTTTTATTTCTCTGCAGTCTATTTGCTCCGTTTAGGTATCTTTTTTTTTGTACTTCTGGGGGGTAGGGGTGTTAGTAAAAACCAGTATTCTGTAGTGGCTTTTCATGATTAAATATGTTCCATTTTATTTAATACAGATGTTCTTCCATATCGGTTTAAGGTTTCTGCCCTGGAATTTGCACACTGATGCCTTTTGCTACATTGTTAATATAGGCCGCTAATTCTTTTAACGGAGATGGTCTGTTTACTGTTTTAATTTCTTTGACCATACCTGTGCAGCTTTAGCACATGGTAGCAGATGTCCAACTGCTGTGGCACTGCATCTTGACTGATGGGGTCCAGTAGTTATTGGAACTAAACAGATGAAGTTGTTGCAAAGAAGTCTACAGAACAATACTTTTATTTTGGTTTGTGGCTTTACCATAAGCTAGAACGCCATTGCTAGATTAACTAGCTGCAGTTTATGGTAAATGGCCATAACTCAGACTAATGATTTAATGCCGGTTCCCCTGTCAGTCTTTTTGGGAATGACTCCTAACAGTAAGTATATGCCTTGGACAACCCCCCCCCCCCCCCCCCCCCCCCCGCCCTGCGTCCGCGCCCCCCCCACCCGACCAGCGGCGGGGGGGGGGGGGGGATGGAGCCCGC
>JAACJT020000001.1:16784764-16830249 GCA_009936485.2 Gymnarchus niloticus
ACCATATCTAACTCTAGTATGATCAGAGGATTCATTGTTGACATTAACAAACTGGTAGCGGTCCGTGAGGTAAGACCAAAGCCAGGACAGGGCCTGCCCTGTAATACCAACAAGGGATTCTAGTTGGTCTAGGAGAATGTCATGGTCAATAGTATCAAATGCTGCACTGAGATCTAAAAGCACCAGCACCAGTTGTGGTGTCTGCTGTTTAGCATAATGTTTATTTTAGTTAATGGAGCATGCTGTTGTATTTACGGTGGATAGGCTGGATGTATGTCTCATGTCGTCATATACAGAATGCACTTTATTCCAGTTCTCATAACCACAGTCCATAGTGAGAAGATAATACTTGTTCACGTACAAGTATCTCTGTGGCTTGGGGGTGCCAAGGTGCCACAGTGGCTGCCAGTTCTGTTGGTGACAGAGTGGAGAAACTGTCGGAGAGAGAGAGGCGCTCAACACCCAAGGACTTGCCTGATTGGTTGTGACCTACTGGCGGTCTTGCTGAAATCTAAGCTCCCCACCGCAATGTTGTATCCTCTAATCTGTTCTGTTTCCAAGAGTTTCATTGCTCAGTGGGTGCAAATGAAGCCACGCAGTTTCTCTGCTGAAATGAGAGCTTGAGAATTTGCAAGTCATACTCAGGCTTTTACTCCACAAAACTTGACATGAGTGAGTTTATCTATCTGATGGTTCTCTAGCAGCAACCATAAAAACCCTAAGAGAACTTTGGCGTGCTGGGCCATTTCGGTCGAGTTGAAGTGACTCTCTTCCCCCTGCCAAACCAATCTTCCAGGTCCAGTTGACGAATACATGCTGCCGTTTGAGGAGGAGATAGGACAACATCCGTCCCTGGAGGATCTGCAGGAAGTTGTTGTCCACAAGAAGATGAGGCCTGTTTTTAAGGACTACTGGTTAAAGCATGCGGTGAGTGGCATTGGCTGATAATGTGAATTAATCAGGAATTATTTAGGGGGTATGTCATGAAATTCACTGACTCTGTAGTAGTATCACTCTTGAGCTTGCATTATGAAATGTAATTTATTACAATTATCTCATAAATTGGTGCTCCCGAGAGGAGGCCTCATACCTGTATGAGGTTATAAAAGAAGTTTGTTGCTATCATTTCATGAATCGTTGATTCTGAGAGGTACTCTGTACCCTGTCACCCCTGAATGTCCTCCCACGGGCCTTCAGGGTCTGGAGCAGATGTGTGAGACCATTGAGGAGTGCTGGGACCACGACGCGGAGGCACGCCTGTCTGCTGGCTGTGTCGAGGAGCGAATCGGCCAGATCAACCGACTGGCAAGTGGCCCTAATTCAGAATGCCTGGTGTCCACGCTCACCTCAGTTACCAATGTGGACTTCCCGCCCAAAGAATCCAGCATCTGAGCTCGCCAGCGGGTCCATTCAGTTGAACAGGAACTGAGTCTCTTCTGTCCAAACTCAGTCTCAGAAAGACAAACACTAATGCAGCTGCTATTTTATCCTGACTTCCATTAGTGTTTTCCTTTTCATTTTTTTGCAGCTTTGAGGGGATGGTTACTGCATCGTTACCAGCTCCGCCTTTGGTTTTTAAAGTAGAGTTGACATCCCACGCACATTCAGGTGCTGACTGTGATTGCTGACAAGGTGCAGGCATTCAGCTCTTTCATTTGTATACATTTTGGATTCTTTTCATTATGTATGGCTTTCTAGACAGGACTACCTGTGACTGGAAAAACCAACCGACCACCTACCATCCTGGACAACACTGAAATGCTGCGACGCGAGTGAGGAACCTTATGACTGTTACGTACGATACCCTTCCTCAAGGGATTATAATTTTCTGTCCTGTTCTTTGAAGGCAAGCGCTTATAATAACGGTACGCATGTCTTTTACGGAACTCACGGGTGTTTTTGGAACACTGGCGTAAAAGGCAGCAGGCTTCTACCTTGCGTTTTCACATCTTGGTAGACTCATGCTTTCCGTTTTTAAGGAGCGGGATGAAAGAATACAGGATGAGGTGGTGTGTGTGGGTTTTTTTTTTTTTAAAAAAAAAAAAAAAAAAACGATACCACATTACCTGGAAGATTAATTACTGGATGTGGAACTTTCTCAGGTAACCAGTCTCGGAGATTGGGGAGTTGGGAGGGGGGTTGATTTGGAACGTCAGTTGTGACGAGTCGTGCGTGAAAAGGAGAAACTTCCACTTGCTCCGGACAAGATCCGTATCGGGTCGGGTTTGGTATCGACATCGTGCTCTTTTGAAGTTCCCGCAAGTAGCGAGGCTAGCTCAGAGTTTTGAAGTTGAAGTCCCCGCAAAGTATGAAATTACAATGGTGAAGGAACGTGTGTGTGTGTGTGTGTGTGTGTGTGTGTGTGTGTGTGTGTGTGTGTGTGTGTGTGTGTGTGTGTGTGTGTGTGAGAGAGAGAGAGATTTGCATTTCAAATAAGGATGTCTGATGATAGGACTTAAAGTTGTCAAATTTTATGTCCAGGTTGCTATATATTTTAATTTATTTTATTGCATTAAATTTTGAATAACTGGATATAAGAAGTGAGGTGGTATTAACAGAGAAGCCGACCTCTGTCTGGGGAGGGGGGGTTGTTTTAGTACATGCTCTTTAATCTCAGGTCCCTTCATGCATTATTATTATTATTATTGTTACGTTAATGTTAAACATTTTTAAACCTCCTATTTACCGGGACCAAACTTGAGTTTCTGTGCGGCCGGTCCTGCGTTGCGGTGAAGTTCTTTTAATGAGGTGGCATGCCGTAAGATCCGGGTAGGGTTTGCGCCATTGAATTTTGGGGGGAGGTGACTCGTTCCCCGTGTGTGTGTGTGTGGGTGGGTGGGTGCGTGATTGTGGGGGGGGGGGGAATAAATAAAAACAATGGTGTTGTCTTAAGTGGCGCAAGAACCCATTTCAATATGCCATAATGTAACAATGAATGTTCGTACTGCTGCTGTTCAACTCGAGGATATTAATATATATTATAATGTGTATTATAATATATATATATATATATTAATGTATGTATGTATTCATTTTTATTGTATAAAACATGCAACTTTCGATAGAGAAAACAAATGCAAACATGCAGAACAGAATCAAGGCTTCCGATGTTAAATAAAACTATCAAAGACAAAAATGTCAAGGGGGGAAAAACTAAAATAGTCCATGACCACAGACCACCTCAAACCAGAAGTACCTCAGATTTTTCTATGTATATTGATTCTGTTAAGTATCGTTGTGCTGTCTTATAGCTACATTTTAGCATCTGAATTCCATGGTTAGGTTAGAGTTTTGAGGAAATGTCTGATCCTTTAGCAAGAGCTACCGTGCTATGCTGTATCAACTGAAATCATCATGTAAATACCGATGTATGGTTGTGTAATTTTTGCCTTTAATGTGGTACCTGGGCATTACTGACATTTTTTTTGTATTGGCTATTCCAGTGGTTTTGTTTTTGTGTTAATGGGACATTTAACCTTTTTGGTTGGAATTTGTCACGGTGAAATTCAGATTTGTTTTTAATCATTGCTTACAATATTTTTTTTCTCTTGTCAGGCGCGTATGTGAAGACAAGATCTAAAATACAAATCTAAGCATACATGTTCAGCTGCAGCCATGTTTAATTTTTATTATTTTGGGGCATATCTTTTAGCTTTGGATCTTTTTTTTTTTTTTTATTTAACCGTCCCCAAGTGCAATGGTGTATTTCATTCAAAAGGTTAATGGCTGGTTTTATAAAGTTAGAGGAAGGTTAACTGTCCCTCCTTCTTTTTATTTCCTTGTGACTGTACATCTTTCAGTTACTTCGTGATGGCTAAAAGAGAAATCACAGCAGTTGCTTTCCCTTCCAAAACTCCTCTCCTTCCAAGAGCTTTAAGTTGCATTTCACGGTACCATGTCTTATCCTAAGGTTTCGCTTCTCTCTCGCCAATGTTTGATGCTACGAAATAATGTGAAATCAACCACGGTCGTTATTACGGTGTTTCTTGGCCCCTTTTGTGTCGCTGGGACTCTGGGCTGCCCTTTTTTTTTTTTTTTTTTGTCGTCTTGAATCCCTTGTATGTCCCACTCAACTAGAGGGCATTAACTCATTTTGGATGCGCTTCAGCTGCATATTCATAGTGTGTAGTTCAAAAAAGCTTTGGAGTAATTTTGAGTTTGCCATTTTCTATGTAGCTTTATTAACATGAACTACTCTTCAGTAATTTTTAAAGACGGTGAGACGAGAATAAACACGAAGGTGAATTTGAAAGTTTCTCAGGCAGTTTGAGCAATGAATTGGCTATTATCTTGGTTTTCTGGCACTTATTTCTTAAAGGCCGTGTCTGTACATGATTTCGTTTTTTTTTTTTTTTTTTTCCTGGGATAAGGAGGTGGTGTAAGACCATGTAGCAAGCAATATCAGCAGCAATATTATGTGGAATTTCAGGTGCAATCTGGTCGAGCTCCCAGGTACCGCAATTGGCCAAACAGTAGCCAATCAGTCAAGTTTATTCAATTTAAGATGTGCCATGTTGTCACAGGTAAACCTAGTACTTTCTCAGGTTCCATCTAGTTAATCAACACAATGTGGAACATTTTGATACCCTCCAATGAATGTGTTAAAATAAGATTACCAAAGTGCATCTTGTATTCACCCTCCCACCCAAAAGATTCATTTTTGATTTTTATATGCTGTAGGCTAGCTAATACCAGCGTGCGCGCGCACACACACACACACACACGTTTTTAAAAATTAGCTGTGGACAATCCCCCCTGATTCTGTAGGGATGGCTAAGTACACCAAAATGAGCATGACAAGACTTCCATTTTGCTCTACCCTGAAAAATGTGTGTCTGGGAATTTAATTAAAATGGTAATTGCCACTGATATTCAGCAAGTCCAGTTGCGTGTAAATTTTGCTTCTATTCAAAACTATATTAGGAAGCAAAGTTTGAGTTTTGGAGCCTAAAAAGATTTCCAGGAACTCCTGTTAAACCAGTGCTTTGTCTACAGAAGTTTGATATTCAGACAAATGTGAGCTTTTAATTTTGAGGTTTTTCTCCATTTCTCAAATACAAGGAGATGGTTTTACCAGTATTATTCAGAGGAGCAAATATGCTGTGTCAATAGGTCTTACTGGGTGTGTGACTTCATTTTCTTAAGGCCGTGTTGAGTCTGTCAAATTGTATAAATGGCCAGGGCAGGTACTTCCCAACCTTTTTTTTTTTTTTTTAGCTTCCTCCTTACATTTATATACATATTAGCTTTAAATATGTGTTGTCAGTAGAATAAGGGGAGGTCATTTAGATTCACCATGACAAAGAGTCCAAGAAAGTAACTTATCAGTAGCGTATACGAAGAGTACGGTCATTGGACAAGATGCATTCAGATTTTGTGCCTTTATTTTTTCCTTAATCTTGTTAAAGTAACTGCTGTGAATCTTTTTTTGGTGACTGTCAAAGCTTACAAATGCCTAGAGTGAGAAGTAACCAGCAGTAATTCTGGGTGCAGCCTCAGATCCAAGTGTTTCAGGAACCAATTACCTCAAACTTCACGTGGAAAGTGTTGTGAGCTGGGTTGTTCTTGTTTCTAGGAAACGATAAACACAAACGGGAAACCTCTTTGTACTGGTGTAACATGTATACATGCACCCCTTGACAAATATGTGAATCAACCCCCCCCCTCCTTTTTTGTCCTCCCAACTTCTTATTGAATGCAAGAGCTGATGAGTGTTACTGTGTAGCAGAACTTGCTTCCATGTTCTGTTTCAATAAATGTTGCAAAATTCACTGCCCCCCCCCCCCCCCAAAAGTAGGAAGCCACTAGTATCATGGTCAAGGATTATACAGAGCTTGTTGGTTTTAATTCTACTTTGGACCCTGTTTTACTATAAGGCAAGAAGTTATTTTTCTATTTTTAAATAGCTATTCAATACATAAAGCAATGTTTCATCTAAACAGTTTAAACAGCAGTTTCTCAAACTCTACTCCAACCCCATGGGTTTGAATAGAAATAGTTGACTTGTAATTTTACAGGAAACTTTGCATTGCAAATTTCTGTTGCCACAAGATATAAATTTATACTAGATGACTAAGGCCCCTGCCATTTAATCCTCCCTTAATTGGATCTTCGAAGCTCTAAATCAGTTTCTATTTTAATATCGACTTTAGTTGTAGTTGGTGATGTTCAGATGAGGGTTGCTATCGAGTTAGATTGGCCTCGATTTACAATGATAAAATGGACTTAGAAATCCACTATTGTTGGACATATCTGGCAGACAGAGCCTGAATTTAGTGTACCTATATGGTTTACAGGGGGGAAAAAAGCCTGAGGAACTAACAGTGTGCAGGTTTGAGTTGCCCACAGAGTCTGTCGCTTTAGTGTTCTGACCCGGTCTTCCAAGGAAATGGATTCTTTTATTGCCACTGATTAACACAGTCAACATTTCTAGTTCCTTGTGGGGAAAGACCATCTGGTGGTCCCTTCACCACCACCCCCCCCCAATCCTGAGAAGAACTACTGCGGGCAGCCTTGCATATGAAAATCAAGAGGATGGGGTACAAAAAAATGGGTTTCTTTTTATTTTAATCTGTCAAGAGGTGATATTTAAGTGCTGTTTCTATACCAGTATATGTGAAATGTAAATGTTATAGGTCATGTTTTATTGTAGCTAAAATGTAGGTAGAGCAGCGATGACTTGTACTACTGATTTTAACACATACCTAAGGCAAACCATTCTGTAAAAGAAACTATATCCCAAGTTGAACTTGTTGCTGTAATCCCCACTTTTTGACGGAACAGTATGTTGAAAAATGTATGTGAAAACCCAACGATGCGTCATGAAATGAGAATTTGTATTTCCCGGCGATCATTGTAACATAGATCATTAATTTGCAGTGGATTGTTAATTTTTAACGTGGTAATTTTAGAGCCGAGTATCCAGCGTTTGAATTAGACTTGCTGAGTCGTTGGGGTGTGGTTGTTCTACACTGCACTTGGTGCCAGAATAAACCTGTATGAATGTAGTATTTGTCCAGTGTGAAACAACTACGCCCCAAGCTGTTAGGAGACAACAAACACTAGATATGATTTATTTCAAGTTTTATCTTTTTCTATTTGAAAAATAAAATACTGAAAACTATTGACACTGCTGTCTAGTCTCTCTCTCTCTCTCTCTCTCTCTCTCTCTCTCTCTCTCTCTCTCTCTCTCTCTCTCTCTCTCTCTCATATATATATGAATTTTGGTGAACCTTGCCGGAATACCCAGGACTCTGCTTATCATGGAAGAGTTGAGGTGAAATCAAGTACACTTATTAAATGTTAATTGCTATGACTTAATGCCAAGCTGCATTGATCTGCTAGTGCAGTCATGGAATGAATACTCTGGTTAGGTAATACCTGACCTTCACCTTTCAGGGCTTCAATGTCTTGCAATTTTAACGCTACTTTTGATTTTCAGTGGCATGTGATTTCCCTGATGGTGGACAGGAAATGTAAGAACTGGTCTCGTTCATCTGTTTTCTCTCTTCGTTCACATTCTGGGACTATGGAGGGATCTGCACATATGAAGGGTTGCATTCATGCCATCTTATTGCATGGTGCCCTCCATCTGTCAGTCGTTTAAATGTCTTTAGTAACTTCTGAATACTGCATTTAAGCTTTTTCACTCATGCCAAGCCCATATAGCCAAAGTTGCTCGCTGAACATGCACTTGTGTTACTAGAAGCTCATCCCAGGTACCTTTTAAAGCTGCACTGTACTTTGCTGCCTCAGTTGGCAAGCGAAAGCGGTCCTGTGCCTGCTTTAAGAGCTTTGCTTCGTTCCTAATCGTGGCCTTCAGATGTGAGTTTATTGGGCAGGAAAACTTGGCTTCTTGTCACGTTACTTAATCTGGTGTCAGAGGGGGCTTGACTGCTGTCACTCAAGCCTGTGAACGGTTTTGGAGGTGAAATCTGGGTTCACACGTGTTGCTATCCTTTTTATATGCGTGAACCGCTCAGAACATTTGCTCTCTTTGTATTTCCATGGACATCTTAAATGGCTTGCCTAAAACAAGTGTATCGTGATAATTTTTTTTTTTTTTTTTTAAATTCTGATCTAAGAGAGCAAAGGGGTTGAAAACCTGACAATTCATTTTATGTTGCTTTTGAATGATATGGTCAAAATCTACTTTTTTTTTCCTGTGATTTTAGATACCTCAAGTCATACAAATAACCTTTTAATATCAAAATGAAGCTTCATTTGCATGCACTGCACACTAGAGGCTATGCAGTGATGTATGTGCTCAGATTTGGTTTACTTTCAGCCTCAGAGGTAGTGACTGTGGTTATGTTTTAGTAATTGACTTTTTTTTTTTTTTTTTTTTTATTTTAAACACGCTCTTTTCCAGTAAGTTGTAGTGAAATAACATCCACTTTTCACCTGGTTGGTACCTAATGAGGGGGGGCTCAGTGATTCACACACTGCTGCTTTGCACCTCCAGGTTTGCAGGTTTGAATCTAAATGTTTACATGTTGTTTTAGGTGCTTAATGGTGGTCACTATGAATGTCAGAAATGCATTAATTTTCTAGTTTTGGATTCTAGTGTTTGCAATGATGTAATATTTTAGCACAAGCATTAAGCCTACATAGATGTAAAATTCGAGAACACTAGAAAATTGGTCTGGGACTGGCAGTGGTCATTTGGGACTGGGGCCTTGCTAATTCTACCTCACCAATCAGGTGCCTGCCAAAGTCTTCCCTGGTGGGAGAGTGTCCACCACCGTATATCTGTGCAGCATCTGTACTCCACAAGGCTGTTGACTTCTTAACGTGGATCCTGTAGGAGGTGAGTAGCTTCAAGGTCATCCAGAAATATCACCTGTGGTGCAAAGGAAGCTTTTTTTTTTTTTTTCTACGTAGTACTGGATATACGAGAACTCCAACGGATAAGTCGTTTGAAGATTCCCCCCTTTTCCGGAAGCATTAGTAATTTGATAGCCTATTAGAATTCTGAGGCTCAGCTGCCTTTGATGAATTTCACTATAGTTCTGAAATGCATATATGCGTTTTGACTCAGTGATTATACTCTTAATCCAATAAACGAAGAGTCATTCCACAAGGTTTTTCTTGAGCGAATGTTTTACGTGAACTAATTCGTTGTTCAATTCCCGAGCGAGATACCCTCTTTCGCCATCTACTGGTGTGGTGATATACAAAAATCTGGAAGTGAGAGGATCACAAATATGTTGGTCAACTCTAACGCATAAAATGTATACAAGAAACAAAATATAAATGCCTAATTATTATCTATTAATGTTGCGCAATAATGCGTTTTGAACACATTTTAATGCAATCTTATTAAACATAAAAGATGTGGTGCTCCAGACAGGCAAAAACATCTAGGTAGTACATTTCGGAAGAAGTGACAGAATAAGCTATTCTGAGGAGATTTTTAGCTGAGCGCACTGAAAAGAATCGTGATTTCCATAGATCTGCATTTGCCAGCCGGCGATCTGTGACGTCATTCACGTTGCTGCCGCATGAGGGCGACGGCCGTCGCAGCGGCGGCATGCGTTGCCTTCGATGGTGGCCGAAAGCGGAAGAGCGGCTTGGTGGACGCAGACTCGGCCGGGGTCCGACATGAGAGTTCGTGCTCTCTTCTCTCTCCGCTTCCTTGGCGGGTTTGTGTGTGGGGCTGCCGTGAGCACCGCGACGTCAGTCGGCGTGATGCGGGTTTACAGGCAGGAGGATCCGAAGTTTAATCCAGGTGGTGTGATGCAAGCTGAATCCCCGCCTGTCTAGTGGAACTGACCTGCTCTGGCCATGTGGATACACGTATTGACAAGCCGGGTTATTATCTATGCATAGGTCATTAACTGTTCTTTCATATGAGCCGGCAGTCATGTTTCGAAAAATGCCATTCATGAACAATCAGAAATCAGTCTGTAGTGTTGAGTGTAAAATCTGAAAGGCGGTCTTTTCACGTTGACTACTTTGTGAGGGTGCGTAATCACTTTCTAACCTTGGTAGTGCTAGATGGAGTTCATTCGTATCTTTAATGGTTCGTCATTTTTTTTTTCAGGTTTTTATCGCCTGTTTATGTCGGTAAACACTCGCACACTGCTATGATAAAGCGTGAATTCAGTATGCGTTAAAGCCAGGGAAATGGGTAGCTATTGGTAAAGGTAAAATTACGATGACCAAGCGCATTTAAAATGCATTTTATTACTTTCAATCTAATTTGAAGGCGAGTTGGAAAAACTGGTCTGTTGACTAAGTTTTTCTTTTTTTTGTTCTCTTTCCCCTCCTATCCTCACTCTGGACTTCACCCCACGTAAACAGATGATGTACCCCAGAAAGATGTGGCACGATATGGCTTTCCTGTAACAGGAGCTGAAATAAGATACTACGCCAACCACGTGTTGTCATATGACCAGGTGAAAAAGACGCCAAGATGGGTGGCCGAGCATCTGTCAAATGCTAAATTACTAGGTAAGTAAAACTGCAATAAATAGTGGGTACAAGACAATAGGGCTGTGCTTTTGATGTCACACATTATTTGAAGTTAGGTGTATTGTCTCCCCGTCCCTCCATCTGTTCTAAAACCACTGCACAAAGAAGTGGAGATTGGAGGAAACTGTCCCAAGGTGTGTGGTTTTTTTTTTTTTTTTAATAATCCTCTAGGAAGTGCTGAGAGGAGGCACTGTAAATTCCGGCCTGACCCTGCCGTGCCAGAGCTGTTCACTGCCCACAACGAGGACTACTTGGGAAGCGGTTGGTCCCGGGGTCACATGGCCCCGGCCGGAGACAATAAGTTCTCGGAGGTATTCTGGAATGTTCTGTCTGCCCCATGACTCTACTGTCTGAAATGGTTCTGAAGTGGTTTCCCAGTGTCAGATCAAACAGCAGTGAGACTGTTTGTAAAGTATCTTTACATGACTATTTTATCTCGCAAATATTTTTCTTGTTTTAACAGCACGCAATGGCTGAGACCTTTTATCTCTCAAATATCGTGCCACAGAATTATGAGAATAATGCTGGTTTCTGGAACAGGTGAATCCTTTTTAATACCTGTTGTGACGTTTTCTAAAATGCAGCATTACTTTGGCTTTCTCCTGACTTCATTGTTCCTCCTTGCAGGTTTGAAATGTACTGCAGGAACCTAACAGAAAAGTTTGAAGATGTTTGGGTTATTTCGGGACCTCTGACGCTACCTGAAACAGGGGCCGATGGAAAAAAATCAGTCTCGTACAAGGTGATGGACGTGCTGTTGTCCCTTAGATCCTTAAATGAGAGCTTACCCGCTGAAATGTCTGCTGTTTTGTCTTAGGCAAATGTCTGTCAGTTTTAGTCCAGTATAAATCATTTAGTTAATTTTGAATTTCCCAGGCCAGTACTCTGGTATTATTAGGTTACCCCCACAGTCTCCACTTATTTACTTATAGACCTGTCTAACTAGTTACTTTTATCTGATGTTGAATAGCATGTTATCACCTGCTGTACAGTAGGTGGCAGTACAGACCTGACATCGTGAATGAACCTGAGATAACTGGGGGGGCCTTATTTTTAATGGGAGATATTGTAGTACTGCCTTCTGAATTCTTATCACTCCATATATAATCTGCCTGATTGTTAATTCTGGAGCAGCATGGGCTGTAAATACCTTGCTTTATATATGAACATCTGAAGTACGTAAGGGTAATACAGGGTGAAGCTTATTGCCTCCCTTAGACTGTAGCACATATCAGCAAACACATGAAGTGGGCAGCTTTGCCTGCTCAGATTGTCACTACTTTTCTGTAAGTCAACGTGAAATTGTAAAAGTAGCACAAGAACCTGAAATGATTCCTTTCAGGTGGGCAGAAAAAAGAGAGAGAGCAGTTTGGGGTGGAGTTTAAATTTACATGAGTAACAAGTAGTAGTTTAAAGCCAGTTATTTGTTTTAATGAATTAAAAATGCTTTTGTTTACATGAAATAATTCTCCAGTTTGTGGGTCAGTTCTTGTAGTTTGCCTTGCAATACAGTAGGTGGCAATGTTGCCTTGGAAATGTGAAAGGACTTTTGATTCAAACATTGTTTGACTGTACAGATGAAGCACAGTTTGTTTTGGGTGAGATGCTGACTAATTCCATCCCATGATGGTTGGCTATGTGTGGCAGTCACTGAATTCTTCGCTGTTTCTTGGGCCAATGCGGGAGAAGGAGAAAACGCCATGTGCCCGATAGCTGCCTTCTAGTGTCACTCATCACTCGCTGGATGCCGGTGTTTCTCTGAAATCACGTGGCCCTTGGCGTTCACAGCCGCACAGAGGGCCCCTCTCCCGGCGTTCCTAAATCGGTTTAGCATGACTGCAAACAGTAGGGGCCTACCAGGCCATTATCTTCTGAGGGACCGAAGCCTGGCGGGGACATAAGGTTCATAGCTGTGCTTCCGGTGTTTCCACAGCATAGGGTGCTCTTTTCAGACCCCCAGGGCCACTGTAGTGGGGCCATTAAAAATTAATGTAATTTAATGTACTGAACTTTTTTGCATATAAAATGCTAAGTGGAATCTGATTCTTTACGACGTTTAGAAATTTTTGTTGCAGTTTATAGCGAATGTATGATATTTTGATATTCTTCTATTTTGTGTGATCTTTCAGAGGCAAGCAGCTTTCTGTGTCTCCCTGATTTGATTAGTAGCTGTCTCTGCATTCATTTCTATGTACGACTCACTCAGCAAAATCGCTATGGATGTGACAGCGGGGACAGGATTGTTAGAAAGATTCTGTGCCAAACTGGTGATCATGTCAAAGAAGGCAGGCACTTATTTTTCTGTGTCCTTATGTAACTGGCGCTTCTGGTGTTCTGGTTTGTCTCAGGTTGCTAGGGAGCATGCATTCGGCCACCAGTGTTTGACAGTGAGTTTCTGTTTTTAGGTGCCTGTCTTATGGAGGGGGGGTGGGGGACAAAACATTCTGGAGTGTTTGGTCACTCCCAGCTCATGGTGGGCAAGTAAGACAAAATTGTAGTTTAAAAGTCACTTTTAAAGAAAATCTGGTGCAGTGTAAAATGCACAATAATTGTTGTGACAGATATTTGATTAAAGTTACCACACTGTAACATTCACTGGTGAACTGCATGCCTTTAGGTGTAGTTGGGATTACAACCAAATATTTTCCATCACCTACTTTTTAATTTTTTTTTGTGCATACTGTCCAGGTAAGCTTTTCAAAAACAGATCTTGTTGACAGTAAACAACAAATGAAAGTAATCTGCTGGCAACACTTGTGATACTAATGGCAGTTAGCTGCACCAAAACATGAATGTTATTTAATCTATGGATGTGTAAGAAACAATGTAGTTAACAGACCTGGATTTTCAGGGCTGTAACTTATTCACATTTGTGAAGTTCTGTGTGTGACTCCTTTGGGCAGCTTATCGGAAAGCACGACGTGGCTGTCCCCACCCACCTCTACAAAGTCATCCTCGCTCAGAAGACTCCGACATCTCAGACTCTGGCCTTGGGGGTGTTTGTTGTCCCGAACCAGCCAATCGGCTTTGATCGGCCCCTGACTGAGTTCCAGGTGAGCCTTACGGACCTGGAGAAGTTGAGCGGGCTTACGTTTTTCCCCGAAGCGGAACTGGCGGGCCTTCAGAACCTCTGCGAGGTGGACTCCTGCAGGCTGCTGGACTTCAGGGAGTTCACCCTGTACATCACGGGCCGCAAGGTGAAGAGCGCCGGGTCCACGGCGAAGCTGGAGAAGTCCATGTCGGCGCTGAGGGAGGCTGGCATCGCTCCGGATGACTACCTGCTCAGGCTCTACAAAAACAAGAGAGAAGAACTTCATGCCAAGGAAGCTGCAGAAGGCAAGAAGAAATGATGTGGAGAACGGGTGATAGGTCCATTCTGGTACCCAACTGAAGACTTTCATATTGGACAGAAGCTCCGAGTGTCTGCGATGAGGTTTAAATTGGACCAAAGTTTACTTTTTTTTTTTTTTTTTTTTTTTTTTAGGGGATGACTTTGATGGCTTAGGGCTTCAAGGTTTGTGGATTTCCTCCTTTGACCAAAAAGTACGGGGTTAGGTGAACTGGTCGTGCTAAACCGCTAATAGTATGTTATTCTGCTTTTGGCTGATGTCAAAGTTATGGTGTCTCTGGATTCCTACACTGTGCTTCCTGGGTTAGCCTTCTTGGCCTTCACAAACCTGTGCTAGGTAAATGGTTATGGGAGGTGGGTGAACTCTTTTATATTAGGAAAGTTGTCTTATCTTTATCACATGACTGTTGTACTTTTTTTTTTTTTTTTGCTACACGTCTCAATTATGGTTTAGATCTCTTCAGCAGAATTTTTGTATGACGTAAAAATGTGATTAGACAGCCGTATTTTTAAAGGTGATGAGGTGATTTTTTTTTTTTTGTTCCGAAAATGTAACTAAGGATTTAAAAAATGCTTTGCTAACCCATCCCCAAATCAGATTTTAATTTCCAAGCGTTTTTTTTCCCTCTTCATCAGTCTTTTCTTTGCCCTGACATGTCCAGACCTGGTGGCATCATTGTGAAATACCAAAGCCACCTCAGCTAGCTTTCTCCATCCAGAGGAACAGGTTTCTACTTAGTGGATCTCCAAAGTCCTCAGACTGTCAGGTAGACTGAGGCTGGGCGTCATTTGTGCTTTCAGTAGGGATCTTGGACTAGAAGTAGTATACCTGTTACTCTAGGCCAGGGTGCCTATAGACTTAATATCCTAAAAATATTTCAAAAGGCAAATTATCAAGACATAGACCCTTTTGTAAAGACTCAGTCTTCCTATATTTTGATAGTGTCTCTGAGTCTCAGTAATGTAACTTCAGTGACCGTGCTTTGCTGCCAACAGTGAACTATAGGGGAAAGTATTTGAGACGCCATGTTAGATCTCAGGGCTGGCTGTCTGCTCTGGGCTCCAAGTCCTCACGTTTTGAGATAAAAGGTAAAGGTCCCCTTCACCATAGAGTGCCCGGCTTTTATAAAGGGAGGCCTCTTTATAGCCGTGAATGCATTGGGAGAATCTTATGACAGCAACTTTTGGACCAGTACAACTGACTTATTTGACCTTCCTTGATACCTCTGAAGCTTCATTTGAAATTGCTCAGGATCTAATATGATTGGCTGGGCATGGATAACTTTGGTGGATCTGCACCACTCATTCCAAATTATTGACCCATGCACCTCATCCACTCCAGCAGGCCCGCCATTGAAAGCACAGAACCAGCCCTTAATTCCTGCTGGTGACCTCCATGTTGCAAGTCCAGCTTGCCACCGGCAAATTTGAGACCGTTGAACCCTATGGAAATATTTCTAATTGAGAAGTATCTGATTAATCTGTAGGAGGTCATTAAATCTGGCCCCTTTAAAATGAGTTGTCTCCTCCCCCACCCCTGCCCTCCAGCTCTACAACAGCTAAGTGTTTTTAATGCTCGAGGGTATCCACACCACTGAAAGGACAATCGAAACTCCATTGGCCCAAAGAAATTGTTCTCAGCTCGCCCCCTTGGTAGGTAATCAGTATGCGTGTTCATCGGAGGACGTCGTGCTTGCGCAGAAGCCAGCGGAGAGCAGAAAGTTGCTGTGGACCAGATCCTCCAGCCGAAGATGACTCAATAGGTGTCGCATACAGGCCCAGTGAACCCTTCTGTGTCCTCGTGCTGTGTAACTGTTCTCATCCCTTCAGGTTAGCCAGCTCAGCTCTGAACCCTGATCTGGGTTAGCTAGCTTCACGACTAATGTTTAACTCGGTCTGCAATGTCCAGCTGATTGAACCCTTTTTGATTTACATTTTTTTCATAGTAAACTACTACACACTACCTTTTGTAAAACATATTCAGGCTCACTCTGTACCATTTTACTATGAAATGACAAAATCGTGTGAAGTTAAAATTGAATCAGAATTTTAAAAAATTTAAAATCATGGTTGAAATTTATTGTTGTGGATAAAATGCCAGCCCTTTCCAGAGCCCACGCTCTCACAAAGGGGACTCTGGAGACACAATCCCCTTAAACAGCGTCTTTGGACAGCAGACAGGAAAATGGAGTATCCTTGTGAGCTTGGGGAGAACTTTCCGACTCCCAGAATTCATAGCTGGGGAAAATGAATACCCAAGCCTCTGGAGGTGAGGGGATGCAGTGCCACCAGCCCTAGCTTGTTCGACTGCTCCACTTTCCCTCTGCCCTTCCTGTGTACCATTTCAATGAAACCAAAACATGTATATTCTAGTGTAAATCTTACACTCATATCACAGTAGAGAAGTTTGGGGGGGGCGGGTGTTGAGTTTCTTGGTTGTTGTTCTTAACTCTTCACCACGGTTGCAGGTTCGTGTGTTTCTCTTATCACGTTAAATACTGAAATTTTGCTGCTTTATTAATTCCATCTGAACTACTGTGATACCTTAAAAGGTACTGGCTACTATTTTGTTACCTTTCAGCACCTGTCCCTCAAAACACCCTGCTCAAGTTTGGGAAAAAAAAAGCCACCTCTTGTATGTAAACTCATTGATTTTTTTTTTGTATTGGTTACTGTTTGAGGCCATGTGCAGTAAACCATGCTGTTGTTTTCATGTGATGCCCTATGTTTCCAGTGCTTAACCTTTATTAGTAGAAGCATAAACATTTGCACCAATCTTCTGGATGGTCCTTTTAATCAAACGTGACTCCTTGTCAAATTGTGCTGCTTAATTCTCGCATGGAACTTCTGATCAACCCCGGAAAACAGATGGGCGGGCTAGAGAGAAAATCCACCAATCGTGTGTGTGTGTGTGTGTGTGTGTGGGTGGGTGGTGGGGGGGGGGTTGTCAGAGGAATTATGAATAGGGAGCGTTGGATAAAGCAGGTTAGGTCAAGCTGTAGAGAGACGCCATGCCAAGACATTGGACAGACTGAGGCATGAAGAGTGCAGCAGGTGTAGCCTAAATTAACACCTGCAATTGATGGGCAGTAGGACCTGCCCTTTCATTTTTTTTTTTTTTTTTTTTTAGTTGTCCCTCCCCATTTGCCCAAAAAGGAAAGGAAAGAATAAGGACAGTTTGCACCAGCCTGACTCATGAGGCGTCCTTTTTGAAAAATATGCTTTTCATTGTTTGACCGCTGTTAAAACATGGCTAATTTGTCATAGTACAGCACTGCTGACCAAGAAATAAAAAAAAAAAAAAAAAAAAATGTTTCCCACCTTCAGGCAATCTTCTGGAAATGCCATCTAGAAGAGTTTTTTCTTTATACTTCAGCAGTTGTTCAACAAACCAGGTGTGTCCTATATCACTACTAGGTGGCTATTAAGACACACAACTTCTGCCGAAATTATAGCTACGTATTTGTGGCTGCTTGAAATGTGAAATAGCTTCACGTTTTTAGAGATTTTTGTAGCTATACTCATGGGGAACTGATGTGCCTGAACTCTCAGCATCCGTTTTAAGGGAATGCATGAAATTCTCACGTTTGTATAGACTGTCACTTCATCCATCCATCCATCCATCCTGGAATGGCTCATTCAGTGCAGTGCTGCAGGGGACACTGGAACCTATTCCAGGTAGCATAAGGCAGTGGATGTGGGACACAGACACAGTGTGGAGTGGATGTGTACCCCACCCTCAATATGCGAGGCAGGAGTGCCACGTGTCCCCATGCTGAATTAGTTCCTTAACCACGGAAATTCAGATTTGCACAATAGTTAAGTCCTGTATTAACACACCCTCTGTTCTGAGGTTTATGTCTTCGGCTCCTGTACCACACAATCCAGTTTTTTGTTGTCTTGCTCCAGTAGGAGGTGGAAAGACGCTTTCCCCTGCCAGTAGTTCCTCTTCTCTTCTGGTGGTAATGGAATTGTTGTTATGTGAAGTAAAATGGTGGCCCTTTTTCATTGGTGAATATATTTCCTTTCATTCTTCCCCTTTATTGTACCCTGGTTGTCAGCCTGAAGTACCTTATTTAATAACTCTTTGCTTCACTTTCTCACAGGTTCAATGGAACTGTATTGGCACTAAGTTCTCACCTACTTTTTTCGACTGACACCTGAGCCACCACCGATGATTTGTAAAACTTTTTAATTTTGAATATTACTAGACCCAGACTGGATTCATGTCAACAAGTAAACATCTTTGGTGAATTGGTGTTTGAAAATTCCTCCGTGCAGGTGCGCCCTGCGATGGAGTGGCGTCCCGTCCGAGGTGTCCCCTGCCTCATTCCCAAGCTCCAGGTGTACAGTGACTGTGTACTGAAGAGCAGTATAAAAGATAGATGCGTTTCTTCAAGCTTGAAGCAGATACTCCTGAAAGCACCCCACTTTTGCTTTGCACAACTTGCTCTATTTTTTTAAATGGAAACCTTTCCTATCAGCATTTGAGATTGAAGTAGATCACACATACGGGATTGCTTCTGCCTACTCCAATTAAGGTTTTAAGAGTCCGCTCTCTTGTGGTGTTCTACCTGCACGTAGTTTTGTCACTTCGATGTGATGAAAAGAAGGCTGTACAGGCTTTTCCATTACGGCGACCAGTCTGGGACCAGTTTTTCTGTTGTAAGTGAACGTCTGGGGGGAAAAAAAACTGCTTGTGTTGCTACCAATTAAATATGTTAATGAAATGAACAACTAAAATAGGAGGGCTGGGGGGGTCCCCCTCTCCCTTGCGCGCCCCCTCAAATAACCTTTGGTGCTGATGACTCAAGGGGGCTACGGCTATATGCAACACAGTACATTGCACACAGCTATATGTATTTGGGGCCCAGAATTCCTAGCTATGACCCAGCTTACATTCTACCTGGCTCGTTCTTGGGCTGTACCTCAGTCAGTTGTGACTCGCAGCTCTTAGGTTCTTGAATCAGTGATAGTAAAGCTATAGACTGTCTATGCAGGTTGTACATGTAAAACCCGTATCATAAAATATTCCCCAAATGAACGGTTTGTATGCTGTTAAGAAATATCCTGAAAAATTTGGCAATGATAATATCAGAAATAGTAATGAGGTTTCAGTATTTACTCTGTCATGTAAATTCGGAAAGGCAATTTTAACTTGGAAAAGTGGCTGAAATTTATATTTGGGGCAAAATCAGGCTGACTTCTAGCAATGACTGGTCCCATGAGACCTCACCTAAAGGTCTGTGGTTATTAAAGGTGAAATGCCAAGGACTAGTATGCGAAAATCCTTATGGCAGCTGTTGTGATAAGTAATGTAGTTGCCAGTCCAGTCGGTGGCGCTAATGAGTGCGTTATCTGCAGTTTACACCCAAGTTGATCGTTGGTGATAACCCTCTTGTTAACTTGTAAATAAGAACTTAAGAAAATTAAATAAATAAATTGATGGTAGTCAAACTTATTCAATTCTGCAATCAATGCAGCAGCTATTTATTAAATGTCAAGGTGTGTTTAATTTAGCAAGAGTTGGCCATTGTGAAATTGTTGCTCCTTCTGTAAAATAGTTTATTATGAGCAAAGAGTGTGGTCATTGAGGCACTAGAGAAACCAGGTTACACATGTATCTCATAGATATTGAATTAGTTCAAAATTGTTTGCCAATACCTTTTCAGAAATTGTAAACTACCAGAAGAGGATGGACATTCGGTGGGTACTTCTGCAGCCGGTCAATAACAAGGCTTTATTTAATGCCTTCTGTGATGTTGGACTGTGGATCTATGGAATAACGACGTCATGCAGACAGCAGTCAGATTTGATGTTTCAAAACTGATTTTTTTTTTTTTTAACCATGTCTCTTAGAATGTAGCTTATATGTTCCTGTCAGATCCTCAGTGTGACTTACATTTAATGGTGTACAGAGCAAACGGTCAAAGACATAAAGAGAACCAGAATTTCCTCATATCCTTGTATATTTGCTGGATGATAATGACAATGACAGCAGTAGTAATTATAATACTAAGTACTATTATTCAGTCTTTTCTGTGGACTGGTTAATGTGTATTCATTTACTATTTGCATGCACGGGAGGGTGTCCTACTAGACTGCCAGCATTAGCTGAGGCTCTCTAATCTGCAGTCTTTGCTGCGATGTTGTACAGTGTTTCATAGAGAGCTCTATGTTTCACATGACCTGAATCACAGCTTTACAGTGATGACATTTGCATGGTGACACACTGCCCCCAGCACCTCTTCGACATCTCGAGACATGCAGAGGGATTCACCTTCCCCGCACTTCGGTGGCCACATGCTTTTCCTCTGGGTCACCCCGGAGACCTCATCATCAGCTACGCTGCCATGGTAACCCTGGCACAGCAAACACCGGTCTCCTGGGTTGTGACACATGTGGGGAGCCAGAGGAGAGGAGGAAACACTTGTGCGGGTTACGGAGGCACATGTCGATCATCGTCAAGCATCAGTGCTCTCGGTCGCATTTTGACAGGCTGCACTTTTGAACATGTGATCCTCCACCAGATCCCCGAATTTGTGATTCAGCAGTAGTCCATTCTAAGCAGCTGCATCATGTGCTCTGATGCAGCGCACTGTGACCTTTCCAAGATAAAAATGTACATATGTGTTGACATGCTAAAATGTGCATTATTTCCTCTGGATTGATGTGAAATATGTACTTTTATGGTATATTTCCTTCCCTAACAGCCTAAAAGTAGTAATATGGGGAGTATCGTAATGCCGATTTAAAAAATATAAAACATAGAGAATTACAAGTACTCATGCAGTCTATCCGTAAGACAGCTAGACTTCACCTTGGTGAAAAAGAGGAAACTAATCAAAGTGGAAAAGCACTTATTTGAAGTTTGCACAAAATAAAATTAAAGTGACAGTAACATAAATGTCAAATCCAACTCAGTGGACCTGAGCACCCTTTTCAGTAATGTTTTCGCTGTTTGGCTTCAAGCTGTGCCACCACCTGTTTTCATCGGACTGCTTTTCTTTGCTGTTCCTGACTCGCCGCTGAGGCGTTATGGAAAAAAAAAAGAAAAAAAAGTCATCCCTGGGTGAGGCTTCAATAGCCGAGTCTGGACCAGGTGTGAGTACCGACCCATAGGTGTCTGGGCAAGCTAGTCTCCCTGCTGCTTACCAGACGGTCCAGCGCAATTGCAGGCTCAGTTAAAGGTCTCTCCCGTCAGTTTCAGCCTAGTGTTCACCCTGCTCAGGTCCAAAACCAATGCTTTGCTCAGCTTCGTTAGACATGGTCTTCAAGTTAAAGCCTGCTGTGTTTGAAGGGAATTTGGGAGTATACTTTCTTAATTTTTAGCGTCGATAGAGAGTGATGCCCCCCAGCTTGGCGATCACATAGGCTGCTCTGTCATATTAGGATATCATTGCTATAATTGTACAGTTATATTGATTAGACCACCTATTATTGTTTTTATTTTGCCTTTACAGAGTGTTCTGTAGGGTTTGGTGGAGGTGATATTCTATGCCTGACACCTTGATGATGGCTTGAGGACTACTCTTTGGAGGAGTCTGTCAATGCTCAGGGGACGCGCCGTGTACCCTTCATCCTGGATTTCAGGCACTTGCTCCGGCATTAGATGATGCCCCAAGCAGATGGCTCCTTGAAGCTACTTCCCAAAACCGGTGTGACATACTCCATTTGAGAGAGGCTGAATCAGAATCACAGTAAAACGCTATACAGTTCTTTCCCCTTCATTGATGATTGACTGTCGACCGATTCATGAGTCTGAGCTAAATAACGAGGTTTTGTAGGCCTTGAAAATAATTTTATTTTGGGCTTCATAAGAATGGCAGGCAGCGTGAACCCCACTTCATAGTGGTTCTTCATGGCCATACTTCTGTTAGTAGCCTCCACTTTTAATCTCAAGGGGTTACCCCTAAAACAGGAGCTACTGTAATTTTTTTTTAGAAATAACAAAATGTTCTATACCTGAAGAAGAACCATAAGGGCCTAAATGGTTCTGGCATCAACTTTTTTGTAAATTAAACCCATAAAACAGTTTTTCATACTGAGGTTAACACACTCGTTGCATTATCTCATCAATCATTATATATTTTTGTCACAAAGACATTAAAGAAGCTTTGTTTTAAATTATGATTTAAATATTAGCTAATCAGTTTGTTCAAAATTTGTTTTGCATAGTAGAGCAGCTCATTCATGGAAATCAACAAACAATTCAGAACCAACTATTATGGAAACATCTGAAATTAGCAGACTTAGGTGGGGAATTGTTTCCTTGCTTTGATAAATACGTTCGCTGTATAATGTGGACATTTGTTGTGAGATGCTGTTTGCTGCATTAACATTTCTGTATTTGTATCCATCCATTCATCCTAGCCAGGGTCGCAGGGGCCCTGCAGCTTACCGCGTGAAGCGCAAGGTTGGAGTGCAATCTGGATGGGTTTCCAGTCCATCGCAGGGCACAAACTTACACATGCTCTACAAGCAACTTAGAGACACCACTTGACCTAACTGCAGGAGGGAGCCAGAGTAAAGCTGTGTGATACAGGACGAATATGCAAACTCCCCACACGGAGCATAGGTGGGATTCAAAAAAGCCACCCCAGAGGTGTCAGGTGACTGTTACCCCCGAGACACCTTTCTGTTCCCTGTACGCTCATTTGAATATTCAAATTTTAGCCCACCTTCTAAGTTCAACACTGTCCTGTGAATTTCACAGTAAGGAATCCTTCCCTTGCATTCCCAGTTACCGAGGGCAGCCGTGGGATTCCTGAGATTCCGTGACGTGAGCTCTAGCCTTCCCGCCGTTAACGAGACAGGAAAGATGAGGCTCATTAGCACGAGCAAGCCGTGGTCACGGTGAGGATATTCAGAGGGTGCCGTTGGCTAGAAACGACCGTTCGGGGCTGTGACTGTGAGGTGTGCCTGCCTGCTATTTTCAGTGTCGGTGTCATGATTTGGCATATGCTGTCCTCTCGACTCCCATTACATAATTTTCCAGATACCGTAGAGCACAGAATAACCCCGGGATGTCCTGAAGAACGATTTCTCTCGTACCCCACGGAGTACTTCCTCTTCCTGCACCACTTGATCTGGCTTTCCCTGCCAGGCAAATTTAGTTTGCCTTTAATTACATGCTGTGCTTTCATGTTTACCATTTCAAATCCAGTTACCTGTAGGAAGAAGTTGCCCTCAAGTGCCTGAATTTCATTGTAATGTCACTTTTTTTTTTTTTTTTTAACATTTGAAGCCCTGGCAAAATTTCACACACAATTCTGCTAATATTTGGAAGAAGCATGTGCAAAATGACTCTAGAAATCAGAAAAAAAAACAGCCTAACAATGATGCTTCTTAGGCTACGACCACCTTGTTTAGGTGAGAGAGGTCATTAAACTGAACAGAAAGACAAAAAAATGGCTCAGAACAAGAGTGGTGTGCAAAATGAATTTGCCTACCCTTGAAGTGGTTCTCAAGCAAGTGGATCCTACAGTTTTATTTAGGTGTACTTAATGAGGTCATCTTGGAGTATATGCTGCATAGATACCAGGAAGTTGGGCTTTCCTGATACCTCCTCTTCAGGGTAGGGTTTAAAAAATGTATTAAGGATCCTAATCATAGCTAAGCTTTGATGCACTTTGAAGTTAGCAGCTTTCCACTGACCGCGACATACGCTAATGATGCACGCCACGCAAGCCATCTGTCTTCAGGACCTATACTTTTGGAGAGCTTACTCCTTCCAGCCGGGGCCTGTTTCAAAAGTCATGTGACGCACCCCCGACACACCACTAGGCGATGTCAGCAAGTCGGCGTACTCTCAGGTGACAGATGACAGGTGGGGTGGCGGTTCTGTCACCAGAGGTATGAGTCATATAATCATGGCTTGGTGGGCAGGCACAATGGCCATTTGATCTAGCTGTCAGTTGGTGCTGCCAGCTCTGAATGACTGATGTTGATTTTGCGTTGCTAGTTTGTGAAAGATCAGTAAAATACCATTATAGTACAGTTAATGGTAAAGTCTCTATGCAAAGTATACTTCGTTCCTAATATACCTGGTATTGAAAATTTAAAAGAAGCCATTTAACAAATTCTCACATGGATTCTTCCATAAAAATTGTCCCCTTTTAATCTGATTAAAAAGGTTGAAAAATTGACATCCCTCCACGTGTTTACATCAAATATGTCACCAACATGCCTGTTCAGCTTAGACTTTTCTTGAGCAAACTTATTCCTTGTGGTTAATCCTGATAATATATATGGCATGTTTTAAGCAAGTTAAATTTCCCAAAATCAGTCTCTCTTCTAGTGTTAGTGTTCTGCTTGTAAGTTGATATGACAAAGAAGAGCTCCAACTAATGTCTAGCTCCACCTGACATTGAAAATTAACACTCACAATGGGCAATTTTAGTTCAGCCAACTAGACTAGAACGTCTTTGGACCGTGGGAGGAAACGTGCAAAGTACTGGAAGAACGTGCAAACTCCACACAGTGGCCCACACTCACAGTTGAGGCAGGATTCAAATCTACAACCCTGGACATGTGATGCAGCAGTGTTAACCACTGAGGAACTGAGTCACGCCATGATTTTTGATCTATGGGCCATCTGTATCCATAAATGGCACGTCCATTTTACTGACTCGGCTGTTTGAAGATGAACTGTAGAGTTCTAGCGAGTGCCACCTATGTACTTTAACGCACAGAGGGGGCTCCTCCCTATTCTGTTGCTGTGCTTCCATAATTTTGACATAATCACAAAGCAACTTTTATATGTTTCCAAAGGGCTTTTCTCAGGCTCTAAACAGTGGAAATTCTGCCGTCTGGTTTAGGACTGATCTTAATTCGTACTGGTCTTAGTCAATACGGTTTCTGATTGCATGTTTTATTTAACAGCCTGCCCAGTCTTTGCCAACCGATTCCTCGAGTCGAGTAGTTTAGCTGCGGCGTTTCTTCACAAGTGATTAGTGCTGAGTGATATAGCGCCTGTGAAACATTATCTCTGCCTCCCACGACACACCTGCTGAGGATGAAGATTGCTAACTCATTTCCTTATGCAGACTGATCTTTTTCTAGAATTGGCTCTTGAAATTAAGAAGCCTCTACCATTAAAATCTGTTTAGTCAGAAAGCACTGAAGGTAGCATGACAGCTTACGAGTTAGCACCATATTCCGAAACCTTCAGGGTTGCGGATCGAAATCCTTTCATGTGGAGCTAGTTTGTTCTCGTTCGTGCTTGCGTGGTTTTCCTACCGCTGTCCAATAAGAATGCAGTTTGGTGAGTTGGTGTGTAAATTGTCCTAAGTTTGTGCTCTGTGATGGACTGCCATCTTGTCCAAAGTCCAAACCCCATGTAGTAGGATAGGCAGTTATAGAAGATGTATGGATATTTGGACTGTACACTTACACAGGAACAGTTTGCGAAACGTAATATGCGTAGCGATTTCGACGGCTGTTCTTTTGATATATGGTATAATTGTGTTCTGGGCATCGTTTCACAAACAAGCTGCAACATCAGGATTAACCACTTGAGTCATAACTGGTTATGAGTGATGGTTGGCTTCTCTATAACAGGGGTCTTCAACAGGGGGTCCACAAATCATAGTGCGATGACAAACTTTGTGAAATTTTACAAAATAAATTTTATATAAAGTCAAACCACTAATAAATACTCACAGTAAAATGCTCTGTTAATTAAACACTCTCGCTTGGTTTTCGTCCGGACTCTTTATTCAGCTCAAAAGTTATTGTACAGGAGCCCCGCTGGGACAATAGAGATTAACATAACGTAAGCCAACAGTGCGCTACGTGTTATCCAATAGAATGTTTTTGCATGTGGTAATATTGTAGTTTGTCTATTTTGTTTATTTATTGGTATGTTCATGTTCAAGTATAACCTCCACTGCAATATAGGCAGTCTGTTCCACTTAATTCAGTATGCTTTGTGTCTTGTACTTTAAGTGCCAGTATTAAAACAAGAAAAGAAACACTATCTACAGCCCATAGTGTTGACTGTTAACTAATCCATATACACACACACCTTAAAAAGCTATAAAGTGAAATGTAAAAAATGTAACAATTCTGAGCCTCAGTGAATAATGTTTATTGTTTTTGCATTGTAAGCAACTGTCTCTCTGTCCACCAAGGAGTCCTTGGCCTGAAAAAGATTGAAGACCCCCGCTCTGTAATTTACTGTTGTTAGCATTCTTTAGCTGTATCAGCCGTAAGTTAAACGGTTACACGTTATTGCTTTAGAATCACATTTAACTTGGGCATTGCAATATCAAAATGGTAAGACTTGTTTCTGTGTGATCTATGCTGCAACGGTAATCTAAGAATTTGTCTCTTAAAATTTTCCATCTGTTACACTATACAGATGAAATGATTACATTGACACTAATATAATGTTATTGAAATAGCGATTCCTTGTTGCGCGTTCTCAAATGCAAGGTATGTCGGGTGCCAGGTGGCTAGACATTCCGTGCAATTCCATGGGTGAAGCTGTGATTTGTGAGTTAGCAAATATGTAACAGTGAGAAAAAGGGAGAATTCTGACAAGAGCTCAAGGGAATATTAGACCTTTATTATCAAATACAAAATTCAGGCTGGAAAGCATTTCAATGGAAGCAGACCTGGGGGTTGAAGAAGGGTGTTGCAATAATATTCTGCTGTCATTGGCCTTATCATAAAAGCTTCCTAAAGGCAACTGGGATTAAAATAAAGAGAATGCCAGAGTACATTTTCTTTAGCCTCAAAAAAAAAAAAACAAAAATGCAAAGTAGAAGAGGGTTATATACAAAGATTTTACCCATGGTGCTTTTAATTCAGCAAGACAGGGGAGTCAATCAGAAAGAACCAGCTTTCACATGATACAGTACCCCCTCATTCGTCACATGGAGGTACAGACACAGAAACAGAACTGGTACCCCCCACACTGAGGTACTGACATGGGAACAGAACCGGTACCTCCCACACAGAGGCACAAACCAGCCTGAGGAATTAAGACCAAACAGCTCCTTTTCTCATTATTCATTCTTGTGAATACAACCTTAAGCTGAGAACATAAACAAATTGGTACTTCAATGATGAAGCATTGTTTTACAGTACATAAGGAGTCTGCATGCTGGAAAATATAATTTTAACAGCTAAGATACATAGAGACAGGGCAAATCTAAAGGATTTCAGCATACTGATGGCTGTAAGCACCTCACTGAACTTCCATTCCAGTCTCAAATGCTACATTTTATTTGCAATCTAATTCCCTTGTAACAACAGGCCAGTTTTGCTATGATTTTTTTTTTTCTCTTTTTCTTGACCCCTTGTATCCCTCTCCAGAGATTTTATTGGAAATGCATCTTTGTAAATAGTGAATATAAATGCAATTTACACACAGTTACAACATGAATCCATTTCTAGCTTTGAATAAAAAGAACATATCTTACTGTAGCTTCTATTCAAAACTTGATTTATCGACTTATTTGTATTTTTCCGGAAGCTCTTGATGAGGTGCTAGCTACTCGCAGTCCCTGCAGGGCACATTCTCCCAAAATGGAATATGATGTCCTGAAGACGCCCTCTGCTTGAGAGGTACATACTCCTGGATACTCTGAACAGTGTTATGTAACCAAATGAAACAATCCAATACATTTTATACATACTTACACAATGCAGAGGAGTATGAAAACACCTTAGGTTGGTCAAACGTCAATTCAACATTATACAGACTGAAAACAATATTAGACTGAGTAAAAAAATAAAAACAGAATGTAAAGCCTGTGATGTGCATATGCTTTACGACCATTGATTTATTCCTTAGTGAGACACTGCATCCTTGAATTTGCTGACAGAACTTCAAATTCTCATATTGGTCGGTGATGCCAAACTCTTGTGCAGCAACGCAAACCCAAACCATTTAGCTCCCAGTGATAAGTGTGACAGGTTTGGGTTCCTCAGATGAAAAGTGTTGGGTTTCAACTAAATGATATATTGTTCATCTGGGAACAAACTTTCACTGATCTATACAGATACTATTTCAGTGGTCGTAGTATTTTGGGTTGTCCAGAAACTCTTTGCCGTCGTCAGTTTTGACAGTTGAGGCCAATGGTTGTGTACTGACATTAACCATGATTAGATTACTGCAGATGCTTAAACTTTTACTCTGGGTAAATAAACAGAACTTCTGGGGAACTTAGAGTTTTGGGGCAGCTTTTAGTGGGATTTATGGGCTCTATATTGAGTGAGCCTTAGATAATTGCAGCACCCTATCAGAACCAATGAAATCCCCTCCATCTTGCATTATTTTTACAAAGTTGCAGGAACAAGGGGAGAACAGAACCAGGATTCAAACCCACAACCCTCTAGGTGTGAGAGCCTAATGCTAGCCACTGAGGTCCAATGCCAGCCCCATTATCACTTAAACATACTCAAACAACCATCTACATTGGTGATCTGCTTTTTTAGAGTAGTGCTTTTGTATACTAATTTACCATACCAGTCCAAAATTTTGACTTCCCTTATTCAGTTTTCAGTAATGACTAACATTTATCGTGAGAATAAAATGCAATCTGTTATTCCTATCACAAATCAGCCATTGATTATACCTACACTTAGCTGCCATTCAGCTAAGTACATTACAAATTTCAGTGGTTCCATTCAATATAATTTCTCAGATTCCTTATTCTTACAGTAAATAATTTAAACACACATTTCATGCTTTCTTAAAAAGAATTTGGAATTATGCAAGGATCACATTTTCCTCCCAAAATCTAACAGCCGTTTTATCACATGGGTACACGTCTGTCAATGTCCAGGCAACATTTGCTGCAGGGACATCATCTGCAAATGTAACAGTTTTTTTACCCATTTCTGAATGGGATATCATGTTTTTTTTTCTTTCTTAGTGCAGAGTAAGCAGTACTGTCAGATCAGGAACAGTCAACACACTAATTAAAATCCCGAAATTCAGCTGCAGCTCAATCTCCATGGAGATGGCCTCGATAGGTGTGATACCTTTGACATTTGCTCCATGAATGTCAGGCTGACAATGTATGGACATTCATGGTTATGCACATATTACACACGGTTACAACATGTCCACGGTCATGTAAAATGATGTTGACATACAGTAAGGCAGAAAAGAAACACAAAAGTTTATTTTACGTGCTGCAGGTCATGTTTACTAGTGAATCAGTAGCTTAATGGTGGTCTGTTTCACATGTACAATGTGATGCCCCAGTTCTTGTAAATCACTTTTAACATGCTGTGATACAGATTCTAATGGACTGATCCCGAAGCGAGTTTAAAAAAAAAATTAACGAATGCGTTATACCTGCTCTGCTTGGTGACGTACTGAGGACAGATTAACCCTTACGCTACACAAAGGATCCATATATGAAGCATATGAAAATCTCAATACTTGGCATTCAGTAGAAATATTTTCCTCTTTTAAACCAGGTTTCCCTTTTCAAAATGGTCTTTATACAGTTCGAGCTACATTTAAAAAAATACCTAGTTCAATAACAATACAATTGCTGATGTACTAAGGGAATTTCCTTGATGGTTTAAATTCATTATGACTTACTGTCAATGATAATAGCTGCATTTATTACGTACATTTATAAATTTATATTGCTTCCATATTGTCCAAACTGTAAAAAAACCCAAGGCTGCGAAGGCATTACTCTTTTTGCATAGAAAATGTTCAAAGACAGGGTTACCAGAAACTTAGAACAAGACTGATTTTCTGTCAGAGTGCACTTAAGATTCTGTAATCACGTGTTAAGAAGAGGAAAACCACGAACACCACATGAGGCAAAGCATTTAAAATGAAAATATGATCTACAGTAAGAACATTTAGTCTTGTGACCTCGGTGATAACATGAGCTGTCATGGCAACCACAATCTGCTTACTATGCATCAGTGTCAGACGCCATGCACAGTGTTTAAAATTCACTTATACGCAATGAGCAGCATGTAGCTTATAAATATACAATTTATTTAACAAGTGACGAGTTCCTCCGATTTTTAAAAATACATTCATTTGTTTGTCTTTAATAAAATAATGGAAACAATGTCTGTAAAGCATGAATCTTTCTGAACTACCACTGTTTTAAACGATAATCGTATTGAGTTAAAGGGTATGGGTAGCATCCACTGTGAAGATAATGAATTTAAAATGACTTTGCACCGTAGGTATTATGGTGTTATTTCAGAGATTAAATGTCTATTCATATAGCATATACACCCATGTCAGATTTGAATGGCACAATTAATGCAGTGCATAAGTATTTGAGAGTCTGTAAAATTGTAGACAACTTTAAGATGAGCGCGTCAAACTGTGCTCAGATGTCATTAAAATTATATTTTCTCATTCCACACGTTAATCTTTTTTAAGTGAATATTGATTGTAATTAAAAGACTGAATGTTACGCTAGGTAATAAACCTATATAATCAATATATATGAATCCCTTTAATGATTTCATTGACTACTTCTACTGGTATAAGGTACACATGCCTTCAAACAGTTAAATTGATTGAATAACCAGAAAGATCATTTGAATCTTGACCACGCTCATCTTTTTATAAAAGGACACTGTAGGTACGACCACACTCTTACTAACCCCTCAATAGGAACGGACATAACGTCTGTAGTGTTGCACAGCAATGAGGAATCGAGATACCAGGCACACCCTGGAGCTATTGCTATGAAACACAGCCCTTTTTACAAACTCGCATGCACTAACTTAAGATAAAAATTTACACAACTTTTTGAGTCTGACCCATGAAACTGGATGAGACAGAAGCAGCAAAGAGTTGCAGTAAAAACGTGAGTGCTCACAAATCACAATGCTTTGGAGCTGACCTGACATCTCTTGATAAAAACGTTGTTTATTATTTTTTTATTATAATTACTTTCAAATCTTCATTCACGTCATTCATGTCCTTTGCTGGCCTTCTCAAGAATTCTCTTCTGGAAGTAGTGGTCTTGAATAGCACTGTCTTTACCAATACAGTTAAAGCGCACAAAAATGCGTTTCAAATAATAAATTAACTGTCCCATTGTGCGTATCCCGCTATTTTGTCTTGATGAGGGTCGTTTTTGCCTTAAATCCATTACTCTGTATTGGGAAATACGTAGGATCCTGTCAACCTTTGACCTTAAATTTTATTGAAAATGATTGTCACATGTCACATGCATATCAGTAGAAAACGGCTAATGAGAGAAAAAAGAAAAATAAAACCATGCTAGGTATAGACCTACGTGTAAACTCAAGTGCAACAAATGTCAAAATATAGCTAATAGTTTTCAACCTGCCCTTTAAATATGTTACAGTGTGGTAGCGTTCCCTTTTTATTGCAAACTATTCCAATTTTCTTTTTACATAGAAAAATATCAAATATCATAATATTACTCCTATGAAAGACTGATAACATGGACGTATATAACATGGCGTTATCCTTTGCTATCAGAATTAGGTTACAATTGTATTTTTCTTCTATCACTTAAAGCTGTACGTGATCACAAGGAATCACACCAATATAAGACCTTTAATGAATGCACACAGTCAGGCATATTTTATAAATATTGATAAACTGCATTTCTTTGCCTAATAAAGGATTAATACAGTGTTGATATAATTATTGTGACCCTGCATGTGTCTTTTATGCATATTATCTTGTAGCATGTTTTTGTAGGCAGGGAGCAAAGGTTGTTGGGATTGTCATTTTGACATATGCTTCCTTTTGTGTGTTTCAACAAAGCAGATAAAAAAGTAGTAATATATTCTTCAGTGATACCATGTGACTGATAATCAAGGGAAAAGCATGATTTCATTTAGTGTTTTCTGATCTCAGTTACATTCAGTAAACCCCAAAAAAAAAAAAAAAAAAAAAACAATTCCTATGCAGCACTACAAATGCTTCTCACGCTCTCTTGTTAGGAGAACTCAAATCAGTGTTTCTGGAGTCTGGGTTTATAACCTGATAAATGTCACTAGAGGCCCTTGTCACACTGTCATAAGATGGTGGTGAGGTCGAGGACATTGTCTCAACCATGTCCATCTTAACGCCATAGTTTTTCTCTATCATGTAAGCTATGAGGCCTTCCGTTTCTGGAGCCTCCCCTCCTTCCAATCCACTGGGCGAGTTCATCT
Organism: Gymnarchus niloticus; assembly: GCA_009936485.2. Classification (NCBI taxonomy): domain Eukaryota; kingdom Metazoa; phylum Chordata; class Actinopteri; order Osteoglossiformes; family Gymnarchidae; genus Gymnarchus; species Gymnarchus niloticus. The sequence continues at coordinate 16,816,731 of JAACJT020000001.1, forward strand.
GCCGATAAACAAAAGCGGCCTCTTTCAATAGGCGCTTGACCAGGTGCCTTCTGTATGCCCTTTGTATGACGACAATCGACACCTCCTCCTGCTTGCGTCGAAGGGTCGTGGTGATGGGCTCATAGGAGTCTTTGGACGGGTTGGACATCATGAACTTCTCTTCCATCTGCTCCTTGAGGATATCCATTTCCCCAGAAGCTCCCAAAACCCTTTGGGTAAAGGCAAATAAGATATCCAGGAAGTGGATCTTGTCCCCCATCACCATGGGCAGGTCCAAGGCGATGAGCTTGATACTGTTGGGCTTCTCGATGCGCAACGGTTCCAACAAAGCATCAGCGAAATCGGAAAGCTTGCAGTACTCAAGGAACTGCGTTGCCTCAGGGTCGAACTTCTCCCATATTTCATAGAACATTTCAAAGTCGTCCTCGCACAGAGGGTCGGTGCTTTCTGCCGTAGCTACACTGAAGTTCTCCAGGATGATAGCTATGTACATGTTCACAACGATGAGGAAAGATATGATGATGTAGGTTACAAAGAACGCGATTCCCAGGGGGGGATTCCCACAATTTCCTTTGGAACCCGTGCCAACGTTTGGGATATCGGCCTCGCACTCATCAGAATTACTGTTTAGGATGGGGTTGAGCAAACCGTCCCACCCGGCTGACGTTGTGATCTGGAAGAGGCAGAGCATGCTGTTCCCAAATGTTTCAAAGTTGAACATGTCATCAATACCATCCTCTTTCTTGACATAGGCAAAATTGGCCATGCCAAAGACAGCATAGATAAACATCACGAGAAAAAGCAGGAGGCCAATGTTGAACAAGGCTGGGAGGGACATCATTAAGGCAAAAAGTAAAGTTCTAATTCCTTTGGCGCCACGTATAAGTCGGAGGACACGTCCTATTCTTGCGAGCCTGATGACTCTGAAAAGGGTTGGTGACACAAAGTATTTCTCTATAAGGTCAGAAAGAACAATACCTGCAAGGAAAAAAGAAAATCTCATTATCTCACATTACAACAACAGAGAAGTACATCTTCTCAGTATATTTATTTAAAAAAATTGGGTTAAGTGCCTCTCTCAAACATACATCATTCACCACTTCCTGGGATTTGAAACTGCATTTGATGACAGTTTCTCCTCATTTACTGCACAATAACTATATGAAATACATGATTACAAACCTCTGCAGGAGCACTTCTTGTAATGAGAATGCGCCCCATACACAATGTGATCACTTGGACAAAATCGTTGGTGAGAAAAAATAGCTTTGGCAAATAATACATACATACATACATACATACATACATACATACATACATACACAGAGTACATATAAGTTCTTTGATATTCACATATCACATCTTTCTATCACTGGGAGACAGATGTATCTGACTCCCCTTGAGCACTTCATCCCATTAAGGGCCTTGCTCAAGGGCCCAACAGTGACAGGATTACCCTGCCAGCCACGGGACACAAACCCTTGACCTTCCAGACTAAGACAGAGAGCCACACATTGCCCCAGAGGTGAGAGCAATTAAACGACCCATGAAAAAAAAAAACTCATTGAGCTTAATGTGGGACAATGCAGGCCACTGTGTTCATGTGATTATTATGTAATATAGAGTTAACAATTGGACAAAAACATCATACCTGGAAGTGCAGAATAAAATATGTGTTTGCCACAGGTTCTGAGGAATGAAAATCTAGGAATATTGCATGCCACACTACTACAATTTGTCATTATTTAATGCAAATGGTCTATTTCACGATAAATTAATGTAATTGTTGCTGAATCAACAGGTCAACATTTTTAGTGTCAGGAAGTTTTCAGCTGCATTCAAGAAGTATTCGCAAGAGCAGAAATCCCTTCTGATATAGACGCACCTACAATGGAGAGGATGACCACGACGAGGTCAAAGATGTTCCAAGTAATTGTGAAAAAGTACCAACGGAGGGCCAACATCTTAATGACAGTTTCGGAAGTGAAGATGACAATGAAGACCAGGTTGATCTTGTAGAGAATGTCCGTCATGGAGTCAGGCTGCTCATCGATCTCCACCATCATTGTCAACATGTTTAAGATGATGAGAATCATGATGATGATGTCGAAGATTTGCTGCCCCACCAAGTCAAAGAAGAATCCTTGAATCATGTTCTGAGTGATTGCAAAAGCAAAGAATTAATAATCATGGGGATTTTCTATCACTGCACACCACTTTTCATTTTCAATGCATTTACTACAACGAAGCTATCGTTCGTCATGCAAGCTGTTTTAACAAAAAACAAGGGACACGCAACACAGCATCATGGCACGTTCTACCAATCATTTGTGGCACATACCGCTGGTCTTGGGATTGGCTTCTGAGGCTTTTTGGAGCCTAACTTCTTCATTGCTTGGTGGTACTTCTTTTGGTCGTCAGTCATGAAGATGTCCTGTCCCCCTAAGTGCAGACATAACTGCAATTATTCTTCGCCGCATGGGTTCTGCGGTTGTCACATGATGCAAGAAATAATGCCTCAAATACGTCTGTTTAAAAGGGAAACCACATTATTGGCACTTATCTTTCTTTTTTGCTGGTTGAAATTGTCAATGATCACACCGATAAAGAGATTCAAGGTGAAGAAGGATCCAAAAATGATGAAGACTACAAAATATAAGTACATATAAAGATTGATCTCCTTCACTGGCTGCTCCTCCACCTGGGCAGTGCAGAAAAAAAGAGACATTGTAACCATCGAATTTTACATTGCTCAGAGATGTCCATACATGTCAAGTCTCATGGCTTAACCGTGAGATTCACGGTTTTCAGCGTTAGCTCCTACCTCACAGCTGTGATATGTAAACGTCCGTGACATTTCTTGGTTTTTACAGGGTAATACGTCTCCCTATTTCACACTGGTTTTCAGTTACAGATCTCACTATTTTGTGTGCGGATCGGCTGACGTGTATTGTTATTACATGCAGCTTTAGGCAGATGACAGGATATTCATCTACATAAATACTTATATCTTAAATCTATGCCAAAGATTTTACCAATATTACAGAATACATCATGAAATTTAGAACCATTCCCTCTTTAAAATGAGGATTGTTATTTGATGTGCAAGAACAAAACTCAGCTGCAATATTCAGTTTCCCAAATTCAAATGAATTGTTAGACATGCGATTAAATATGGAAAATATACTTACAGAGCGTGAGTCCACAGCCGCGTACATTATTTCAGTCCAACCTTTGAATGTGGCCTTAAAATAAGAGGGAAAATATCTGCATTTTTTTTGGAATTTGATTTGCAGTGTTCTTATGAACAGCGTATGCATAAATACTTGAATAAGATTGACCATAAGTTACATCGATGAAATAAATGTTCTATAAAAAAAGACAAAGAAAAAGAGAGGTTTAAATACTACTATTTGTATATTGTATCACTGTTGAGGTCTTTTGCAGTATTAATCCCCTAAAAAAATTCTATATTTAATCAATGGAGGAACAGTGAAAAATACAGAATCATAACTGGCAAGAGACATGTTGACACAGGCAATACAGGCTTTTTTATAGCGAACAGGGAAACAGTGATAGAAAACGGAAGACTACTTAAAAACGAATGACTGCTTGTCAGCAGAAATCACCACAGATGCCCTTCTGCCTTGGTTGCTGGTAATTACTGGCTTCTGTGAATGACTAGGCACAGACTACTACTAGATGCACGGGAAGGTTTGCATCAAGTGAAATCAGAAGAAGGTTACACAAACAAGCTAAGTGACTTGTTCCTAGGCTACTGTAGTTGGTACGTTCAACTGAAGAACGAGTACTGGCACTCTTAGCGAGCACCAATTTGATGTAATGGGGCTGTCATGGTTAAAAATACAGTTCCTCTGACTTGTGCATTGATTTTTTTTTTTTTTTTGAAAGAGGTAAACTCACCACTTGCAAGAGGGAGAGGTATCCAGAGCCAACATTGTCAAAGTTGACCTTCACCCTAGCCCAGTAGTACTGGGTGTCGTTCATAGCCAGGCACTCCGACTTATTGTTGACCACCGAAGTGTTGTATATATACCCTGTTCTGTTGACGCACCGGCCAAATCTGCCTGCAAATAGGTTCACCCCCATGATGCTGAAGATCAACCAGAAGATCAGACAGACCAGCAATACGTTGAAGATGGAGGGGATGGCACCGATGAGGGCATTGACGACCACCTTTCGTCAAGAAGACAAGACATACTTGTCAGATTTCCTCGTGTCACATCTGCCATTGTGCTGACAATGGAATTTCTAAGATGGAAGTTCGAAAATCCAAAATACGCAAAGATCATCGTGAGAAGGGCCATTTAAAAAATTCATGTCTTTGATCATCATCTTACAAGTGCACCAGGCGGTTGTGCAATAGCAATTAGCATAACAATATATATATTCACGGAAGAGGTCATGTCTATGGAGCATCCTAAAAGCGCCGACGTGCAGTGTCAATATAGTTTAGAAAATGATTAAGTGGACACAATTCATTGTGTGTTGATGAGAAAGCTAGGGTAAAGTTTGCTGAAGGCAGAACATGTCCTTGATCACACGCGAACCACCTGTTGCACATCCGTTACCTCCTCTTTACAGGTCAAAGATTTTACCATGAACAACTATTGACAAATTCAAGATGGGTGTCCTATTCAGGACATTCATAAAAATATTAATACAAATATTTATTTAAATGTGCTTTAGTATGGGGATGCAAAGCAAATATCTGCGACATTACATACAGTACATTCTACAACCCCAAATCAAAAAAAGGTGGGATGTATGGAAAATGCAAATTAAAAAAAATGCAGTGATTCTTAAACTTACTTTGACTTCTATTTCACTGCAGATAGTATGAACCCAAGATATTTCATGCTTTGTTTGGTCAGCTAATATACATCAATTCCTGCATATCAGGTTGGCTATTTGTTAATTATGTCAACAATTAATCCATTTTAACTTTGGTTTTCATTAAATAGCAATTCAGTCAATTGATGATGAATACTGATTATCAAATTCAGACATCCCCTCATGAATTATGTAAAAAAAGAAAATTATATAGATGTCATACTACTGTAATATTTCTGTTGCCAAAAAGAAAACTTTTCTTAGTGGTTATATTTAGTGGAACTATATATGTATTAGATTTACATACATTTTTGTTTTCTTGAAATATAGTAACACACTTGCTAAGCACGATATTGCAGCACAATATTAATAATGATATGAAATATTGCACTAGAATACATTACATTCATAAATGCCACTTAAAACTTTACTCTGCAAATAAGAAGCCTTATGTCAACCATGTCCAGAGGGGGGTCAACTTATCTGGGCTCAGAGGCATTTGGGATGGACCATCACACAGTGGAAACGTGTGTTGTGGTCAGGCGAATCAGAATTCCTAATATTTTTTTGGAATAAATGGACGCCATGTGCTCTGGACCAAAGACAAAATGGACCATCCAGACTCTATTCAGCAACAGGTCCAAAAGCCAGGGTCTGTCATGGTATGGGGTTGTGTCAGTGCCCTTGGCAAAGGTAATTTCTACTTCTGTGATGGTCATTAATGCAGAAAAGTACATTGAGATTTTAGAGCAACATATGCTGCCTTCAAGACGACATCTTTTCCAGGCACATCCATGCATTTTTCAACAAGACAATGCAAAACCACATTCTGCTCACATTACAAAGGCATGGCTGCGGAAGAAGAGGGTACGAGTACTGGACTGGCCTGTCTGCAGTTCTGACCTGTCCCCAGTAAAGAATGTTCGGAGAATTTTGAAACGAAAAATGCGACAACGATGACCTCGTATTGTTGCACACCTTAAGACGTGTTTGCAGGAAGAATGGGAGAAAAGAACACCTGAAATGCTTCATCGCTTGGTAACCTCAGTGCCAAAACGTCTTTTTAAGTGTTGTGAGAAAGAATGGCAACATTACAAACTAGTAAATGCTTTACCGTCCAAATATTTTTTGGAATGTATTGCAGGCCTGAAATGCAGGAATGGATGTATCTTAACAAATAAAATGAAGCTGACCAGACAAAACATGAAAAATCTTGGGTTCATACTGTCTGCAATGAAATAAAAAGTCAATTTAAGAATCACTGCGTTTTTTTTTTTATTTGCATTTTCCATACCGTTCCAATTTTTTCTGATTTGGGGTTGTAATTACAGCACCTCCAATTATATGACAGACCAGAAATAATTACTAAGAAGTGAACTGATTTATAGACAAAATAGCATTCACACAGAATAAGAAAAAAACACCACATTTTTAATACTTAAAGGTACAACAAAAATGATTCATGCTCCACACTGAAGATGAACAGGTATTTTGAGGTAAAAGGTCCATGCATACTGAGTCCATAATACTGTTGGTTTTTGCAGTAACATGCATAGGAATGCTCCCAGCAGCATTGCCATTTGCCTATAAAGAAATCTATTAACACTGCAGCGGTAACTGTTCACATGGTGTAGTGCATGCTGGGAAATCGCAAATGTAATACTGGCAGGAAGAGAAAGGGATTGCTGCGTATACACCAGAGTTATGAAGCCCCATTAAGGTGCTATAGTAATTCTGGTAAGCTCATAATATACATTAACATTATGTGTCCTCATTCATACATGTTTTTGCTGTGACACACAAGGTTTTACTCAATTGTAGTAAACAATATTTAGTAACTGGCACATCTACATAAGAAGTAATATCCCAAATGGATATTGTTATGTGGAGAAGCAAAGTTGGGCAGAATAATAACAAATCTTGCATTTTTCCAACTGACTAAAAATTAATATGTGAAATTTCAACATAAACTTTAATAATATTAAACTTTGGCTAATATAGTAAGAAATCCTTAGTCATACATTTTACACGTACATGGTTGCTAAACTTTGCTTTGCAAATATAAACATTTTATATATTTAGCATTATCATGAAAAGAACAAACACAGCAATGTAGGAAGGAGGAGCGCAAGGGGGCATCAAACTCGGCTGGGGAAATGCAAGAGAGAGAATTGCAGGAAGCACTTACCCGCATACCGTCAAATCTGGACAAGGCCCTCAATGGTCTGAGGGCTCTCAGGGTCCTAAGTGATTTGATGGCAGTGATTTCCGAGTACCCAAGTGCATTAGCTATCATGCTTATTAAAGATACCTATATGGAAACATAAATGCAGAATCCAGAAAATTAGGGGGACCCTAGAACCTGCTAAAAAAGTGCAAAAAATATTGCCTGTTGGGAGAGAAAGAATTATTACTATTATTTTTTTAATGACAACCTTGGAGGTATGCGTCTTAAGGTTGTTGGCCTGTGGGTAGGTCAGAGGTTAAATGGTTAATCAATTTCAAGACTTCAAAAGGTTGTTTGGTTGACCTGTACAGAAAGATCTGTGTTCAGAGTCAATCCATGTCCCTGGGCGGAAGGGCAGGATTCATGACGTGGCACTGAAGTGACTCCTGTTGAGCAGAAGCGGGTGTTATTCTGGTTATTGAGACGAGCCTGGAAAAGGACCGTTGCAACCAAACTTGGAATGGATCCTTTGGAGGCGGGGCCTGCCGAATGAAAGATGGTAGTTAAGCTGTTGAAGAGAATGACGGTGGCCTATCGAATCTGTGTGGTGAGGATGCAGACCAATGGCAGGCGGCTGTGAACTGGCCTTACCCTCATGCCCGCAAAGCGGGAAACCGCTCGGAGAGGACGCAGAGCCCTTAGTGTCCTGAGAACTCTTATGGAGGCTATTTGCTCAAAACTGGTAGCACTTGCCATGAGGCCCACCAATGAGATCTGTATGAATTAAATTATATTTCACACCATTAAATCAGTCCCCACAGCAACCGAACGAACACCCTAACATCTGTCAACTCGCGCCGCTGGTGAGTTAATTGCTAACAAATAAATGAATGAGGATGTTAGCATGAATAAAGCCCTTAATAGTATGAGCCATGCAGGCGAGTAATCAGCAGGTGAGGGATCTCAGTACGGACACAGCCAGCCTTACTGGCCATTGCAAAACAATATTAGATTAGGTTAGGTTAATCCTATTCACTGCAGGCAACATGTAGCCTTAATGTTGATATACTGGAAGCTGCATATTAACGTCTAAATGTTTTTCAGTTCGTCAGCTGTCATATCTCTTTTTTGTATTATTATTTGTGTGGAAATAAGAAGGTCTTTCCCACAATTGCAGGAGAAATGCAGCTGCCAGTCATAGAAAAGTCATCCGAATCTCTGGCATTTCCAACCCAATGGCGCATTTTATCTTTTACTTCCAAAGCTGCCAGACACCGGCATTTCATGTAAATGAGTCTGGAAATCTCACTGTACATTTCTGTGGGATTTCCACTGCTATCACATATTGGGGAGATTTTGCCATTTGCTACTCATTAGTTAGCATTCTCAAAATCGATCATTTCTGAACATTCTCTCAGCGTGATAATTTTTCAGCAAAACAACATTTCACTGTATTAGATGTTTCACCATTGAACAGAATTTCCAGACACTGGTTTTCACTCATAATGTTCCAAATTAAATGTCTTGTCATTTAATAAATTTTGGGAAGGTCTGTGAAACTAGGGTGTAACCTATTCCTTTTTGGATCTCAGTCCTGTTCAATGGTGTGGAATATGACAAGCTTTTGTCACCACCACTGTTTTGATAGCTCTTGTGGTTTAATCACAAATGGCAAATGCTCTATGCAGGTATGGACCTGCCCAATGATATGGCCCAGAACACAGCAACATAATTCCATCTTTGGGTTTATGAAACAACCTAGCATTTAAACAGCTCTACATGTCAAGCAACCAGATGTTATTAAAATTGGAAGTGAGGATACGGCGGTATGGCGACTCATGTATATATTTACCTAAAAGTGTTACGTACAAATAAGGCTCTTAAAAATGGCCTTCTATTTCAAAGCTGAACTGTGTCAAAATATTAGTGATCTCTTAGATTGGGATTACAGAATCCAAAACAATGTTTAAGTAGGAACACTCACAACTGAAAAAGGTACGTAGAAGATCATTTAAACATGCAGTTATCATTATGCCATATAAGCTTAACCACATGGACAGGCTTTGGTCTTGAGCTTTCATGAAATATATTGTTTTTGCGAATAAGCCATGTTTGGCTTAATGAAAAACAATACAGCTCACCATAAAGGTCAGAGTCAAAATAACCTCAGAGCAGTTAAAACTGGACTGCAATAACTGCAAAAATATTAACTGAAAAATACTAACTGCTATTTGTCAAGTCAACAATTAAACCATTTTTACTTTGGTTTTCATTAAATAACAGTTCAGTCAATTGATGATGAATACTGATTATCAAATTCAGACATCCCCTCATGAATTATGTGAAAAAGGATTATATAGATGTCATACTACTGTAATATTTCTGTTGCCAAAAAGAAAACTTTTCTTAGTGGTTATATTTAGTGGAACTATATATGTATTAGATGTCCGCACATTTTTGTTTTCCTTTAATACAGTAACGCACTTGCCAAACACGATATTGCAGCACAATATTAATAATGATATGAAACATTGTACTTACATTCACAATTAGGAAATCTAGCCAGCACCAGTAGTTGGTGAAGTACATCTGAAAGCCATAAGCCACCCATTTGAGAACCATTTCCAGAATAAAGATGTAGGCGAAGAGTTTGTCCGCATACTCCAATACGACTTTGGCTGATTTCCTTTGCTCAATATAAATGTCATCAAATGCCTGTCAGTAGAAGACAGAAAAAGGTTACTTACTAAAACTGTATTATGTTTATTATGAGTGAAAGCATACTCACAGTAAATGGCTGAGGAATTCAAATAGATGAAATGGTGTCTCAAAATTGTCCAGAATGTGTGGGGGCTGCTGCTACCTACCCAGAGTGTCCACTACAAGTCTGGGAATTTAGAATAACTATTTTCCCAGTGTTTGGCCCATTGGATCAAACTAGATCTCCCAGTATATAGCAAAAAAAACCAAAAAAAACCATGCACAGAGCCGAAGATGTGTATTCAACCCACAGACCACTGAGACCGTCCTGCAGATAAACCTAAATGAAGTACTCCTTTTTACATATGGACAGACCTGCACTCAAGTGTATATGCTACCTTATCAAGTGCATTTTGTCTAATAGGCTTCATGTGCTTAATGTATGTTTTACATGCTTCCACAGACTCAGCGTAAATCCTGACACGTTTCCTGATAACCTTGGAGAATTCCTCAGCATGTCTGGCTTGTCAACAAAAGCTTAGGGGGACTGCCATTTTTGGTCCTTCTGTTTATAGTCTAGCTGGTAAAGGTTACAGTAGAATACTAATCTGGCTCTCCAGGAACAAATAAAGCTTTATTGTTTCAGCTATCAATGTCAACAGTTTTGGTTAAGCAGGATCATTTCTGTCTAGCTGGCTACAACAGTACATTTAAACATACAGTTCTTCAAGCTCTTCCATTCTTTACTGTTTTCTTTTCATTTCATTACTGTTTAATCACCTGTCATGTATTTTCCTAGCCCAATAATTGTGACTAGTATTACACGTATTTCCCAAATGGAGCAACAATAAATATTCAGAAGTGAAAAGAAATGTATAATCAGCTTTAAATGAACTCATAATTAAAATGGCAATCTGAGTAAATGAGAGAGATTATAAAGCATTGCAAACACTGCACCTGGGTTTGGGTAGGCAAGGAACATTTTACAGTCTGGAGAACTTTTGTCTTGGTAATTGTTTGGCACTTGTGTACAGAGGAAGAGTGGATAGATGAAGAGTAAAAGCAGGACAGAAGGAAGACAGAAGCTCACCAGAGCACCGCTGCTGAGAAGAATCATGAAGATGATGAAGGTCTCAAACCAGTCATGTTCCACGATCCGGTAGCAGGTCTGCCGCAACCTCCACCAGAACTCACTGAAGTTTTCGTTGGAGTTCCTCAGACACGTTGGCACGTGATGGACGCACACTGCGAACACAAATGATGGACAGTCGCTTTGTGTTCCAAGTTTCGCAGTGTCGAGTATGACAGCAAATCACATTTATTTGTTTAGCACAGTAAGCATCTACACCAAATGCATCTACACAAAATAGATGCTTACTTTAGGATGTTTACTTGGTCATATGTTGAACTTTCTGTTCAAACCCTGGTGCGACCACACTGTGTATTTGTACCCTTAATAAAAGTCATTACAAATTACCTCCATGGTTGTATGGTTCACAGTACAAAGTTAATGTACTGCATGCACAGCTTTCTGGAGCACAATGTATTTCACGTGCAGCAATTTTCCTTATGTTAAACTGAAAGGCTGGGACAAACATTTGCACATGCAAATATTTTGTTTTGCTTGTAAGAGGGATCACGCTGTTTCTCTGTAAAGCCCACAGGATAGCGTGCAGAAAAAACGCAGCTGCAATTTCCAGGCAAAGTAGGACACCTGCTTTTGGACCAACTGCCCTTCTCCTTTACTCCTCATCTCCCACAGTCCTGAAGATAACAACCTACAGTATACATTCAATTGCCTAAGACATTTTATTTATTTTTAAAGCAACATTTCACTGGAGCAATTATCTTTTCAGAATGTTAAAAAAATTTCGTTAAACTACCATCCGATCCTGCCTTCTTTAATTCATCACATGACATGACAACAAAGTTTTAATTACGCCTTAAAAACTGTCCCTCCGTAAAGTGCCACTATGAAATGAAACTAAGAACATTTTGTCTCCAATACTGGCAATTAATTTATTGCCTGACAGTGGGATAAAGCACTAATCAACTGATAATGATACTCAGCTTCTTTACTTAGGAAAAACAGACATTTCACCAGAGTTTAACTTGCAGTTCAAATGTTATGTGGGAAATGATGCACTTTACTCAGTTTCCCAATCGTTTCTTATTTGATCAAACTGTGCAGTACACTTTCCCCGCCACTAGCTGCCGCTATGTAGAGATCAAAGGAAAAGAATGCAACAGTCCATTAGAGTCCCAGATAACGTTTTTTTGAAGACTTTGAATGGGACCTTGATACCATGTTCACCAATCTTTATGTAATGGTGAAGAAGGCTTGAGGTCATCAGTACGAAGGTGTCATGCAGCTCTTCTGACAGGCATGACTTATAAGAGCCTTATGAAGGTCTAACGTGCTGCCTGTTATGAAAACTATTCACATCCTTTTCCCAGACAGTTTTAGAAAATTCTGTCTTCTCACCGCTTGTATTATACGAGTAATCTTAAATTGAAATGAGTTTTAAATAAAAAGTCAGGAGATCTCAGTTTTGCCACTTGTAATCACCAAACTGCCTTATTTAAACGTACTTACTGAAGGATGATTAGGGTCTATTCTCCTCTTCAGTTGATGTTTTCCTCCAGTTTTTTCCTGCCAGTGTCTGTTTGAACCCCTTTTACTCTCTAGAGCTCAGAGTTACTTTGCTGTTACGGTTTGACTGCACGTTGTTTGACTAAGAGTAAAGTACGCAGGGTATACCATAGAAGGTCATGTCATGGGATCCAAACCATTACAATTTTGATAACAGTGAAAACTGTAAATCACATTCCTGATTGCCTATAAATGAGTCCGGCTACCATTTTATGAATTTGATTACAATATACTGTATATTAAAATTGTACACTGAATGTGCCTTCAGGTCAAAGCATGTACAACTTTTTCAGCACAGTTTCGGCACCTTACAACTGTTGTACTAATAGATTGGCACATTTAAATTAGATTACATTGACTATACAATATATAATACTCTGCTGACTATAATTAAATGACTGTTGTTGAATTTTGTTATTTGTTCTACATAAATCATTCATATCCATGTTTTAGTTGAATGCGCCACTGATCTTTAATGTGTTTTTCATGTTTGCTAGATTATATATTATATATTTAATTTCTATTTAATTTATGGGCCACCTTTTTTGTTCTGTTGCACTGCGTAATTTCTTCCCATGGATGCATGTATGATTGATACATACTGTATGTAGAATGACAAAGTTTGATCTGACTTGACATGTGAACCAATACAAGCACTGTGATGCAGAAATTCATTTTCTGTTGCTATGAAAACTGTTATGGGTCTAATTTTCTCACAGATGCAGCTAAAAATAATACAGGCATCCATGTATCAGTGGCCTAATGTGGCTAATCTTGACTCTGACTGAAATCACAGTTTGTGACACAGTGAGAATGTGTCGACTTACACTCGGGGAAACAGGCATCAGGGTCCACGACGTCATTGTCCTCCTCCTCCTCCTCGATCTCCTCATCTATCTCATCTTCGGCTTTCTGAATGTCTACTGTGCTTCCCTGTGATAGGCTGATTAGGTCCTTTTGAACAAAAAAAAGAACCTGGTGTTACTGGGAGTGGACATTTTATTGGGGTCAAGATCAGGAACTTAGCAAGGACATCCCAAACATCCTAAAAGACTCCTCACACCCGGTCCATGATCTCTTCCAACTGCTGCCATCAGGCAAAAGATACAGAAGCATTAAAACAAGGACAAACAGACTAAACAGCA
>JAACJT020000001.1:16830349-16842430 GCA_009936485.2 Gymnarchus niloticus
ATAAAAGCAAGGGGTGATTATTTTGATGAAACTCATACTTAGACACTTGCATTCATTAAATTGCACTTACAGTATACAGTTACAGTATAACCAGTTACATTTATTTTAACATTTCTAATATGTTCTTATAAAAGTTTGAAAAAGTGTATTGTTTATATTTTTTAAAAATTGGAGGCTGGGCCGAAACTTCCGGCTTGTAGTGTATATATAGTACTGTGCAAAAGTCTTAAACAGTCAGAAAATGTTTAATGCCATTTATCTGGGTACTAATGGAATATCTGCTCAAAAAAAAAAAAAAGTTTAACAATATATACTGATAAACAGCAATGCAACATGAAGGCAAAGTAATTTATTCTCTTCTGCCAAATATTACTGATATCTGATTGGCTGGCTCAAACAGCATAACTTTGCTTCCCAAACCTCACCTGGAAGGCACTTCAGCCATTATATGTAATTTTTTTATTTTCACCATCAGCTCACTTAACTCGTGCACTTAAGTATTTAATTCACTTTTATGAGGTACTGATTAGCAGAACAAGGTTCACTCCTAGTTGAGCTCCACAAGTACGTGGGTATGTTGAATGGTAACTGTACATTCTGGGGTGACATGAAGAGATGTTTTGAAATATGTAAAGTGACACTTGGCCAACATGTTCATGTTGGTGTAAAACTGATGTGATTTACAAATAGTCTGTCTGCCTAAGACTTTTGCACAGTACTGTACAGCACATTTGTAAATAATTTTAAACCATTTTCCAAAAGCCATCCCCTTGTGTCAACATGCACGTGGAAAAATCCTAAATACAAGTCTGAATAAAACTAATCAATGACAATATTATTGTAATACCATAGCAAGAGCTCACACACACACACACACACACACACACACACACACACACACACACACACACACACCAAAAGCTTACTCCACTGCAGGATTGGCTATGACAGGTGCTACTGTAAATCTACACATTATATGAAAATGTTTCATTCAAAGGAGACAGAATAATTAAAATGGCAAAGAACATGGATACTAAAAGTGATTTAATTGCATTAAAAATGCACAGGAATTCCTACATTTAACAAAGTCTGAACATTTATTCGAAGCAATAGAAACTTTCAAATTGCTTGGACGAAAACATTTTATAAAGTTCCTTATGATGAGAATGTAAAAAAATTTTTTTGCTCAGTACCATCTAAGCTGGAAAATAAGGACAACACTAAGGGCAAACGAAGGAAATGCATTCAGCAAAGTCTGAGATGAATACAGATAATCACAACAATAAATACCCAGAAATGCATATCTTCGGAACAAGCCACATATTTACAAAACTGAGCGCCCATTTCTGGTACAAAAAAAAGCAATCACATTAATTACAAAATAAAGGCAGAAGTAAATGTTAATGCGGCAGTTAAATTTAGAATTTCTCTAACTATAGATGGGCAAGTCATGGAATGTAACTACACAATACAGCTGGGGCACCTAAGATGTAAACCATAATGCACATCCATGCCATTGGAGGCACTAACCAGTCAGAAGTTAGTTATACTTCAACTAGTTACAGGGTACCTCACTTCATGACAGTACAAAAAAAAAAAAAAAAAAAAAAAAAAAAAAATAGGCAACTTGTAAATTTCTCACCCCCAAAATGTGAGAAACATGCCTAAAATGTGCACACTTGTTCCACACCTCAGAAATCAGTTACCAGCACAAAGTCATTTGGTTTGGAGCTCATTTGCTGACAGTCGAAATATTCTGAATGCAGGGCTCAGTTCAAAGTCTACATAGTGTTATTGCATGACCAAAACACAAAAATCCCCCAATATTTGCATTCCATGTCACATAAGAGGAGCCCCATATGTCAAGTGATGGTTATACTGATACGTTTAATATATTAGAAATGTTTCAAATTTCCAAAAGATTTATATAATTTTTAGTCATAAAATAATTTCTGTAATACAGATAAGTCTTTAAATGTACACAATTTAGTTACAAAAATTAGAACAATTACCTATTTAAGTGTCTAATTTGACAGGCCCTTCGTTTTGAGTTAAATAAGGAGGCAACAGTTCCCAGTTCAGCAGCTAAGTAGGACCATGTCAAGACTCAGGACTAAATGTAGTCTCTCACCATAACAGGCACATTTAATCTTTTAGAGAGCACATTTTAAGATTAAATAAATTAAAACAGAAGTGACAAATCATAAATAATCCTTAAAATTATTGGTAATATGATCACAGCCTACTCATTGAACTTATCCACAGACATTGATAATCTTATGACATTACCCCCGTACAGGAGCTAAATGCTGAGCGCCAGGTAATCATAAATCTCACTGATTACTGGAAAGGCATTCTGATATTAGATGCACTTCCAGATTTTAAACTTCAACCACAGCGCTACTGGAATTTATTTTTCATTGAAAAATATATTACATCTTGTCTAAAACTCCTGAGACATAGTTGTACTATTTTGCAAATGCCCACAATTCACAACTCAGATTTGCAGGTCATAAGATCCTGTTCCACATAAACCATCTGTATGTCAATTCCACAGGATAGGCTGTTGGCCAATGAGAATGATTCCAGCCTAGAATTCTAGAATGGGTTCAATCAATATTGTTGCTGGTAAAGTGCTAATTAAGATCACTTAAATCATATTTTACTCCAGTATTCCAGTCCAGATCCATGGAAAGTACAGCATTTTTTGAGTTGCCTTAACACGAATCACTGTTTTGGCACGTCTCAGATCAGTTTACTTCAAAATTCATTCAAAGAAATAAGCAGTTTTTAACAAAACGCAGCCAATCGCCACTGCTCTAAAGTACTGGAGTTTGGTGACTCTGTACCACGGTTTTACATGCATCACAAATCGAGAATGTGAAAGTGACCCCCCACCCCCCAAGGTCTTGATAGCACTGCAATGAATCTGCAGGCCATAGATCCCCCAGGAACGTCATATTCCACAACAAAAGCCTCCCCCCCACCACCACCACCTTTGTGAGGTTCCCATACCCGTCATCATAAGATGACCAATAACTCACAATCCCTGACTAAGGCGTTAATCACAAACTGATTAATATGGATATCCCTTTCACTGAAATATAAATGGCAAAAAAAAAAAAAAAGGAATGGATTACAGCAATACTTAAACTGCCGCGACCCAAAGCATATTCCAAAGCTTTCCTGTGCAGTCTTCAGGCAACTTTGCCAAATGGCATTTCCGTTAAACCTTTAGCGATTCTGACACAGAGGACTTCATGGCTTCTTCCAGCAACTGGTTGTCCGTAAAAGTTACAGGGGGCTCTGGGAAAGATTCCGATAGACCAATCAGAGATTCCAGTAAGCAGGTGCCGGAGTCATTGACCTGGGGAAGATTGGCGTAGCTGGGAAACTGAAACTGAAAGTTGTCGTCCAGGTTCTCATAGTCCTTGAGCGAGCTGTAGACAGGGCTGTGCCGAATGTTGGGAAAGCCTTCGAAGAATTCCAGGTCAGAGCCAGAGGAGAGGCTGAGGTCCATTAAGCCAGTGGTGTGATCCAAGGATGGGAAAGGGACACCTGTTACAGGGCAGGTTGGTGGAGGTGCAACACCCTGGTTGGCATTTTCATCAAGCATTTCGGAGATTGTCAGAACCCGATTGTCAGCATGGTCACTGGGAGCGACGGGCTGCGTGCTGCTCCCGCTGAAGGAGTCTGCGCACGGCCGTGGATGCCGCCCCTGACTGCCGTGCCGGTGCTTCTCCTCACTGCCGGGGCAGTCCTCATTGTCTGAGTCGCCGAAGCTGAGGATGCGCGCCAATCCGTCGTCATCTACATCCAGCGGCCGCGTCTCCGAGTCTTCGCTGCGGCTCAAGGAGCTGGAGGAGGAGTCCGTCATGTCACTATTGCAGCTGTTGTCACCTGCTGCCGCTAACTCTGGGCTGAAGTGGAACAAGGGGGTGACCGGGGGTGCCTGGTTGTCCTCCTCGACAGGCGGCAAGTGCCGCACATCCACTGCGCTGCTCTCCTCCTCGAGACGCTTCTCCAGTTCCAGCTTCATTATGGTGTGGATGTAGTGAGTCTGCACTCGGCCCGAGTTGAACTCGATGCGGCCCTCTGTGTTCCCACAGCCATCCTTCGTGCAGCCGCAGGGGAATGAGGAGTGGTCCATCTACAGGCAGTCAAGAAACAACTCACATGAAGAGGAGTGTGGATCACTAGGACTGCTTGCAAGAGATCTTCTGAAGATCATCATGAGATCATTATTACCAATTCAATCCTGAGATGATCTCAGTTAACGCAATACACCCATTTAACTGGAGGTCCATAAATGTGGGTTTCTACCTTTTTATAAAGCACTAACAACTACAGTACTGAGAAAACAGGCTATGATTGGCTACTGGCAAAAATAATTAGCTTAGTGGAGATTAAGCAGAACTAAAAAAAACCGACCATGGGAGAAACAAGGCTTTGTAAGCCATGGCGGGATTATGCCACATTGTCAATCACTGATTGGTTTAATCCAAAGGGATCTAATTAAGTAACCAATGGGGAGCTGGCCCATCAGTGACTGATTGCACAATCACTATATATATCACACACGGTATTTATAAAATCACTTGCAGATGTTGAATTTCTTTGAGAATTATGATGTTTAAGGCAGCTGAGTAAAGGTGTACCTGGCACTTGATGCCAGCCAAGCTGCAGGCACAGGTTTCGGGCTCGCAGAAGCCCTGGCAATCGCAACCGCAGTCTTCCCGCGAGAGGCGGATGGCGTGGAGCTGCCGCTTCTCCTCCCGGTCAATCTTCTTCACGCCGGCAGCCTTCAACAGGGCGAGCCTCTTCTTAGAAGGGTAGGGCTGGAGGGAGGAGCCATCCCCCAGGTCAACGTCACCCAGGTCGAGTTCCTCATCCAAAATATCATCCACCGTCAGCTTGCTGGCCTCCTCTGAATCCTGGGTGCCGTTTTTTGTTAGCTGCAGAGTCCAGAGGAAGCAAAAATAAATAAATTCCCTTAAGTAATGCACAAGGAGATAACATTACGAATAATATTTGAATTTTTTTTTCCCTGAGAAACAAAGATCAAGGAGGCAAGGAAGGCTTCTAAGGTTACAAAATATACATATACTGAGAAACCATTTTTCATGGATTCTAAAACCTTGGACTGAGTGGAAGCCATGGTTAAGAGGAGGAGAGTGAGACTCACCTTCTGCCTCAGGCCCTCAAGTTTTTCCTCCTTCAACCTGTTCTTCATCTTCTCCCAGCGAAGATGTCGTTGCTCCAGGGCAAACTCTGCAAGGGTGTACCGGTGACAGGTGCTGTGCTCTCGAATCATGCCCAGGGTGCAGCCCCCACGGCTGGGCACGCTGGTGAAGCCCTGACAGCGTGGGAAGTAATAGACTGTCACCTGATCAAACTGCACGAAGCCCTTCCTTGGCCGCTTGGCCTTCTTCAGAATAGACGTGGCTGCAGAGGGTTGAGAAGGAGGCGGTCAGTCCACAATCCACAGGTGCAAAAGGCAAGGTACTCCAAATGACCTTTTTTGTATGATCACCAAGACAGCTTGCCACAAAACGTCCTGTAATGGTTAAAAAAAAACCCCCCTCGAAACATATTTAGCGGGCCAGATTAGGAAAGCAAATTTACAGTTTAAGCAGGACTTCCCTGAGGCAGATCAAGAAGTTGAGAGTGGCTATTCAGGCGATTCCACTGTAGTTCCTTACATAGCCACTAGATGGTGTGCAAAGCATAGTTAACTGCCTGGATGATTTTGATGCACGTACAAATGATTCAAGTTTTCAAACGGCAGCATTATCATTTCTTCTCCACAATTATTTTTTTGAATAACTAGCAAATGAAATTTAATGTGTTATGCTTATCACTTGGGGGGAACACACAGTGGTCAGCACTGTAGCCTCACACCTCCAGGGTTGGTTTGAATCCTGCCTCTGCTCTGCATGCCTGGAGTCTACATGTTCTCCCTGTGTTTTGCGGTCTTCCTCTGGCTATACCAGTTGCATCCTATATTCCAAAGACATGCAGACATTGCTGATTACAAGCATTACAAAAATGCCGGCGTGTGCCCTGCGATGGGTTGGTGCCCCATCCAGGGTGACCCCACCTTGTGCCCTAGGTTCTCTGGGACATTCTCCAACATCTCCCCCACATAAGATAAGCGATTCGGAAAAAACACATGGATGGATGTGTTTGTTACTTGCGACAAATGAAATCCATGACCTTCTTGTATGTTGTGTGCTAGCTCTGCGTCTCTGGTTATGAGATCTATTTAACTCTGCATCCTTTTGTTTGCCAAATAAACATTCACACAAACCATCATCATGAGATGAGACTGGTGGTAGTAATTTTGGAAGAAGCAAAGAGAAAAAAACCAAACAGACTGCACAGCTGACATTATCCATCAATGCAGTACACATTGACCCATTTTCTGGTCCCAGTCTCTAACACACTCCCTTTCCCATGCACACGCTTTCTACCATCACAGTCCAAGGTCTCATATAACCACTCCTCACAAGAACCCCACCCAGCTCCATTCCAACAATGGAGAGCCACCATCTTGTACCTATACCATTCTTTTGTCAATGGTAAGTATTGAAACTGAATTAAATCACACTAGGCTGCCACTTCAAATAAAACACCAACCAAAGGAAACTCCCTTTCTCAACCGAGTTTGAAACATCTGCAGTTGAACACACAAAGCCCTGTGAATTTGCTGGAAGCTGGTCCGTGTTAATTGAAAGGAGCATTCAAAATGACATTACGCTAGAGGCCCACAACAGGTGAAGTTCTCTCCTCTGGTTACGGCAGTTGGGACAAAACATGCAGACTTCCCCATTCTCTCCATCCTGCTGACCTGAGCTTGGCAGTAATCCTAGTGCTGATTATCAACCTGCTCCTTCCTTGTAGATGGAATTGAGTGTGAGACAGCTTTCCAAGACGACCAAGGCATTAAGGCGCGTTCTTCATGCCGAGGCTTCAGGGACCATCAATATACTGAGAGAAAGACTCTGTAAAACATGCTATTCACACGTCAGAGCTTAATAAACAACCCAATACCAGAAGCAGCACCTCCAAGAGGCAGCCCACAGCTTCAGTAACAAGCTCTAGTTGATGATTCTCATTGAGGTCTGGTGGGGAGTTCATATCACACCATGATTACTGACCACTCCTTATCATATCATTGCCATGTATTTATCATGGAATACTTTACTCCCTTTCACCCATACTCAGGGTGCCCTACCGTTCCTCAACACTCCCCTCCACACACACCTTGCCCCAACACCCCCTCCGGCCCCCCAGTCTGGCTGAGCACCTGCCCCGGGCACTCGCCCAACTGGCTGCCAGAGCTCCATGTGTCATTCCAGTTGGCACACTGCCCAGGCTTGCCCACTGGCTGCTTGCCTTCTCCTCCTGGGAACCCCACAGCATTCCCCCTTAACCTTCACTCTACCAGCAGAGGGCAGCATTGACCACTACACCAGAGACTCCATGACCACACGTTTCCCTTCACCCAGATTCGCCTCTCTCCAACCTAACCCCCAGAGCTTTTATATTTAAGTGATGCGTTCTTTAAAAAAAATCCAAATGAGTGTGTGCACATCAGAGGCGACTCCTCTAAGACTACAAGGGAAGCTCCACCTCTAAAATGTCACAAAAATAATTCATCAATGTACTGTTGTATTTACATTGCTGCTACAAAGAGCCTGCTAAAATGTGTTCAGCTTCATGCGTAGTTCATTCAGAATCAGCAATAATTCCTTGCAGGTCGTCTAACGTGATCCCCCCCCCCCCATACATTTCTGTGGCAGCACAATGTATTAAACCCCACTGTAGCGCAGCTTTACTAGACTTCAATGGCAGTTCAGAATATGCTTTGTTTTCAGCGAAGCAAAGCTAGATGTTTATTGGACAAATGCTTCAAAGCATCATTTCCAGGGAAGCTCAGCTTCTCTGGGAGTAAATGGGGCAGTGGGCTGGCCCGGACGCTTGACTGCTACATGATGATTGGAGAAACTGTCAGGGGAAGGGACCTCTTTTTGACTGACAATGGTCCCATGTGGACTTTTGGCAAGTGATTTCATGAGACAAGCTGCTGCTCGTAGTCTTATTTTCTGCCGATATAGCCCGCTATTTTCATTTGTACATATCCTACTGTAAATAAGCATAAATATAGCATTCTGAGTTTGCTCCTTCTTTCAGTTCAGTAAAGTACGCCCATTTATTTCAAAGTAGGTCGTGTGGAGCAATAGACTAATTTCATGATGTAGGTCTAAAATGAGCTTCCCCTGTTTGAAAGGCCACCAGCCACCACTGATGCTCGTGTCCCCTGTGATGGACTGATGTCTCACCCAGGGTGTCCCCTGTCTTGCGGTTCCAAGATAAGTCCCCAAGGGGACCAGACAGGCAGGTATGGAAGATGGATGCAAATACTCAGCATTCCGGACACATTGTAGCTGGACAACGGCAGTCTCATTCCCACAGTTTTGTATCATTCTTTGGGTAAGTGACAACACTAAATAAGATCAAGTTGAAACGGACACAGCCGGTCTGGGAGAAAAATTGGCAGAAGCGACCAAGCAGCTCAGGTCGATGCTACTCACTGGGACAGTGTGTTTCTGGTGAAGCAGGGTGACTAGGCCTTGAATCCAGGGTGTCGGAGTGCAAACTCCCTCCATCAGAGTCCCACTCCGAGCAGGCTGGCGATGACAGCGAAGAGGGCGAGGAGTAGCATCGGTCCTCGTCTACTTCACTGAACTTTCTCTTCAAAGGGCCACTCATGGCGTGTCAGGGGTTATGGGAAATCTGTCAAGTACAAGAATGGGGAAGAGCATTTTTACTCGCTTCACTGTAGTAATCAGTCACATAGAGCACAGTAAATTATAGATCATAAACACAGGTTGTACGTTATCGCGAAGACCAAATCGATCACTTTTAATCTGTATACCATACATGGTCTTGTTAAACAAAACAAAGGCATATTATATATAATCACTAAAAAGCGCACTGCCAGTCATATTGATTAGCCAAGTACATTAACTAATGAAGTACAGCTCACAAAAGCCCTGTGCCGTTCTCTCTTCTGAGGGACACACAAACGCAGACTTGTGCCGAACACAAGTTTGCAGGAAGGACCCAACTCCAGTTCAGAGTCGCTCTAATCAGTAAACACATCAGCTTTATTATGCAACTGCTGAGCTTTCCTGCAGTCCCTCATGAAAGGAGCTTCTTGCCCTGTGTAAACAGATTCTTTCAACACACCCTGTGTACCCTCACTGCCCCCCCCATCTCACACACACAGTATTATGCAAACTATCCAGTAGCCAGATTAAATGATATTGGCCACTTGTATTAAGTGCAAAGGAATTCTTTTGTATTATCGGTTCCCCGTCTTACTCTCAATAAGACACACAGACATACAACCA
The DNA here is from genome assembly GCA_009936485.2 of Gymnarchus niloticus. Classification (NCBI taxonomy): domain Eukaryota; kingdom Metazoa; phylum Chordata; class Actinopteri; order Osteoglossiformes; family Gymnarchidae; genus Gymnarchus; species Gymnarchus niloticus. The sequence goes on from JAACJT020000001.1 coordinate 16,839,769, forward strand.
AGAGTGAACTTTGGGGGCAGAGCATAGGGTCACCATTTATCCAGCACCCCAGTGCAGTTTTTGAGGTTAAGAGTCATGCTCAATGACCCTAAAGTAGTACCACCCTACCAGCCATGGGATTTAAACCTATGACCTTAAGGACAAGAAATCCTAACCAGCTGAGCCTCATACTGCCCCACTGGCATTATATTTAATACTATTAATTATATTCTATATTCACTGTAGGAAGAGGTTGTAAAGGTGAGTAGAACGCATGTCAGAGAAATGTGCCTTTTAAATAATCCATCAAATGAGTGTACATTTGTTGTATCTCATTGTTACCTGATATTGATCAAGGAACCCCCCCCCCCCCCACAGCCAGTCTGTCTCCTTCCCGCTGAGACAGCCCATCCGCTCCCGACGGATGTGAACTCTTTTACACGGCATGCGTATATCACCACAGTTGATGCTGACCCGTGAACCACCAGGCAGGCTGGTTCACGCAGTTCCAAGAGGAACCAATAAGGACCCAGTAAAAGAACCAGAAGAAAACCCGAGCCTCAACACCAGCAGGGAAGGAAACACCAAGTCTGCCTGGCATTTTGGCAGAGAGTCTGGCTGTATGGGTGCATCTCCTAAGACCATGCATCTTAAGGTGGCAGGGAAGACAGGCTTCCCACATTCAGCCTCAATTTGACTATAGTTGGTGTTTGATAAACTCACCATCTATCATGCAAGGAATATTTAATTACCCAAGCCTAAGAGGCACTACAAGAATCTTCCAGTGTAAAAGGATACAACAGTTTGCACCACAGTTAAACGGAGTGAGGATTATTCCCAGTGATTAAATATCAACACCTGACAACTCAAACCCAGCAAACATTTCGTTGGGAATTTCATCACGGTCCTGGAAGTTGAACACGAATTCTTGAAAAAATGCTGGCACAGACACCCCCCACATATGCAACCCCCTTAAGCAGAGGGACTGGATGTGTTTAGTTGACCCCAGGGCTTGGATAAGATGCCAAGGCTGAATTCCACAGAAAAGCAAGATGGGGGAGGTAGACTGCTTACAAAGCGCTAAAAGACAAACCAAGATCTGGATATGCCATCGCTTTAAATAATATACGTGCAAAATACAAAGTATAAACTTCACTCCAACATTCATTGCTTATTAGGTTCTGATCTCAAAAAACAGCACCTCTAACAGCCTAGTAGTGTTACAGTAAGCATACCACAATGGTAATACAAGATCATTTGAATATGCTCGCCATCAGCAGCCTGGTTTTTCCAAACTACTGGAAACATCTGGGTCCCCTACTGAGGCTAAACAATGTTTGGCACAAGTTATAGACAAAGTCAATCCATCCAATTCAGACAACCAGCCACTGTCAGTAACACCTCGTTTTAACAAGGCCAGATAATCATTTATGAAGCAACATAGAATACAATTAGAATCTGCGTACAGTACAATTTTACCTTTGCAATATACACACCACAATTCATAGTCTCTAACAGACACAGTGGCCATTTTTGCAGGGTCCAGTGACATGGGTTCGACTTCCATTTAGGTTTCCTCTAAGAGCAATGAATACAGACGGATTAGAGGTTCCTTCAAGGACAGCAGGGACACCCAACTCAGCAGAAATGTTGCAGTCAAGCACTAGAGACCCAGGGGTGATGGGGTCAGCACTAGAAACAGGTCATTGTCTTTTGAACTGGAACCACTTGACTAATTTAAATTGTTTATGCTGCTGGCTGGAGAGAACCAGTGGAAGGCGGCTAATCCAACGACAGACCAGTTTGGCCAGACTGAAGCTGTCCACTTTACTGGAGAAATGCACCAGGTCTGAAGGCAGTAATGCTGACTGTTTGTGTGCATGGTACATTTGGGGGGGGGTGATGATTTTCTCTTCTCAATCTTTGTGGAATAAGGCTGTCACACATGGGGTTTTCACTGTGAGGTAAACTGGCCCAGGAGAACAGAGTCCACCCCCCCCATCTAATGAATTATGCATCAGTATCATTCCATCAACAGCCATGGTGGGCAGAGATGGGAAGCGTCTGATGGACCGTTGAAAAATCCATGCCAATAGAGTCTAGGAAATGGACGTTAATGTGGTGGAGGTGGAGTCCACAAACAAAAATAAGATGAAGCAGAAGATCAGGCATCTGGACACAGAGACAACTTGTAAATCATTCATACAAACCACAGGGAAAAGAACCAAACAACAAAAAAAAAAAAAGATACACAAATAGCAACATTTCACCATCTGTATAGTTCTTCAGTATAAAAATTCCAACCATATAACTTCCGAAGTAACAGATGTTTTTTTTTTTTTTTTTTTTTAAAAGGTTTTTTCTTAATGGTTCAATAGAAGTTGAGAATAAGGGTTAAACAGGTGCCTTGCATGCAAACTGAATGTTTAAATGCCCTGCCTTCAGTACACAGCGTCTGCAACTCCAGCCCGAGATTAACAAGCTGATCTCCTGAAGCGAATCAGAATTAATAAAAATCCACCTTACAAGTCAACCTGCCTGCTTTAATGTGTGAGCTCCAGGCAAACAGCAGAGCCGCACCATAAGTTTTTTTTTTTTTTTTTTTTTTTTTTTTGTCCCCTTGCTAAAGAGGGGAGAACACGGTGGTCGCCGCAACAGGGGAAAATGAAAGGAGGGGGGGGAA
>JAACJT020000001.1:16853160-16876477 GCA_009936485.2 Gymnarchus niloticus
TGGGGGGGGGGGGGGGGGGGGGGGGGGGGGGGGGGGGGGGGGGGGGGGGGGGGAAAGAGGGGGGGGGAGAGAAAGAGGGAGAGAGAGAGAGAGAGAGAGAGAGAGAGAGAGAGAGAGAGAGAGAGACCCGCCCACACAGCTTCCTGTCTTTCCGAGCGCTGGTCTGGGTGCACTCGCATCCTGACAACCAATCCCCTTCATTATCTCCCCTACCCTTGCCCGCGGGGGTATGTAAACAGTGCTTGAATACAGCTTTAAAAGAAAGTAAAAAGGAAATACTCGATAACCTGACAAGGGAGGCCAGCGAAACAAAACAGTTCTATGGATGACAGAGTAAACCTCAACCACACAGCCCTGCTACTCCACTAAAAATGTACGTGTATTTGCGAGCTTGTGGTCAGACAGCAATGTGCACAGAATTTAATGGCACAAACACAGCAGGACGTTTCCAGACCTTAATCAAGTCTGTTGTTTCTTCTTCATGCTTTAGGCACCTCAGTCTGAAGGGTGTGGCCGTGTCCTCTTTGGCGTCCTCACCAGCCGACACATCTCACTCACGCGGCAGCCGGTGTCCGGTGATTCACGGCCTTGTGGGCGGCACTTTTAATACCCCTGCCCTGTCTCAGAGGCACATTGTGTAATGTTGGCAGAAGAGCCTTTTATCATGTCTGATCAATATCGTCTCCAGAGATCTGTGTCCGACTGAGAAGCACTCGCAAGTTTGTCCCCCTGATCCTACCCTGCGCTGACTAGATATCATTCCTTCCTGGATCAGGCTTAACCACACAACTGGTATAGCTGGCTGGCTAAATGGGATGGTGGGGGCATTTTTTGATGGAACTGGCGTCTGCTTTTCCTCAGATCGCCTTCTGGGTCAACACGACGGGCACCTACCCCTACCCATGGATTGAATTCTTCACTACCACCTGTACATCCAAAAACACAGCAATCTCTGCCAGTGAACTTTTCCTTCTTTTGTGACTCCAAAGCACAGCATGGTTATAAAATCATTACTGAAATTATACCCCTTTACTGACCTCGGGGGTTTTAATCTCTTTTTCAAACATACTCCTCCTGCTCCTGCGTGCCGTTTGTGGAGTTTATTAACATACTCACTGCTTGACCTCAGCGCCAGCCAGAACATAGTCTAAAGGTTAAAACAGAAAAAAAATGAAGCACCAGGAGGCCGTGTCTTTCTGAGTCAACACCTATCCATGGAGATGCAGAGATTTTACTCTTAAAAGGCATGTGTGCACTCAGGTGAACGAAACAGAAGCCACTGATCTGGCCTTGGCTTCTAATTCACTTTTCTACTAACTCTGTTCCGGCATGTTACTCCAGTCTGTCCCTTGTGGGTTGGTTGGTTCGTTCGTCCGTCTGTCTGTCCATCCATCCATCCATCTTCAATAACTACTTATCGAGTACAGGGCCGTGGGGAGTGTGGAGCCCATCCCAGGGAGCACAAGTACATCCTGGACGAAATGATAGTCTGTTACAGGCCATGCTCTCACTTACAAACGCTCCGGGTAAATTTGAGTCACCTGTTCATCTGTTTTTAGACTGTGCATGGAAACCAGGGTACTTGGAGGAAACCTTTCCAGGACCAGTGATTTAAAAGATGCAGCCCAAATATAGCAGTCTAAGGCTGACCCCGGGTTCAGTGGTAGTCCAGGTGAGCACGGGGTCCTGTCATCTCCCCTGCAGTAGAGCGCCACCTGTAGGAGTTCAAACCAGTGTGCCTCAGGGCATCAGCGACTGCACTCTCGTGGAAGGCGACCCACTTGTCTGTGTGTTCTATGCCACCACTAAGTGTTCATCAACAATTGTCCTTTCATGTGGAGAACTCGGCACACGTCATTGCGAGTTCCATAGTTGAAGCGCAGCGTAATTTTTAATGAGGCCATGTACTTTTTTAAAGGTCCAGCATCCAAAAAAAAAAAAGGCCAGACATCCACATCAGCTGATATGTATTAAATAAGGGCTTGACTGTTTTAGTTGACAGGCCAATACGAGTGACTCAGATTTCTTCCCTAACACTTAGTGTACAGTCTTCTGTCCTAAAAACTTTACGCAGGGAACAAATCTCTGAAGGGAACATTGAATCGAATTTAAAAAAAGCAAGCATACTGACACAGGGTAGCTGCAATTGTTTGCCTTTTTTCACAGGCAAAGCGCCCTGCAGGGGATGGGTTATGTGTTGCCAAAACCATTGAATAAGACCTGAATACATTATAGAGTTCCCTTTAAAATTGTGCCAAAGACTTTGCTTTGCTAGACATCTCGTAATATGTGTAATAATAGCCACAAATGTTTTCCATCTGCAAAAGAAACCAGTGACTGTGTGGGCTGAGGCAAAAAGGATAATTTATGATCGACTGATACTTCGTGAAAACGACTCTGGCATACACACGACTGTGGCTATTGATAAAACAAGAAAGAAGTGTCAATTAATTGGCACTTATGTGAAAAAAAAAAAAACAACATTGAATGTCAGGTAAAATGTTTCCCAGTGATAGGCTGCTTAATATGTGGAGGGTTATTTATTTTTATTTTTTTAAAGCAGACTGGCGTTGCTTTGGAAACGTGGGGTATGGCGAAATGGTGTGGAATTCTGGGAAGGAGTAGGCTATATTGTAGGCAAGCTTAGACAAAGAAACAGCAGCCGTGACTGTCAGCTGTGATTGTGGTAAGTAAAAGTTCATAAAAGTTTTGCTAAAGCCTGGGGGAAACAATTTTTTAATATTTGCCTCATTGCAAGTTTTTGTCTTTTTTTTCAGAATTAAAAAATTAAATGTGCTGCAATGGAATATCATTCCGTTCAAGGTGTCCCCTGCTTTGTGTGGTGTATGCTGCCTGGGACAGACTCTAAGTTCACCATGACCCAGTACTGGATAAACACTTTGAAGATGGATGGATGGAAATAAACTGTAAAAACTCATTCTGAGGGCTGTCTTAATTGCCCACTTACTGGTTTCAGCCAAGTGCTACTCTGTAGAAGTACTGCAGAGGAGATCAAGGAGTCCGTTTGGCCTCGTGAAAGTAACTGCAGCTTGTTAAAGCCACTGAAGGAGAATTCTGAGAGCTGAAATTCGAAAGGAGCTAATAACCCTCGGGACTCAGGGGCTTGTCATCCATTTAATCAAAGCTGTGTGTGACTTAATGTCCTCAGTTTAATGCTTACAAAGAGCATGCTTTGGTCACGACTGTTCTGTGTACATGTTCTTAAAGATACTTTTGGTTGGCCTGGTAGCAAACTGGGGACTTAATACTCGGTGCTGTGCGATTATGCAGACAACTCCTGAAATTACACTCATCACAAGGCCCTGAAATGCTATTAAAACACTCTATTGCTTATTATCTGCAGAACCATTAAAGCTCACTCATGACACTGGGCGAGCTCTTTTGTCTGTTCATAGCACTTTTTGGTTTCTAAAGATAAAATTGGAAATAAATTAAAATTTGGTTAAAAATAAAATAAAAAAATAGTAAATAAACCAACAGTAAAAAAAATAAATAAAATAAAATTTGCTTTTCCCAGATAAAATCTTTTTACACTCTGTAATGGTTCAGTATTGAATTTCAGTGCCAGTATTAGTAAGCTTTACTTCAGATTAAAAAGGATTGGCGGTTAATTTTCTTTGTATATATAAACAGTTTATAAGAGACTGTTCTGGAATTTGGTTGAAAGCTTAAAAAATATGTGCATTAATAAATCTTTGGTCCAGGTATCAAGCACTGGTATAAAACCAAATTCTCATGGTTATATTGATATGAAAAAGTTCAGTACTACAGCCCTAGAGGGGTATGGATCAAAGTGTTGTCATTTAATTTCAGATTAATATGAGCCAGTCCGCTGAGCCTGCGATGAAAGTATGACTCAGAATTGGGGAATAGCAGTCGGGAATTGGACCGCTTCAGAGCGTGTTCAGGGGCATTTGATGCTCCATCAGTATTCAGGAGTGGGGACAGGATGAGAGAGATGGTCAAAAAAATCCAAGACGTCATAAATGGGTGGTGCGAGTAACAAGGGAGAGGAAACAAGTACTGTTTTCCTCTCTCCTCCGGGAAGCCATTAAACCACCATCGACTTTTATGGCCTAAGCTCACTTGTAAACAGATTCAGTTGCAGCAGACGTTTGCCTTTCTGTGATTTCCATTCTGCAGAACTCCCCAGTACTCAGTAATATTACATTTTCAAGTGTTGCCTAACCCATACCTTCATCCTCCTCCCTCCCTGAAGGCCAGACTGTGGCAGATATGGTCCACAGTGCATTCTTTGCATCTGACACTTGCATCCACCTGTACGTCAAATAAATTCACAGCCTCCCCGCAGAACTGCAGAATGAGACGAAACACAACCGCAAGCCCAAAACAAACGTTAGCCTCTTGCCACTAATTACAGTTTTGATTGTATTCGATCCGTGCTAACAAAGACTACCATTGTATCATTTCAACTTCCTTATTCCTCATCTCTTCTTCTGCCTCTCAAAAACCCATTAAACGTGTAATTGTCCGACTCATTGGTAACTGAAATAAATTCAATTACATGCATGCATGTCTGTGTGTAAGTGTGTGTCAGGGTTAAAATCGGGTTGACTAGACCTTGAGGACTGTTGATCTGTCAAGTGCCAATGTGTTTGGCTGCAAATACACAGATAACTGTAAAACTGTATGCCCCTAGGGAAGAAAAAAAGTTTTATTTATTTTTCAACATTTTAAATAAAGTTGATAATAGGTTAATTATTTTCATATATCTTTTTTCAGAGTATGTCTTTTAACGGTTCGGTCTCAGAGGGGAAAAAAAGGAGATACGACTTAATTACAAAGCATCCGGACGCGTTGATGTACGGTACCGCCTAGTTTTGTAGTGACATGAAAGAAAACGCCATCGTACTGTAAAAACCTGCCAGTCTGGACCGTCTGTAACAGAAGCCAGGCTGACAGTCAAGCTAAAACCCTTCCAGCAAAGTGAAGCCGTAACAAGCTGGTTCGTTTTCCATTACCCTCCCGTACTTCCTCATCGCTTGGTTTACACATATCCGCGACTGTAGCCGAAAATAGAACTCCCGAGTACACAGCCTCCGATGATTCAAAGTGCAGCCAGGAGCCGCGGCCAGTGACGCAGCGTTCCGGGACCATGCGTAAAGTCCGGCGTGACACCTTGTCCTCACTTCCTACGCGAAACGCTGACTGGGACTCATAATCCGCGGCTAATTCCAGCACATGGTTAAGTGAGTCAGCCAGGGCATGGGTTAAAAATAGTACCTGTGCATACTGGGTAGGAATGATGCGATTCTGACTGGGCGTGTTGGCATCGGGGTCGAGCCGGAGGCAGGGCGAGAGGGGGGCCCGGTGAGAGGTCGATGGGATGGACGCTAGTGCTCTGTGCACACGTCTCAGAGGCCCTGTGTCCAATGCCTGTTTTCCCTCATGTTGATTCCCATTTAGAGCCCCCCCCCCCATTTGTCAGGCAGCTGATGGGGGGGATTTTAATGTTCCCACTACCATTTATGATTTACAGAGTGCTGACTGGAGAAGGCAATGGGTCAGCTGAATATTCTGACCTGCTCCTAGTCCCGCCTCTTCCCAGGCCACCACCAATCATTTTACACTCATTAAATTGCACAAGGCCCAAGTGTGAGTACACACCTGAGAGAGGAATCCATCAGCGTTGACTGGCCAATGCTAATGTGAGTCCTTCCAGGTGCAGCTTTCCAACACAAGCTTCTTGCTGCACGTTGTCAAGGGTGGGAATTCAGATGTCCTGTCAAAAATGCGACCTCTAAACCTCTAAACCTTCATCTACATTCCATAACCGGAACCCAGCCCAAAATGGACAGCATGAGATAGGGGTTGCATGCAATAAGGGGAATTTGGGGATACTTATTCAATTAACCACAGGTCTTTGCACTAAGGCAGGAAACCACAGTACCTGGAGGAAGCCCATACAGACGGGAGAAAACATGCAAACTCCATACATACAGAGCCAGGATCTGGAGTAGAACCCACAACCCTGTAGGACTGGTGCTACCGCACTTCCCACTACTAATTCGGTTTTCCACATTCTCACCACCAAGAAAATACTATTAGTGATTTTTAAAAACCCTAGTTCATGGCTCCCACTGTAGTCTACACAAATTCCTCCACAAAAAAAGCAGACTGAGTGTGACTCTAATGATTAAAAATCTAAATTTAGAACACACTCCAGTGGAGGATCACATTACGGCAACTGGAGTTTTCCCAGGAACAAGGCAGAGAGGAAATGGTGTTTGGCACAGCTTGGGGTATAATCTCATAATATAGCTGTAGTTTGTGGGGGTGGAGTTAAAAATATCCTTCAGCATTGGGGAAAGGTATTCGGTGCCACTGCTGGGGTGTGGACCATGCCCTGTGGGAGAGACAGACACTGTATCCCCCCAGTGTGAGTCTTAACACTGCTCTACTGCGTTAACATTTCATGCAACACCTTGCCAAAATACAGAAGAATCTGGGGAGAGGTAGAGAGTTAACATGAATAGAAAGGGAGACACATCTATACTATTATTTTTTCCTTCCCACAAGACAGAAATGCTGGTTAGAATGGAGACTTTGGCCAGCGATTGTGCGGTGCCATACAGAACCCCCCTGAGGACCCCCATTAATCACTCAGGCGAAGCAGACCAGAAAAAGAACAGGTTTGATAGGGAGGAGTCTGAAGGACTCCTCTGATGCGAAGCAGGTGCTACAGAACAGCCGGAGAACAGGACGCAGAGGGTCGTTTTCTCTGTGAGGAGAGCAAAGGCACCCATGACCTTTTGACCTGGCACCATTTTTCAGAGTGCGATTCATTAGGTCTTGTCATACACTGACAGTGGTTTGCACTCATCTATCCAAGCGTCTTCCGCAATGCTTAAATACGGCCTCGAGTCCCAACTTCAGACAAATACCAGGTGTCTCACGTCGGCCTGAGGGTGCTACAGAAATCTGCGCTTTTAAGAAGTTGCCCTTGTTAACACATGTAGCTATTCAGCAATGGACTCCTGAAGCAAAAGAAAAATCAATACAATATCACCGCCCATAAATCATACTCTGTATTTTAGCTTTAACCCGCCTTGTGTAGATAATTGCATTTAATGAATGAATGAAGCATGAATATTCATTAAGAAGTGGATTAAAACTTGAAACACTGGATTTGCCATTAGCAAACTGGCAATAAACATTTTAACGTTGTTTGCAGGTGGGGGGATGGGCATAGCTTCTGGCTGCATTAAGCAACTCATTCCACTTCTCCCCCCTTAAAAACCTGAACATATATATATATATTAATGTGTTCTGTTCCACTCTCAGTTACCAGTTAACTTGTTAGTTTTGGTTGCCTTTTCACCATGAGCCATCTAATTTTTTTGCATCAGTTTTGAATTTTAAGCTATCTCAACAATCGGCCGGCCTTTGCAACTCTGTGCTCACTGCAGCCATTTAAGACTCACCTGAACCAGTGGTATAATCCTTGTTCCTTTGCAACTCCAGCGTTGACTCACTCACTAAACTCCTAAGGTTTCTATCATAGGGTCAGAGAGGCACCATGAATTACATTACAAACAGAAGATTATGCTGTTGTAAGAATCTGGCCATATTTAACCTAGTAGTCAATGGACAATCTATAGTCATGGTTATAATGCAAGAATTGTTTTATCAATTTCTATCTAGCTATATATAGTTGTGTATCATGTTACATGCAATCGGACTTATCTACAAAAGACACACACATATTCTTAGTAATCAAAATTCATACTGAGTTCCTAATATTTAGGCCCTAATAATTCTCTAAGCATCGAGAACCCAAAGAAATATTCATATATATTTAACTCAAAGCTATTACATGACCAAAGAAAAGCAGCATTTTTGGGTCATATGGTGGCTTGGTAGGCAGTCCTGTTGCATCACTCCTCGAGGGCTGGCTATCTGAATCTAGTCCTCAGTCTGCGTGTGGAGTTTGCATGCTCTCTCCCTGTGCTGTGTCACATTCCTGTTTTCCCCCGCAGTCCACAACACATGCACTCTGGTGAATTAGCATCCCTAAATTACCCATTGCGTGGTCCCTGTTATTACCCAGCATTCCCTGCAGGGTGATCCCCTGCGCCTCCTGGGGTAAATTCCAGGATGCTCTATAACCCTGGATTGGACACAGTTGTTTTTTTCATATTGTTATTAATATAGACAGAAAAGTGAAGGGTGGGAATTGCGCTCATTTTTACAAAATAAGATGTTTGTGTGTGTTTTTTTTTTAAACTTAAGAACAACATTATTAAGGAGTTCTGGATGGATGAAGTATTTAATGCCTGATATTTTCTTTGGTTGGTATTAATAGCAACACTAAAAGTATTTACCCAGGTCTTCTGAAGAAAAAAAAAAAAAAAACACAGCTAGAGACATATCTATGAATAATTTATGTGTTTGCTGTCTCACAAATATGTAGCTCCATTTTTCCTCACTTCAGGCATAACCCACCCATGCTTGGAGAACACCTTTTGTTTAATCCATCCTCTGTAATAGCCACATATGCAGTACAAGCTTGTAATGAGCCTGAAAGCCTTCATTAGGAACACAGCGCAGGGATGGGATTCAAACCCACAACCCAGGGGTAGGAGGCAACAGCATTATCCACTGAATTACAGTGCCACTCACCTACTTTACCAGTGACAGTTTAATGAGGAAGGTAACACACTGGATAACAGCTAACACACATGTTTGTCAAAGGCTCAGGCTGTGTGCAGTAATAATGTTTTTCGTTTAGAAGGACTTCATAGGTAAGGGAGCCGTTGCTGGGGAATCTGTGTGCTGTGTGTGGTTATCTCACTACTCGTAACCGACTGAAATCTTCCTTTGGCTTCAAGGTCTCTCTCTGCCCTGGAGAGTAGCCAGTGGGCTAGACAGATAACTGTTGGCGGGACCCTGCTCGATGCACTTTGGCGTCAGTCCTCGAGTGTCGGGTGCATTTTGTTACTTGTTATAACAACAAGGTGCAGGAACATAACCGCAGACAAATGCGTCTGAGTTAAAAAAAAAAACCAATGCCAACCCAAACATTTGGTAAATGTTATTGTAAGATGGGGCGGGGGGGGTGGACGCTTCAGTTGAGGTGAAATCAGGTGACAAGCGACTTCATTCACCTGAAGTTACTAATAATAACACAGCCGTCTGTTTGACCCTTACGCCAAAAGACCAGGCACACCCTGTGATTAAAGATGTGTAAACATAGTTCCTGTCGCTCTTCCACCCAGAACGACTGCCTTTTGTGTCTGTACCTCTCCCCCAGTTTGTTGGTTTGTTAGACTCCCCGAAGGTCTAATAACATTCCCATTCCTTCCTGCCATCTCCCTGTTTGCTGTTAAGGATTGAGGTGAGCACATCTTATGACCACGCAAGTCATCGGGAAGGTCATCAGTTCTACGTCTGCATAACCGGTCATAGGGCACCTCTATGTGATGGGTGCCTCTGTCCAAAAGGTGTTGGGTTTCACTTGTAAATGGGGAGATGTATGTAGTAGTAGATGCAAATAAGCAAATATCCAAAACAGTGGCTCCTTAGACAAAAGTGAAAAAAACAGAAAAATAGGATTACTTATCAAAACACACTCCATCATAATGGCCCAACTGATATGTCTATCTTTTTTTAACTTTATAATTTACGGATTTATGGACAGCTATCATCTGTAAATCTCTCACGCCTGACATTTATCGAGTGTGCTGGACGTGGTGGTCTTGACCTTAAATAACCTTTGGTGGTTACACAAAGCCGTATGACCGCTGCTATAGATTTAGCAACAGAAGCCTCACAGATGAACTACCAGCGTTTACCTGGATCGCAAACACAAAAGAGCACAGACAATAGACAGTAGACGAAGGAGCTCTACTTCGTTACGTATTTCACAATACTGTGAAATTGTTAGCTATTAGCTAACAGTTGGAAATTTGCTTAATACCTCCTTTAAATGATATAGTAAATGTTATTGATATGCCTAATTAGTGGCTTAATACATCTTCGTTTTCCATCCACTCAACCTTTTTCTAACCACTAATTCAATACAATAATTCAGTACCTGGAACCTTTCCCAGGTAGCAAAGGGCCCTAGGCAGGGATCACCATGGCAGAGATGCCACTATATCTTCATTGTAAAGTAAAATATTGTTAATGTTCACTATGCCATCTTGCATACTGTTTACCAGGAGACAGGTTCACTGTGTACCATGAGCATATCCCAGGAAACACTCAGAATGGCATGCCAGTCAATGCTGATGTATCTTTACAACTATGATGAGACTGACGATAGTTTATCAACCATTTGTGCTTATCCACTTTCAATAATAATGCTTATCAAAATAAACCAAAATTAGACCAACCACAGCTGTGCTTGACTAGAACTGTGGCCACCTGCTCGGATTACTCGTACTCCTCAGACACATCCTGGAGCCATCGGCTGGGTCTCCAGCTGAGGCACTTGATACCCCAACTACTCACGGGAATGGCGTACGTGAACATAGAGGCCACCTACCTGTCATGACAGCTGTGGAGTCTGTGATGCAGTAACTGACAAACTAGGGCAAACATTCATTTGGCATCCCTCTCTCCAGACCGGGCAATTAGTGAGCCTTTTTAAATAAAATAGGCATACTATATTCAACCCCATGGAGAAATCGGGCAGTTCCCTGGCTTCCTCTCTATATGCAGTAGGTTTTGGGTCAGAGCCCAGGGTTGGCCAGCAACCAGCATCCCTGGAGTAACTGGGGTTAAGGGCTTGGCTGAAGGGCCGAACCGCAACATGGCAACTGAGACAGCTGTGGGAATCAAATCAACAACCTTCTGGACATGTGCAAAGACTCCCCAGAGAACCACACACACATGTTTGAGAGAGAACCAAAATTATCCCATGGTTAGCCTTCATACTGGCAGATTAAGTAAACACCTTGAGCTTGCCATTTTTGCCACTAAAAATGGCATACACACAGCTGGATGTAGGTTTCAAATCCCAAACATTGCAGGTGTGAGGGAAAAGCACTACCCAATGAGCTACCTGCAGTTTAAAAGCATTCTTTTAAATGTAACCATGATCCATTATAAAATGGCGAGGATGACAGACGAACAGATTTGTCAATGGATATTTATCTGCTATTATCAATAATCATGAGCTGTCAGATGAAAAAATCTACACACCAATGATATTTAAAACTCTTAAATGTTATCCTATTCAGCAATCTAGTTTAAGAGTTTCATTATTTGTTTGCCATTGAAACTTCTAGGAGTGAGGCATGTTACATTAGCATTTACTTTTTTGTAGAGTGAGCTGTTGAAATTGAGTAAACATTTAGATTTCGACGATAACTGAGTATGTCTAACTATTTGGTGCACTTGCTTATCGGGCAATTGTCAGAGTCAAGTGATGTTTTGCTCTTTGGAGACCATTGTCCTCGATCCCCGCTACACAAAAACATAATTACCTAATCACAGCATAGAGGCACTTGCAGGAGCTGTGTAAATTACTGAAATTAACACTGCTGTGAAAATAACCAATGCAGACGTCTCTGACACAGACCACAAGAGTCATTTCCCAGTCAGACTCTTTTAACAATGCCTGGCAATTTAAATTGCATTGTAAAGATCGCCATTTTATCTTTTGTTGCATTGCAACAAGTCCATGAATTTCACTGTATAGGTCCATAAACTTCACTGCTGTCTCCACTGAGTATCTTAAATGAGAAAGGTAACTCACAACAATGCACATGCTGTCCGAGGCTTCCCTAATGTCACCCCCCTCCCCCAGCTCCTATTTGGTTCGTTTTCCACACGCGTTAATTCGTTCCGTCTGAGTGTTCGCGAAACATCAGGATGAGTTCTTTTAGAGGGGGAAAGGGGAATGTATTCAACGGGACATGATGAGGGGTCTTGATCAATCCTGAGTGACGGATGGCTACTCGCTGGCACTGAGGAATTTTCAGGATTATTCTGAGACTGCCAGCAGCAGTAGAGTGGCTTTACACAAGTGTCTTTTTGCAACAGTTGTCAACAACTACACTGGTGATGTTAAGGCCATGGGGATGTCACTGTTGTCCTTCAGTCCTTCAATTACATTGATGATATTGAGCTTGGCTGGTAATCCTCTGTTATACACTGTAGACTGTTATTCCATCTCTCGGCAACGGTAACGATGTTCGGGTCTTCTGGATTCAGTGCTATCCTCTTTTAAATAAGATTTAATTTGGTCCTTCCATTGTTTAGTTTATTGCTTTATATTATGTCTAAGAACTGCTTTCCCTACCAGCTGACACACACACACACTGTTAAAATGGGTTTTGTAAAACTAAACTATTTACTTTACGTGTGAAATGACATTTTTATTAATACAAAATTGTATTTTGTCTAGAGTAGCATTCAGAACTTATAACCATCTTCTGTTATGGGCATGTCTATAAGCAATGTTTTTATTTACATGTTCCTGTTTTTTTTTTATTTCAGCCATTATATTTATTGGTTTAAACTGTCAACATGTGACAGGCCCATTAAACTGACATACGCTAGATGTTAAGAGATTTACAAACCTCCCTGGAATATAGTGCCTTCGACATATGTTTAAACATTTTGCTTAAAGAAATTAGATCCATAGAATATTTCATCCCACAGAGATATTTATAGACTTAATCAACTGCCACTTCAACACAAAGTATGATCGCCTTGAACAGAATGTGCTAAAGCCACTATATGGCACTATGTAAGGTGATAAATGAAAATGTGTTCCTGTCACTTTAAAGCAATCGCGTTTTCCCCAAGAGGGAAAGAAATCTACGAATTCATGAGAAGAAAGCATACTGAAAAATAGTGACGTCACCTTTATTTTCAGACGAATCTGGAAGTAGCCATTTATCATCTGTTCTAACAGCACGGCGCTCAAACATGTGAGAAATTTTAATTAATGGAAATATTCAAACGCAGCTTACGCACGCAACCATTGCAGTCTTAGTATTGAGCGCAAGATGCGTTTCTGCATGTCATTTGAAGGGCTGCAAAAGCCAGCTATCAAACAATTTTTTTATAAATTAAAATATACATAACAAAAGTTATAATCATTTCAGATTTATAATTCTGATACTGAGCTACTGGTGTTCCAAAAGGAGCTTTTTAGGAATTAGCACAATGTTAATCATAAATAATCATCCTCAAGAATAACATTCATTTACTGACATGTGACTTTCATTCACGTTAATATCGTAAAACCTTATCAGACATTTGAATTAAAAGGCATTAAAAACTAAATGACAACAGAAACTATGGAGAAAATGCTATAACCAGCTGTCACAGATAGTGATGGGGCAAATGAGACTTCAAAACCCGTGGTGGGTGGGAGTGTCCTGAACTAACCAATCAATGCTGGTGCTCAGACCTACCACGGGTTCTGAAGCCTCCATTATCCATTAACCATGTTTATTGGTTAGTTCGGGATACTCCCAGCCACCACAGGTTTTGAAGCCTCATTTGTCCCATCACTTGTTTTAAGTGTTATTGATAACAAAAAATCTTTCATGTAAAGCTCACTGCTAGAAACAGTTGTTTCTAGTGATAAGCCTCCAACGACAGGCAATTATTGAGGTGAAAAGTTAAGCTATTATAATCTAATTGCCTGGATTGCTGGCAGGAATAAAACACGGACATCTCGCAGCATACATTTGATGATGTCTGGGTACTGATGTGTAAATAGGTTTCCTCAGTGAGTTTTGGTCCTGCAGCTTAAGTTCTGTGAGGAAACCTCTTATGAGAGACTTTAGGAAATGTTTGCCTTGTTTACTCTTTTAGTCCCAAATATAACCAGCCAGGAGAGCATTTTTATAAAAGTAATGTTTCAATAAGAAGGGACCTTCTAAACAGCTGAACCGTGGATGTCAGCTGAATAGGGAAACACAAGATAACATTATAAAGAATTACAGAATGCCCCTGTCATTTTCTCGATGAGCTGCATGGACTGGGAACAGACACTGCAGCTGTACTGGGCAACATTTCCCTGTCCCAGGAGGTCGAGTCTAGGTGAAATTTCAACCTTCCCATATTTACACATTTCTAGCACAGCTCATGAATTCTCCATAGACATTTTCGAGATCTAAATAGTATTACTCCTTGAAAATCTTCAGTGGGGAACGTGACCTTTTATTTGGAAGGTTCTGTTGGTTGGAGGGCTGGGGACCGTTTTTCATGCAAAGCAAGCCGCATTTTCAGCGTACCGATGACAGCTTGCCAATCAGGGCTGAGCCCTTGAATATTCACCAGTGACACCATTATCAACAGACAATTCTGGAGGTGCATTTCCTGTGAAAATATTTGCTTGACGCAGACACATTTCTTAAAATTAAAAACAGCTTAGATTATTAAAAAAAAACACTCGGACACTGAAATACAGTGTGAACATTTGTGCAGAACCATGACTGCCTAAGATGGATGCAACACAAGTTAGCAACATCCTAGCAACACATACGAAGAGCTTGTAAGGTTAACAAACCGATTAAACTACAGCAAGAGAATCAAGGCATTGCTCTCATTATTTAGCAATCTTCAGTAAATCATTTTTTGCTGTTATTCCAGAAAAGTGGGACAAATACCCAGAGTGAAGCCCGCATTATTTGATTTTCACAATCGCTGGCCAATCTGATAATTATCTGCAAGCTGTGACTTGAGATCAGCTCAGAGAGACAGCATGATAATCATCACTATGCTAAGCAGCAGGCCATAACTAGTGTAATAAACAGATCAGTATTTTTTCCCATGCACCTTATTTCTGCAGGGATTGTTTTTCTCATTTGGATTTTATGTTTTATCTAGCACCTTAAATTTGTGAGTGGCACGATGGCTCAGCGCGAGGCACTGTAGCCATCACCTCTAGGGCTGGGGGTCGGAAGCCCACCGTTGCTCTGTGTGCATGGGGTTTACCTGTCGTCCCTAAGATGTTTTTATGTTTCCCTTGAGTACTTCAGGTTCTTCCCACTGACGTACCCCAGCCTTGTGCCCTCCGCTGCGCAGGATAGGCACTGGGCCCTCCAAGACTCTGACCAGGATAAGCTTACAAGATAAATGGGCTTCAGATTTGTACTAATTTGAAGTAATTTAATGGGTGTTTTTGAATGAAAATGTGTGCATTTTATTTTAAATGGGACAGGGCTCAACGGGGTGGCTAGACCCACCCCCCCAAGGATGCCCACACCTTTCTGTGTCAAGAGCCCCCAAGTCTATCAGTATCACCATAGCAACTGTAAAGGGGATGACACAAATATTTAGCTACAGGGTATGAAAGGTGAGCCAAAAGTAAAAAATTATGTATTTGTATACCTGTTTCTTGTATCCAAAGCAAAACATATTTTCATAC
Organism: Gymnarchus niloticus; assembly: GCA_009936485.2. Lineage (NCBI taxonomy): Eukaryota > Metazoa > Chordata > Actinopteri > Osteoglossiformes > Gymnarchidae > Gymnarchus > Gymnarchus niloticus. The sequence continues at coordinate 16,868,540 of JAACJT020000001.1, forward strand.
ACATAATAATATATTTACTGAAGCACTTTAGGTAAAGAACCTCTCTAGATGTGGAACTGCATGTCCCTGTGGGGTATTTAGGGTTACACGTCGATGACAGGGAGCAGAACACACTACTGGTACCAGCCTTTTTGAGTACAACTATACTGAATGGCCACATTTTAGCTTAGGAGTCCACAAAGGGTAGTCTCCTGTCAAACTGTGTTCTACGCATGTTTCAACGTAAACACAGATGGACACAAACTGGTGGAGATTCAGGGGCACGCATGACCAGTTTGGCTTGAAGCCAACAAGTTAGAAACATGAGCATTTCACATACACGATAATAATAAATAATAATGATAACAAAGAACGCGTGTAATTTTCCTTAGCTTGGACGTATGCAAGGATGTGTGACCCTCGTCAGTCATTTGACCCTAAAAATCAAACATGAATCATGGCTGTAGCGCTGCATCCTGCCTTTCAACCGTTACTGTTTATGGCATGATACCAGACAATGAAGCGTAAAATCAACATCCCTCTTAGCACTATGGGCTGGCGCTGTGATTGGCTGATAGATGGGGCCAAGACTTAAAGTGTGTGTTTGTTGGGGGGGGGTTAATATAATCCTCCTCTTTGCCCAAACAAGTACTCCTGTAAAAAAAAACATGATCAAAAAACATACTTGCAAAACATCCAGCTTTAGGAAACTGGATTCTGAAAAGCTGGTTAGATGTAACATCTGGAGTTGTTTTTGTTTGTTTAAGTAGCTTTGTGGAGTTCCTACAAGGGGAACAAAGCCTACGGCTTGTTATGTTCATGATGTTTATAAGCCATGCTGATGAAAAACCAGCCAGCAATCAACTGCATGTATGCTACAACGAATAACAGCCATTGCAGAGGGTAGCACTGCAGCTTTACATCTCTGAGGTTGTGGGTTCAAATGCTGCCCACAAACTGTTTGTGAAGTTTGCATGTTCACGTCACATTGTGTGGGTTTACTCTAAGTCTCCTGGCCTCCTCCCACAGTCTGAAGACACGATGATCAAACGGCTCCTCGATGTGTGCGTGTGTCCAATGATGGATGGACATCTTATCCAACCCCTTGTGCCGCACAATATATGAATAGCCAACCAATGATCCATACCTTCTGTAACTCTTGTGTAAAAACACTCTTGTGGGCCATCCTTATTATTATAAAGTAGAGCAACATGTAATCTCAAGATCTTTAATTGATTACAAGGGCAAAATGCAGGCTTTAAGCAGTTAGTGGATAAGAGCTATTAACCCGAAGTTCCAGGAGATGCTCTTCTCTACTTCTCTTGTGAAAAAATGTAACCTGAATTATCATATTGACAGTAAAGATAATCCCTAATATCAGTGTTAGAAGTAATGTGATCATTAGTCACAGTCACTGGTCTTGAATTAGTCCTCTGTCGCTAATGGGACTGCTCTCCAAATGTCACCAAAAGTCACCAGACCTATGAATGTTGTTCACCCAGATTCCTACCAGGAAAAATAAACAGGTAAGTGAGGCGAGTTGTGGTCATGCCAGTTGTGTGTGAAAGGATTAAATCGAGCAAGACTGAAGAAGTGTGCCCTAGTGAAGCTTTACTGACTTCTGAATGGTCGATTTGTTGCTGTTGATTTAAAAAGCTAATACAGTCATCGTATATGAATACTGCGTGATTATCACCAATTCAAAGCAATTCACAAAGGAGCATTGTGATATTAGGTCAGTATTAACTTACTAGATTGGCTTCAGCTATACAAAAGAACTTGTTCTTGTTAATCTACATTACGAGACAAATGGCATTTGATAGTGTATACACATTCAGAGGAAGAATTAAATTATGCTAATTTCCTTTATCTCCAGGTGAATAAAAAGGAAGCTTGAAAACGATTTAATTTTGCACTTCAGTGCTGTTTGTATTCTTGTCTTCAGAGCCACAGTAGTAATTATTTAGCTGAATGTTCTTAACTCTAGCAGCTATTATGTGAACTTATGGGTCAGTGTTGATCCTCCATGTCATATTTGATCAAGTTCCTATGGCTTTGTTCAGGAATGAAAGTCAGAGGTGAACAGGCAGCATTTGGTTACCTCTGTCTAACCCCAACCGAAGCTCTGGTCTGCCTGCCAATGCCACCCCATCTTTTATGAGATTACCCCACTTAATACCACACACCCACTTAAACATGTCCACTTAGGTTTGATTTTCTTACAACCAATTGCTTTTTTCCTTACATTCCTTTAACATTTTGCATGGCCACACTTGCACTCTATACCATAAAACAAAAGGCATTTCTGCTGCCGCTACATTTTTTTTTCCCCATATGCTAATCTGGCAGATCCATCCAGGCAATGTGAAATATGTATGATTACAATGCTCGTCGAAGAATAATGCAAAACCCGAGTGGTGGATTTCTACCTTATTAAAAACGCGTCACCCCACTGCATCGAGATTTGAAACGGCTTCTTTAAAGAGGAAAAGACAAAAAACAGAATATCAGTTACAATGGATAATCTTTACAGCGTGTCCTATTGTACTATGCAACAATACACTCCATGTGTAATTGCAGTGCTTAATAATACTCTTTCCCTTCAGTATTTTGAATAACTATTATTTTTAAAAAGATGGAGAAATTGCTCAGGTTTTCAATGGTAACAAGTGTAAATGGAGTCTTGTTCCTAATTTATGACCTTCCCTGATCTTATCTTTCTTTACTGGCCAGAATAAAGCTCACCCCCCCCATTTTGGTGAGATTCTCCTCACCCCTAAAGCCAGCAGCATCGCCTTCTTTTGATATTGATGATTGACGTCCCGTTGTGCCTCGGCTGTAATGGGGCTGATCCATATTAGCATCAGAGTGTAAGTAGGACCACAAATGGGCAACAAGCGGCAGGATGCAGCGAGACATACGACCTCCGACCCCTGATCTCAGAAACCATATGCCCAGGATTCCCACGCATTGTCCAGTAACGGCCTGGAACACTACACCCAGGGACTGTGAAGCGGGGGGGGGGGGGGCGATTACGCCCCCTCAGACCTGGTGAAAATTGGCAGCTGCCCCTGCATGTCTGGACAGCTGGGTGCATTTACAGGCTTTTTTATGGAGCCAGCCACCCCCGCATCTCTGAGTATGCAGATAGAAAGAACATCCAGAGACAGGACATAACATAATAATTCATGTTGCAGGGGAAGGGAACCAGGTCGAAATTCTTGGGGGTGCCGGATCACCTTTACTGGGTAGTGGGTCTAATTTTTAACTAATGCACAAAAAGCCTGTTCCATAACTTGCAATACTGTACACTTAAGCAAGACCTGAATGTATAATATCACAGGAAGTTGATGTCACGGAGTCAGCTACGCCACGAGCTAAGTTCCTCAAGTGGCCCTCCTCATCTCACCATGTCTATGTTGCATGACTGCAGAGCTGCTTCTTTTTTTATTGAACTTTTTCAAGATTCAAAGGGAGAGGGTCCAGCATGGGGTGGAAAAGCATAACGAAGCTGTTGATTAATTATTTCTCGGTATGTTCTGCTTCCTTGCTCTGGCCACTTCCGGTCGTTAAGGCCAGCCAAACGGTTTCACTTTCACAACAACAAAAACCCAGGGCCAGATATGAGCCCTATAACCCAGAACAGAAATACGACACAGCTTCTGAGCATGCAACGCATGCATTATAACTGCATAAAGTGTCCCCAGGAAAAACCATTTACAATTAGCTTTGTTCTAAAGAGACTGAAAATGACAGTCACTAACCATGCAATACGTAGCTAATGGATTGTTAGGCGGTTTATGAATTGTTTATGATTTTGATGTTGTTGGCGGTCGATTGACTTGAACATTCTACAGAACAGCTGACAGGGCTAGCTTTTGGACTGCCGTTCATGTCTGAGGCATATTGTTTTTGGATCGGACTGATGATAGATCCCTTAGGACCAGGTGTTTCTGCCACAAATTAAAAACCATATGCTAAGAACATTAACCCGGAAGGCAGTTATCTTTGAGGACTGAAGCTTTTCTTTTTCCTTGCAGAGCACACCATGTTCCTGTGGTGTGATTGGCTGATAATCTCTCTACACCACGGGATGTCAACGTATGTCAGGATCCTCACAGCCTTGCTTTGGTGCATGCGTTCAGAGGGTTGTGGAGATATGCCAGTGCCACGAACAGCCACAAACCACCAAAGTAGTACGCGGTGATGAGCGCTAACAGTATGGCTCCCTGTACATCACGTCATTCGTTCAATTTGCCATCATGGCACTGCCACAACCGGCAGGGAAAAATGTTCAATTGTGTATACAAGGTCATGGTCAACCAGGAGTCTATCCCAGACACAGGACACCAGGCCAGAGAACACAATGTAATTTGGCCTCCAGTTACCTTGAGCTGGATAAGTGGTTGAAAGATTCATACACAGATTGATGTTTTAGCAGCTCAAAACAGAGAAGAATCTCTGCTCTTTAAATCCACATACCCTCTTTCACCAGTTAAACCATCTGTAGCTGCTGTCATTGTCAGTCTATTTCCTACCAGTTATTTTCCAGTTCTGATGCAATGAGGTAACGCAATGAGAATACACGAAAAGGCTTAGGAGCTAGGTGCTGATTTCAATACCTTAGGATGGGATAAAGTCTGTAAACACCTGTGCACACGGTGTGGGAGATTGCAGGGAAAATCCTGCACGTCACCATCACCTTTGTGATTTTGGCATCCGTGCTATTTTATCTTCTGGACAGACTTATTTCACTCTGGGACCCACCATGGAAATTTGGGTTACCCCTGCACTGGGTCACGCTGGAGTTTAAGACTGCATGAAGTAAACGTGTGAAGGTAATGTCTTTGCAGATTTAAATGGTGCTTCCTTTCCCTAGCCATGCCTCAGATTATTCTCCTCTGGGTGACTCCTGCATACACTGACACGACCAATATAACATAGAAAAAAAGGAGGGGTGGATTTAGCCCCTTGTGACGGTCCCACCGAATGCCTAAAGATTCTAGCCGACGCAGCTGTGGAAGAGACACTGTCACCTTGCCACCATCCATATGCTGCCTGCTTTGGCCAGTGTACAAACAGCTTAATTATACGTCAATATATTGTACATGTATCACATATTCCATTGGACAATTACAATTGCAGGAATACAAGCCTGAACTTTCACCTGACGTGGAAAACAGTCCTGCTCGATCTGTCACTTGATAGCAACAAAATGGATGGACTCAATCATCAGAAAAGAACACGTTGAAAAGCCCATAAATAGAAAATTCTTGGGATGGCATCTACAGGAAACTGACATTGACTTTAGGGCACCTACTACTACTACTACTACAACTAATAATAATAATAATAATAATAATAATAATAGTAGTAATAATAATAAAATAATAATGTAATAAAAACAGTAGATAGACCTTCTGAGATATAATTTCCACATAAGCAATCTACAGTTCCATCAGCTGGATCTTTTACCAGAGCAATTTAGGTAAAGTGCCTTTTTATGGCTTCTAACAGGGACTCCTTTTCCGATATTCTGAGCCAGCTGCTCTCAGGTCGAGGGGTCGTGACCCAGCAACCTGCTCCCCAGTGCTCTCTATGTGGTTATCTATTTGTACAGCGAGATATTCACTGCGGCAACTCGTGTTATGGACCTTGTCAAAACACGAAGGCTGAATCCTTCTGTTAGGTGTTCAAATTCCTTAACTGCTAAACATAACCTACAAATTTAGCTAGGGAGCATTTCTATCTCCAAAGCAGGTTGAACCTAAATGAATCTAAATGGCTCCATTCCAGTCCTCAGCCTCGTTAACAGGTAATGACTGGACAGGGTAATGCTTAATTTATTTTTTAACTCTAGCACTTAGGGTGCTCTGTGAATAATACGAACTACACTTGACCTGCACTAAACAATCAAATGGGATAACAATATCTAGTGGGTTTATTTCCCTACTGCAATTTCAATGTAGGGTTTATTATGAAATCAGCCTTTTCAAGGCCACTGGCTGAATTTCTTTAACCTCTGATGTCCAGGGCCAACCTGAGCAGGCTCACCATCAGCAATAAATAAGCTCTTGGACAGTTACTGAGCAGCTCTAGGTAAATTCGAGGGAATTTATGTCACCCTTCAGCTCATCCTATACAACATGTCCATCGAGTACTTTACCCACAATGCACCACAGGCTCTGGACTGAGAGTCCAAAGACTCAATACAGGTACCAAGGGTACTTTCTGACCATTGAATAATGTATTTGAGTGTGAATCTACAGACTACATTTTACAATTAAAATAAAAACTCAAGCGCCTCGTTTAATTTCTGCAGCGACCTACAGTGGTGAGACGCATTAAATAATAAATAAAAAATCCATACATGCGGAACTGAAAAAAGTCTGCCTAACGAATATCAGCGATGGAGCAAAAAGCAAGATAACGAAACCAATTATGGAGTGGCCGGGTCCAAGCCCGACGTCCAGAGGCATGGGAAGCATTGCCACGCTTTTCATCAGACAGAAAGTGCGAAGACCGCATTCTGGTGCCAGCAGAGCTGGTTTGAACCTGAGGAGGCCTGACAGGCTGGCTAATAAGTAAGGTGTAGCACTGCTGTGCAGTGTTTGATGTGAGCTATTATGGCAAGTGCCTGCCTGGAGAAAAAAAAAAAAAAAAAAAAATGAATGCCACCATGCTCTGCTTTTGGCAGAATGGGAACGCCACTTTGGCGATGGGGGGGGTCTTCCCCCCAGGCTTGGAGCGAAATGCCCAGGGGACGCTGGAGAGTTCCTCAGGCCGGTACATGAAACGACAGCGGTGGGTTGTTTCCCGTGCCCCCCAAGCCCCCTCCCCCACACAACGTGCTGCCCCACTGACTGGGTTTTTAATAAATGATGAGGCGCCATATAAATAAACTAGTAGGAGGCTGTTGCTGAGCCACGAGGTGCCAAGGTGCCCCCCAGGAGCAGATAAATATTAAACAGAGAGGCAAGAGACCTGCCGGCTTTTCCATTCCCATCAAAGTGCCCCCCCTCAGTCCTTTCGCCCGACCGGGTCGAGGGCTTTTCTGATGTGATACGCAGCGCAGACATATTACTGCGATCGCCACGGTCATTACACGGAGCGCGGTACCCAAAACCACGGACACGGATCAAACGCAGAATCGTTCGCATACCTCAGCTCGAATTAATATTTCACTGCGGACAAAGATTTTTTTATTTCCCTGTTTAAATATGATGATTAATGCCGCATTAACGTAGCAAAAATACATCTGATATCAGATGTCTAAGATACATACTGTACATCACATTCAGTATATACAAATGCACATTTTTATATATAATAATTGCTGTATTATTAATTATGCCTAGAATTTTCAGCAAAAAAATGGTTTCTGATTGCACGTCTTAAATATTTAGGGCAGAATAATATTAATGCTAAAAATGACTTCAGCTCAAGTGATGACAGAACTAGCAGCAATATCCTCAAACGCTCAAGGTAGCAGAAGCACAAGAACAAGCGCAAAACCAGTGTCAGGAAGTCAGAAAGCTGTGCTCTTTAACAACCGTTGGTCTGTTATCTGATGTTCCATCTACTCTGTTTCTAACCAGAGAAAGTGATCAGCCTTCAACAAATCCTAAAATACGAGCACAAGCAGCTGAAACAGAACCAGAACTATTCCAGCACTTTTTTCTACACCTTACCATACAGTTACAATAAACATTAACGTGAAAACATCTTCCGTTTCATCTAGGTAATCCGTTTCAAATGCCCTTTGGTCCAGTGTAATGGAAATAAACATCAAAACTTGTGTTCTTACGACAACTTACGTTTTATGCATGCACACACACCCATACATATATAAGATAACTTGTGTATCTATGTATGTATATCTATCCATCCATCCATCCATCCATCCATCCATCCATCCATCCATCCATCCTCTAGCTGATTCCCAGCCCAGAAACCCAG
>JAACJT020000001.1:16876577-16898475 GCA_009936485.2 Gymnarchus niloticus
ATCCATCCATCCATCCATCCATCCATCCATCCATCCATCCATCCATCCTCTAGCTGATTCCCAGCCCAGAAACCCAGGGGACCTAGAGCCTAATGCTGGTAGTTTAGGATACAAAGCACTGCTATAATATTCAACACTTAGGTATGCCAATTCTCATAACAGTGTCCCTTTGTAAACTTTGGAATGAGGGACATTGGAGTACCTGACATATGAGGAAAGGCACTATGGTTGTAGTCTGCTTTGGTTTATAGCCTATAACGTTTTATATTTAATGTCAAGCCATTCATATACATCCTTCCAGAAGATGGCTTAACCAGAGCCTCAGAAATTATAGGAATAAATGAACCGGTTTGCTTCCTGTCTGTTGTTCTCCACACTCCTTGACTAGAATCTAAGTGGCCCATTTAACCATCAAAAAAAGACACTGTATAGAGCTCAAATGCAACGGCGGCCTATAATTCCAGGGAAGATTTAAGAGGGTAACACACATTACGGACTAACGTGTTTACACAATTGTTTATATTGTCGAATGTGTGACTCATACAGAGCAACGTGTTCATCCACTAAAAGAGAGGTGGCAAACAAACTTAAAATCACTCTGACAACTGGAAACAAAATGCAAAGATCACATGGAGTATTTACCTTTGTGTAATGACAGGCAAAAGGTATACACAGAAGACTCAAAGCAAAGCATCACTTATCTAAACAAAGTGAGGCGATCAGAAGAAGGTAAAACCTTAAATGAGGGTGACAGAGAAAAGCAGCAAATCAAAATCGACTAGAAACTAGATTTAAACAGAACCTCTACACTATATTTAACAAGGCAGAGTCATGGATCAAGATATTGGGTCTGTAGTAGAAGGAGGACAAGAGGTCATTAGAGCAGAGAAAGGCAGAGGAGGCAGTGATAAGAGAGAGATGCAAAGAGCTGTCGGAGATGAAAGTTTGTAGAGGAGGGCTCTGAATCACTGCCTTCAATGGCAGCTCGCTTGTTCGACGTATTATACTTTCTGCTTATTTTTGCTGGCTAACAGTGTCTGCAAGCAGCACAGCATTTCACAGTAAACTTTATGGACAGAAGCCGCGTTGGTTCGCTATTAGTTTTTACTAAATCCTGCTGATTACATCAATTAAAAATTCTTTTATTAGAGCCAAAGGAGTGGCTTAGTTTAAATCCTGTCCCTGGCTATGTTAGTGTGGAATGTGCATGTTTACCATCTGTTCCCCTAAACCATAAGTTTCCTTCAGGTACTTCAGTTTTCCCCTACAGTTAAGTAGTTGAATTGGTGCGTTTAAATTGCTTACAGGGTGTGACTGAATGTATGCCCTGTGATGGACTGGCACCCCATCGAGGGTTTATCCCAGCCTCGTGCCCTGTGATGGATTGGCACTCCATCGAGGGTTTATCCCAGCCTCATGCCCTGTGATGGACTGGCACCCCATCGAGGGTTTATCCCAGCCTCGTGCCCTGTGATGGATTGGCACCCCATCGAGGGTTTATCTCAGCCTCGTGCCCTATGATGGACTGGCACCCCATCGAGGGTTTATCCCAGCCTCGTGCCCTGTGATGGACTGGCACCCCATCGAGGGTTTATCCCAGCCTCGTGCCCTGTGATGGATTGGCACCCCATCGAGGGTTTATCTCAGCCTCGTGCCCTATGATGGACTGGCACCCCATCGAGGGTTTATCCCAGCCTCGTGCCCTGTGATGGACTGGCACCCCATCGAGGGTTTATCCCAGCCTCGTACCCTGTGATCGACTGGCACCCCATCGAGGGTTTATCCCAGCCTCGTGCCCTATGATGGACTGGCACCCCATCGAGGGTTTATCCCAGCCTCATACCCAGGGCTTCCTGGGCTACAGGCTCGGTGTAATTCTGTGCTGGATAAATGGTTATGAAAAAGTGATGCAAATTTATATGATTTAATTAGACGGTGCCTTTTCAGCAACAGTCAGGGCAACACAGTAGCATATACTACTGTGTGGTACTGGGAAAAAAAAAAAATCCACCAGCTTTATTTATATGGTCCAAGAATAACTAGGTCAGTTGTTGGTTAGTGAAAGTGAAACAACAACAGGAACAAAGACGTTAAGGATATAAAGGAGCAAGCTTGAGTTGGGGGAACAATCTGGAAAAGTTTGGTAGAAAACTATTTTCATCAAGATTGTAAATGTGAGTCATTTTTGTACTGAAAATGCCAAGAGCATAGCCTGACCTTCTACAAGAAGAACACAAGCAAATATCAGGGTTGGGCTAAAAAGTGTTAGAAGAGCCAGAGTTAGACCGAGAACCTGAGCAGAAAGGAAATGGGAGAACACTGACAGACAGCCTGTCGACCATTTGACTAACAGCTGAACTGATGTTGATGTCACCAACTGCGACGGTGTGAGCGGAAGAGCGCGGCCTGAGAAAAAGCTGGGAAAAGAACCGAAAGCACAACCAAGCTGAAGTACCAGATGGATAATTGAAAGCAACAATAAGAAGGGGGAGCAAATTGAGCAGAATGGGATGAGTCAGTCCTATTAACTTCCCCTCCCTAGAAGAATTCCCAAGAGTAAACCCCCCATTTCTGATTGAGGGATTTCCACTAGCGGCTGAGACAGTAATGCACACCTGTCATCTGTTACAGCAGAACAGGCTACAGTACAGGTTTTATTTTTCATGCCTGTAATCAAACTGGTACTTGCCTCTATCCCTCTATTTCTGTAAGATGTCCGCTGTTGCTACCATCTGGCTCCAGATGCTGCTTTCTCACTTCATCCCGACAGTCCCATCCTAATGTTTTGTCTGGGGCTCCCTGGAGGTCACGTTAGCTTGAAAACAGGGCCGCTAGGGTCAGGCTGGTTGGTGGGTAGCCACGTTACCTCCAGACATCGACTCGGCTCTGGCTATCTGTGTACAGAGTTTGCCATTCTGTAATCGACAGAAATACACTTCAGATGAATAAAGGTAACGGACTGGTTTCCTAGGTAGAAGTTGCTATGACAGGGGCAAGGGTGTTAGAGGATGTACAGAGATGGCTGAGATAAATCAGCATTGCCAAAAACATCAGTTAGGAAGAATTGAGAAGTAGATAGGAAAAAGTAATCAGGTGACCAGGGTGTTTATTAAAATCAACAGTTAAAGTTAGAATTACTTTTATTTTACATACCTAGTTCAGTCTGTAGGACTTATGAGAATGAACTATGAGTTTGTGACTAGCTGCTTAACATCTCTATGGGGTAGACAGATTGTTGCTTCAACAGTCCTGCGTTTCCCACTCTTAGAAGGAAACCAACCCCCCACGCACACCTTGCCCGTCTACCTCCTGCGGTGTGGCACTGCCAAAGGCGATTACCCTGAGGTGACGTTTAGACATTTCTAATTGTTCTCTCTAGCAGTGTATTGTTCAGCCAATCTGCTAACAGATGGTCTGCAGAAAGCAGATGAGGTGACATCTAGGGCATCCTGTTTGATTAATCCTCTAATCGCATCAAAGATTTGACCAAAGGCAAGGATATAATTTGACCGTCAACCACAAGAAGGCACAGACATTTGTGGAGAGTCCAGCCAAACAAAAAGGCAATAGAGAAATATTAAATGGGATGTAGTACAGAAAGGTTGGTGTTGCTCAAAACACAGGCGAATTGCAGTTAGATAAATTTTGAACATCTAGTTTTTGTTCAGTATTCGCCGCAGGCATTAGAAATCACAATGGATAAGAAACCATTTGTGAATTAATCAGGGAGAAAACACCACGTGAATAATCCTTCTTCTTGCGGAATTGCTCGCTTGTCCCGATTGGGCTGTTATATGCTTCCAAGAGGCTCTTAATCAATTCTGTCATGAATGACGTGAAACCCAGATGGTATAGACTGGGTACAATGCCAGCTCGGTGCCCCCTACTCACCTAGGCATTTAAGAACAGGTCTCTCGCTGAGCACAGAGCGGAACATTGTTGAACTTCTGTCAGCCGGTAATTCATCTTTGCGGTCTCTCAGGGAGGATGCGGGATGAGAACTTGACGCGAAGTCACCCGAGTGATTGCAGAATGGCTCTTGCAGGCTGCGCTTTCTATTGTGACGCTGCATCACAGACGCATTTGTTTCATTACGTGTTAAAAGTCATTATTTTTACGGCAAGTAACAGGAGGTGAGTCAAACAGCCAGCTGACGTATGTAATACTCCTCTGCCTTAGAGCGACAACTACATACAACTGCCAAGCATTGTCTAAAATTTTGCAGCAGTAATACGCGCCATATCTTAATATTAAGGACTTGGATTCCAAGTGTAGTAGCAACAAAAGCTTTACTCAAGTCCAACACCACATCAGCCAACAATGATATGAAGTTTCACCGTGCTAGCCTATAATACGCGTATAATAGTACACATGTATTCGGTGGGCCACAAACACACATAAAATATACTGTATGTAGGTACATGGCACAAAACAACATATTACACTCAAGAATACAGGTGCTGCATATAACACACATTAACGATTTATCAACTATTTACCCTTTTCAATAAGCCAGGGTACGCTATTATATCCTGGGTGCCCTTAGTTCCGGCACTGCGCCTCAATAAAAAATTCAACTGAATCTCCTTTAATAAAAGTCAGTTAATAGTGATGTCAGCCGATATATAAAGTTGGAGGAAAAACTTTTTCTTGAAGAGACTATCATTCTGCAGTAAACTGGAAATTTCATCGCATTCAAGTAAATAGGCAAGAGACTCTTTCGTCCCTCGTGAGGAAAGAGCGACCAGTCGTCACTGGACGCACAGTATTAATGGTGCCTGTCACATAGATTCCCTCTTAAATACTTTACAGTAAATCGGAAGCTATATAAGCAAGTATGAGAAAAGGTGACACCTACCTAGCTGCATAAAGTGATACAAATGACCATAATATGCCTTTAATAACAGAAGGAAATAATATGTTCATTTCTGCAGCACGCCTTAGCCATCTTGCACAACGATGGCTTGATTAAAGGTACTGTACTACGTACAATAACAGCATTAAAGAGGTAGCTGTGATCCCAGTACAGATGGCATCGCTGTGGATGGCCCAATAATTAATATTAAACAATGAAAGAAGCAGGGGATAATTAACTCAATCTGTTTTCTCTCTCTAAAGCAAAAGCGCTAGAACGTTTAATGAGAATCACCATGGCAATCATTCAGCTGAAAGTTCAGTTAAATAAGACCATCAGTGAAAGCTGTTCAGAATATATAACTATTATTTTTCTGCAGGCCAGTAAGCTTGTACAGAAGCCACAAAGATATCTTATATTGTATCTTAACGTCACTTTTTTTCTCCGCTCATATCCCCGAGCTGAAGAAAATTACAAGCCTATAAATAGCAACGTAGAGGGAGTAAGGAGAGAGACGCGCACACACATTAATGTTAATGAGGCATGGCCCTTTTGTATCGAGAGGGCAAAAGAACGACCTGCAACCTGAAGACGGTACCGCTGTACATGCTCCAGCGTCCACATGATTCTAAGGTAACCTACGTGCCTCTGATGGCTCTGCCCAGCCTCTAGAATAAATCTAGATGAGGGAGAAAGTGACATTTTTTCCCCCCACTGTGTTGGATTGAAACACTGAAAGAGGTGTGAGGTCTTCCTAGCCATGGGCTGACAGTACGCCCCAGTGATACGCTGCTCAGCAGTCTTGGAAGAGCAGCCTTGATAAGGATAAGATCACCTGTTCCATAAGTATTCAAAACAGTGATGTCATAGCTTTAACTATTCCTGTACTAACGATTTAAGCCACGCACATCTATAAACATTTGACTGGTTCGAAAGATGGCTGAGATACCCAGAAAGGCTAGTCATATAGCGGAATACGAGAGCTTTGGTAGATGCCTTAAGCTTTTTCTTCTGTACGGTTTCTGTATTTGAATAAACATAAGAGGGACAAGAAGGGAGACGGCAGAGTGCTGACGACACGGTGGCTAGTCTCTCGCACAGTAACGGCGACCACCGTGGAGTGGAGGGCGGTTCTAGGTCAGTGTGACGAGGACAGGCGGGAACCAAAGACATCAGTCAGCTGACCTCTCAAAGGAGCAACGGGGGGAGGAGATAATTAGAGGCTGCTTTGAAGCAGACACTGGAGGGTGAGGGGTAGCAGAGAGAAAGAGAGACATAGATGTTTAAATGTTCCCACACTGCTGTATGCAGAGAGCGAGCAAGAAAGGTGCGTCAAACCCTAAATAGAAACTTTCAGCATAAAATCTCCCCCCCCAGCCTATTATGGGCCTTTTAGTGCCCCCCCCCCCCCCCTCCCAAATTATTCTGTAGAAATATGACAACATTGGATCACCTTAAATTCTGCCACATAATTTAAAATGATGCCAAACCAGTTCAATTTCCAGTGTTCTATTCAGAAAATACACATACATCATGCACATTTCACTTGAATGAATGTCGTGAAAATAATAATTATAATGCATTTCCATGACATTACTTCAAGTGACATGTGCATGGTTTATTTGTATTTTCTGAATTAGCTTCTTAACGCTCGACAATGCCGCTTGTTTCTCTCGCCCGTGTGCCTACGCGACAGTCAGTTGCTCGCTTTGCGGTCTGTGTCACGGCTGCGGTTAGCGCCCGACCCTCTGTCACAAACAGCGTGACCTTAATCTGGCGATATGGGGCACGCAGGTGTCTCGGTGGGGATGGAAGCGGGTGAAAGTCGCAGACAGACCCGGACCACGACAGCATGATGTCTCCGCCCCTTTTTACCAACGGCAATGGAATCTTAACGACGACAAGCGTGTAAATAAAAATGATAACATTTCCCTGTGACAGGATAGCGTTCATCAGCCAAAGCATTATCCATCATGAATCAATTGACTGTTCCTCAAATTATTTGTTTCAGAACAAAACATTCATTATTTTGTATGTAGTAACATTTCAATTTATTGATCGGCAGGTCAGTACATATTGACTCCTTACTGCTGGAGGAATAGAGCATGAGGTAGATGTATGACCTTTTCAGCACTGTTAGTTTTTGACCCATTAATTAAATTAGAGTAAATGCTCAACGGCTACGTCAGGCAAGTACAAGATCAGCTAGGCTGTCATAACCACATAAAAACACAATTTAAAGATTCAATAAAATGTTACATGGCATTATAAATTAAATTCCAGCAATGTCTCAGAATTAACATGTTTTGGTTAAATTTTCAGAGTCTGAAAAAACACTGCTTTCAAAATTGCTCTGTTAGATAATTAATGTAACCGCTTAAGGAACCTAAACCCACTACACTGGTTTTTGTCTCCATTTAACCTGGTCAGATTGCATAATGTAGAAAATGTCCATGTCTTCAAAAAGCCTTTCAGGGCCTCCAGTTTGCTCTCCAGATTTCACCGCACATATCATTGCTAGACACATTTGCTCTCCGCATTCACAGTATTAATTGCCACACTGCCACCCCTCATTTCTGACATTGCCGCTGTGCTATTTTCTACAACAAATGCATAAGATTGGATGTCCGGGGCTCCCTTCTTTAGCCACTAGTGTCACCAACCACAACTGGAGTCCAACTGAATCCACAATCCAGAAAGCCAAACTCCCGGGAGTGCAGGTGATTACCTCCAGCATGTCCCTGCCCTCCGGTGAAGTCTAATCAAAACAGTTGCCGTAGCATATCTCAGTTCATACCAGAAGTGAAAGCTGTGTACACAATGTGTGAGTAATACGATACACAAACAGTAGCATAAGCTTTAAGAAAGAAAGGTAATACATATAAGCACAGACTATAAAGAAGTAACACAGTGCACACGCATTCAAGCTAAGGAAAAAAAATATACAACAGATGCATTCGCTCAAGCTAATGAAGAGAATAGGGGGCCTCCTGAAATATTAAACCATTATGTTGAGTTTATGCTTTTTCCCATAACAGGAATTCAGAAGCAAGGCATTAAAAATGCAAGCATTGCACCAGACAAAGCAGTTTTGGCAGAAGCAGTACTGTGCACAGCGCAGGTGTCTGCACCTTTCTCTGTCGAACAGAGGATTTGCATTTCTTGCAGGCAGGGTACTTTTAAAGGGATGTAGCAGATCAAGGGGTGTGTATTTTTAAAGGGACTTTCTAAGCCTTCCTGTCATCAAGTGCAGAACAAGCAACAAAGCAATCAGTGAAACACATCTCTAACCAAAGCGGCTCTGTCTTTTATCCCTAACTGAAGCGCTCAGTGATTTTTAAAAGGTACATATCTCCAATGTTCACACAATGAACGTAACATTGTGGAGACAGGGATTGGGGGAGGAGCTTAGGGTTAACAGCGCCCAGAGTAACATATGTGTTAGGTAAATGGTCTCAAAGATGAGTCCAGCATTTACTTAAATAGTTGTATATGCAGACAGCACATAACTCTAGGGACAGCACTAAAACAGCATTCCAAAACTTTACACCAAATATTTTAAATTAGTGAGGGATGAAAGGCCACATTGCAATTAAGCATGTTTTAAGCAAAGAGTAACCGCCTGGGTATTGCAAGACCAGGGTTTAATTAATCCTCAAATGGATGTGGAAAATAATCAGAAAGGAAGCCTTCTCATGCATATTTTTGAAGGGAGGAAATGCTGGTAGCTCTTCGAAGACAGAGATCTGGGACCGTGCGCTTAGCCAAAGGGGAAATTAAAGTGGAGCTCATTCCTAAGAAACAGAGCAACACACCGGTAAGCATTTCTATAGGTGTTTTCCTTTTGTTGGGAGCATGCGGGTAAGAGGGTGCCATTTTTGGAAGAGTTCCATGTGCAACAGTACCAAAACAAAGGGAAACACGTCTGTGGGAGTCGCCTCCGGGGCTCCATCATATCGCGAGGTAGAGCATCTTCCTCTTTCCGGTGCCCGACAGCCCGTTTGCACTGCTAGGTCAGCTCCAAGTTAGCTTAAACATGAATACTGTCCGCTTGATGGCTGATCACCCTCTACTTCCACCTTGCAACTCTCAAGAGACTGATGACATCAGATCCAAGCAAATTAAGACATCAGGTAACTTCCTACATCTTTTCTGGAAGCCTGTTTTGATTTCATTCTTCACTGTGTCTTGATGACACGTGTCATTCAAGTTATGTGTAAGTTTAGCCCTATACTCCATGTCCTGGGACACTCCATGACTCTAGGAGCTTGTCTTCACAGTGATTCATAAACCTCTCTTAAGCTTATTAAATAATTTAAGCATGGAAGTTAAGCACTGTAATGGACAGAAAAGGGTTGACTGGGGAGACCATCATGGAGAACTCTGGCTGGCATCAGGGCTGAAGGGACTTACAAGAACTTTCCAAAAGTTCAGTTACAACTAGTCATAAGTTAGATGACAAAAAGTTGCCACCTAACAAGTTATGTTTCATCACACTGACTGTAGATGCTTCCTAGGATTGCTGTTTCCATCCATCCACCCATCCATCCTTCCATCCATGGTAAATCCAACACAATGTTGTAGAGAACCTGAATCCTATGACAGGAAGCACAGGTCACAAGGCAGGATACTTGATGTTATTTTACAAATTAATATTATTAACCTTCCCTATACTGCCTGACTAACTGGTCCTGCATGTGACGTGAAGCCGAACTGAAAAAATTAGAAAATAAGAGAACAATGATAAGCAGCCAAATGCTGTGTGCATTTGTAGAGACATTTAACGCTTAAATCATAAAAGTGTGGAGAATCTCAATGCGTCAGATTACACACGTTTCTGCACCCTTAAGTGTGCCAGTCTGAGATGTAAAGACCCATTATTTTCACTTCTGCATTGATACACAAATAAATGCACTCACATTTGGCCAAAACACACATGCTGGAAATGGTAACAACGCATTGCCATGTTGGACCCCCATAAACCTTTGTTGGTCACACTCTCATTACGATATAACCCATAACGAACGTAGCAGACCATCACCATACCAACGTCACACTCCCTTAGTTAATCCTTCTCCATCTGTCTTTCAGACTCTCAGTCGCAATGCTCTGCAGGAACCTCGAGTTAATGGCTGAGAAGTCTCCGATTTCCTCAAATTGTTCCCCCACCTCCCTCTGCATGTAATAAGGAGGTGACGTCTCTTCGCTATCAGATTGCTACACGAGCGGCATATACCTCAGCAGGTTATGGATCTCTACCTGCATCCTAAGGTTGTAGGTTCTCATCCTGTGGCAGGCAGAGCAATCATATTACTACTGGGCCCTTAACTCCAACTGCTCCAGGGATGTTGCTTGACCCTGCCCTCGAACCCAAGCTTGTCCGATGTGTATGTCATTTTAGACAAAGCAGGTGAGGGTGGGGTGTCAGGCCATTCATTTCTTGTGCCGCGTCAGTTGTCTGCAAGGAGACCACTGCTTTAATGCTGCATGCTAAGTGTTAGCTCATACCATTATGATAAATAAATACAAGACATCAGGTGTCTAATGATCACACTAATATTACCTAATTAGTTATTAGTCTAATACTTTAGGCAATAAAATTAAACACTATTTTAACGTTATTAAAAATGAAAAACAGGCATCTAATAAGCATCCTGCCAAACAAATTCATATATAATGGCAGCTAACTTTGTATGTCTTGAGAGTTGTGTGATTTTGTTAGAGATACAGAAATTATATGTGCATGCTATTGGAATATCATAGGGTAATGAAACAAATACATATAAAATATCACCCTAAAATTCATAGATGTTCTGCATTTAAAGTGGCCTGTATTTGCGTGAAGCATACGGAGTTATACCCAAAGTTTGCTGATTACAGTCTCTGCAGGGGGTCCTCTGTGTGCCTTCGCCAAAGTTTCCTTAGCCAAAATCGTCTCAGTAAATATTCAGAGCATAACAAGGAGAAGCATAAATCAGCAAAGTGCCCGTCACCCATATGTGGTACAGCGATGATGTCCTCATTCAGTCAAAATCGTCAGGTGCTTTTGTTAGCATCTTGAAATGTAGACGCCGAATTTGTATAGTAAGGTTGAAAATGGTTATTCAGGCTCTCTTTTCCAGCCATCTCTCCATTTTCCCATAATGCTTATCTCAGGCAAGGTAGACGGGAGTCTGGGGTCTATGCCAGGAACCTGAGACTGAGAGAAGACCCTGAATGAGATGCCAGGGCATGACAGGGCACACACGAGTCTGAGGCTTTAATGCACCTCGGTTTCTACAGTCACTTGAATCCAACATTTAGCACTTAAACCTGAGGAAAATATGTGGTGGTGTGCTTCCAAATCGGCTTTACAGCTCTTGCCAGATAAATTCCAGAACAGGTCCAAATTATTTAGCGTTACTGAAGAAATGTAAGCTTGCGCAAAAATACAAGTTACCACTCTAAAGCAAGCGATCTTTGGAAGCCTTGAGTCATGAGAAAGATGCTTTGAAGAAATAAAATTCTTTCTTGAAGTCAATTATGCATGAGTCTAAAACGAAATAATGTGTGCCGTTAACATGATATTGAACCTGTCCATTTCCAGTTGGTTCTCTGAAGATAGCTTGGGCATAATGTAGGACAGATGAATAATAGTCTTATTCATGAGGTGCCTTCTGGTGCCAGTCAGATGGAACCAGCCCTGCCATGCTGTCTCTTCCCATGTTGGCATGGCGGCCAGAGGGGTATTGGAAACATTTACCCTTCTGCACATGCCATTAAACAGACTCATGCTTCCATGGTTTACCAAAAAAAATGCTTGTTGGCTTGAAGCAGACTGTTAATATTTGATAGACCTTTGCACTTGAGGGTGAAACAAGACTGTGGGGCAGCCTTCTGTACACTGTCAATAACAGCCAGGTTTGTCCCAAAGTGAACTAACAAAACGACTAATATGGATTAAACCAGCCAGTGACCAATGGCATTTGCTGATCTCCACCCGCCTTGGGTTTGCAAGCCTCATTGCTCTCACCACTAATAAAATAACCTTCACCCTCAACACAGACTCTCATGAAGCTTATCACGTCACTCACTTCAAGGATAACGGGCAATTGTGGCTCAGACAGTGCTGCCGAAGAAAAATACAGGGTATTCATACTAACGAGCGTGAATGTCTTAACGTGTGCATGAGCACCAGAAACCGGCCTTGGTTAGAGAACCATCCAGGATCTGCTAAACAACCCATCTGAAGGTAAGTCACACTGCAGTGTTCCTCAGTCCCCTTACCCATCTCCCTGGTTGTCCCTTTTCACTTACCTCTCTGGTTCTCCTTGTACACACACTTTAAAACATCTCCGCATGCAGTCATCTACTCAAAATTGTAACACTATCCACAAAAGTACAGAACACAAACCCAGCAACTCTCTGCGATATAAGAAAATTGATGGCTTCTGCATGTTTTTCCAATTAGCTACACATCCTAAATAGCTGGGTTTGGCGGTGAAAAAAATGGATGTGAAACAGGATCAGCTGGAAGGAATGAATGGAGACTTTTTCTGCAAGGTAGGGAAGAGATTACCTATAACTGAGAAGAGCAAAAAACAGAAGATGCAGTTTCTGCATCACCTCAAGGGGAAGCGAAACAGAAAACAACAATGGCAACATGGGTCCATGGACAGCTGTGGACGTCAGCCATGTAACCATTGGTTATAAGAAGCAGAACGAAAGTGCTCATCACTTGACAAATTTAGTGCTATCCCATAATTAATCAACAGACTAAAGTATCAATTCCATCTGACCGATCAGGGTAAGTGAATTACACAGTACAATTCTGCTTAATGTGTCACTGCTAAAACTACACACCCACAGAGCCTTTACCTGAAGGATAGATCCATATCTTAGGTTTCTGCTCATTGATACAATGGAGCAGATTGTGTCTGGAATAGCACATGAAGAGAGGTCTTAAGGGGCTTCTGGGGGGTGGGGTGGGATAAGTGCCCCTCCTACACAATCTGCCACAGATGAGCATACAGGAGCCTAGAGTGTCCTTTTTTAGGCGATAGCGGTGAAGCGGGGAACCGTGTGCCACCGTCACCTTGCCGATGTCGAGGACCTGCGAGTGCTTGCCTGTCAAAGCGACACATCATGCACCAGCGAACCCAGTCATTTCTCAAAGCTTGTTTACATTCCAGACGTGTCTCCGTAACTACGAGCAATGGGCGAAGTAGGTCTCATTAGCCATTCTGCACAATGGCAAAACCCAAGTAATACTGGGGGCCCAAAGTAATGGACGGAGCATTGAGTGTCATTGTCACTTAAAGGACAATGATCATATTGTTTTTGTAATACATGATAAATGGAAAATGAATCTCATGTTCTATCCAAGTTCAGCCAATATTATTTCGAAGCACTTTTCTAAATGCGGCACATCAGTGTCAGAAATCTGATCCCAACTGTCACGGTTTTGCAGTGTTCCTTATTCCACCTCAGACAATCAATACACAACATAAACAGACTCAATTCAAAACAATACCCACGAGAGTTCATTCTCTTTCTAAGGCGCCCTTAGAGCTTATACAAAGCTGTTTTCCTCTTAACGTGATCTCAGCAACTTGCGAAATGTTTCTTCGGCTCATATACGAGAGACACCGCTGCCATCACAGATACCACACCGGAGACAAACTAATCTTTCCCTAGAAGAAAGTAAACTTCTTTAATTGACGGATGTAGGACTTCCCAATCCCACGCACGGCCCGGGCCCTGTTCCACCATCCGGAAAAGTGTACACGGGGTTCTGAGCAACTGACTGAACCAAAGAAAGCAAAGTGCTTTAAAGGAGCTGGAAGGAAAGCGGCAAAGAGTTGTGAGGACCGGCCAAATCCTGAGGCTGTGACCTTTGTTTTTGTTTCACTCTTCTTTGGTCTTCTCACTCTGAGAAGAAGCTCTGAGGAGCTAAGTCTGTGGAGGGGGATGGTAGGCCGGATGAATGGTGTTGTTGTGAGGAGGTCAGTCCCTGCACCCCTAGGCGAAGCCACGGATCCACTGGCAGGAAATGTCAGCGGAACGTGCCGGAAGGATAAAGAGCGGGAGTCTTTACGCGGTCAACCGCGAAGACCTGCGGAAGTATGAGGCTGGCGGAAGCCAGGGAGACCTCAAATGATACAATGATCCAGCTTCACTACACCCTACACAATTGAGATCCCGGATTAAAACCACTTTGTGGCATTTAAGTTTATTTCCTCAAGCTTATGTCTGTAATTCTGGTTGTGGCCTTGATGGTCCCAAGTTTCCGACTGAGCAGTGCCCTGAATAGAGAGACAAATAACATTTAATTGAAGGGGGCACACACCCGATACTCTGGTATTTGGTTAATAAGCACACCCACATGCACCATACAAAGACGTTAAGCAGAATCACCATCGCTTGTTTGAGGACTTTTACACCAGGCTTTTACTCTTTGCCAAAGCACAGCGTGAAACGACGAACAATCGGTCCATTATTAAATGCATGAGACGGATGTTGCCCAAACGTTTTCCGTACTCTTTCTGTCTACTGAATAGCTTAATCCAATCAAGTTCCCTTCGCAGGCATGTAGAAGTGCGAAGGCAAGAGCTGCCAGACGTGGTCTTATTAAAGCATCACTTAATCAGACATGGGCTCATAAGAGGCTTATGATAAAGGCAATAGTCTCATTCTGAGTGTTAGTTAAGGCACACCATGACAGCACCAGAGGCTCAGACCAGCAGCAATTGATTAGAGTAAGACGTTGAAAGTCTCACCAGTGCAATTCCTCATCAATGGCATCTGGATGTCCTTGCGAGCTGATTTTCTACTCTGCAGATGTGCAATCTTATCTCCAGGCTAATTTATTATTCTTTAGAAAGGTGGATTTGATAAAAGCCTGTGATGAAGTCAGTCGTTTCACAATTAGAGTGCTAAAAATAACAAGAAGTGACTTGGGGACCGTAAATGGTCATTCTTGTCATTGTGGTGAAGAGGGCGGCTTGCAGACGAACTGTAGAATGTGTTTTGTTGAATTGGTATGCAGAGGAATGCAGAGAAAACGGTGGCTGTGTTCGAGACATTGCAGAAGACTAGACAGGCTAGGGAATGTGTTCTTTATGGGATACGCCTAGTCTACATCCATCCATTTTCCATGACCACTTATCCAGTAGAGGACTGGCATCATGGTGAGCCTGGAGCCTATCCCAGAAAGCAGAGGGACCAGCTCAGGGAAACACCCTGGATGAGATTCCTGTTCATCACAGGGCACACATACACATACAAAATGACCAATGTAGAAACACTGATTAACCTAAAAAGCAAAGGATTGCGGGAGTAAAGCAGAGCACCTGGAGGAAACCTGCTCGAACGCAGGAAGAAGGTGCCAAGTCCACCCAAACGGGGGGGGGGGGGGGATTAATCCCACAACCCTGAATTTGTAATGCTGGACTGCTGCACATTGGCATGACTCTGTGCCTTTTCTATGAGACTTTAAGTTTCATGGTTTTAATACATTTTTCAATTTTAGTTTTCAGTCTATGTTTTTAACGGTGCTGATCAGAATTTTTTTTTTTTTTTAAATCTTAAATGTGTTTTATGTCAGTACACTCTTCAGCCTTTGCATGCACTTCTCAAGGATAGTTAATGGCGCCCAGTTCCTGGATGATTGAAGCCATTTGGAATATTAGCACGTGTGACATCATTCACAGACCGTTACCGTGAATTGTGAATTACTGCGGCTCAATTAAGGAACTGCTGAACAATCTTGAATATTTGTCAAGATCTCATTGCTGTACTGCATGAGTTATTCCACTTAAAAATGTCCTTGCTGGATCCCTTCCAGCTTCACTCATCAGGTCATACTTTTCAATGTTTTTTTAAGCATGAAGTCAGCGGAGGATTAATTTGATTTGATGACCAAGGTCACAAACATATTTGTTGGCGAAAGTGCGATTTAAAATTGCCTGGATTGTGTGGAGAAACTGGAATCACCCACATCCAAACGCAAACATACAGAGCAGCCACTGCATGCGACGATGCGAGAACCAACTTTAGGAAGGAGTTGTGCACATAATGCATGTTGCTCAACCTTCACCAGTGTGGGAAAGACACTTTCAATCTTGACACATCTTTGAGACACATTCTTCTCCGCTGAAATTTTAGGCTTTGATGTCATTTAAGTATGCCCTTTTGACTTTGGATGAGTCCTGCACAAATGCTGATTCTCCTTACATACGACAGACTGAGGTAATCCGTAAACATGGTGGGAGCTAACGGTAGCTGTTAGCTTCGTCATGTGGCACAGCAGTGTATTACACTTAGGCCGTTAATGACACTGTATTGATACGCCATTTGTAAATATGTAGCAGCTGAAGCACCGCGTCGATCAATCAGTAGGACTGACTGGACCGTCTTTTTCTAATAGCCTATAAAAAGTGAGATGTCACGGTTAGCAAAATTAACGTGCAGCATTTTTTATGACTTTCTCAGGAGGCGATCTGCTATAAAAGCAATCGGATGCAGATACATGAATGAAAGGTTTAAATTCCATTCGAAACATCTTGTTACCATGCTCCGCAACAGCCAATCAGAAAATATGATTCCATGCCCCACTGGGGGAAAAAATTGCTTATATATAGAAAAATGTGTTGAGTATTCTTCCATCAGTCCACAAGAAAAGGGATTCAGGGTTACAAGACTGGCAGTATACATTATTATCCCAATAACCCCTTAACAGTGCCGCAAACAGGCCAATTATGTAACCATAAAACACGACTGAAAGCGAAATAAAATGAAAATACTTCTCACAGAACCTTCTCATATACACGTTTTACAGTGTAGATTAGTACAGGTACGATGAGTACTCGAACTGAATCTCAGTCGTCAGATAGGCAGTTACACGCTAACCGAGAGTAAGAGTACAAATGGAGTCTGGAGCATCATTTGTACATACAGCTGTTAATCTCTGTGGCTCCAGGGGTGCTGACCCTTGGCTATCAACTCAGAAAGCAAGATCGGAAACAAGAATTTCCCCAAGGGGATGAATAATGTACTATTATTACATACAGGCTTCTGCTTTGATTATTCCCCTAGCAAAATGACAGCTTGCTTGTAAGAACAAACTGCACTAATACGCTCGCCATTCTGTTCAATAACCTACAAGGGAAGTTACTGTAAGAACCAATTTGTCTGCAGTAGGGCAGGTGATAGTGACCTCTGACCTCTCAGTTTCCTCCATTTCAGGAGATGAGGTGAAGAGTCCACAGATTAGCCATGTTACCTTGTACGCCATTCACTCTGGACACATGACATAAGGTAAAGAGATGGCTAATTCCTTACAAGCTACAAAAGCCATTGACTGAGACAGGGACAAATTAAAATAATTCCATCCATCCATATTCCAAACTGCCTATCCAGTAGAGGGCCACAGTCTCACACTCACACACTCACAGACTACAGACAATTTAGAGATGCTGATGAGACTAACTGCACGCCTTTTGACTACAGGAGTATCTGAAGGAACCATAAACAGCTGTAACTGAGGTAAACAGACAGCAGAAAGAAGTGTGGTTTTAAAGACACTCTAGCTAATGGGATTGAGGCTGCTGTGCTTTGTTGCCATAAAAAAAGAAACAGGCTCAGACACCAGCTGACTCATGTCACAAGGTCATAAATCCTCAGTGCACCGACTCGCAGGGGCAGGCATGACTCAATAGAGTGAGATGAGCACCCGAAACGGGCTACCGCGTCAAGCTAATATTTTTAGCGCGTCGCGAACAAGTCTGGTTCTGTTCCCAATGACCCTCTTATGTCACCAGCGCAAGCCGGGTTTGTGGCTTTTACAGCATTGACAAGGACCCCGGTACTACTGAAAATACACAGATGCCACTTGTGTGCGTATGTGCTTTTTTTATGGGTTGTAATGTCTTCTTTCTTCACTTATCTTTCAGTCACTAAACACATGAGCAGATGTCACACCAATAACAGAGAGAATGTTCCAGTAGATTAGGCCTATTAATCACTTCCTAAAATTACAGAGTATCAGAAAAGCTTCTTTTAGAGTGGTTTTCCCTTACACTGCCATCTCCATATTGAAAAAGACCTCCTGACATCTGCCAGACTTCACTAAATTGAAGCTAACCAGTTAGAAAGTCCTTTTTTCCCCCTAGATTAATTCCTCTGATAATACAATAAAGGAATACAATGAAACACAACACTAGTGTGTTCTTCAGGCAGGAAATAGATTTAAATTTTCACTTTATACTTTTAAAAGCACCCAGGAAACAGCATGTAAAAAATTTAACACATCCACTGATCTGTCTCCTGTATTACTCATTCAATATCCAATAATTAATCACATTTAAAACATTTACACTAACCATATCATGGGTCTCACTTTTTACATTGGTGAGACTGGGCTATTTGTTGCTAAATTTGTAGTCTAGGTTATTTAAAGCATGTGTTTACACCGGCAGTTACAGGGAAATGAACAAGACACAAAACTACAAGCATAAGCTCCCCTTCCCCCCACTGCTCACCTTGGTTTTACAGGAAGGTGGGACAAAGGACTGGAGACATGAATGCTACAGAATGTTTTGCAAGCCGCTACCTTGGCTAAATGTTTTCGGTTTGTCAGTTTATGTACCCGGTGTGTTGTTTATCCTGCAGACACTGCCCTGTGTTGGGGAACTTTCTTTGGTAGCTGTCAAGAGCATCCTGCCAAACGATCATATTTCAACAAGGAAAAAAAATGCTTTTGGAAACTGATTTGCTTGTGGTAGAATGTTTAATCTGGACACCGATTCTTTGGGTTGACTGTAGGATTCCAGTGTGCGGCAGCAGACAGCAGTTTACTAGAAGCTCAGATTTTGCTTCTAAAATTGGAAACCGGACCACGTTTTCTTCAATTGTTCTTTAGCGTGAGGCCGTGTCATTTTACATACAGCCAACAGATACCTTGAAGTGATAGCAGTATTCCTAAATAGAGCCTTCATACATTCAGGTGTGCCTTTCTGTCTTTGAGTTTCATTGCTTTAGGAGTCTTTGTGGGAATGTAGGAGAAATTTCAAATGCTTCCCTGCCTACTTCAAAAAGCCGGAGAGTTTTGGCAAAGTAAGATTACTTTTCAGATGTCTTCCTCAGTCATGCTTTAAAGCACAAGCCACAAATAAACAAGACTTTGTCCAGTGGAGAAGACACAGCCTTTTAAGATGACAGTCAGATGGAAGGGGAATTTCTCAGCAGTGCATGAATGCAAACGACTTACCAACCATAGGGTACGATGTTTCATTCTCCACAGCTGTGCTGCCTCAAGGTCACAGTTTATCTATGACTTTATTTAGAATGCAGAAGTACTCCAGGGCCTCGTGAGATCTGGAAGATGAAGAAAACACAAGGAATCCAATCGAGTCTGCGGTTACTTAATGGAACATAGGTGATTACTGCTGTTGTTTTTACAATGCAGTATTAAATATGTTGATTTGTTTTTTTATAGATGACAGTGACATGGCAGACTTTTTCCTCATTTTTTCCCATGTAATTCAATATGACAAACGCTTTAAACAAAATTCAATTTCAGAACCAGAAACATCCTCACATTCAAACCTCTTTTCCAAATATGGCCATTTAAATATCTAATTCTAGATGAAAGCTGGGTCATAGGATGAGTGACATAATAAATGACAGAGTGAATACCATATCACCAAACATATTGTTAAACAGTAAAGGTTTTCTCTTCATATTAGAAAACAGCCAACAAGCTGTTGATGATGATGATGTACAGTAAACTGTACAACGTTTGAAACAGCTGTGCATTTTATACTTACAGCATATGTATATTGTCATCTTTTAACATGATGTCATTGAACACAGCTCACATTTCAAGTAAAGATTTACCTAAGTCTTACTCAAGAGGAGGATGGCTCCTTAAATAATAACAGTATAAATAACAGTGACAGGGAGGTAGATAATATCTATTCATAATTTGTACAGCTTTGGTCATGAGTCACTCACTCCACAGGAGAGACAAGAACACACTCCCCCACTCAGCGGGTGACCTCATTCTGAGTCACAGTTGATCCTGACATAATCTCTCATAATCTCACAAAGACACACGTTTAGGGGGAAGAACGACAGAGATAATTAATTAGCCCCACGCTCGTAACTGTTGTCCCGTTTCATTGCTTCCCAGTGGGTGCTGTGGGCTAATCATTACCTGCACTGGAGGGTGTGTATACCACTGCGGATACAACAGGGATCAACAGGAAATACACAGGTACAATATTTAAAAATGAATAGCAGAAGAGTACCTAGCTGTGCCAGATATAGACAACTATGAGAACTCTAAATATAGCACAAAGGCAATGAAAAATACTCAGAATACATTACTATGCTTTGATAAAGTTTAGTATGGATGACTTATTGTACATTGATAAAGATTTAAGTACAGGATGTGAACAACACTGAAATTTAAGCATGAACATAATGAATACAACAACTCATCTCTGTTCTGAGAGGCGGACACAACCTTCCTTCCTCTACCAATCTCTGCTTTGGTAATCCCTCAATTTACTATATGAGGGCATTCTGATTGGTGTGGCATGTCAGTAGTGCATCTAATTAGTGTGGCATGTCAATATTGTGTCTGATTGGTGTGGTGTGTCAATAGTGTGTCGGTTTGGTGTGGAGTGTCGATAGTGTGTCGGTTTGGTGTGGCGTGTCGATAGTGTGTCAGTTTGGTGTGGTGTGTCGATAGTGTCTTGGTTTGGTGTGGCATGTCAGTAGTGTGTCTGACTGGTGGGACATGTCAATAGTGTGTCTGATTGGCGTGGCGTTTCAATAGTGTGTCGGTTTGGTGTGGCGTGTCAGCAGTGGGTCAGTTTGGTCTGGCATGTCAATAGTGTGTCTGATTGATGCGGCATGTCAATAGTGTGTTGGTTTGGTGGGCGTGTCGATAGTGTGTCGGTTTGGTGGAGCGTGTCAGTAGTGTCTTGGTTTGGTGTGGCGTGTCAATAGTGTCTTGGTTTGGTGTGGTGTATCAATAGTGTCTTGGTTTGGTGTGGCGTGTCAGTAGTGTGTCTGACTGGTGGGTCATGTCAATAGTGTGTCTGATTGGCGTGGCGTGTCAATAGTGTGTCAGTTTGGCGTGGCGTGTCAATAGTGTGTCAGTTTGGTGTGGCGTGTCAATAGTGTGTCGGTTTGGTGTGGCGTGTCAGTAGTGTCTTGGTTTGGTGTGGCGTGTCAATAGTGTCTTGGTTTGGTGTGGCATGTCAGTAGTGTGTCTGACTGGTGGGACATGCCAATAGTGTGTCTGATTGGCGTGACGTGTCAATAGTGTGTCTGATTGGTGTGGTATGTCAACAATGTGTTGTTTGGTGTGGCACGTCAGCAGTGTGTCGGTTTGGTCTGGCATGTCAATAGTGTGTCTGATTGATGCGGCGTGTCAATAGTGTGTCTGATTGGTGGAACGTGTCAGTAGTGTCTTGGTTTGGTGTGGCATGTCAATAGTGTGTCTGATTGGTGGGGCGTGTCAGTAGTGTCTTGGTTTGGTGTGGCATGTCAATAGTGTGTCTGATTGGTGGGGCGTGTCAGTAGTGTCTTGGTTTGGTGTGGCATGTCAATAGTGTGTCTGATTAGTGTGGCGTGTCAATAGTGTGTCAGTTTGGTGTGGCGTGTCAATAGTGTCTTGGTTTGGTGTGGCATGTCAATAGTGTGTCTGATTAGTGTGGCGTGTCAATAGTGTGTCAGTTTGGTGTGGCGTGTCAATAGTGTCTTGGTTTGGTGTGGCATGTCAGTAGTGTGTCTGATTGGTGTGGTGTGTCAATAGTGTGTCGGTTTGGTGTGGTGTGTCAGTAGTGTCTTGGTTTGGTGTGGCATGTCAATAGTCTCTTGGTTTGGTGTGGCATGTCAATATTTGTCTGACTGGTGGGACATGTCAATAGTGTGTCTGATTAGTGTGGTATGTCAACAATGTGTTGTTTGGTGTGGCACGTCAGCAGTGTGTCGGTTTGGTCTGGCATGTCAATAGTGTGTCTGATTGATGCGGCGTGTCAATAGTGTGTC
>JAACJT020000001.1:16898575-16914605 GCA_009936485.2 Gymnarchus niloticus
GGCACGTCAGCAGTGTGTCGGTTTGGTCTGGCATGTCAATAGTGTGTCTGATTGATGCGGCGTGTCAATAGTGTGTCGGTTTGGTCTGGCATGTCAATAGTGTGTCTGATTGATGCGGCGTGTCAATAGTGTGTCCGATTGGTGGAACGTGTCAGTAGTGTCTTGGTTTGGTGTGGCATGTCAATAGTGTGTCAGATTGGTGGGGCGTGTCAATAGTGTGTCAGTTTGGTGAGGCGTGTCACTAGTGTGTCTGATTGGTGAGGCGTGTCACTAGTGTGTCTGATTTATGGGGAGTGTCAATAGTGTGTTAGTTTGATGAGGCATGTCATGTCTATTTTCCCTTGGCCATGAATGAAAATCAGTTCAGATAAATGATTAGTGGCACTGCTTTCAACAGAAGCTTGGTGGAAGGACTAACTATTCAAATCACCCTTTAGGTGACGCCTACTGAACAGAGAAACTCCACAGTTTTCCAGTCCTCTTGCTTTACATGTGGGATATTAACAAAGTGACATCACAGGTAAAGTCCTAAAAATAGAATTCAGAAAGTACAGGAGGTTCACACTGCAGAGCCTCAGTTTACATATGAGCAAAATATTATTAACGGCTGAATAAGGGGGGAGCATAACTACTAGACACAGTAGAGTTATTGACTCCAGATTGACAAACATTTCTTAGTGTGACTCATTTACAGCATTTTTTTAGTTAACACACACCTTCATCCATGGTGACCTAGTTGCTTTGGCATTTAGTAAGTAGGTCACTCATTTATCAATTCTAAATAGCTGCTTACTAATTATTGCCAGCATAACACAGCTCAGCAAGCCAGCTTGAGTCCGCTCTTCCTCCTCAATGTCGTCCACGCATGTCAAAGCCCAAGGATTGATCTTTCTCTACAGCTAAGGAGTCAGGGCATCAGTTTGGTAGATTAATGCTCTTCCCAAAAAGATTGCAATGGATGTCGACCCAGATCTGATCCCCAGCCTGTTCCATGAATCGTACACATTGGTGTCACAGGACGCCACAGTAGTCCTGAGACAAATAAATCATTGAATTTGCCATCGTGAACAGCAGAAACATTAAAAAGGGATGACTAACTAGAATTTAATCATGGAATCACTTATTTGTTCTCCTAAATTCTATTTTAAGCTATAATTGTGTATATAGAGGCTATATTCAGAACTTGTATGTATTTTTAATATTTTTATCTTTAATATGGTCAGCCCCAATGAGCCTTTTGAATCCTGTGTGGCAGGTTTGTACCTCCACAAATCTATTTTATGCTCTTCCAGTTGAGAGCGTTGGTAGGCAAGAACTCGTTTCATATTTCATGGAGTTATGAGAGAGTACATGTTGCTTCCTGCCTGACGGGAAAATCACGACGGAGTAACAGAGGTTCCACAGCACCCAGCTGTCAGGTTTGACCCTGTGCTTAGATGACTGTATGCTAATTGCTACTTAGATCCAGTCATGACATTACGTCCTGGTAAAGCGAGAAGTCGGTCATATGAACATAACTGGCCTCGTTGACATTTTCCATCTGGTCCAGCCGTTCAGCTCTTGGCCATGAATTCCCACGTATTTAATGCAAGAAAAGCATACTTAGGTGAAGATTAAATATGGAAGTAGTCAAACAAAGCCATAGAAATGTGTGGATTACAGCTGTGTGGTTTTGCTTCATAACTAAAGGTATGACGATAAAACATTTGAGAAATGGGATATTGCAGAATTAGTGAATGAATACACCCAGAGAAAATGAATACATTTAAACAACAACCTTCTGGCACAGCGTTTTTGCCCCATGAGCGGGGTTTGTCAGCTACCTAAGAATAGGACAACAGGGATGATACCTTGTATTTCGGTTTTGTTACCATATCTATACCATATCTCTAACATACTTAAGGCTCATTATTTCTTGCAGACGATTTTCATACATAACAGTGAAGAAATCTGGAGTATTTTTTTTTCTACTCTAGAAAAGAACAAACATTCCAGAACTAAGTTTTCTTCTCCCATGTACCCCAAGAAGACTACACAGACACAGGTTAATTCTCAGCAGTTATTTCCACACCACAGAATCATTCTTTTATCTGAAATCCAAGTTACAAAGTAATTCTGTCAGCTTCTCCGTAGCCAGCCTGATGCAGTACTTAATTTTCTTTTCAATGTTATACTGTTTGATATTTTTTGTAAGCATGGATTTCATCCCTGTTGTTCCTGGAGCCAAACGCCAGCTAGCTCTACTTAATTCTTTTCCTCGGGCTCTTGAGCACAGGGCTGTCATGAAGCATCTCCTACTGTCCTGCTCCTACACCCACGTGTTGCTGGTACGTAACACCGCAGCTTAACACGGGTTAACCGTGTGAGACAGCTTCCCCATGCACTGTACACAAGTGGCCGGCTGACTGCTGGTGTAGATTTTATATCCACGTGCTACGGAAAAAGGAATTAAAGCCTCTTCCATCCACTACAAAAAATGACAACCGCCTCAGTACCGACCAGGTCAGGAAGTCTGACATCCCCCCAAGCTGCTTCACTGTCTGTCCTTCTTCTAAAGTGCAATGGGTACAGGATTGGAGCTGCTGAGATAAAATTTAAGTCCGTTGCTGTCTGAAGCCACATCATAATGATTTGCTGGGTAACGGTCGTTTCAGGAAGTGAACCCCAATTCCGGCATTAAGTACATGGGGTAAATTATAAAGCTGGTCTACATTACTTTGTATGTTCCTGAAAAAAACTGCATTAACAATTAAAAGAATCAGAGCGAATCTGAAGTCTACAGTTTAAATATTTCTAAATGACATTTATGAAGTAGAAGAGCTGTACATCAACCTTTCAATTCTAAGCAAACAGAGAGTTGGCAGACCACAAGAGCAGAAGGAAGAGCAGATGATTTTAAGGATCTGTGGTAATCCATGCTGAGAGACTGGGCTATTCTCTCACCCCCAAGTGATAAACATCGCGTGGTCTGATGTGCTATTCCCATGGCGACGGGCAGGTGAGTACATAGGAAGATAGAGAGTGAGTGAGAGAGAGAGAGAGAGACAGGCTGACAGTGTCCACAAACCTACCGCGAAAAGCCAAACCGCGGCAACCGCCAGCGCCGTGAGTCTGTCTGTCGGGAACAGGGTGTACCACTGAACTGAATCCTCCCTCTACAGGGGGGTCTGGTGGGATGGCGGTGGGGGTTCAGCAAAGGAACAAAATATGTAGAACAGTGTATTCCCAGAGCTTTGGGTCATTGTCAGTTCCTCTAAACCGCAATCAAGAGCCCCTTATATCAAGAGACCTATGAAGGGTCACTCACAGAAGCTGTAAGTGTAGAATCCATTGATCCCGTGTAATCCAGGGTTCAGGGCGACTGACCCAGACACCACGGGTGCCACAAGCATCTGCGAAGATGCTTTAACTGTTTTTTTTCCCTTTTCCAGCCAGTTGAAAACCTTGTAATTTAACTCAAGGCTAATTTTGTACCCCTATAATTATAAACATAGTGAATGGATATTCATTCAAGACCATAGTTTTGGAGGCGATCTGGTATAGAACAAACTGCATTCCAGTATGTCCATGAACACAGAAGATTCCACATGTAAGAGGTTTAGGTGACATGTCTAAGGAACTGACCAGTGTCATCTCTCAGTAGTGTATGCATAATTAATCTAAACCAAGTAGGAAGAATGGGAATGTAAAAAACTGGCCATCTGTACATTTTTTACCCATGTCAAAATCAGTACAAACTATTTATTTATTCATTCATTCATTCATTCTTCGGGGGGTAGAGCATATTTTGAAGTCTTGCTCAACTGCAGAGACAAAATTGGCAAGGCATTAATCAGAATTAGCTGTAACAGCAAAAACACCAGATTTGGAGATACTCGCCACTCGTGGAGGATCTGTGATTCATGGAGACTTGTGCTGCGTTTCTACACTGTGTTCTGCCATGTTCCAGTGAAAGAGGCAGCCTTATTTGTCTCCATCCGCCCTCAAAACACGCAAAGTCATCAGCCAGATTTAGTGCCCTCGGGGGCAAATAAATAATTGAAAAAATTCCAGGGGGCTTCAGTTGCAAAGACATGTATGTACAGGAAATCCCAGAAGATCGATGATGGAGTCAATTAAGAATTCCCATCTATATATTCCCAGCCAGTGGCACTATGTCAGAATCCTAGATAGAGGAATGTCTAATCAAACTGTGACAACTGTGACATCTATTGTATTTGTTACATCTCAAATGCAGAGAACAAGGCTTTTTTTTTTTTTACATATAAGAAAAAAAAGCAGCCTGGAGCCTATCCCAGAAGGCAGGGGACACTATGCATGGGATTCCAATACAACACAGAACATACACTCACAGTCACACACTATAGCAATTAATATATAATCACGCTCATGGCTTTTGAATAGCAGCACTTGTTTTCCAATATTTTCAATATATTTTTGCATTAAAACATCGCTCTCAGATATGTTGTCTTAATTTCAACATGTTTTTAACTGCATTCGATAAAATCATCAGTTTGAAGTAATTAGCTCAAATTCAAGCCAAGGGGTCACAAAGCACAGTTAGTTGTCTGAGAAAATTGGCATCCGTTGTTATAGTGCTTCTTAGTATTACCACGAGCAGCATTCGGCCGGTTATTAAAACGACGTCCGATTTGAAGAATGAGCGCCTCTTACCGCTGAACCATTCTCAACAAAGGAAAAACGCTGGGCACGGCGCCAACTGTTCCCAATCTTCTCCGGCTTCGCAATATCACACACAAGTTTACGGAATCACGCTGGGCAAGAGAAGAAGCTAACCGCATATATTTGTTGCATTGTGTCTTCAAAATGTCGGCCTTACCCATTTTGCCTGTTCAATGCATCTTTTCAGACGGTCCCTCATCAATAAGCAGGTTTTGGGAGCAGTAGGCCCGCCTCCTTAATGTTCAATTTAAGTATTCTAAATTGAGATTGAACCGCTTGTAAATAAAGCTAATTTAGAGGCGCTGTTTTACTAGCAATAGCAGACATTTCCCAGTGCCTGCAAGGTGAATAATCATCAACACTTCACTGTCAGTCAGCTGTTGAGAGATAGAGTTTATTTTTTTGGTCTCTTCATTTGCAGGCTTGCAGCTACTCCTGTGAGTAAAACCCTCAGAAATAACGGCAATCACATTCCCATGTATCTCTGTCTGCCTACAACCCTAAAAATAGCCTCTTTCAGGTATTTTTATTCCCCCTTCTGAGCACGCTCAGTGATGCATGATATTGTCTGTGGAGCTGAGATTGGAGTCCAGTAGCTTGGGTACGTTCCATCGTCTCACACGCATGCCTGCTTGCCTGCCTCACTTCAAGGAAAATTTGCCTATTGTTTCACGTGCTCTTCCCCACACCTCCAGTAGGTGGTGTACCTACCAGAATACCAGCTGGAATACCAGCTGTATTCTTTAGAACATGGTGAGCCTCTTCTCCAATTGCCAATGCCTTGAAGATCTTGCAATGGGTGCCAGTCCATGTATTCATATTTCTAAGGTTACTCAGTATTTTTTTTTTTTGTCCTTTGAAGTACAGTAGGATTTGTATTAAATAAACATAAAGAAAAATGAGCTGCAGGAGAAAAGTTTCACCAGAGGAAACCCAGAGAAAGTGGTTGTGACAGTCACATATGTATTTAGGCCTGAACTGGCGGGAAAGTTTGAGCTAACAGACCAGGAAGTCTAGAAATACCCACAGGACCAGAATCTATTAAGGCAAGAAAAGATGAATTGAAATCCTTTGTTTGTCACGGCTTTCGTTTAAAAACCAATATAGCCCCAGTCATTCAGCGGTAATTATTTTCAGTTTCTCCTCAATGCAAAATGGATCAAAAAAAAAAAACCTGAAAATAGAAAATACTCTAGACAATTAAACAACTCACAAAGTTCAAAGAGGTTGTGACTGAGCTTTTATGCTCTGGGTTTGTTTTGGTCCACTTGGTGTCCTGCTGCTTAAAGAATGTTCCAGAGACAATGAATTATCAGGGGTCCGAAATCCTCCCGACATCACCCATTGTTGCTTCTGTTCTTCGCCACGTCTGCTCAGTCTGACTTATAATTATTCAGTATCCCCAAAAGCGATGTTAACCTAGAACAGAGAAATGAGCAGGGAATCCGAGGTGGTCTTACAACTAGGTGCTGTTAGCGATTGCTTTGGGCTTAGGTCTGTCTTTGGATGCCTGTGTGCTGTGTGTTTAAAGGACAAGTTGCCCCAGATACTAATTTTCACTATGGTTTTGAATGCACGCACAAGTCCTTGCATTATGGGGGTCTTAGGAGTCCTCCTATCTGAGGAGTTCTTCAGAGATTTGGCAGATCTGCAGCCCAACATGAAAATGTATTTTTTCTTTTAAGTCTTACCAAAATTTTAATAAGGAATAAAACAAAAGTCAAAGTTGCTCAACGTAATGTTGCCAGCAGAGACCTTCAGAATGACCCATAAAGGAGGTCCTGGTGGTTCCTGGAGGACCTCCAGTTACCACATCTGATGCTGGAGAGCAACTCATTGTGTAAAGGATAGCATAGAGGATAACCATTATCTGCAATCATCGAACAAAACATGGCCCACAGTGAACAGGTCGCGACCACACAAAACCAAAATGCAATTTTTTAAAACATTCATATTTTGAAAATAGCACGCCGTGCCTCCCCTCAAAAACTGCAAATTTGTAATTCATTCAACAATAAAATTTAAAAGCAGCAGCTTCTCTTAAAAAAGTGATAAAATTCCACTAATCATGACAATCAATGATGACACAACCAAGCTGAAAAGCCAACTAATGTAGTTACCCTTTTGTCTGTACATTTTTTTCTTTACAAAGGTTAGTTTGACTTACTGGATAAGGTCATTCAGTGTCAGATTCACTAATACATCAGAGTAAACATTCAGTGTCAGATTCACTAATACATCAGAGTAAACATCTTTCCACTTGTTTTTTGTCTCTAGGATCCATTACAATTTTATCGGTTGCCTTGTTTCCCACATTAAGTGCTTAAAAATCACACCAACGGAGGAAGTTTTTTCTTTTCCTACACTCAGCATGACCCCGGGGGGCTCAAGAAGCAGCAAGTGAATCATTGGATAGAGCCTGTTGAACCCCGTCTGCCAGAACCGGGGCTAGAATTAAAGCTGCAGTCTGGGAATATGGCATGTTCCTCAGCAGTCTATAGGAAGCGTTCCAGCTGCCTTTACATCAAAGAGCTGTGAGCCACCACATACTAAACAGGGGTAAGATTCAGCTGGCTGACACAAAAACTGCTTCAGTTGTCCTGTAAACCTCACCAATAAGCCAGCAACAAGAGAGCGCAGTGCAATTCAGGATTCACGACGGCGTATCGACCGCGTGTGGCTTGTGCATCGGAATACCTACTCATTCAGCTGCACCCAGTACAAAGACCAACAGCATACAAATAAAAGTAACGATTGACAATGAGGTGTACAGCACATTTAAGATGAATATTGAGATTATTGAGGTCACAAAGAATATTGTTTTTGAGACATTACTAGTCACAGGGTAAAAGACTGTCATAGTGTACCCTTTATACCTGCTTCTTGCACACTGTTCATTCAGGCTCTTCAGAGTCTCACCCAAAGCCATTAACAAGCATGCATCTCCTGGCCATTAAGAGGAATACCTCCAAACATATGCCCAACAACAGGGCTGTGATTCTGCATTCTCTTGCAGGATGTTGTTTACGCAGGCTAACAGTAAATGATTAAATATGACGCAACACGTTTTTGGTACAGGTATACTGATTTGCAGCTTATGAGAATCCCTATTAGAACAGCGCCATCTGCTGATACATTATGTGTACAGCAGGTATTGACGAAGAAAAGGACCGCCACCGCTACTAAATGGCCCACAAGCACCGATTGTGTTAATTGCTCAAAGTAGACGCTCTTTAAGTTTAAGGTACACAGAGCAAATAGCCAAATGGACTGTGACTGTGACCCAACAAGCTGGTTTTGAAGCTGAGTCCAATTAGGGCAAAGACTTTACAAGTCACTTAATCTTGGCTGTGCTATGCCACCCCACCCCCACCCGGAGTTCAGGAACTTGATGGCATTGACTGGAGGGCAGGACAAAAACAGGGAGCTGAAGATGTGCTGATTAGAAGACCATACTTCATGAGAACATAATTAGATCATACTTCATGAGAACATACTTAATTAGAGCATACTTCATGGAAGCACATGGTAGGGATACTGCATTCCATGTGCCAGATTTGAAGAACAGGACAGACATGAACGATGGACCAACATGAACAATGAGACTGACATGAACTAGCTGTAAACAGGACGAAGGTGTGCTGAAACTGCCCAATAAGTCAAGTTACATTATCAAAAAAGAACAAAATTGATATGTTTTAAGTACCCCATGCATTGAGCATTGTTCTGGGATTAGCA
Source organism: Gymnarchus niloticus (assembly GCA_009936485.2). Classification (NCBI taxonomy): domain Eukaryota; kingdom Metazoa; phylum Chordata; class Actinopteri; order Osteoglossiformes; family Gymnarchidae; genus Gymnarchus; species Gymnarchus niloticus. The sequence continues at coordinate 16,906,997 of JAACJT020000001.1, forward strand.
CTGTACGTTCTTATCATCACAACTACGGTACGCTTCGTTTGAATTTAAAGTTCAACAATTCACAGTGATGATTACTGAGACTGTGAACAAGAACGCGTACGGTTGAAGCACAATAAAAATTCACATTAAGAGAAATTTGTCTAGACTGTTTTTGGACGTGCATTTAATTTTCTGAATTGTTTGACTACAAGCATTTAATTTCACCCCTGGAGACGCAGTGGTGTCAAGTAAGTAAAGTTTGAAGGGTTGCAGGAAATTTCTGAGCTCTGTGAAGATTGATGAACTAACTCCTTTTCAACGTGACTCTCTTTCAGACACACACACACACACACACACACACACACACACACACACACACACGGTGGGGAGCCCTCACTAACTACAGTGGTATCCCACAGGAAGGGGAGGAGCTAAGGCTCTATTCTCCTCTTCAGCTGTTAAAGTGACAGCCCACATAAAACGCCCTCTGTTAACTGGCTCACAGCCAGTTCCTTGAATTGACTCATGCCCAGGGCAAGACTATGACTCCACAGGCAAGGTCAACAATACAATCCTCCACTTCATCATCCTTCTCCTCCTCCTCATCCCCCTCTCCTTGTTCTCCTGAGAGGAGTACAAAACACTGCTGGGTCTCCACTGGCAGGAGAGAGACAAGGACTAAGAATTAAAACTACAGAGCGGTGATCACCTCCATATTTATTCCAGGAAATGTTTTGCCCCTAATATAATGTTGTGATCAAAGCTCGCCCGGGAACATTAGGTTGAAAACACTAATTCAGCAGCTTGTCCTGAATTGAAAACATTGAGCACGGTTTGTACCGCCTCTCTCTAAACACTGTGAACTGATTCTGTAAGCAGTTCTTTCAATTACATTAATAGAAAAGCTCTGCATATATATATATAGATACATATGTGCTTTCTGTCTAACTGGGCTTTCATCAGATGCACCCAGTGCATAATTTAAGTGTTTGTGCCACGAACTGAATGGCTTTTCATAAATCGAATTAATCATATTCATGGTGAGCAAATTGTGCCATTTCAGTAAATTGCTTGTGTGTAAATTTTACAGCTGAAGCATTTAAAGGAAGCAGTATTTATTTTTCATGTTGAGAGAGGGACTGGCATCTCATCCCCCCACCTCCTACCCTGCACTCCAGTGTACCCTCAGCCATGTACTAGATAAATGGTTACAGAAGTTGTATGGGTATGGATGGATGGATGTGCTTGACAAAAATATTTTTACAATGTTCTTGTGAAAATTGGGAAGGAATGAATGTTTCCTGGGAGGGGTGGGGTTGAGCGACAAGCCCTCCCATTTATTGGTACTCAGTCAGTAATGATAATAAGCAAGTTTGGTCCTTATATGACAGGGACAGAGGTGGAAAGAACAGGACCTGGGACCTGATTCTCCCCTTATTTGACTTGCTACTTGTTTAACTTACAGGACTAGTCTCTTACAGTCCAGTTTGGCATTCTACTCATAACAGCACATGAGCACCAATAAACCCTCTGTTCATTCGTCTAAAAATCCGGTGTCTACTGGATCAGATTGCCATTTAAAAGCCAGAGTTTTTCACAGTTCTCTTCACAAAGGATGTCAAACTGATGTATTGCAGGGTCAGGGTAAAAGTCAGGGTAAAAATCTGGATAAATGCCATGCTACTTGGATGGTAACCTGCAATGTTTTTGACAGCAATTACATTTACTGTTAGTCTACAGCGGTCAGTGCAAGTCTATGCACAAAAGTGCATGTCTTTTCATCCATCAGCAGTTTATGAATGAAAGGCAAAGAAAAACATGTCACTTTATTTATTAAATCTCTCCACCATTGCTGACTACTGCTGAACAGTGTTTGTTTAGAGTGGTATGCACCTTGCCGATGTCATGTGACACGAGGCTGTACTAGGTAAAATACATAAGCGATAAGGAGTCTAAGCAGCACACAGCCGTCGAAACCCCCTAAGGAAAAGGCAGGAATGGAAGATCCCACAACAGCTTGGGGTCCAATGAGGAGGAGGGAAAAAGTGAGTATCAGAGCAGTGGATTATGTGACCAGAGTAAGGATGTAAACACTACCGGGCCTGAATCGTCACGTTTAAACAAGTTCATCACTCGCAGGGCAAAATAAAATTTTAAAACAGAAAATAAACATAAATAATCAGGATAGAGCTTCTTTGCAGGTAAATATACTAAACACACATCACAACAGCAGTCACACAGACTAGCTAACAGCTTCTATGTGAACAAATACTCTGATTTGTCGCTATGATGATAAGATGGCTGGCCATGATAGTGGAAGGGCTGCTTGACTCCTAGTTCAACATCTAAAAGATATTTCACTCTTTACTCCTTAGGGAATGGATTACCTTTAGCGGGATGAGGTCTATCTCAGGACCTGGCATGGTCGAGCACGTCTTCATATCCTGTTCTTTGGCACAGGAAGACGTCCTCCCTGTTCCAGCGCTGTGTTGCCGTGACGGCACATCATCACGGAACAGTTGAGAAGACATCGGCTATCAGTCAGGCATCTCCCTGCCGAAGAAGGCTGGAGAGGAGAGTTAAAATGGGGAGGGGGGTCAAAGTCACTCCTCACACCTGCTGTTTCCGTGGTTACAGAACACGACCATGTGCTGATGGGGGGTCCATCGTCAGCTTAATGAAATCATCTGGAGATCACCAAATTCAATCATACGAAGAAGAAAAACCTTCTATGGAGGAATACTAACCCCTACATTACCCCCACCCTGAGCCCCTGTGCCTCCACCCTATTCCACCAGCATCTTCACACCGTTTCTGTATAAGAAGCCCATTACTTTCATTTCACTCACAGACCTCATCTATGAGCTGCTGGTTAATGCGTAATGTGATTAGTTACACAATCTAATGCTCTGGTCTAAACAAAGAGCGTGTGTCTGTTTTTGTTTGACCCAGAGCTCCCAGGTTCAAATTCCATATAGGTAACTGTGTACCAAACAGCTTTGACACATATCCACATATAAAACCATATTAAAGTGTACAAAAAAGGCAGTTTAAATGGTCGCCAAAGCTGTAATTTTTTTTCTATTTTTCCCCTAATCTGGAACATCAAGCTCAACTGAATAAGAAAACAGCTTTTACTACCTGCTGGCCAAACGGCAGAACCGCAGCACGGTCTGGCCAAACCAGACAAGAGGGGCTTTTCCTGGAAACCTTGCTCGGGCCCCCAGAGAGAGAGAAAGCGCCACAGCCTTTAGAGGTTACTGATGCCTTGTGGGGCGGCCTGGCCCACAGCATGAAAGAGTCCATTCATGTAGTGCCGAAAGAGGGACAGCTTAAGTTGACATCATAGTAACCCGCAGCATGCAACCGCTATCAAAACCTACTATTGACATGCAGCACAACTGTTCTGATACAACCTGCCGGTTACGTGTCACCGGGGAGGGGCGTGTGAGGGGTTCTCATGAGGTTGCCCCCCCCCCCAAAGATGAATCACCGCCTCAGGAACTGAGGATAACACCCACATCTGTCTACGGTACATGATCTCCATCCAGGACGAGGTGAGTCACGTCGGTCCTCCCCAAACTGGCAGGGTGTCCTCACCACAGGAGTGATTACTCATCCTGCTGCCCCAGGGGTCTGCTTTGGAACGGCTGGTGGAATTGCCGCCGTGGGAGGTCAGCGGAGCTGGCAGTGCCAGAGAACATGGTCCCCATTCAGGGAGAAACAGCTCCTATTCACAGAGACAGTAATGCCTTTTAGATCACTTTTACAGGCACTACTAAATTAATCAGTCTACAGTTAATATTATCAGGTCATTAAATTCATGCTTGGCACATTCAGCAGGATTACTGATGTGCCATTTTGAAAATTTCAAAACATTAAGAAATAAATATGGGCTGCACCTTAATAATGTAATCATGCTAGTGTAACAATACTGCAAATATGTACATTTGGCTTCCCATAGCTTATACAGGGCTGGGTGGTGGTGAGCCTGGAGCGAGTGCCAGGAAGTTCAGGACACGTGGCAAGGGGCACCTTGGGGTTGATGCCAGTGCATCGCAGGGCACACACACGCGCACACACACAGGGAGAACTCCTCACACACACACAGAGCGCAGGGAAAGGGAATCAAGCTCAGAAGATGAGAGATTACCGAGCTAACCATCGACCTCCTATGTAAATTAATCAGTATTTTAATTTTAGAAACCGATTAATAAACTCAGTCCAGTGTATATATCTAAGCCGATGCAAATACAGCCACGGGAGCCACCACACAGTCTAAAGAAGACGTTATTGTAGCTAGCGATCGTGGGCAAAGCGCCATCTACTGGTAAATGACTGCTGTCACACTTCACACAATAAAGTGCAGTAAAAAAAAAACGGCGACGTTGAGCAAAGCATCGGAAGAGCCACAGTATTCGTACTGCTGTGGCACTTTAACAACGATCACACTCCTTGAAAGGTCAAAACGAAATCACAAGCTTTGGATTGAAGAACCAACAATATGATGACTTAACATTAAAAATAACAGTCTTTAGTGATTCTTGAAGAGAAGGTTATCGTATTATTAAATAACTAAATACAGAAATATTCTCATATATTTAGAGTTGAAATATCAAATGCACAATCTCAGGCTTCAGATTTAAGAGCTAAAGGAAGAGTCAGAAACAGTTGGTGTGTGAGTGAGGCTGTGCTTGGTTCTGGGCACACACTCCACAGAGGAGAGCTGGACGTGGAGGCGTGTGGGCAGGCATCCAGCTACCACTCAGAGACATCGCAGACACAGGCAGAGGCTCCAGCCATGGCTGGGAGGGAGGAAGGCGACCTCTCCAGAAGATGTTGGGAGGCGGGAACTGATCCATCCCAGGCCTCAAGCCAGCGGGGTAAAAATACACACGACACGCCGGTATACAAGCCAATCTCAGCCGGTTCTGGTTTGCCGGAATGCTGCATCCGTCTCTCGCTGGCCATCGGCAAATGGCGATGATGCCTGCGAGAATCAGCAGGTCCCATGTAAAAGCTGAACGGACAACACTTTTACAAACATGATTAAAACACGCTTCTGTAGAACACAGGAACACCTGTGTATCACTCGAGATGGAGAGGTGCCGAATCAAAATGACCCAGAAAAAAGGTAATCAGTAAGGACATTTCTGTATATTTCATCCCAGCAATGTTGAATCTTTCATCTGGAATCCTTTGGAATAAATCCCCCCCACAATTTGAAGCAAAGTCAATGCTCCATGTAAGCTAACCCTATGAGACTACTCAGGATATGTAGGACCCTCTCCCAGCAACAGAGAAGCTATCATTGAAAACAAACCAGGTCACAGAGCATTTCATAAAAAAACTGGAATATTTCAGTCAGGCCAAGAAGGTTCCAGAGATGTGGGATTGCGTGATTCAAATCATGTGAAAGAACACGTCATCATTAGGACCGGTTAGTGTGGCTTTGCATGCAGTCATTAAAAGTTCAATTTTAAGCAAGTCTTCTGAGTTGAGTCTCATGAGTTAAATCATTACTCAGTCAGATTTGAAAAAAAAACCCAGCAAAACCACTGAAGTCCAGTGGTGGGGTGCTTATGGTCGTTCCCCCACACTGTTTTCAGGGGGTCTTGGTCCCCCTTTCGCTAAGCCTCTAGTCATTACGGCTGTAGAGACGGGTGCCCCAAGTCGGGCATGGTGAAGTACTGTGGATGAGCAGACGTCAGGGCTGGGGGGTCAAAGGTTACCCATTACATGTTTCCTTAAATTTTTTTTTGTTGTTGGAGAAACCAAAGAGGAATTGTGAAAGGGATGAGGCTGGGAAAGGGAACTTCTGGACCGTCTTTTCAGTCTCCCATAATTCCCTGCCATGGATTGTATATAAATGAGGTTTAGTCGACAGAAAAAAACAATTTCCTTAGGCTTCGGTCAAAGTTTTCTCATGACTGTGACACAGTCTAACAGATTTTCTCATGGTACTGCTGAAATTGTGTGATCATTTTGACAGTCTAAAGGCTGAAGACACTTTAACTCCTGTGATGTACACCTCCAGAGTTAAGCCTCAGTAACTATGAGAAGTGACTCTCAGCTGAGTATATGTTACCAGTGTAACACTTGTGGATATCACAGATGGGCTAGTTAGCATCTCTGCAGTTTAGACTGTTAGATAACTCACCCGCTGTGCCCAAATCCTCCCAGCCTGTAACATAATTGTTCTTTACTTCATGTCCACTGTTCTCATCAGTAAAAACAGTGTAATGATGATGATGATGATGATGATGATGATGATGATGATGAAGAAGCCTCTTACATTTACAATACTCCATACAACTTCAGGCACATTCCTTCTGCTGTGTTTCTTCTGCACTTTTGATTTATGTTCTGGCTGTGTGCAGTAATGATTCTGCATCATACGTTTCCTTGTTGTTTATTTTTTTACATGTAATTTGCCAATGATATTACCATTTACTACTCTATGACTAACTGTTCTTGCCCTGTACTTGTTACTATGGGCTGTGGATTTTTACTTATTTATGTTTGGTTATCTTACAGTGGAGGTGGTTCAGCGCATCACTCTCTCACCTCCAACGCTGAATTTAAAACCCAAGTTCACAGAACCTGCCGCTGTTGAGTAGTTATTACATATACACATTTTACACATATGGTGAGCAAATCCTATAGGTACATTAGTGGCAATATTATACATATTGTTATACTGTACATATTGTTATCTAAAAGCATACATAGCTTCATGAAGCTAAGACACTCTTACATTCAATAGTCTTACATACAACTAGAAGGGTCCATCAGCAACAGATGAGGCCATTTCTGCTTACTCAATGAAGATCCTACTTAGGTATTTAGTGTAAGATGTTCGTTGGGCCATGACGAATACACAGAACTTTTAAACTCCGTGGTAGCACTACACAACTCTAGAAAAGCAAAAAATGTGTCACAAAATGATAGACCCACTAGGCGGTGCTATTGTTAAATAGTAAAAATTCCATTCACCTACCTAACTCCAACTGCTCAGCTCATCCATGGTTGGGGTTCGGGTACTATCCCAGGAAACTTTGGGCACAAGGCAGGGGAGCATATTGGATGGAAAAACAGTTTAAAAATCCTTACTGAGGAAATATGGAATAAAATATGCAGGATTGTGACACAAACACTGACTGAAACTTTAGCTCTCTCTATGTACTTTTATTTCTTTAATAAGGGTTCTTTTTTAACCTTTGCCTAACAGTGTCTGTCCATCCATCCATCCATCCGTCCACCCATCACAGTGTTCTACAAAGGCTACATAACATAGACAGACTTAATTATAATAAATTAACTGACAGTTCAAAACAATGCCCAGCAGAGTTCATTCCCTTTCAAAGGCATCCTTATATCAGCAGTCCCCAAACTTTGCCAGTTCACAGCCCACCCAGACAATCACAAAGGCATTCATGGCTTGCCAAAGGCCCACAAAACAGTATTAAAAACAATCTCAGCTACATGTAGGATCTATCTCAGACTGTTTGTAAGTCTTCCAATGACTTATGACAGGATTGTTACATAGACTTCAGCTAGTGCAAAATGCTGCAGCAAGAGTGCTGACTAGGACTCGGAAGTTTGAACATATTAGCCCTGTATTGTCATC
>JAACJT020000001.1:16914705-16940057 GCA_009936485.2 Gymnarchus niloticus
CCATCTGGTTTCTTGCATGCACAATATATCAACCTTCCTTCTCTCCATCATATCAGCTAGCTCTCTCCCTTTACCAGCCATATTGCCAACATTCAATGTTCCTACCCTCACTTCCACTCTCCTAACCTTCCTCCTCTCCTCCTGCTTCCGGACACACCTTCCCCCTCTCCTTCTTCTTCGGCTCCTTCTTCTTCGGCCAACAGTAGCCCACTTTCCACCAGTGCTCTGTTGGCTGACAGTGCTAGTGGCAGTCGTTCTTAACCCAGGCCTCGACCGATCCAGTATGGAAATCTGTTTTGTTGTCTGCATATTTGATTTGCCAATAATTTTACACCGGATGCCTTTCCTGACATAACCCTCCCCCAGCTTTGGTCCAGCAGAGAGAAACACGCAATGTATTCCCCAGTGGCTGGGTTGAAATGCTGCTCCAGGTGTTCATGTATATTTGATATACAGTTTTAAAGAGCTGATACCTCAACATGCGTTGCATGATCTTACTAATGTTGATATTCTTTTTTCCCCCACTTTACTAGGCTAGTGTGGCTCAAAAACCTGCTGTTATCCCAGGAAACAAAACAAATCTAAGAAAGGTGAGAAAAAATTAATCATGTTAATGTTTATATGGATAAGTGAACTAACAATAATCCTCAACGAGGGGACAATGCATGCGTTTAATGTTCAAAACATACATGTAAAATACATTAGGCTGTTTTAAACTTGCAAAAGAGGCATTTTATATATGAATTTAGGCAATGCAGAATTTGTATAATTTTTACAGTGATGAATTGAAGGAATAATGATTAAATTATACATAATTCTAATGCACTTTTCTGTTATTCGTGAAGGGAGTTTACTTCAGATAACACTGAACTGTACACTTGAGTGTCATAAATCAACAGCAAGAAAAAAAAATGACCAGAAATCATAGTGATCAGTATCCCGGTTCAATTTGTGCCAAAAACATAAACAGTTTGTGAACAGAGAAATGGTTAATTTCTCAGAGTGTGGACGATTGCCAGGTCCGTACAATTGCTACCGAACATTTCACCATCATTAATAATATCATTTTATAAGCACCAACAATAGGTTTCACAAGATGGATGAATCAGTAGCAGAACCTGAAAATGGTTAGATGTTGATAAAGACTAGTAAAAATATATTCAATTTTCCAGAAACAAGAAGAACTATATTCATGTAATTTCTGTATGGATTCCAGATTTAATGTTGATATTTGAATATGATTAATAAAACACTGATGTTTGCAGAGCTTAACTAACTTTTTTGGGTATATGAGGGAGGACAGCCTGCAGTTATGCTATGCTATCTACTCACATGAAGACACAGCTTCCATAAACTCATTTGCATGCCTACTTCACTAACGTCAACCCATTTGCAACTGAATATGCGCTCATTCACCAATGCAAGATGAATAAAAAGACACAAATGCTTCCCTTCTGTTTCCACACAAGATGTCTCAAAATGGCCAAAACATCGAGGAGTCTGAAGGATCCAATGGAGTTCATCTCGATGCTAGCAATGTGCCAATCACATCAGTCAAAACCCAAACTGAGCTGCTGAAATCAATAACAGATCAAAGTCAGGCGTCTGGTGAAATGATGCTGCATAAGAAAACGTTTCATCAGCAGCAACAGAAAAGTGAGCTGAAGAGGCTCCTTTGGTACATTCAGCCTGAGCTGAAGACCCGAAGCAACACTGTAGATGAGGAGCTAAGAAAGGAGAAAACTTCCGAATGTGAGGAAAATACAGTTCTCCCTAAATACGAGGGTGGGGTCCAAACGCTGCGCTGGATATTCGAAAACTGGACGCTACTAAACAAAACAGGTGATGTCCAAGAAATGCAGAAATTGCTCCAGGAGAAGGCTGACTTCAGGAGCACCTCTCACATGGCTGAGCTTGGTGAAGGCAGTGGCACTGAATCCTTCCCTGAAACACAGCCTCTTACTTCATTAGAAGGAAAATCTATCGATGTTGCTCATGATAAGCAGGATATTGTCACGAGAGATGGTCATTCCACACTGTGGCTCTTCGAAACTCATCCCACAGAGTCCTCAGCAGACAGCTACAAATTTAGCTGCCTTTTGAAAGTAAACATTCCCGAAGATAAAAGAGGAACTGTTCTACAGATAAAGCAGATGTTTGAAACCTGCACACTAGATAGTATCAACAAGGAAGACGTTAGGGGAGAGACCAAAACCAACATCTGCACGATAGAGAAATGTGACGTTCAATCGCACAAAAAGCATTTTGAAACTCTTTCTGTCAACAGCAAGTCTCAATTTAGGAAAGAATACACAAAAATCAAAGATGCTGAAAATAACTTTGTAAGAAATAACTTGGAATCTTTTGAGAACACACCACTATTTGCTACTAGAGATTGTTCAGGAAATCTTCACGAGGTCACATCGATAAGTAACGAGCAAATAGTTGAAATAAATGGCATAGTGAAAAACTACAAGTGGTTGTTTGAAACAATTCCATTGGATAAATTTAAGTATAGAGAACAACAGGAGGAGGTCATATATATAACAAATCAAGATGATAAAAGGAATGTCGAAACGGCAGACTGGCCTTTTGAAAACGCACCAGCGGAGACTTCAGATAGCATCACCAGGAACATAGCCATACACAAAAGAGTTTTACCTGATATCAAGATTGAAAGCCAAGTCAATAGCATCTCTCATTCAAAGACACATGCAACGCTTTTAAGCTATTCAAAAACCATCAATAGAAATGGACGTTTTGAAAGTAACGAGGAAAGTGGTCAAACTGGAATTATGAGTGGGGGTGTATGCAACACAGTGCTTACATCGAGAACTTTATTTTTGGAAAATAATCCTGATAAAGGCAAACAATCAGCCAGGGCAGAGTCTCCTAAGAACATTGCAGATGTCATGTCTGCAACTGTGCAATTTGATGTCCACAACTCAACTACAGTTAGTGACAAAAAAGAAAAGTTTCATGAGGTCTCCAAAGATGAAGCTGCAAGTATATATATGGGAGGCACTCAGTTCATGTCTGAAATGAAGCCATTGGAAAATATTAATTGCCAGGGAGAAATTAATATTAACAAACCAGAACCCCAGGATGAAAATGATGTAACCTCCTCAAAATGGTTTGAAACAGAGCCAGGAAATTCCTTGACTAGCGAGCAGCATAAAACGAATAATCAAAAAGGTCATTTTCAGATGAAAAAAAAGCCCTTCGAATTGCAACAGATCAGCAGTGAAGGGAATTCCAGAATGATTAACAGAGATCAGAGGCATGCCAAATCATCCCACCGGCTAGCAGAAAATCCACCTTTGGACTGCCTCATAGAGGACGCTCAGAAGAAAGCCTCGGTAGAGACAGCGTGCAAAGATTACAATGAGAACGGAGGAGGGAGACAATCCAGTCGGCTCTTGGAAACACAAGCTTCTGTGACGGGTGATGTCATCACATCTAGCCAGAGAATTCAAAATGGAAAAATGAGTACAGATGTTAAAGACCTGCTGAGGTTCTTTGAATCAATAGCAGGTGATGTAATATCATTTCGAAGTTGGGGGGAATCAGATATGATAACGGAGAGCTTGAGAGAGACTATAAGCCTTCTTTATCATGTTAATGCTATTCATTCACCTGGCCTTGTATTGGAAGATGGCCACAATGGAACCCTGAATCTAGCGAAGTACAAATTGATAAATAATGAAGGTCCACAAATTCAGAAAGCAGGAAGTGCTAAGGGGGATATTAAGAATATTGTACAGCACCTCTTGAACATGGAAACATTTGAACCCCAAATAGCTCTAGTAAGACAGGATGAGCATGGATTTGTCAAAGTCACCAATCTGGAATTGCCATTTCACCAACCTCCATCTATTAAGAAGTGCGATAAAGGGTTAAGAACGAAGCATCACACTATTGAGGGCTTTCTGAGTCAAAGCAATACTCTGAAAAAAGGGATTTTAATGCAGGAACAAGAGCAGAAGTTTGTTAGGATGGCTATTTATTTACTTAATGCTTGCAATAAGAAAACAGATGGTGAAGAAGCAATGATGAGGATGGCAAATGCCTCTGTGACCAGCCCTTCAGCAGCTCCTCAAGACCTTCAACCTTTTACATTCAGGCATAAAGAAAAGGCATCTTCCAATCTTAAAGAAAGGGGTGATCTAGAATGGCTAAAAAGCCTTAAGTTAGAGCCACAAGAAGATAAGTGTGATCCTTCCTTGAAAGAACAATGCAAAAGCAAAGAACCAGTAGGACAACAGGAGGAACGATCAGAACAGATCACTGCGGTTCCTTCAAATACTGATGCATACTTGCCGTTCTCTGAAAGCTTCAGACAACACAACCGGGTACGAGATGAAAGTGATGATGATTTTTCCTTTGACATGCATTGTCTCACACAGGAATGTGACTGGGAAATTTTGGCAAAGAGGGGCCAAGTTGTGCAAGGTAAGGCTCAAGCAGAAGTGCAGTCTGTGGATGTTAAAGCGGAGCTAAGGGTACCAAGAGTACAAGATGCTGCCTTTGCAGGTGCATTATGTCATGTCGAAGATGGACAGCAGACCTGTTCTTCACCAAATACAGAGAAAAGTCAACAGCTAACAGCTAACATAAACAAATCAAACGTTTCAAAGGAGAAGATCATGTTAGACGATAATCTTCTTGTAAAGCAGAGGGGAAAAAATCAGATGACTTCCACAGACACGGTCATCTCAGAAAAAAAACAATCTTCAAGTATTACAACACAGGAGTCATCTTCTTCTGATCAAACTGAAGGAAACTTGGGAACAGACATCCATCATGACAATCAGAGTGATGAGATTGACCACTGGAGAAAAGTGCAGGAAAAGGAATCAAACAGACAAGACTCTGAACTAACGACAGCCATGAAAAATCTCCTTCTGGCAACAGCTGAAGCAAAGAACATCCAGGCAAAACTGAAATACACTAAACTAAGACACATGAACCAACAAAATCGAATAGTGACATCAGAGAATATTGATGACCGTAAAACTTTTCCCAGGCAAGACATCACCAAGCAAGAAAAAGTAGAGTCTATCAGTGTTCTAACAGCGATGCAACCATTTCCCCCACAAGAGCAGATTGACTCAGAACTTCAATGCAGTAATGTCTTGAAGAAAGACCAGGAAATCAAGGAGATATTTCACCCTGGACAAAAATGTGAACTTTCCAGGGTAGATTCAAATATCACCACATGCGATAACCCGTCAAATCTTGCTGCTGAAAATCCATTTTTGAGGCCTGACCAGGTGGTTCATGGTTCAGAATATCAGACCAAAAAAGAAGCTGCTTTGAGAGGAGATGTGAAAGCGGTCAAAAAATCATTACAGAATGCCACAGGACAACGACGGGAAGAAGAAAAAAAGAATACTACAAGATTTACTTTACAGGCTACTCTACAGTCTTTGGAGAAGTTGAACATGAACGTCTCCAAAGGTGACTACAACACTGCAATGATATACAAGAATGCAAGCTCATCCCACAGACAAAACAAAAGCAACAATATTTTGGAAAATGCTGGCGAACAGGCTGATACACATTCTGTGCATGTTAAATTATTTCCTACTAAGGAAGATCGAACCCCCAAAGTCCTAAATATACAACATGCCACTGATGATAAAGCAGAGGAAGCTACAGAACAGCGATGTAATTTCCCTACAGGTCACCCTCCACTCCAACCTAAGGCTTTTCGAAAGCCTGGCACACAAAAGCCAGCACTTCCTCCGAAGCCAGAAGGACTGAGCAGTGTCCCTCACTATTTAGCTCACAGAACACCAGTAAATTGCAAAAAAGCACTCTGAGATGGTTATCAACCACGAACAGTCCTCCAGTAAGCCAAGCAATGGCAACTCAAGGCACAATCTTATCCTCAAAGGCATAAAATTGTAAATCCCATCCTGATGGCAAACCGTGTGCCGTAAGGATCTGTACAACCCGTAACAAAATAGCGGAAAAAAAAGATTACAAATATGGGTGTAAAGTGAACGAATGACCACCTACTGATAAACATAAATAAATGAACATTTTCCTCATATTAGTAATAATAATTAAAAAAGAATCCCCTTATCAGCAGTAAAATCAGGTCAGGTCGCTACACAAAGCAGACATGAAATGAATGTGGACTGCAAAGCTCTTCAAAATTTTATAAATCATAAAGAGAAAGTTATTGCAGCCTTTATTAGTCCTCTGTGAGAAGCTAAAATCCGAAGGAAAAACCAAGCCCAAGACTGCAGACTACAATATTCATTATAAAGCATCTCCTCACACTGAGAAACTCATTAGTCTGACGCACAGAAGATATATTACATGGATGCTGTAGATCAGGAGCCACCAGAAATCAGGTTGTTAGAAAGAAAAGGCAAGAAGAGTAGGCACTGTCTGAACAGGTAGTGGGAAGACTGAAATGACTGTCAAAAAGCAGGCAAGGGATGACGATGCTTTCGAAAGGTGAAGAAAAAAGAGGGAAAATGGGAGGCAGGAAACAGCCGGAGGACTTACTGACCGCAGGATCTGTGGAAGGGGCCATGAGCAGTAAAAATGGTTGACTTACAGTTTAGAAAGAGTACCGTTTTAACATTTGGCCTTTACAAGCAGTTAAAACGGCCTTCTTACGGTTTAGAAAGAGTACCAATTTAATATTTGGCCTTTACACCCATACAGAACTGACAATGAATGTCTTTAAATATATATTTTCCCTTCTTTGTTTGGCATTAATGATGATATTATTTACATGATAATGGAATCGTTTTCTGAGTTGTTCATAACTGTACATAACTGCTGGATATTAAAAACAGCTTACGGGTTTGAATAATTGCAAAGCTGAATCAAGGAAGAGAGCATCTAAAATAATAATGGGTTTTTAAATCATTACCTTATTCATCTTTATCATTAGAATACAAAAGTAGCCTACAACTAATGATCAGGATGCTACGACAATGCCATTCTGTAGCCACAACATCACATTCATCAACAATACAGAGGGAAACATTGACTTTCTGAATTAATGTCATGTCCCATTATTTGAAATAATTCAAACTCTCTTACCGGAAGATGCAATAGCCCAAGTCATTTATTTGTTCCCAAATATTCAGTAGTATATTTCTAAGAGTAACACAAGTTTGTAACAATTTGTCTACAATAATACTCACGCGTACAACAATTTTTCAGGTCAAATGTTCACTTGCTTTCACCCCCATTCTTCTTATAAAAACTATAACAAGCTATATGTCTAGATGAGATCCAACACTAATACAGTCATATTTGCATATTTATTACATTTTTTTGGAATTATAGTTCCAGTCACCTGCAAAGGAAATGTGCTCAGCATGCTCCAAACCAGTATACCCAATGGAGAAAATTGCAGCCGATAAATTTACCTTCCACCGCAACTGCTTCTGCTGCAAGCACTGCAGGAAGAAGCTGAGGTGAGATATTCAAGTCATATTTGAAAAGGAAAAGCAATCTGGAGCATAAATTAATCCCAATGGGCTATTCATGTATGGCAAGAAATTTACCTTAAAAAAGCCAACATAAAATATAAGGCAAATAGTAACTGTGAGTGAACAGATTGTTTATTATAGTATCACTATGACATAGTTTTAATTCTCAGATGTAATAACTATAATTAGATATTTTACCAATTAATTTAAATGGAAATAAACATATAATTTATTAGATGAAAGCATGGGAATCGATGCCTGATAAGATCAGCAAGTGTACATTTTGTGTATTTAAAGGTAGCGTAATAAATCCGCGCTTTCCAAATGACACAGCCTACATTTATATACAAATTCTTCTTAGTTAACGAGTCCTGAAATGAAAATCTCTTCTTTTTGTTACACTTCAGTATTCAAAACTACGCAGCTCTATATGGGGAGTTCTACTGCGTATTCCATTATCAGCAGCTGTTTAGAGCTAAAGGGAATTACGATGAGGGATTTGGGTATAAACAGCACAAGGACCGCTGGATACAGAAGCGCGCAGGCAGTAAAGCTACGAGAGCGAACGCTGAAAGCGACACTAAGCAGAACTTTGCCGACTATGATGACAACTCAGATTCTTCCTTTGGTGAGTTTACCGTGAATAAAGAAAAATCAGTCAAGGAGAGAGAATCAAAGCCGTAAACAGCATTGAAAAAATGTATCCTTTCCATTATTTACGTGTTCTGTTTTCCCAGATTGTTAGTCTTTGCATCAGATGGAGCGGCTGGATCATACCAACGTCCGCACTGAGGCATAAATGGATGGTTCCATGGACAATTGGGCTAACCCACAATTTTACTGATTTTGCAGTTCTGAATGTAAATACGTTCGTACGTACAAATGGGCTAAACTTGCATCCAAAACTGGGGTTAGGCCATATATCCATAGGTCCGCAAATCACCCTGGCCTGATATAAATTTTAATTCATTGAAGTGTAATATATAAACCAAAATGAATCAGAAAATATAACTAACAGCATTATGGATATTACATTTATTAGCGCTGATAAAAATGTCAAATCATTTTAGGTAGTTGACATAACCAGAATAAATTAGTATACATAAATGATCCCATCTAGGCCTACTGAAATTTTTATCCAACAGATGATACTCAGCCATATTAACTAACCCATAAACCATAAAACAAGAAAACTATTTCCCAGAACAGCACTTCATAGACCAGTGGGCAATATAGTAAAAAATTAATCTTTGATTCACGGTGTGATTTATTTAATAGAAACTTGTGGAATGTGCCACATTCAGTGCAGGTAAAACTGAGGTATTTTGGAGTTTTATTTGGTCCTGGATCAAACTTCAAAACGAATGGACAGACAGACCCTAATGGCATGCGATACCAACACAACCATTTCATTGATCTCATTGATTTGTAATCAAATGGCTTATTAAACCGTCTCAGTCCTGTTGAGTAAACTTTTCGTATTGTCTCTATATTATTATATGTAATTACAGCACAGCACATTGAACATGAACTCTTAGAACCTTTCTTAAATGAAAAGGTACTTTTTCACACTAATTGTAGCAAATGAAATGTCAATGCATATTGCTTGTGATTAGCTAGCCTTGCTTCTTTGTCACTCATGGGTGATTAAATGTGGTCAGCTAAAAAGGAAAGTAATGGAAACAATATAAGCAGTAAATATGACAGAACCAAATATGGACGAGGAAAATTTCACCCTAAGACGACATACAAGATCCAGATAGGCAGGGCTGGATAGCAGACTGGAACGGTCCACTGCAGGAATGAAGGCCTTATCTTAAAGTGCCATTTTCTCATAGCCTTTGATAGTAATGGCCATTGTAAAGGCTTTAATGCTTCTTTTTCCTATTTTTACACCTTCATTTAAGCCTTAATGTATTCTGTTTTTCCAATGTCTTGGATAAAGCATCTTTGTTTCATGTTTTGTTTGTCCCCTGCCTTAAATTTTGCCACCTAATTCCCAGTAAAATAAACATATTTATATGTAATATTGATACCTCGTGCACTGCTTGTCCAGTACAGAGTCACACAGTCACCAGGAGCCTGTCCCAGGCATCACAGGGCTCAAGGTGGGAGAACAGTCCATGGCAGGGTATGTGCACACAGATAGACAGACAGACACATATAAACAGGAAATGCATGTCAATCCCATGACCAACATACCACAGGGAGTGTGGACCGCTTTAAAAGAACTGTGATGTGCCAAAACAGGAGAGTAGACGGCTACCATCATCATAACCATAACCATTTAAATTCACGCCGATTCCTGTTTTACAGCAGTTGTGATATGAGATGCAGCTGTCCAGCCTTACCAATTCAGGGGCCTTGCTTTTAATGGATTCCAACTCCTAATACATTGGTTTCATCATATTAAGGACTCCAGAGCAGTAGGATTGTTAGAACATCTTTTGAGTCCATGAACCACAGCTACATCTAAAAGGCAGTAATCTCCTGAAAATGAGCAAAAATCTTTCACAAGCAGTGAACCCTTAAGAATGGGACATCTTTTAAACCAGCCTCCTGCTTAAACCCAATGTTGATTTAACGTTTTCCAGCAATAAAGCATCACATTATCTCAGAATGTAGATGATGCCAACTAAGACTCCAGGTTCACAAAATAGATATGGCAGCTGATGAAAAATAAAATCAGTTTTGTCACCTTTACTCACACTGCTTTCATTTCATGAATGTAATAAAGACAAGCAGCTGAACTTCAACAGCGAACGTTGTCTGTAGATGAATATGAATTCCTCGTCCTTTATCAGTTTATCATTTTAGGTCTTTATAAGCTTTAGCAGCTTATCAGGAACAGCTGACAGACACACAGTTATGCTGTGTCAAAGCAATATGCACACCATTGGCGTGTGACAGAATATGCAACATACTAGAAGATAAAATTCTATTAATCTGGAAAGACTGTAGAAGGGAGAAAAAACTGCAGTAACCTGATAGTAAGTGCTTTTAGTGTGTAGATATGGAAGTGTAAACCAATCCAGTCATTAACTAACTGCCGTATGTCAGAAAAGGCGGTCTTTTGACCTCTGCTGATGACCTGCTACTGTTTCCTCTGTAGACAGCAGGAAAGTAAATGGGGATGAAAAAAGATGTGCATGAAACAGCAGGAAATTGCAAATGTTGTTCATGTGTTTATTTTGTTATAAACAAAACTAATTATAAACTTTATAAACAAATTTCTATAAATGAATGCACTGTAGAGTGTATATACACATTTAATAAGCACAGGCATTTTAAATAGGGTCACCAAGTATGAAGGCTATAACTTTAAAAACAAAGAAAATTTACACGAAGGTAACAAAGACTATATGCTGACGTGAAACAATAAAGAAGAACAACAATCAATAACCAAGCACCTATAATTTTGTCATCTTTACTTGCACTTCTTTTATTTCTTGACCGTGCAGGAGCTCATTTTCAGTTCTTGCTTTTTCAAAGGATCTACAATAAAAGACATCAATAATTGGTATTTTCATTACATGGGAACATCACTTTAAAAACTGCACAGTGGACAGCCTCTTGATTATACCTCAACTGTAATTCCTTTAATCTTCTTGGCAGATCTTACCAAACAATATCTTTAGACTTTATACAGTCAATTTTTACTATATCGGTTCTGGACATGAACTTTCTCCAGTTCAGAGTCCAGTCATCTAGCCAATCAGCACACTGTGTGGTTCAGCTCAGTTTGAATTTCCTTATAGGTGACCAATGTGAATGCCTGTTTTCTAAATACATTTCATAGCTTAGAGGACCTAAAGGACATGAGTAAAAACACTAAAGTAGACAAAGGATAATTATTATCGTTATGCTACCTGAGCATCCCTCTGGAACCCTCTGTCTTGCTGAGTCTCTGAGACACTAACAGACAAAACTACCCACCTTAATTAAGATTAATAAGCGTTATATGTGGACTGAAAAACACTATTGTGAAGCCATTGGAAGTAAGAGAACTCAGCATTTAGTCAGGAATGTTAACACATTAACATAGCCCAGTGCTTCTCCATAGACATTTCTATTGGTAAGATAATCAGATTCCTTCCAGAATTTGGAAGGAAAACTCACGCATCCTTGTCCATCAAAGGATCTGTGTGATCAGTTAGCTCCTTGTTCAGTGTCTCAGGCAGCAGGATGCAGAGTCCCCCCCCAATCAGGGGAAAGACCCCGTAGATAATCATGGGAATGGAGTAGTGGTAGACTTCCAGGAGTCGGACCAGTGGAGCCAAGATCCCGGCCACACGAGCCGCCATAGAGTTCATACCCACACCATTTTGCCTGGAGAGGAGATTCAGAACTGTTTTCAAAATGTTTGCATTTTTTGGTATTCTTTGGACAAAATCAAACCAAAAATGTGCATTCACTTCATTGCAGTCATAACAGAATAAATATCACCATAATTTTTTCTCCATCATTTTTCCTGGTGAGGCCTGTGGTCAGAGCAAATTTATAAATAGATATAAAACATATGGGCACAACAGGGGCTTATTCCAGAAAGCAGTTTTAACAAATCCTGGATCCTGTTTGGAGAAAACAAAGGATTTGTCGATTCCCGGAATTTCCCCAAATTTCAACACTAATTTCATGTTCTATGAGAGATCATATGTTTGACTGACCTTACAACTGTTGGGTACAGCTCCGCAGAGTATATATACGCAACGGAGAAAGAGGCAGCGAGAGTAAATTTTCCAATAACCGCCAAGATGGTCACTACCACAGGCTGTCCTGGAAGGCAAGGCTGAATGTCAATGTCATTGATAACATTGGTTTACCGCCTGACCTTGAGATTAAGTGCTCTATTGTGACAATCTAATGCAAAGCATAAAGTGCAAGGCGCAAGTAACATTTATGGGCGTGTCCAAATCCATTTTGCTATTTTGACAGCAGAAAAAAACAGACTTTGCGCCAGAACAAGGCGCAAAAATTTGTCCTAACTCTCTTAATTATCCAGAGCTGTGTTTTTAGCATAACATGCAATCAACCAATCAGAATGGCACGTCACCTCACCGTTAAAAGGCAGGGGTGCATGAGCTATGGCGGATTGGTATTATAATGGCATGTTTACCTGGCAAACCAGATCGGTTTTCAGCCGAGGAAACAGACATGCTCATGCGCGAAGTGAAAAGGCGGAAGCACATCATTTACGGGAGCACCACTGGTCCACCTAAGCCTTTCGAGGTGAAGCAGGCATGGGAATATGGTATATGGAATAAGCTGTGCTCTATAATAAAACGTGTATGAATGAAATAAATAACAAAAAACCATTAGTGCACTTCGAGCACGTTCCTGTGTCCGTAACGAGCGTCGTGCACCCGCACGTTTCTAAAACATGCCTCTTAAATATCGTTTAATAATACGCCACTAACTTCAGACGTGGTTTTTGTTGGTCAAAAGCAAAATGTCATTTCGCTGCCTTAAAATAGTGACGTGCCGACAATGCGCCCAGCCACACCTCATTTAAAAAACACCACTCCTACGAGCGGGAAACGTGCGAAAAATCATTTGTTATTTTGAAAATGTGCGCGCTTGGTGTGAAAATGAGGAATGCACTGGTATGAAACTAGCAAAAGCACTTTGCGTCTCGCTTTCTGCCAGTGCAAAATAGGGTCCTAAATGTTTCCAGCTTAAGTCATAACATCCTTAACTCAAATGACTTAAGTACTTATCTGAATATGCAAACTGACATGTGTAAGGGTCACTAGTAATAAAAGTAGTTGAATCAGTAATATAGTTTTGTCAGAAGTGTGTAATTAATAGGAAAACAAAAGAGGTAAAATGCATTATACTAGAAAAATCAGACAATAGATATGGTGGACTTCAGTGAGCTGATACCTTTTGGAACAGCCAGTATAAGGAGACAGACCGTCCCACCAAAGACCAACAGGAGTCCCTGGACTTTCCTCCTGCCGAAATGGTCAAGGACCGGGATACATGCCAGGCGGGCCGGTATTTCGACCAAGCCAAAGACGAACTGTGTGAGGTAAATGTCTAGGCCAAATCCACCCACGTTCAGGCTGAGGCCATAGTAAACCAGACTGGTGACAAACCTGTAAGGTTGACCCATGGAAGAAGGAGGACATTTAATCTCTTACATGCTATTACCTTGACTGAATAAATCTTGGTGATTACATGAAGCATAGAAACCCTGATTATATTCATCTGTCCTCATCATGCTTGGTTCTCAACACTGATTCTGTCTCCCACCTATAAAAGCTGTTCTTTTTTCTCTACCAACCCCTCAATTAATTACCTAAGATCGTATTATAAACGTGTTTCTATTAAGAAATTAAGTCAGCTCAATATGGTTATACGGTTCATACACTGTAAACATCACAAATAAAATGTTCAGCTAAAATGTTGAGAGAGGATTGGAGAACCGTAGATTATTTAAAATTACAATGTTAACAGATAGCCTTCAGCATGCGTTTGAATTACACTAAAACGGTGCAGAAAAGGTTACTACCCCTCTAAAAGTAGTCACAATAACCAAGAAACCAGGGAGATAAGCAAAATTATCTTAATCTCTTGCTACTCATCTTCACATATAACAACTTAGATCTTCCCAGCTTAAGGTTATTAGTGAGACATTACCAAGCATCTCCAAGCGCAAATAATTTCCCGAATTCCTAAATTAAAGGTCAAACCTTCAGACGCCACCACTCTCAAGTCTCAGGTATTAAGGAAATATGCCGGAGAGCCGCAGTGAACACAATCAAGGCTAGGTTAGGGCTAATGGAAACACACCGGCATTGAGGTGATGTGAATCAGACCGTGCTTTGCCAGAACTTACCAGACATAGCTCATGGTAAGAGCGCACTTCCTCAAGTAAGGGATGCGGATAAGGTCCAAAAAACTGCCGCTTTTGACCTTGTTCTTGATTTCCATCTGAGGAAAAATTAGCTTCATCACTAAATATGAAGAATCAATCAATTATAAATTAGGGTCAAATATATATATCTTGCTGTGGTAATAGAATCCTAAAAAATACACTGCAGTCATGCTTATTTTTTGGTTCATTTTTGATAGGACTTGTTAATCCATCTTTCCCAAAACAACCTTTGCTAATATTCTGGTCAGAAAACTAAGAATTATGTTTGATCATTTCTCTGCTGTCATATAAACTTTTCAGAAATTCTGTACAGATCGTTGCATGGTGTTGTTATGTACTTATGTACTTCGTACAGTCAAGCCATCCATCCTGCAGCTGTTGGGACAATACCTTATCCAGCAGTGATTCAGGGATCTCCCTCTTGTTCAGTCTTGCGGCCTTCAAAATCAGCTTCCTGGCCTCTTTTTGTTTGCCTTGGGTTAGAAGCCACCGGGCTGATTCAGGAAGAACCCTTTCAGGAACATTTAGAAGACACCAGCATCTTACCCAAGTGGATGACCCAGAACAACAGACCGTGAATACGAAGGCATTTGAACATTAAAACCCATTGAGTCCTTCAAGTCAACTTCAATTCTGCAACCAAAACCAGACTCAGCGGCATTTCATGACGAAGATGAGGACGAGTGATTTGAGGGGCCTTACCAGTAGTAGACGCCAAGGATGAGGACAGGGGTGCTGAAGACGAGCTGCAGGGTCCTCCATTCCCTCACGCCGTAGGCGATGCCCGACAGCACCATCAGGCCAATGGCAAAAAAAGCGTGTGGCACAAAGGCGCAGAACGTACGTTTGGAAACACCACACCACTCAGTACCTGAAATAGTAATCAGAATCAGCCTTTATGAGGGTGCTATAAACCTCCATTTCACCATCATCCTCATGCTTTCCTGATGATCAAGTGTATCTGGAATAACTTTCAGCATTTTCTGTTTTTCTCAGAATTCTTTTCAATGAATCCAGGGGTTACGTTTTCCATAGCGACAACCTTCTGGGTTGAGGTTCGATGGTTTTACTCCCATTAGAATACTGGAAGAATGGGCATAGTAAGAACTAAAAGGTTCAGAGATGTAAAATTATCTTGGATGACACTTATCATTGCGAGAAGCCTTACGATTTTGTGCCGGTTCCAACCCAATTACTGTTTTTTCAAATCTACTCTACTGTTTCTCAAATCCAACAGATCGGGGTAAATGGCCTTAATGAGAATGCAGTACCTAGGACAAATGTGTTTAAGATTATCCCAGATATGGTTGTGCCAACCACAAATCGAAAAGCGATGTAGACATATATGTTCGGTGAGAAGGCTACCCCCACTCCAAAAACCAGCTGTAGGAGAAGCGACAAAAGAATCACTGTTCGACGTCCACACCTGATGGCACAGAAAAAAAAAAAACAGGTCAGCATAGAAATGGTTTTTGTTATCCATATACCTGTTTTTATTATTTTTGATTAAATCATCATGAGAAAGACTATACATGCGTACCAGATATAGTGCTCATAGTTACTTGCAAAGCTTTCCGCTAATACTGAAAAATTTTGTAGTCAGAAAGGTGTGCATATGAGAGACATGTCACAGAGAACATTCATCCTACAACCACAAAACCAGAACTACAGGAAATGGTTAAAGGAAACATTCTCCAAAGTATCATCAATTTAACTGCGTCCAGTTCATCACTGCTGACTTGAAAAATATACCGGTACTAATTGACTGTGTCTAACAGCACCGGCTACTGCGGGTTCCATACTTGTCTGCCATTGGGCCAAACACAAGGGCGCCAATCAGAAGACCAGCCATGTAGACAGACTGCGAGATCTCGTTCAGGACTCTGCTGTCACACACCAGGTTAAACTGAGAAGCAGCAAAAAGAATTGTCAGAGATGCAGCCATGTGACTTAAACACAGCCTACTGTCAGTCAACACTGATGCTTACGTGTCATCACAGCACGAGATCACGTATTTCCAAAACAATGGCTCACGGCTGCTCCAGAAATCTGCACTGCAGCCATTTTCGAAAATGCGGGAAAGCTCACAATTTGTTACCCTAAGCAACTAACTATGTACCAAATTTCTAATATACAGCACTTAAAATGGATAAATGATTCAGAGCTGATATTTCTGGGTGCTTCATAAAGGGAATAAAAGTAAATAAAGCAAACAATATGTTTAAGCTAAATAGTTTTAGATGTCCTGGTGTTCAGATTATCTTCGACAAGGACATTAATAATGTCAGTTCATTTTTAACATGAAAACAATGCTTTAAGCAGTACGATTAACTCGGATATTATTAAAATCGAGTGCAATGTGGAAATGATACTTCATATTTCACTTAAAATACAGAAATTAAATGCTGTAATTATATAAAGTTGTGTAAAACATGAATATATTAAAATGATAATGACATAAAAATGCAATCAAGGGAAATGATAAACTACAGATTTACAGCAAAGTTCAGTCATTGGTAGATGTAAGAAGTTAAGTTACCTTTTAGTAGAACAAACTCTGGATTGTCTTTACATTGCCTGCTTCTATTTAGCAAAACTGATTGTTAACATTGACAATCCTTTGATTTGCAATTTCCTCCATTACAGATGAGGAGACCCAGAGTATCCATGAACTTTCACTATTTGCTGGGATTTTTTTGAATGCCACTCTGATATTGGGTCACCCCCTCAGACATAGCAACGGTTGATTCATTAAATCAATGCACATTGCTATAGTGATACTCATCACCACAGTGCATTCACCATTCCTTCTCTAACAAAAGAAAATTTCAATTTGTGTGAGCACTCCATCCTCAGCAGAACCTTTCCCAAAGCTGGTGCCCTCGGAGATGAGTGCATTATACCTCAGACACCATGGTGTCACTGCCCCAGGGTTTCTTGTATACCCATCCATCCTTACACTTGGTGGTCTCATTCAGCCCATAGGTCCTGATGTCTTCCAAGTCCATGGACACGGGTGCATACATTAAGCAGGAGTCGTACTGCCCTTTCTGCCATGGGAGTGTCAGGTTCCGCTGCTCCTCAGAGGTCAGGTTGGGTCCCAAGCTCAGGATCCAGTTGGTGTTGCAGTGGTGCGGCATGTCCAGCGCAATGAACACCTGGCCAAACATGTGGAAGGCAGTGAAGAGGTTGGGGATGCACATCAGTACCATCAGCTGCTTCTGAAAAGCGCCAAACTCCCCAATGGCATCAATGACCTCAGAAAAACAGCTCATGCTGCTGACACAGGGGCTCTGAGGTAGTTGCGAGAAGGTCCCGGTGTCTAGAATGAAGTCTCAGCCCGACACGCATATGTAAATGAATCTTTAAGCCAACCCACTTGACTACCCCCTTAAACATCAGTCCCCTCCCAGCTGTGCGTTAAACTTTGCTAACTGTTGAGGGTCAAAACCAACAAACCCGGTAGATAAAAGTGACAGATCAAAGTGCCACAACAATTGCCTGGATTCAGTGGCATAGTACCAGCGTTTTAAGGTCCAACTCTGCTTTTCTGCCGACTTCAGCATGGTGCCAAGTCATGCCGGACAAGGTTACTGGGAAAGTACAAACAGCACCTTTAGACTTCACACTGACATGGATGTTATAACCAGTCATTAATTCAAGCTAAGGACACACAACACGTCGTGAAGGCAGACTGAACTTTATGCAAGGAATGGATGTGTTTGGAATTATAACACTATGGATATTAGCACACAACAGGCAAATATGAGCTTTAATTTGACAAGGCAGATATACACACACACACACACACACTACTGTACAAAAGTCTTTGGGATGCAATGAAAATTAAGACTACTTATCTGGTCATATTTTGGCTCTGTGAAATCAAAATGAATGATTTAAAACGGGAATATTTAAAAAATTAAGTACAATAAAAGCCAATTTTTTCAGTTCTCCAAATATGATCCGGATATCTGGTTGGACGACTGGAATAACAACTTTGTTTCACAAAACCCTCCCTTGACAGCATCCCAGCCATTCCAGGTGTTAAATTTCACCAAAAGGTCACTTTATTATTTAACTATACAAGATATTGATTAGCCAGACAAAGTGTACTTGTAGGTGAGTTTAACAAATGTGTTGAAATGCTGGATGGCAGCTCCTAATTCTGGAATAACTCGAGATGTTTTTAAAAAAAACTGACAGTTTAAGTTTTACACCAACATAAACAGAATTTAAACAATCTTCTCTGCCCAAGACTTTTGCACAGTACTGTCTTAGCTTTACTAGGCTGAAATTGCAAAGGCAGGAATAATTACAATTCATGAAATCTGTACATAATACCTGTAAGCAGTTTTTTTTTTTTTTTTTTTTTTTTTTAAAACCTACTTGTCACTACAGGAGGGCATCTTGATAAAGATGAAGGTGCCTCACACAGCCCAGGAGCTACCTTGAACGTCCCGGTAAACCACAGCTCAGCTTCCCAGTGGTGTATCCCGAGCAACACAGTAACAGACGTTGACCTTGGTGATTATGTATCTAAAGGTGTGAATGCATAATTCAACAAGCAAAAGCAATCATGTATGATCCTGGATGTGACGCATGGATTAATTAGTTTAACATTATCATTGATAAATGACATGAAATTAAGCCATAGGCAACTGGATGATAAATTCATTCTTTAATAACAAATAAGCATTGAAACATGCATTGTGATCCATAACCAATAAAAGGGGAAAGCCGACAAATTAAAAACTTAATTTTTAAACAAATATCTTACAGCTTTGATACTTTGATATTCTATAGTACACAAAGGCATGTAAATGTTTATCACCATGGTAACGGTATTTATTTAGAATACAATATAATCAGGCAAAAAAAAGATACCAGAAACTGGAAAAATACACATGTAAAAACAACTGAGCGTTTCAGACACGAGTTAAGGAAAGAAGTTTACTTTAGGGTTACAATGGCACTGAATTTTCATAACTGTTTAAATACTTTACAAATTAAGTCTGAACAGGAATATTACTGACCAAGAGAGTTTGGAGAAGATCATTTATTACAAAACAAAAACACATACCGAATGTCATTGATCATTCATTAGAAAAATCAAAATTTTCCTGGCTGAAAACCATTTCAACGCAAATACTACATTTTAAACAATTTATATTCATTAGATTGAAAAAGAATTACCTTAATCAAGTAACTAAGAGTCTTCAATGGAGAGTAGACAGTCATTATTCAATGGTTGAGTCAATTCATCAATCAAGCAAGGATATGCTGCAAGCTATGGCTCATAGTTTGAATCTCAGGAAAAAAAGCCATTTTACTGAACATTTTTAATAAACTCCAAGAGCTAAGGACATTTAAAGTCAGAAATAGTTGGCATTTAAATGTTCAGGGTACCTTTTGAAAAGGCGTCTGGTAAAAGACGAATTGCTTGCAGGGTGCTGACAGGTAAGAGGCAACATGACACAGAATCTCCAATTTCACGAGAGCACATTTCCCAGAAGCATTAGGTCGGGCAGAAAATGGGGCTAACGGCAAGTAGCTAACGCAGGCCACCACACGGACCTTGCAACTGTCATCACTCTGCATTGATATGTAGCATCTAGTGGAAAATGTCACATCACGCTGGCATCTATAACATACACCTGTTCCCCCCCCATTAATGACCAAGCTTGAACAATGATGCCCAAACCGGTTAAAGATACGGCATACTAACAGGAGTCACAGGAAAAATGATTTTAGTGTCACTGAAAAGCACACAAGACCAACAATAGTTGTCAGGTGTTACCTTCATGTGTGTAATGATGAAAAGCATTAAAACCATCTAATGCGGACAAATTCAAGCACAGGAGAGTTTTATAGTTTGAATTTTTCTGCTGCTAAAACTTTAATGGATCCAACAGGCTTAATGTTAGAGTAAATAACACTCCTTATACCTTAATGAACACTCAAGGAAAAACAAGCTTTCTAAATGAAACCCTGATTAGTTGACACCTACCCCTGTCGGGAAATGCCATTAAATGTCGGGATTACTGTTAAATGCCATGTCCTTTACCTTTCTCCTCATACAGTGTACATTTTATCTTTAAAGATCAACAAGCAATGTTTATAATGTCCAGTAGAAAACCACCAAATGTTATTTACACACTATTAATAAAGTATTCCGTGCCACATAAATTGTTAATACGCACTTGAATCTGAAAAGCTATTTTCAAGATCACAGCTAGCATGTACACAGCTCACAAGCAACGGCACGCAACGCCTCGAGTTATTATGGTGATAAAATTTGCAAACGAAACGCTGGCCGACATACGACAACAGAATCAATCCGATTCATGGACAGGCCAAAAGACACGCACATCTGAAAGGGTCTAACTGGGGGTCCCGGCAAGTCAAAGCACACAAGGGTTGTGTAAAACATTTGTGCATATTTGCTTTTCCAGACATGGAGCCGAATACAGGAAACGGACAAATGCTGGAGGTGTTTCTATTTTTTTTTTTTCTTCGAGAGCTAGAATGCAATTTCAACCTGATCACTCAATTCACACGGATTGCCCTTCTTCACAGTTTGCACTACAAAACGAGGCTGGCCGGAGGCCCTGCTGGCACAGGTGTGATGCTCTAATGATACCGATAGTCAAATATGGGCATGTGGTTGCTAGGATTTCCATTGGTTTTCAGTTACGATTTAGGGTCACGTACACGATAAACAATCCGGGCCGAGTTTCTCAGGGTAGTAAACATGAGCTGTACCTTGGCGTAAGTTTTCACAGCACCATGAGTACTTTCAGTACAAGACAAATAACAGTGTTACCATGATCATAACGAAAAACATCTCTTGGGCTGTGAGTCACCTAACTTGTATTCGATAGTTGATAGATGGTTCTGGTTTAAGAACCCGTGGCACAAGTTCCAGCAACGTCCTTCAACTAGCATCCCATGTGACTCAAACCGAGCTCCAAGAAATCAGATATTGCGATGGCACGTCCACAGCTGTCTTAGAGCAAAATCAAACAAGCTTGTGGGTAAAACTACACTCTGTGCGTTTCACAATCAAACCCCGTTAGTAGTAGTGGGGGCAGTCCTGTGAGAACAAGTCAATAGTAATGCAGGCGATAAGGCATAATTAGATCACCAGTGTTACTTCACATTGTGCAAATGTAGTTAATTAACTAGAACCAACTGGTAACTGAGTCTAATATCTGGATTGGACAATGGTGATAATCCTTCAGAACATACACCTGTAAACACGAAGAATGATTCATTTCACTCAGTTAATTTCCTATGTCATTAATACGTGTACGCAATTTCTACGTCCACTGTGACGTTTCCGAATCCTATGCGCTTTTTTCTTTGGCAGTAGTGGTTTTTTTAAGCTGATGATGTCCATTTTGCTTTCCAGGCAAGTCAGGTCTCCGGGACACCAAGGTTTAACTAATGCTGAGCTGAGCAAATCCTATAAGTTTGACGTCGTCGGGAATTTCAGAACCTTCTATGCCAGAGGCCTGGAAAGATAAGGGAAACACATTACAGGTGTTACATCATCTTTCATTGAAGAAATTGTAATGTTTGTCGCACAACATTTTAAAGCTAAATCTGAGCTCAACCACAGTGGATAAATACCTATGAAATCATTAACAGGGTGTAATAATACCAGAGGAGAGTTAGGCTTTGTTTGGTGAAGCTGCCGATCACCAAGTTATTTTTCTTTCCTTTTAATTTTGAAAATGCTATATCACTTCTAGGCAAGATATACGTAAATGACTAGTAAAGAAACTCACACCATAAACTGGGAAATAATTGTATCTATCAGACACTTCAGGCAGACCTTGAAGCCAAAAAGATTTGATTGTTTTAACATATAATAATGGGGAAAAACTTATTAAATCGGTAATGTCAAGCCCCCAATAAGTGACTAAATATCTGGTCAACTCTAAGCTGCCACATACCAGAGGAGGATTCACATAATTCAGAAAGAATGACTAGAAACAGACCGGAAATAGCTTCAGCGTTTTTTCCCCCCCAACCTACCAGTTTGAACGTTACGTTCCTGTTGATGTGAGGATTGTCGACTATTTTCTGCAAATTAGCAGCAACTGGGGGGAGAAGCCTTTGTTAATTACGACAGCAAAAATAAAGACCGAGGCAAACACTGATCTAGGTGGTTTAACAGTACATTTAAAAAAAAAAAAAATTCACACCAGGGTTTTCATCATGTATACATTTATTATAACTAAAATCTATCATATTATCCAATTATTATACTGATACCCATTATAATAGACAGTACACGTCACACACACGCATTGGCAAAGTGCTGAGGACTGACTCAGGGTTGACTTCCAGAGGAAGAGCCTCCAGCAGAACATGGCAAAGGGGAAGCGGACGGGCTTCCACTCACCGATGACTAGATCTCTGCCGTCTACTAGGCCTGCGGAGACCAGCTCCTGAGAGACACCGTCTGCCGTGTCTGAGGCAAGAAGAGCACCGTGGGGATATGAGTGTGCATTTAGCACAGACTGCTAACCCAGAGAGCACAATGAGGACACATCTGGCAAATGGCGGCGGGGGGACTGCCAAATCCATGGTTTGTGTTTTGTGTACTGTTTCAGCTAAACTGAGAATTCCCTCAATTCCCTCTGGGTTTCTAAAGCTTTATTTCTATACCGGGATACAAATTCGCTGTGTCATTATGAGAAGAATACATCGTAGGTGCAAATGACTCAGTCATTAAGGAGAAGTGGTCTGTAACTCAGAAGGAAACATGGCAGAATTAACGTGCTACTGAACCATCATGCTTCATTCATTATTTGAAACATTACAATCATTATGGTTCAGCTTAAGATGGAACAAAGACATGAAAATTACTGTAACTGAAACAGTTGGCAATTTCTGGATAATAAAATGTCACACATACTTAATAGAATCCACTTACCTCTTCCAGGCATGAATTCAAATCTTATATCATTTAGTTCCTTCTTTAAATTTCTAGGAGATGAAAAAAAACGAGGAGGATAATTGTGTAACATCACACCGCTGCTACACGGCGGAAAATACAGCAACAAGCAATCAATGTATGACTCAGATGCCCCTGTGCAAAATCGACTCAGTGCTACACGTCATCTGTACACCGTGCTTCTATTAAACGTCAAACTCATCTTCCATATATAACCGCCTCTCCAGCACAGCCAGGTTTATCCCAGCGAGCCTTTCAGGAGGCCAAAGACGAAAGACAAGGAACACAATGGTGGAATGGCAGTCTACTGCAGGGCATGCGCGCACACACACACACACACACACACACACACACACACACACACACACACACACAGTACTTAGAGATGCTAAATCACACAGCCACGTTTTTGAACAGTATGAGGTAACCAGACTATCCGAAGGATACCCACATAATGCAGGAGCAACACACAAAATCCACCTACAAAGCAGGGTGGGTATTTGAACCTGGAGCTGCCTGGAGTGTTGCCCACTAAGCCACCATGCTGCCCAATATGGACTTTATACAGTACAATTATAAATTCATACACTTCCAAGCTTAATGTTTGTCAAGAGGTGTACAGTGCCCTCTTCTGGCCATAAAAGGTACCACAATAATTCATCCATCCATCTTCTAAACTGCTTATCCGAAAGGGTTGTGGGGAAGTTGGAGCCAATCCCAGCCGACTTTGGGCGAAAGGCAGGGTACACCCTGGACAGGTCACCAATCCACCACAGGACCAACACAGAGACAAACACCCATCCACACTCACACCTATGGAAAATTTACAG
Source organism: Gymnarchus niloticus (assembly GCA_009936485.2). Classification (NCBI taxonomy): domain Eukaryota; kingdom Metazoa; phylum Chordata; class Actinopteri; order Osteoglossiformes; family Gymnarchidae; genus Gymnarchus; species Gymnarchus niloticus. The sequence goes on from JAACJT020000001.1 coordinate 16,938,847, forward strand.
TAGCCAATTGAACTATCCTGCATGTCTTTGGAATGTGGGAGGAAACCAGAGTACCTGGAATAAACCCACACAGGCACAGGGAGAACATGCAAACTCCAGAAAGGCCCGTCAGCCGTGAGGACCGAACCCAGAGCCTCCTCGCTGTGAGGCAGACAGGCTAACCACTCAGCCACCATGCCACCCCACGATAATTCATGCAAATGAAAAACATTTCACAGGACTTTTTTCACAAAAGTCTGCATTAACATGTAGTACTTATATATGCTACAAAAAAGGCAAAGGAAGTTGTTTAAAAAAAATAACGGAAATCACGCAAAGAGACACTGCTAGAAATGCAACATGCCGTCATCCACCATTTCCCACGACAAGAGAGCATACAGGCAGACCACGGGGTTAAATATTTTAGCTAGAATGAAACCGTAACCAATGATGAGTAAGCCTACCTCAACCTTAGAACAAGGCTAATGGCAGATTTGGTGACATCAGAAGCTGGAACTGGGGCCTACGGCACAGATACACAACATTAAGAAATTGTGTCCTCTGTACGACGCTGTTTAACCGTCAAGTGACAGGAAGATAAGGAAGTGTATAAGGGGGAAAAAAAAAATCAGGCAATGAGACAGGCAAAGACAACAGCCTTTAGAGCCTGCAACAGAGAGGTCAAGGTCGACAAAAGAACCAGCGAGCTGTACTCACCACGGGGCCAGGCGCCAAAGCGGGAACGTTGGCAGCCCCAACCTGACCGGCGTCATGAGGTAGAGAAGTCTGGTCCTGGGCTATAGGCTGAAAATGACTGCTGGGAGGCTCCGTGGAGAAGATCTAGGATGGAGAAAAAAAAAAAAAAAAAAAAACAACACCACCAGTGAAAGGCATGGAATATGTTGTCCTGAAAGGTCCGTGACAAACACAAAAGTCACCCAGAATGATCTCTGTAACAGAGTAAGAGTACTGTCGCTGTCAGTACAGGTACGCTAGTGAAGCTGATAATTCACTAAAGGCGTTGATCAGCTTCTGTATTTACTCAGGCAAGAAATCCAGATCATCAATAGTTGCACAGTAAGACCAATGCAGTACAAGAACCCACCTCTGTTGTTTGTGGTGCTTCCTTAACTCTCGGCGACTGAAAAAGGGGGGGGGGGGGGGGGGAAACCGTAAACAAAAAACCGTAACCACCCGAACTGAGATGGGAGGCAGCACCCGGTAGTCGAGAA
>JAACJT020000001.1:16940783-16979197 GCA_009936485.2 Gymnarchus niloticus
CTTTTCATCAGTGCCACCGTCTCCAGCCCATATAACATAGCTGGTCTCACTACCATCTTGTAGACCTTCCCTTTCACCCTTACTGGTACCTGTCTGATACAAATCACTCCTGACATTCTTCTCTACCCTTTCCACCCTGCCTGTACTCTCTTATTCACCTCTTTTCCACACTCCCCGTTACTCTGAACTGTTGATCCCAAGTATTTAATCTCAAAATAAGCCCAGGAATATTACATGTTAAGTTTTGTTTTGAAGTATCTATAACCTTTCCAAACAGAAAGCCGGCTTTGTCAATTAAACCTTGTGTCCTGACTCTTGCGGAGGTGTAGAGGACAGAGTGGAGGTGTGGTTAATCTCACCAAGGCTGACCGTGAAGTGCGACGTAGCGGGGGGGATGACGCGGATGTGGCGGCTGGCTGCCGTCACATTCCTCAGCTCCACTGTGCTCTGCATCCAGGAGGAGACGAGAGGCAGGTAAAGGCTCCTTACCCACATAATGGGGCAGCTACCCCCCCAGAAAGTTCACAGAACCAAAATTACTGCCTCATTCGAGGAGGAGATTTAATTTTCTGGGCACTCCTGTCCTCTCTGCTTACACCTACACCTTGTACATATGTATTGTTAAATATATTAACCATTATATAAATCAATCAGGAAGCAAAAAATTTATGTATTCATGCTTATTTGATAATTCTACAATCAAGATGTTAACCTGTAATCACTGAAGAAGCAACCATACATTTAAACACAGCCATAGATAGGAAGTCTTGGCCCCTGAAAGAGTGTAGCTCTGGGTCCCTAAATATATAGAGCTATGTACAATATACTGTGTAACATGTATTCTAGGGCCCCCTCCAGCTATGGTCCCCTAGAATCATCACCACCTTTCAGCTCGCTAGTTACAGTCTTGTTTAGACACATCGTAGATATAACTGTGGGACTAATTATTACTACACGATGTTAAGGGCCAATTCATCAACTTTCAAAAATGCTTCTTAAAAAATGAGTGACTGACAGCAGGAGGAAGAAAGAGAAGGTGCTGAGTGTAAACACAAGAAATAACGTACCTCGTACACCTGCCCGACTCTGTAGTAAGAGAAGACGACAGATGGAGGGCTGGCGAGAAACACCAGATTTGCTTCATTTGGAACGCTGTCGGTCACATGGTTCGTGTTTACAGATACAGAAATGGCGGCGTAAGATGACAGAGACGCTGCCAACTGCACCTGCTTGCTGTGGGGACAGTGCGCCTTTGACAGCGCTACACAAAACGGGCAAAGCCACGCCATAGAGGCCCACAGAGCCTCACATCTGACCTTTGGCCCACGGCCCATCTGGCCTTTGTGAGGGGGCTGTCTTTCTCAGGTTACATTTAGTGGGAGGTGGAGGAAACGTAAGCTTGTGTTTTATTAATCTTTTTAATGCCCTTTGAGCACAAACCGGTTTTTCATGTTGTGTGCTTAAACATTACGTATGGGAGAGCAGAAGAAAGGTGCCACAGTAGTCTGCCAAGGGGGCTGTTTGCTTAAACAGAATAATGGGCTAATTTTTCTGCAGTTAATTCAGCTGGGTACATATAATGTTGAATACTCACTGCGAGAAGGATCACACGATACAGGTCTTCGTGACTGCTGTTACGTCACTTATTATTATTATATTACTTCCTGTTATGAACAGCATATCGCACGAATTTCAGCGAACCTGTTCCTTCAGATGGCGGACGGCTCGAAATTCAGGACAAACCTCTGCTCCCCTGCAGCATACGTCCAGCCCGGCGTCTTTCCCACATCCTCTGCGAGCCGCCTAAGTGACTTTCCCCCGCGGGATGCCCCAGGGGCCAGGAAACGGGGGTTGCGCAGGAAGTTGCTTCGCTGGCCAAGCCTGAGTAGGGTTTCTTGGTCTTCGGCGCGGCAGCTCCAGTTCAGGTCCGCAGCCCTGCGCGTCTGGGAACGTTTCGGAAACAGACACGTGCTCACCATTAGTCCCGTTGCTATGGATACGGGTCACCAGTGCTGCATGCCTGCACTAGGTTACCTGAAAACTACAGGATGACAAGAGACAAGGTTGCAAAACACTGATTTCTACATCAAAGTAGTCACGAAATGGCATTAAAGTCATGGCTTCTCCCATTCACTTTAAAATTTTATGAAATTTTATTTACTTTTTTCTTAAAATATATTTTAATCAGTTTAGATAGATTGACATTTTATTGAATTTCCATAAGGAAAATTCGAGGTAACTCAAAATCACAACACCGGCATATTTAGTGATAAATTTTTCGATTACGCGTAGCCTTTCGACACAACAATCATTAAGTTACCCATACAAGTATAATAACTGTGTTACATGCTAACAGACTCACTTTGCCGGAAATTTTGTTGCTTGATGCATTAAACTCTGGACTTGAAGGAACAGTCAGGGTCCCCTCGGACCCTGGCATTTCCGTTGTCGCCCCGTCTGCGTTTTGGCTCACCCTGTACCCATCATCCTTAGGCAGCTTGCATATGTGCATGTTATAAGAAACTGTTGGGTTGGCGAAGCCTGGCGTACGTTTACCTATGGGGATAGACGCCAAATTTCTGGAAAGACGAATTAATCAGTACAATACTCCATATTATGAAGATTTGCCGCTACGACATAAGTTTGTCAAGTTCTCAACAGGTTTTTGTAGGCACTCGTATATTATGAGAGCCATGTTAAGAAGGACGCTACATAAAATAAACTGAACGGAAACTGAATTACATCCCTGATTCAAAGTGGAAGATTCAGTTTTATCTTGGGTTTCACCTGATATGCTATTTCATCAAATTTTCCTAAACTACTTACATAGCGTAGGGTCACATGAACTTGGACCCTATTTCAGGCAGCAAAGAACACAAGAGGCGCCCTGAATAGTAAGGCTGTATGTCTGTCCGCCCGCGGATAAGCCTGTTTCTGAGAACCAATAGACAGTCTAAATTCATCTAACAGAAAACGGCTTTTCCTCTTTGCTCCACCCCTTGCTGTCAAATCATGTTTGGATGCTTCGGAAGTTCCTGCTCCCAAGCTGCACAATCTGACAAAATTACACCACCATTCTGCCTCTGCCAGCTAACAGCATCTAGAAAAATGTCTCTCAACATTTTCATGCAGGTCAAGCTTTTCGCATATATAAATACAATAAAAATGAACGCTCGTTCCCTCCTTACACGCAGTTATCTCCATTAATGTCAGCAGATTCTTCTTATGAATCTAACATTACTGCTCTCGTAAAGTCAAGTATGTGTAATTTTAGTCATTAGGAAACAATAGCCTACTGGCTGTTAAATGTGTACCTTACATAAACAAGATAAATGAGAAGATAAAGAGAATGAAGGTTAACTGATATTGAAACATTCTGTTTTGTCCTGTGGATGTATACTGTTCCCTTAAAACAAAAAGTTATTGGTAAGAAATGTAATAAAACGCTGTATGTCAGGGGCTTGACAGTCCAGCCTATTGTCATTCAGCTTGATGGCATTGCTCAATAAATTTTTATGATGTGTGTATGATTCATATCAATATAAATATCAATAAACACCCTTTTAAACACAGAATTATAATCAGTCTTGTTCTTCTCATGCTGAGATCCAAGAATTATGCTTGGCTTTCCCTACATTTAACATGTGATAACCTGGTCCTCAACGGAAAGTAGCTGAAGGTCCCTGATGGATAGTGTTCCAGCCCACTGCAGGACACTCTAACTCTTATGGTTAATTGACTTAACCATGTGACTTTGGGCTGTGGGAAAGCAGACAGACTGCACCTCGTTGTATATAATAAACACATTAAACACCGCCGTTACCTTTAGGTGCTTTTATGAGTGGCGCTTGACCCATGGTGTAGTCCTCTGGGCAAATTAAGTTGTTGCTCTTGAGGAGACTGCCGTCAACACACCAGCGAAAGCCTGACTTTACTGGGCAAAGAAACATGCTTCTCACACCTACTTCATGTAGTCAGTTGTAGCAGAGAATTGCAGAGTACATCACTTCTGTTCTTGATCAATCACTTTGGTGAAGACCTTATTTGGTCAATTTCTTTGGGAGTGATCGGTAATTTCAGAATCTCTGAGCCTCCATGAAAGATGCTTCTCCACAACATATTCAACCACAAGACAAGCTGGCCATTTGTGGCACATACAGAATGTTAATGCAGAATTATTTTCATCCAACTCTACTCCCAAAAATCCAATCATATTGCAATGAAGGGACTCAAGGCCAGCAGGCTGGTGGTTGAGTAAGTGTAATTGGGTAAATTCAGTTTGAAAAAGTATTTTGCTGTCCCACGCTCATAAAAAACATTTACCTGCATAAACAGATCAAGATATGTACAGTCAGCTGTTTCTTTTAAAAACGCACATTCAGCAAAAGGAATGATGTTAACAACAGTACCTGGAGGAAGGCCCAAATCGTTGTAGGCCTCTCCGAAATCTGCCAGTAAGTTGGACCGGGCAAACTCCTCTACGGCGTCGGCTCGCACACGGGCCTGTATGATGTGCTCTTCGAGCGCGTCCGTGTCCCTGAGCCGCTGGCTGTACAGCACATGTGCCTGCATGGGAATACGCACAAAACGGTGGGGCATAGACATCAAAGGATAGTTTGACTGAACCGCTATTAAAATGCTTTTATATTTACTAAGGCTGTCAGAATTAACGCGGTACTGAAAGACTGGGCTTTTAAAGGACAAATTTTATTATAAATCACTCCCATTTGGCTCTGCTGATAAAAGAAAAATTATCTGCTACTAATGCCAGGATGAATTTGCTTACCACCAAAGTACATCAACTCTCAAATATTATTTAAAAGCTAAACACATTGCTGACACCGGCAATAACAGTGACGTTAGTATGGGTAGATGCAAGTACCTGGCAACACCTGCCACATCAGTAACTTGAAAGAGGTTTTCACTCTCTGGGTATATTACACAGGAAAAGCAAAAATGTCAATAGGCTTGTTTGTCTTAGTGATTACATGGCTCAGTGCAAAGAAACAGAAGAATTATGTGGGCAACTTAATTTCATTACCCATTTGCATACATCGACACAGAAAGCTCCCTACAATAGGCACTTGTTCAATGGTTGTTAGGACCAAATATTTTGCCAAAAGTAATTAGACAAGAGTGCTACTGAATTATTTAAACAAATAAATAAATAAAAAATACATTCTGATAAAGCTGATTTTGTCCACTCTTCTGCCTATAACACAACACACTGCTTATAAATAGAAAGACAATTTTTAGCAGCCAAATTTGAGCAAGTAGCAAATCCCAATTAATCACGGTTAACTACACATCATGCAATTAATCGCAAAAAGCTTAAACCGTTTGACAGCCCTAATATCTAGGCCTGTAGACGTTTATAGCTATACCCTTTATATCTCATTTTTCCACTCAATAAACAAACAAAAGAATCATTTAAAACAATCGTTTTCCAGATTAAACACCTGTTCAAGGTCGTCCAGGTACTTATCATGGTAACTGTTGTTTCCTCTTCCTGACTTCTTAAGTTTATTGACGGCTTCCTTCGAAGTAACATCTGACGTATAGATGTATTTGTAAATATTGCCCAGAAAATGGGATATATCCTACAAATGAAACAAATGAAAGTGATGTTACATGGGGGAAAAACTGAATCAGTTAATGTTATAATACAACCGAAAATAATGTGATAAAAACTGTCAAAAAAAAACCTTAAAAATGAATCCATTGGAAGTACTAGTGGGATCTTCTGTAGCTAGCAGATTGGCTCGTGCAACGGTAGAAGTTGGTCAGACATCTACACGGTCAGCAAGATGCTATTATTTAGTTAAAACGTGGAACAAAGTATATCCTACCTGGGTTTTTTCTGAAGAAGGTCTGTGTCTGCTAAGAGGCGGATCACAAACTTGTTGAATGTGTGATTCGTATTTTTGTTCAAACATGACAGCACTTTAAGCAGAACCGCCAATGACAACGGAAAATACACACGCCAGCTTAAAATTTACCACACAATGTTTCTTTTAATGTAACAAATGTTTCGTTTAGGTTATATTTGAACAATTTTAGAAGTCTGCCTAACTATTTCACTGTCCATGTGGCCATTAATGTACATACAGCGTAACCAAGGAAACATTAAAGGAGAGTGCTAGTTAAAGGCTTTGTCAATAATTATTCGACCGACGAGGAGTCAGTAAAATGGTGGTTTGAAACCAATTCAGTCTTTGTCTAAAAACGTCCAAAACAAACCTGTATTGCTTTAGCAGTCAAACTGCTGATTTCAAAAGATAAAAATGTTTGGGCTCTGTTCTTCCTTTTTCCCGTTTTTAAGAAAAAGGGGTCGAATTAATATTTCTCACAATAAAAAATTGCTAGTGATTGTTTACAAAATGACATTCAAAATCTAAAATGTAAGTTTTCTTAACAAATTGCTTTGAAGGAGTGGCGGAAACAAACAGAAAGCAAGTTACTCGCTAGACTCTATCTCCATAACCTGTATTGACTTGTTCCTTTACCCTAACAACCCCAACATCTCATTTTTCAGTTGTGTAATTGTCTTGGCACCGTCGTTCATTTGCAGACGGCGGTATTTTGATAGTTTCCGTTCAAACGTGTGATTTGGACAGATTTACACAATATTACACTTTTTTAAAATCACGATAGATCTACATGTCCTCCCAAATACTTTACTACTACTTGTAATTATCACATGCCGATTTGAGCGCTTAGATTATCTTTCTGAATTTGTCGTGTTAGCTTTTTGCGTCAAGCGTTCCAATTGCGTTTGCGTGATAGTGCTTCAACTTTTCCTTTGGTGTTCGGATGTATGTTGAGTATAATTTCTATATACGAAATGGTATCTACCGGATCTACTTGAGACGATCACATTCGGGATTTACTTAACGAATACCTTTGACATGTTACGGGTATCAATTAACTTGCTTGTACATTAATTAACTAAAGTACAGAAAAAGTAAAAGTACGATGTCTTGTGAAATTTGGAGAAACCCTGAATCATGAGTTTTTTAAACTTTTTAATCTGAGGACCCAATAACAAACTCAGCAGAGGCCATTGGACCCAAGACGAGGATTGCCACAATAACAGCAAACAGATATACAGATATAGCAAATCATCACAAACACCTGTGGGTAGTCACCCAGTATTTAAGGAATATTGTGCTTAATGATAACTCTTGATTAATGTGTATGAAATGATATTATGATGGAGAATGAGATTTCCAGACACAAGACTGTAAACAAATGGGCTTCATATATGTAGCCTACGCTTCTTGGGATAGGCTCCAGGCCTCTGTGCAACCCTGACCGGGATTTGCAGTTAGAAGATGGATGGATGGATGGATGGATGGATGGATGGCTTATGTTTCGCATTCAGACACAAAGCTTGCAAAAATGCAACCAAGGTCAAGTAGTGCATTTAATTGCACTACTGCCAGTAGAAGTGGATTAGCAGAAGGTTTACACAAAATTTAACTGATCCAGGCAGCTCCTGCTGAAAAATTACCACAGCATCAGGCCGGTCATTCATATTTCCAGGTTTTTTATCATAAAAAGCGGCTTTTCCGTCCTTGGGGAAGGCATATCCACCTGACATCCTGTAACAAAAACACTTACAAACTGTAAATGTGAGTAGAAAACCAGACCTTCCTGGGGGCTCCAAGGTAACACACTAACATAATGACATGTCCGTTGAATCTCGCACACAAATGTCAGATGAATAATGACTTAAAGTTCTGGCCTGCTTGCTTGTATATACCCATCAATTGTTTCTCAAAAAAAGTCTCACATAAATGTTCACATGCCAGATCACTCCTAAAGTGGACACACCTTGATATGCTACACCTAATACACTATGTTCATGTATTAACGTACAAAATTCCAAATGTCAGACTGGTTAAGCAGAAAAAAATCCCACCTGTAACATAATTAAATGCACCTATGTGCGCAACAGTAAAATTGTTAAACTGGAGCTACAACTTACTGTACCGGTGAAAAAAAAACACGCTTATAAATCATAATTGTTTGCCTGGACAAGCCTACATACTTTTACAATACCGTGTCATTGCCTTGTTCTTAGTGTTACGATGTTTAAATCATGCTGTGATTCAGCATTCCTTGCTGGTAAAGAGTATCTACCAGTCCTTGTGTTTGAAATCATATAGCACTTGTTTCTAAAATAATAAACCCTTGTGATAACCCTCCCTGTATTTGAGTCTGGATCCAGTGCCTCTTAAATTGTCTGTTAAAATTTAGAAAGATTACAAACATGCTATTTTCGTACTTTTATGCATATTCATGTTTTTTTGAATGTAACTAAGTAAAACAATTCTGAGTCTTTCTCCTTTCCTGTCTTTACCTCAAAGCCTTGACTAGTAAAACCTACTGATGGAACAAATGAGTCTTCAAAAACCCATAGTGGATGGGAGTATCCCAGACTAACCAATCAATACTTGAGCTAAATGAGGCTTCAAAACCCCTAGTGGGTGGGAGTATCCCGAACGACCAATCAGTGCTATATATCATATTTATGTAGTATCATGAATGAAATTTTGCAGCAGTTTCAAATGGTAAAATGGTTAATACAAGCAGCAAATATAGCCCCCTTTAGGCAAACTTATAAAGAAAAATTATGAACTAATGAAAATAAAGTGAAAGCCATGTACATTTACAGCTCTCCATTTAAAAATGCCATACACTTCATAAGAGATCAGTATCTCTTCTCAACACGGTGTGGAATGTAAACAATCTGTGACTATCTCTTGCATGCATGTCATAGATGCTTTGCTCATTTTCAAGAGACTGAGTTAATTAAACTGTGCATTTTTCCCCATACTGAAATGAACATACGTACATAGTAAACATGGGCAAACCTGGAATGAAAAGTTGCCAGGAAATCGAGTTTATAAACTGTGCAAACATTTCAGGTTCACTAGCTAAAGACCTTTATGTGACGAATGAGAGCTATTAATTGTCTTTTTTTTGTTAAATATGTCGTGTATTGTTTTACTTCACGTATTTACATACGTATATACCATTGTGCCCTCACACTACAGATTTGTGGGGTTGATTTCTGCCCAAAACCTGTGTGGGTAGAGCTTAATTATTCTCCCCGTGCTCTTTTGGGTTGTTTCCAGTCACTCTGCTCTCCATCTGATGATCAAAAGACATTTGGTTTGAGTGAACTGGTGTCTTTAAACTGCTGTGTGGTGTTTGTGCCGGGGTGTATGAGGGTCCACTGCGATAGACAGGCATCCTATCCAAGGTGTCCTCAGAGTGTCCCCAGGGTGTCCTCTGCCTTTGACCCTGTGCTTCCTGGGATAGGATCCTGCACTGGATAAGGGTTTCTGGGAAAATATAATGGAGACATACAAGGCAGGTGAATACTTTTAAAACTCAAGTTGAAACAATCACTGTCTTTTAAAAGCACTGTGGATTTAAAGTAAACTCATGTTTAAATATAAAACTTGTTCCACCCAGGGCAATATCGTTAGTTCGCCTTTTCTGGTTTGGTTCTCCAAGAAAGAGAGGACTACTAGGAACAAAAGTGGGACTCTTCCAGATAAAACACAGTAAAAGAACAGATATTGTAATGCATGACAACAAAAATGAGCACAGTTACTGTAGCGTTATCTTATACTAGAGGCAGCTGAAAGCTTAACTTGACACTGAGAGGTCTTACCAGCCATTTCCTGTGATTTAGTTCCTAAACAAACACCCAGACGTAGCCCTCAGTCATGTCTCATTACTCCATGTGGCTTGTCATATCTACATGTCATGTTCATGACATCACTCCCTGCCTCTGAATGCTGGGTCTTTTACTACATCTCATCAGAGATCGCCATGTGAAGATCAGCATTTCTACGGGTGTGATTCTCAAACCCTTCGGACCCCTGGCGCTTCTGTAAATTACTGTGGTTAGCATTACAATTTGGCCATTTTTAGTTTTCTTCCAGATTGACAAAACGTAGACATTAATTGTGGAAACAGCTGTTAAATTCTTGAAAACCACCATAAGGTCTAAAAGGACAAAATCAAACCCTTTTTCTCTTCAGGTAGGTGCTATTGAAACTATGTGACCAAATGTTCAATTCAATCCAATTCAGTTCAATTCAGTTTTTATTTATATAGCACCTTTAACAAGAGCACTGTCACAAAGCGCTTTACATAGTCCCAGGCCCAGGGTCCCCAGAGAGGAAGCCAATGGCAACAGTGGCGAGGAAAAACTTCCTTTGAAGGAAGAAACCTTGGGAGGAACCAGATTCAAGGGAGAAGCCCATCCTTCTCTGGCTGGCACTGAGCTGGACAGGTTCATTAATACAAATAAGAACAACAATGTTGTAACAGTCAGGAGGACAACAGGGTATTGGAGGATGCAGTCCAGTGATCAGAGCAGGTTCTGTGGCTCAGAAGGCAGCAAGCTGTTCAGTGTGGACAGCTGAAGTGGAGGGGGGCGTGGTAGGCCAGCAGACGATATAGGGAAATGTTCAGTTCATTCAACCACATCATTCTAGCTCATTAAACGATATACTTTTTTTCTAACTTCCATCAATGTTACCCTGGCCAATGCCTGTTCCCTGACCCCATAGAGGTGTGAGGTTGTAAAAACAAGACCATCTCCCCAGCCTCACCAATCACAGAACAAAATTCTGGGTCACTCCTCTTAGCCACAGGACAAACTTCACACTTTCCAGGTTTCACAAACTCTAGGAGTTGAACTGTTACTTACTCTTCTGTATTGACAAAGCAGTCATGCACGTCATTTCTGATAAATCAAAAAGTAAATCTGAAGCGGTAACTTAATTTTAAGATCCCCAAAAATTAACAGCAACAATCATTTTTTGATTATAATCGCGACCAAACATTTCTTGACCTGTCTTATTCTGATAATGAATTCGATTAAATCCTCCATCAGTTTTCACTGTCTGTGAAGTTGCTAAGAATGTACAGTAGATATTTTTATCTACAAAATAGAAAATCGATTGGAGTAGCATCTTGCTGCCCATCAGCATTCTGTTTAACTGGATGTCCAGCACAACGCCCAATAAAACATTTTTTCCGATGATAAGTTTGGCTTGTTTCTAATTCTTTTTATTGTACAATTGCATGACATCTAAATTATTTATAAATCATAGAGGGCACTAATGTGTGGCTCTCCTTTGCAGTTTATTTTCTCATGTAGTCACTCTTCGAACTACTCGTATGATTTTATGGTCGTACCGAACATTCGCCCACGGTTGAATTGCGGTCGGTTTGGGTGTGGAAACTGAACAGTGCAAGCAGTAATTCATCCTAAAGACAATCGGCGGAGCGCAACTGCTTGATGTTTCCAGTCACCCGCTGTCGTTTGCTCGTGTTTTAGCTCGTGTGTTCGCACCTACAAACCGCTGTATGCATGTGAATCTTATTGGCAGTATTTAAGATTTCACAGCGGAACGGAGACACTCAGATTAAATACAAATAAATGGAACATTATGGCTCAGTTCGCAAATATGGTAAGCTATATACGACTTAACACATTAGTTTGTACTCTCCCATGTATGCGGTGTCTTCTTTGTAATGCATTGTAGTACTAAATGCTCATAATTTAAAGTTTAGGTTTTTCATTTAACCCCTGATTACTAATATTATATGCCATATCTCTGTTGGTCGTTTTGCTTCAACATATTTTTTTCTTGCTGATGCTAGTATCATCCAAACGGAAATTCTCTTTTAAGATTTTTTAAACCAGTTATTGTAATAATAGTGCTAGTAAGGAGTTCACACACGGATTTATTCGAAATTGTTTTTTTAAATAACCGAATAATACAGTAAATAAAGATGTATTGAGTAGATTTTTACTAATGCGCATTTCAGATTATTATGAGACTGCCTTAATACCGGATTGATTACAAGTTTCAAACTGCTACTTTTTCAATAGTCTAGATGCTTGGATTGATCTCCGATTGCAGTCAGTTCCTTACACCTATACTTAGATGTTTATGGACACCTTAATCGGTCCACATATGGTTAAACATTATTTACTGAATTACCTACAAAAGTAAACAAAATGTGATTGAGGTGATCAGGTTGCATAGCTGATAATTTTATACAAAATGCGGGAATTTTCCTAACCACTTTCGATTAGCATCCTTGTCGACTGGTGCATCACTGCCTTGCCTGCTAGATAGAAATGCACTTGGACTTAATACAATGATTTGCTAAAGTCGTTATTTGGTTATTTGGTCACAATAAGTTTGTAGTTGTCTACTTTGTCTCTGCATATACATTTCACCACAGGTAATGCTATCGTGACAAGTAAGAAAAATGCGTTGGCGACTAATTGTACTGTAACTGTACTGTACATGCGATTTCATCACAGTTCTCATTTTCACGAATCCGCAGCTACACAATCACTGCAAGACTCAAGAATATTAAACAGCTTTAGTACTAACTGTATCGGATTGTTATACGAGTCATGGGGGCGTATAATCACAAAAGACTGAGAACACATTATCATATTTAAAGCACCTCGTCTGACTTTATCCAAACGCTGACCGACTGATTGTCTTCGTTGACTGATCCATTGATATGGTTTCATTTGGCACCACTGGATGCTCTACTCTTGCACTCCGCACTTACTTTATTTCTATAGCCTGAGATAATATGTGTTATTTGTATTGTTTTGATGTTAAGTTCCAATGAGTTTTTTACACTTTTTTACCCGTGACAATCTTGCTGTTTGTTACTGGTCACTCATTCACTCACCTGTAGCTTAGCACAGCAGCTCTCAGTTGGCTCTAGCGGTATCTTAGCTGGCTCTTTGTCAACTCTAAGCTTGCGATACATTGTGTCTCACTTGTACGTCGCTTTGGAAAAAAACATGCTATTTAAAGTATGCTAAATAAAGAAATATAAAGACTTTTAACAAAACTGTGATGCCCTGACTGTGTTATGAATTATATAATGTTCAATTAAGTAAGAACATAAATCACCTGGAACGAAGAAAGCACATAAGTGTTAAAAAAAATCACGTTTGGGTGACCATCGCTGACACTAACTCAGCGTTAACTCAGATTTATTTTTTTAGGCGAAGCAACATTGTACATTACTGCTTAAATGTAATGGTGCTCGTGATTGTTGCTTTATATGTGATAAACACGTAGCAAAAAATATCACTCCAGAAAGATTTTCGTTTGACACCTAAGTACTTGATTTTGTTAGCGAACGACGAGGTTTCCTATAGTGGATCGAGTCCGTAGTGGTATACGCCTCTTTGAAAACCTTTGGAAATAAAGTATTTATCACGAATTGCTCCTGTAACACAGAAGTCTGAACACACCAAAAGTCATTAATACAGTGGTCGTGATTTGTTGTATATACGTCAAGAGATGCATGTGCCACATAATAAATGACACCCATTAGTACGGAACGTAGGCCTATATATTTGAAGACAGCAGGAAAACTGTTGTTTTCTTAACTTTAGTGAAAGTCCCTAATATGTAAGTGCATTTAGAATGATTATATTATTATTACAAACGTCTCCATCAGGACATACAGTAGGCTGACTAGCGAGAGAATTGCCTCGATTCAGCACGTCAGATTTAATGTTAAGAGATTCATTTCGTGGTTTGTCCTAAATTTCTTAAAGATGAGACCTAGTATTAAGTGTCAGACTGGAACAAGGCGATATCAAGTGTTTTTCCTTTGTGTTTTTGGTGTTCTTTTGGACTCCCTGGTCCGTGAACAGCACACGCCCCGAGAAGAGACAGGAATTGGAAACGTCATGGATATTTTCCGCGCTGCTTTTAGGCTAACTTTCCGGCGTTTGACTCAAATCGTACGCTTTCATTTCGGGACGTTTGATATGTCTTCTTTAGTGAAACAACATATCGAATAGAACAAAGCAGGGAAACAATGTCCGAAGCACCGAGCGGAACAGCTGGATTTGTCAATGGGAAGATGACAGGTATGCAGAAACTGCATTCCATTTCACAAAGCTTGTTATTTTTCCTGACACGGGAGGGATTATACGACTGGTAATAGAGTTTCTCGGATGCTTACGTTCTGTTTCTGATTTGTAGGTAAATCCTAATTTCTAAGTGAAATAACTGCAACAAAGTGTGGTATCTTGGTATTCAACTTATCTAAATATCTATAGCTCACTGACTTTTGCGTGTCTACACCTGGACGTACAAAATGCTGCTGTAATGGGGATGTCCAAGTAGAAGTGAAGGATCTATGGTCGAAATCCCAATAACCTAATTCTTCCCAGAAGAAATCTTAAAGTGTAGTACTTGCGGTCAAATTCGTGCCAGCACCTTTGTTTTACAGAAGTTCTTATGCAACTCGTAACGTGCAATAATATACTCTTCATTTCCCATAGTACGATACTGTAGTTTTCATAGATTAGATATAAGTATGGAGTTGTTTATCGCAGAATGACCCCTATTCTCCTATTCAAATTAATACAAAACTAAAATGCATTTTAAACTATTGCCGTCAGAGTATCTGGAACTCAGTCAGAGTTAGGCTAGTGTCAAATCATTTCGTATTTTCTCTTCAGAATCAATAATAATCACAGGGACATAGGAGGAGAACGTAAGGCGGACAATCACGACATACTTAGTGATTCTTCGGTCTTGTTGCCTACACTTTTTGGAAAATCTTCAACCACAAAGACACGTCGACTAAAAATGGCGACATTTCATTTTCACATTAGCGGCTCATTTTTTATTACATCGCTGAAGGTTGCTTCTTATTTTTTAAAAACAGATCCTACTCATCAGCTGTTACTGGATTTCAAACCTTAAGTGTTGCGTGAAGTGTGGGATCGCAAACTAACCAAGATTGCACTGCACAGGGTCAGCACAGGTTTCGTTTTGAATGCAGTGAATCAAGTTACTATACATGACATTCTGTGCTATGATTACCTTTAGAACAAGGTAACAATACTTTTTAATGCATCGTGCCTAAAACATTTAGAAAAAATTGGATAATACAGTTATAGTGAGCAGATGTAATTTTGATTCCGGGCCAAGTATTGCTCTATAATGTCAAAAAACTCTACAACTCCTGTGTTGCATTGTCTACATTCTGTGGCGATCTTTCTGGACCGTCCCATAGTGGCATTTGAATTTCCTATACTACTTGCAACAACCATGAGTGGGTGCATGCTAAACAGATCCCTTAGATATAATGGCTGAACCATCTTTGAAAGTCATTCTGGTGATAGTATTGCTTTCATGTCTGCTTTTGAGAGCTTCTCTTGGTCCATAATATTAATGGCATACATTCTCCTCCTTGAAATTTTGTCCACCACTGTTGCGTACTTACTTAGGTCTTATGTTGCTACTGAGGTGACTCTATTCAGGACAGCTTGTGCTGAGACTCAGACCCGGGTCTCAGATGTCAAGGTCTCCAGGATGGTAACCTTCGGTGCATCAAGTCCTCCTGCTCAACTTTTAAGATCTCACATTGTAAGACGGTTGCTGTAAATCAGCCACTTATTGTCACATAAACACCTAATGTTATATACATGGCAGTAGGACTTTGAAACGGACACATTGATGCTTTTGGAATTAGTCACATCTGTGTCGGTTTGTGCCCTGCGATGAAGTGCCGTCCCCTGAAAGGTAGGTTCATGGAAGCTCCAGGTTCACAGCAATCCTGCACTGAATGGGTGGATATGGATGGATGGATGGATGGATGGACGGATGAATGGACAGACAGATGGATTATGCGCTTGGCGTGATACAGTCTTCTTTCTCCTCAGGTTTAGAGGAAAATGTGCATGTTAAATTCATACAGACGGGGGGATACCTGACCAAGGTCCGTTCACACAAATGGAAGAAGGATCGCTACTTCAAGCTTCAAGATGACTTCAAGACCATGTGGTATGAGTCAAGGAAGGTTGTGGGGCGTAAACGAACTTGTAAGTGTTCTTTTTCACTCATGCCTAACCTGATTTACCTTACCGGGAAATTTCACGAGGTACATTAAAGTAATGAAAAAGTTTAAGTAATGTGACAGCAACATCCTGAGAACATCATGTGTCCATTGTCCTTGTGACTGTTTTTTTTCATATGGAATATTATCTGAAAATTAGATAAATGTAAAAAATAATTTCCAGTTTTTTGGCCAACTATGCTTTCCCTAGATGCTAGAGGGCAGGGTATGCATTCTTAAAATAGACCATTTTTAAGCTCCTTGCATACTTGAAATGTTGAAAGTTCATATGCAATGCTGCAGAGCAGCAGATTTTGACTGGAGGGTGAGGCATCACTGTCATTCAGTACCCTGTGAACACCTGGCCAATCCATTAGATCAAGGCTGTGGAGCTCTGTGTATATTGCTGTACAGGTGTAATGGCTTTTAAGTCACCAACTCAAAAGTCACTGTATACATGAGCTTTTAGATACAATCTGCTTGCTTTGAATCTGAATGCATTATGACAGAGGCCTCAAATGACATATATTATCAGCAAAAATTCCCAAAATGTATATTGTTTAATAAATGGCTCAACAAAGCATGAAATCTGGGCCTAATTTCTGTGCCACTTCTTAATTATTACAGTTTAACTCATTTTGTATGTTCTAACACAACTCATAAAGGTTCAAAACAAGGCTTTTTGCAATGAATAGCAGTAACACGTATTTATGCAACAGCCATAAATACAAAGTGACTCACAGTCCTGGGTGGAGAAGTGCATGTGTACATCTGAATGAATGGAGGTCATCAGCACAAAGGTGTCACAAGGTTTTGCACAAAAATCTCCAGAAAGAAAGTACCAATGTTTTAGCAATAGAACACAGCTTGGAATTCTTTTTTGTTGCTGAGATAACATGAAGTTCAAAGAGATAAATAGCTGAATAATAATAATAACTGATAGGTGTGGTATGCTGGGAGAGGCTGAGAACATTCTCATGGGTAAAACCAGCATTCTTCGTCGTTCTTGATGACACAACAATCGCCTTGAATTGTGAGTGATTGTTCTCGAAAGGGTGGCGTGCTTGAAGCTGTGAGGTGCATATTTGTGTTCGGTTGGTTTTTTTATAAGTTATCCAGTCGCCTGTTAAGGTGGAGATATTCCGTAGGCAGACTGTGATGCAAAGAGAAAGATCCTTTTGAGGTTTTTTGCGTTGGCCACTTAACTGTAGCTGAATGATAATTATGGGCGGATTTGGCCATATGTGGGAAATACTGGCATCAAATACTGAAGACAGGCTTAGGAGCATCAAACTGAAGGAATGTTGTTTTGGTGGTACTTTAAAACCTGTTTGGCTCTCGTTTAGGAGTTTTCAGAAGGCAAGATGGTTAGCAGGTATTTCTAGCATTGGAAACAAAACGGCATGAGTAGACTTGGGTGGGGTTTCTCAGGAGAGGTGACTCATGGCCCCGGCTGATTAGGGAAGGAGGGACGGTGTAGGACTGAGGGGAGATGTGTGAGCAGGAGTGTAGAGGAGACAACTGATAAGACAACCTGTGCAGTCACAGAGATCCTCTGGATGGCAGAGTAGCTCAGAGGGGCGGCGGAAACTAAACGATCTCAAGGCACTTTTCCTTAACGTTGTCTGCTTTCCTCTCGCAATCTAAAGACACATCAAAAGCCACAGTAAAGTGATCTGAAATATGTAAACAGCTTTTGGTTTGTTAACCCTTTTTGATCGCCCCATAACGGATGAACTAACCATACAGGGCCGAACCATAATGGCAAAAAATAATGAAGACCCTCTTAGTCGGCTAGAAGAACTTAGCATAGCTGCCAGCAGCATGACCAAACATTAACTCACTACAGAGGCCGGCTCCCATTAACATTAAGCTGGGCCTCTGTAGTGAGTGCACAACGTTGCCAAAAAATAGGAAGTCAAGAGTGAATCACTAGGTAAGTGAAGAAGTAGGGCAAGGTGAGCTTTTACTTCCTTGTTTTTTCTATGTGGTTTCATACTCCTATTCTGTTTCTCAGTTAAAACATCTGTTGACAATTAAATGTGTAGACAGCATGGTGACTAACTGCTGTATCTTCGAGCAAGAACATAACAGTGACTTCTAGGCATCCAAACAAAGGAAATTTAACATCAGCTTTGTACGCACTAGCACAGGAGTAGCTGCACAAGTCAAGAAGAACATACATTTATGCAGATCCCAGTCACGTCACACAGATTTTTAAAAATAATATAATATTTTAAATCAGTCAACATCATTTCCCGGTGCTTGGGGTGTTGTGTTTTTCACACGTTTCTTTTTTTTAGTAAGGACTTGATAATTATTCACATATTTCTGTGTGGAAACATTGTATTTTTATTTACAGTTACACTAAATAAAACATATATGCAATCAGCACAAAGTGCAAAAAACTGGCTCATCTTGGCAGAGAATCAGTAACAAAACACTATAACATTAATAGTTACGGCGATGTTTTTCTGAAGTTTCTTGTTACTCGTTTTGCTTAGAAGTTGGCAGTTTTTTTAACAGTTTGGATTCGATACTGTGTCTCTTCTGAAGACAGAATATTTTTGAAACGTTCCTTTTGGTTTGATTGACATGTTTTCACTGACATGTTTTCACTTCCAGTCCTTCATATATGTAGTCCCGTGAGATTGCCAGGCATTGCAAAATAACACATAGGTGGCGGTGTTGCGCAAATGCAGTAATCAGTTCCTTCTGTCTGGAGTCTGTTTTCCCTTCTTTGAATATGAAAGTCAGCAGTGAGAGAAACAGATTTGGACCTTGACGGTGGTGCTAAGATTGGATCGTCTTTTTTCTATGCCTCAACACAAAGCCTCCAGACCCGGCTCAGATTTTGACTGAAAAATAAACAACAACGTCTCAGAGATAGTGTGGCTAATCAGGAGGGAAAACAGGGAAAATGCCTCTCACACACAACCACGGCCCTGTGTCGCAGGCTCCGCCTCTTTGCTACTTCCTCTTCAGCCTACTCGCCATTGGTAGAGCACAGGAGGGAGACAGCTGTTATCATGCCCCAGTAATTATCTCTCTGTTGAGCCACATCTGGCTTCCCTGAGTCACTGTGTCTGTGGAAACTAAGGAGGGCAGGCATCGATAACCTTCTAGGACCTCCATGACCACAAACGCATTGGTGCAGCTCTAAGATACTGGCCTGGTGTCTGAAAATTCTGTTAAAAAAGCCGGGCTTACACAAGAAGATTTTCAAATACATTGTTCTCTATGGGTATAACAGAAAGCTTGGCGAGGTAATGCATAGTTAACTGATTAAAAAAGCATATAATTTTCCCAATGAAATAGCATAGCATTCTTCAAACCAGCTTCCAAACACATCCATTACAGGCTCACTGGGGGGCCGGTATATTTTGTTGTTTTTCTCTGGTACTTCATGTCTCTATCAGTGTGATCAAAAAGATACTTAGATTTTTTTTTAAGGAAGATGAAGATGGCAACTTGGTTAACCCCATACTTATTCTGCATGCATGGGATGGCCGTGTTTAAAAGCAGTGCCTTTAAAGATCAACAAATCCCAACCTGAACAATCACAGGGCTTAAAATTCATGTCTTGCCAGGATCTCAGCCACTCATGATTCTGAACAGAGTCTGTTCTAGGGTGCAGCCAGTGGGTGCAGCGCATGAAGTGGTGCTCGGGGAATTGGGCTTTTCAGGACTTGGGTTCGAGAGACAAGCTGAAAAAAGGGATTTATATCACTTTGGATGAAAGGGAAATATTCTTGATTATTAAATATGCAGCCATCCTGGACCCCCCCTGCCCCCCTAGATGAGAATTAATTTCATTAACTTGTAATTTTATTGCTGGTTTTTGTCATACGTTTCATTATGTATAATTTCATTGTCATGTGTTCATCCAATTTAACAAATGGCCCCTGTCTGGTCCATGCTATGTGAAATGATGTAGAACTACCACTGCATCTGAAACGTGCATATTTGACCACACCATTTCATGACGCAAACAATCGGGCAGACCTCTGCAGAATGGCAGTAACGTGGACACCTGTAGCACACAGCTTGAAACTGACGTCACGCCACAATTCATGCTGCCAGAGTTTATGCCCGCGTGAGCGCAGACAACAGTTTCCCCTATCCAAGCATAGATCACCGCTGATGTTTGATGTTTGGTAGAGTGTCCCTGCCTTTCCAAGGAGATAGCTTAGTGGAGCACCAGAAAAATAACTCTAAGCTATTTTTCTACATTGGGGATTTAAGTCCTTTGTTCTGCATGAGGCACGTTCATAATCATAATTATGGGAAAATCATATCAGCGGACAATAATAATTTTTATTGTAAAAAAATTGACTATGGGTTTATACCTTACACAATTATTTATCAGGATAGTTGGCAGAGTTCCACTTCATGTTCTAGCATGAACACATTTCTGTGGGACGTTACAGACATTTCCTGCAGATAAAATAGATGCTCATTGTCCTTTTCCTACAATCTGCTCCTCTGCGGGGAGACCCCTGGATAATGTATGGCGGAAGCACTGACGTCACATTGGTTTTGCCCCCCTGCTTGAAGTCTCCATTGATGACATTGACTCGGTGAGACGGGGCAGGCAGACGGAGGGCCAGCAGAAGTTTGTCGAGGAGAAGCTGGAGGGTCGCTGCTTCTCCATCATCTTCAATGGTCGCCGGGAGAACCTGGACCTTATCGCCAGCTCAGAAGAGGATGCCTTTCAGTGGGTCACGGGCCTCGAGAAGGTCGTCAACGTGATGCGGAACTTCAGTCGGCAGCAGAGCAGCGAGCAGTATCCTTCCATGACCCCGCTCCTCTCTGTCCTGATAGGCTTGGGGGAAAATAGGGTCACAGCCAGTCTGACAGGTGATGCCCATATATGGAGAATGAGCGCTGTCCTTATAGGCTGCAGAGAAAATAGGGCCACAGCCTTTCTGATTCTGATGGGTGACCACCATATATAGAGAATGAGCGCTGTCCTTATAGGCTGCAGAGAAAATAGAGTCACAGACTTTCTGATTCTGATGGATGACCACCATATATAGAGAATGAGCGCTGTCCTTATAGGCTGCAGAGAAAATAGAGTCACAGACTTTCTGATAGGTGATGCCCATATATGAAGAGTGAGCTCTGTTCTTATAGGCTGCAGAGAAAATAGGGTCACAGCCTTTATGATGGGTGATGACCATATTTGGAGTAAGGGCACTGTCCTTATAGGCTGCAGAGAAAATAGGATCACAGACTTTCTGATCAGTGATGACCGTATATGGAGAATAAGCACTATCCTTACATGAACATGAAACTTCCAGAAGATAACCTTCAATAATCTACAATTTAAAGTCCTTACATTTGTCATTCAGCTGGATCTTCAGCTGTATGCGCAAAGCAGACAAGGACAAAGACAACAGGATGAACCTGAAGGAAGTCAAGCACTTCCTCAAGCAGATCAACATTGAAGTGGCCGATGGTTATGCACAGGACATCTTCAGGGTGAGGGAAAATTAATTCAGTATGTTATATATTTAATGATCCTCATTACAAGCACTCTGGGATCACTTGTGTGCACTCTGTCACCTTAAAATTCACACCTGCATGACAGACACACATGACAAAATTTCTCTAAAATTTGCAGTCGTGTTGCATGTTCTGTTGACATTAACCCACAAATTTAATTGCACCATCTACTGGATTCTCAAATAATTGCCCTGCCCCCTGCAACCCTCCCATGGTCACTGTGAGCTCTGGCTCCTGATGATTTACACCTTCGGCACCTGATGATTTCTTTTATCTAAATTCAACACAAAATTACAAACAGTTTATTGTGAGATAGGTGGTACTTTTTGGCATGTTTCCTTCCAGTCCCTTCTCACATTTTGTTACGTGACCTAGCAATGCGACACTAATGGGTCAGGAACACTGGAGGGAGCCGAGATAATGAAGTTCTACAGCATACTGACCAACCGCGAGGAGATCAACGTCATTTACAGCAGTTACGCGCACACGGCTGGCCTCATGAGCGCCGAGAACCTTCTCAGTTTCCTGCAAAATGAACAGCGGGAGCCTGCGTCCTTGAGCGACACCATCCAGCTGATTGAAAAGTATGAGCTGGACGAGACAGGTGATGAAGCTTGACATCTCTGCACCGCTGCCCCGACTCGGCTGAGTTTTCCCCATCTTTGTTTTCAGTTACTCATTACTGCAATATATTTGTTGTTAATACAGATGAGACCAAAGGTTTACCTATACCTAGGTTAAAACTTTTAAAGCTCAAGGTTGCTCAACTCCACATGTCATGTTACCATACATTTCCCATTTGAAGCTAATTAGGGTGTCTACTGTAGTTTCATTAGAGATGATGTTGAAATAATAGCTTAGAGAGACTTATTTTAGCATTCGTTTACCAACACTGTTAGTATTTGGTGGCATTGCCTTTGAATTGCTAAACTTGAATCAAACAGTTATGCCAGCCTTCCACCAACTTCTCAGAATCGCCTTGCAGGAATTTTTGGTTTAAGTCATTTAGGTTCGCCCTCCTCCTTGCTCAGACGTGCATTTTCAGTTCAGTCTACAAATTTTCACTGGGACTCGGGTTAGGACATTTTGAGTCTTGAGCCTAGGTGTACGTAAACTTTTGGCCTTAACTGTATGCATAAATAATGTGTGCCATTTCAACAGTATGGTATCCTGTCTCAAACCTGTTCTTCTTTTGAATTTAAGCCAAGCAAAACAAGTGCATGACCAAAGATGGCTTCCTAATGTACCTGCAGCAGGATGAGGGTATGATATTCAATCCTGCGCACAAGGACATATATCAAGACATGAGGCAACCCCTCAACCATTACTTCATCTCATCCTCCCACAACACGTACCTCATGGAGGATCAGCTGAAAGGTCCCAGCAGCACAGAGGCCTACATCCGGTAAGTATGTCTTACGTGATAAGTCAGTCTCACCGGACTTTATTGATGAGAATGTTCAATGTGTGTCGATGGGGCCAGTGAAATCCCAGCTGGCAGTAAGGCTGGTCCATGCTGGTCCATGCCAGTCCTCTCGACCTCTCGAGGGTTATGGAGTCCGTTAGTTCAGCGCAATTAGTTTCAGAGCGACTGAGACTCAGAGGGGCACTCGGTGCCCGGGGCAGGGCTTGGGCCTAACCATGTCGTTAATGGCAGTGCGCTGATGAAGAGCTGCCGTTGTGTGGAGCTTGACTGCTGGGATGGGGTTGACGGCGAACCGGTCATATATCACGGCCACACACTCACCTCGAAAGTTCTCTTCAAAGACATCATAAAAGCCATCAAGGAGTATGCCTTCAAGGTACAGTAAGTGAGCTTTATCACCACACACTTTTGTGTTGTGTGAAAATCGTGACAATAATGACTTGGGCGTGAAGTTGGTTTCAAAGGTCGCTGTTTGAATACACTGCTTGTCGGATTACTTTTGGTCCCTAGACCTCTGAGTACCCTGTCATCCTGTCCTTGGAGAACCACTGCAGCATTGAGCAGCAGAAGCTCATGGCCAGGCACATGATCAACATTCTCGGGAATGCCCTGGTAACAGAGCCCCTGGGGGGCAGGATGCCCACCTGCCTACCATCACCACAGGTGAGACATGAGTCCCTCGTGCCCACAAAGTGACAATATTTACATTTCAGTTCTGTACTGGATTCTGCCAATAGGAAGAGATCTGGATATGGTTTTCCCCTCTTATATGATGCTGTGGTACTAAAGAGGCTTTAATAAGTGTATAATCAGTTTTATAAGCAGCATTTATGGTGGCTGTGGAACTGCCACATTCATCTTGACTGGTCATTGTTTGCATCTCAGCTATACTTGTATATGTGCTAAGCACATCCTAAAGTTGGTGCAGCCTATTGCAGCACAAAATAACCTACTAATTACACAGTATTTGTATCACCATAGCAACCTCTATTTCAGGTCCTAGAAGGTATATTTTACTTTTTATATTTATTGACTTTATCGCTTCTTTACTATGGATAACCTATATACTATAGATTTAAGATGTTGAAGGCTATCTATCCATCCATCCATCCATCCCTCCTGTTGGAGATACAGAAACGAATTGTGTATACTAGCAAGTCCGCTTTTTAATTCTGCATGTCACCTCTATACATGTAGTATGTTCAAAGTGAATAACTCACATGTGAATGGCTCACATGATCAGCTGAAACATAATCCCTCAGAATCACAGCTCAATGCATAAAATGCCAAAGTAAAGTTTTGCCGCAGGTTTCTCGTCTAATCGCCTTCGGCACAATACGTGGCTTCAGACTCTCTCCTCATGGGAGGGCCGCGTGTGGTAGGCTGGTGAAGATTAGCGAAAGGAACGTCACGTGGTACTGACCTGATTCTCAGGGACAGACCACAAAGCATGTGAAAAATGCAAGCAGATGCTTTCAGTTTGGCATGTTAAACACATAGATTCATTCTTTTAAGAAATTCACGGTGTGTAACAAACTTGACTGTGACTTAAAACTTCACACTGACGGGCCACACAAAGCTCAGCCATAACACTGCATAAGCTGTACATTGATAAAATAATAAAAATCCATGTGTACACATGGTTTTTCTGTCATAATCACACAAATACGCATCTATCTTACATTAGTGAGGCGGAAAACATTTAATTTCCCTGCATGCCAAGTTTGTTCAAGCAGTTACTGAGAGTGCTGGTACTAAATTACATCCACCCCTGGTGCTACCGTATTTGTATTAGTTAACCACCGTGGATTTTCCAGGTTATTGATGAGTGTGAAGACATGCACTTTCGAATGCTTACGCTGTGCTAGTGTGTGTTGTTGGTGTAAAACTTGGATGTGTAAAGTGGATCGTCTTGAGCTGGTAGCTTCGGCTTCTTTTCGAATGACATCATCAGAGATGACACTGAGGTTTAACTGCATCGTTGGCGTGGACCTTTGGCAGGAGCTGAAGGGCCGGATCCTGGTCAAGGGAAAGCGTATGAACAAGCTCGATGTGTTCTCCAACTGCAGTAGTCCAACAGAAGAAGGCAGTGTGTCTGAGGAAGACGAGGCTGCAGATATCAAGGCGGAACCCAAGAAGGTTTGCAAATGCTAAACCATTACTTCCACAGTCACGTTAATAAGATGGATGTGACTTTCATTCAGGATGTAACTCCTTCATGGATATTCGGGCTAAGAACGTGGTGTTTTGTTAAGCATTCATGCCATTGTTGTAGACTTTCGGATGAAGCCACGCTGCATGAAACAAAACACAAAAGTGTATCAGGCCTAAAGTATCACTTTTATGGGAAGGGTGGAGTAAAAATATTTACATATTGGTATTTCACGACATAAGTATGAAGGATAAAACCATAAACCCAAACAAACTGGACCACATACACAAGCATTTTGTTAAACATGAACAAAGAAAAACAAAAAATCTCAATTATAAGAGATTGGTATGAAGCCCGAACTTTAAGGAATGTTTGTTTGACGCTGACTTCCAGGAGTCCAAAATCAAGCTAGCCAAAGAGCTTTCTGACGTGGTCATCTACTGCAAAAGTGTTCACTTTAAGAGCTTCGAGCATGCCAGGGACAGCCAGACCTTCTATGAGTTATCATCCTTCAAAGAGAGCAAGGCGTTCAACTTAGCAAAGACGTCAGGTAATACCATGACCATACTGCCAAGCCGGCAGTCCTCCTTGATCCCGCCGTAGTCAGGCTTAACTTAATCGCACGCATTTGCAGTTAAGCTGCATTACCAGCTTGGACCTATGGACAGTTTGTGCACCTCTGTTTTCTTAACAGTTTTCTTTTTACACACATTTCTACATGGTTCAACATGTGATGTCAATTAAGGCGTCTGTCTTGTTCTGCTCCCTTTCAGCAAATGCCTTCGTTTGCCACAATGCAGAAAAGTTGAGCCGGATTTACCCAGTGGGCTCCAGAACCGACTCCTCCAATTATAACCCTGTGCCCATGTGGACCGTGGGCTGTCAGATAGGTACCAGGCCTGACCCTGCCCGTCGCTAAACGCAATCTCAGCAGATTAGCATACTTGGTCTGTAATACATGCAGCTGGTCACAAACTGGGACAGGGGCTTAGACATCCTGTGGTGCAGCAAAGTAATGTGATAAGCCTGTGGATCCAATTGAACTACAAGTAATTACAGCAGATATCAAAAGTCCACACACCCTTATTCAAATTTTAGCTTTTGTTGATGGAAAATTCAAAAATTGCAGACCTTTCCACCTTTCCTGTCTAGAATGTTCCTATAACCATACATTAATATTTAGGTTAAAATCAGACGATCATTTGCAGGAAAGATATTGACAAAAGACCCAATACCTAGGCTGCACATGTGCATGCTCACCATGTTACAACACTGAAGCACCTTTAGCCAGGGTTACAACACTAAGTCTATTTGGACGGGTGTCTATCAGCTCAGCACAGCCCGTTTTTACAGGTTTGTCCCCACTCTATGCAAAAAAACCTCATACTCCACTTCTAAGGGGATCTCCTGTGCCTCTTCGGTTTAGCAGATGCAATCAAAAATAAACAGGCTTGCATGTTCTTTTTTGTAAGAAATGGCTTCCGCTTTGCCACGCTGCCCCACAGCTTAGACCTAGGGAATTTGCTAAACAGTAGTAACATACTGAGACTGACAAATCACCACTGTGAATTCCTGCAGTTCCTTTAAGGTTGTTGCCTCCCTGGTGAGCTTTTGGCATACATTTTCTTTGTACTTTTGTTTAAATTTCCTTTTGTCACTAATTTAGTAGTTGTTTAGTGTCGGCCTCTCCCTGCGTCCCCCCAAACAAACAAAATGTTCTGGTCCCTCTGTACCTGCCCTGGGCTGTCGCTTGGAATTCTCTTTTCCATGTTCTAATGTAACTCTGCCACCCCCGACCACAGTGGCACTGAACTTCCAGACGCCCTGCTGCGAGATGGACCTGAACCAAGGCCTCTTCCTTCCAAACGGTCACTGTGGCTACATCCTGAAACCCACGTACCTGCGTAGCAGCAATTCCCAGTTTGACCCCACCATGCTGTCCAAGGGACCGTGGCTACAGAATAAAGCGTTCCACGTGATGGTGCGAGAACCTACACCGTTCAATTATTATTTCAGCCTTATCTGCTAGGAGTACCACCCCCCGTCTTCACTGTAACTTCATTGTGCTCAGATTTTTAACCAATTGATCACTGGTCCCAAGTGTAAAAATAGCTAGCTTTCCTCAATGTAAATATCTGCCCATATATGGTAAAAAAAAATCTATGTCATTTCAGACTGAGCAAATGAATGTAAGGAATTGTTTGTTATACAATTTTACTCTTCAGTTTGCATAGCATCCACAAGCTTGAATGTGTGTCAGTCCGGTTTAGTTTTGTTCACCTTCAGGGTCTGTAATGAGGTGTAACGTTTTTCATCCAGGTCATCTCAGCCCAGCAGCTCCCCAAACTGAACAAAGAGAAGCCCAGCTCCATTGTAGACCCCCTTGTGAGGGTAGAAATCTTTGGCGTGCCAAACGACAGGGCAGAGAAGAAGACGCACCACATTAACAATAATGGTAAATGGCTCCTTCCCCACTGCAGAAATCCTGTGCTCTAGAACCTGTTTTTCTATGGAGGCCCCTCACTGTTTCTGTATTCACCTTGTCACCCCCCTCCCTGGAGTACCTAAATCCCACCTATTTGCTGCGGCTCACTAAATATTGATACAGTGAGTATCTTTGATAACCAAGTGTAAGGACCAATTCAATTAATGAGTATCTTTGATAACCAAGGGTAACACCAATCCAATCAGTGACAACCAGCTTGGTCAGAACTAAATCCAGACACGTCTTTCAAGTCCAGAAACATAGGAAGATCCAAGATGTTCACCACGTTTGCATTTTACTTTTCCTGGCCATAATCATTTGTTATTTTTTATGCCTCAGATGTTTTTAAAAAGCCCAAGTAGTCAATTTATCCTGGCCACTGTCATCTGGAGAAGCAAATTCAGCCTTCTGGAAATCTATGCTGATACTCCTGTAAATGCAATCTTAATTATGAAACGATTAAAGCAACCTGAATTCTAACAAATCAAAATGTAATTAAATCTGACAATGAAGTAAATTCTAGATTCACATCCAGAGAAGTCATGCAGGTTCAGAAACAGAACCACACTAAACTTACTAACTGCATTCACTTATAGTAACTAAACATTTTATATCTGTCTTCCAACCACTTGTCCTTAGCAGGGTTGCAGGGCAATTTCTATCTATGTTAAAAATAAATTTTTTACAGTATATAAATATTAAAATACTTTTGTGTTAGAAACTTAACCAAAAACTATAACGTAATTTTATGGTACATATTGGTCAAAAGTGTAGATAGGTGATGTGCAAGGGCACCCCTCATGACCCTGACCAAGATAAGTGGGTAGAAGATTGTTAACCCTCAAGGTCCCTGAACCTAAGCACCATCCCATAAAAGTCTTCTGAGCTCAGAGTTGAAGGTTGGCCAACATGCACACGCGACAGGCATTACTCATTCTAATACACTAGCAAAGCTTCCCACCTATATAATGCCCACATCCTGAAGATCAGCAGGTGTGTGTGGCTTTCCCTAGGTCCTTGGGATTAACAAGCAAACTCCTACCCCTGCTTGCAGGTTTCAACCCCATGTGGAACAAGAAATTTAAGTTCAAAATCCACGTTCCTGAACTGACTCTGGTTCGCTTTGAAGTGGAGGACTATGACTCTGCCACCCAAAACGACTTCATCGGACAGTACACTCTGCCCTTCACCAGCATACAGAATGGTGAGTTCACCAGAGCACCTCTTCATGCTTAGGTTACCATTCACTGCAGCGTCAGATGGATGCATTGAGCTTCACTGGCTGCCAATGAAGAGCCTCAAAAAATACTACTGTATAGCACTCAAGATGGCCTGCAGATTCAAGCCATTGTTTAGTTTGTTTTTTAGCCTACAAAACACTGGAGAAA
This sequence comes from Gymnarchus niloticus, assembly GCA_009936485.2. NCBI lineage: Eukaryota > Metazoa > Chordata > Actinopteri > Osteoglossiformes > Gymnarchidae > Gymnarchus > Gymnarchus niloticus. The sequence goes on from JAACJT020000001.1 coordinate 16,969,676, forward strand.
AACAATGGCGAAGGCCAAGGCTGAATCATCTTTGATTTGTGCACCACAAAAAGACTCAACATCAAAAGACCTTAACAAGAAACAGCCACCATAAGTTTTCTGAATTGTAGGCCAACCCAATTCATTATTAACTCAAACTATTTTTAATGCTATAGTATCCTTAATCCATCTTCAGTCTACATCTACCGGTGAGGCACACATGTATGTATCAAGCTAAATGTAAAGCTACTATTGTTGCAAACATAACACTGGAGTGTAGTGGTAGATACATGTAACCATAGGTATAACCATATTGTCACGGCCGAGGGAGGCACCTAGGAAGGCGTGGCAGGGAGAGATGGCTAGACAAGGCTACATCCAGCCATCATAGCATGGATGGACATGAACAGGGATAGGCATGAATATCTCAGGGATGGTGTGCCTGAAGGGGATCCACATGACCCGGAGAGGGGCACATGGCGTCAGTGCGGCTTGACTGGCATGGAGCTGGGAAGAAACACGAGAGGGGAACAACGGAGAAGAAAGGACAGACACAACCAACTGGGGAGACAGACCAGAACTCAGGGGAACCAGGACACAAGAACCAGGAATCTAGGCAGGCCTCAGCAGCCCTCAAGCAGGACCAGGAGAGAATATCCATCCACAGAGTACCCAAAAACCTGGTGACGTTGGGCTCCGTAGGCAGAGTCACTCTTGGCTAGGCAATGGTGTATAATAATACCAGCCACTTAGAGAGGCAGACTTACCTCAGTGGGGCCTAGGCATTTAAAGGAGCAGTGTTGGTTCAGAGTACTGACTGTAGCAGTATGACTGAGCAGGATTAGTCAGGTAACCTCAAAGTCAGGACTAGCTACCCAACAGGGCTGACTAGAAGAAATAGGGCGGGGTTTGCCACACAACCAAGTGACTAAGTGCATAATGAGGCAACAGCTGAGGAACAAAATAATCAGGGTTACCTAGGCAACCAGGTGCCGCACGAGGAACCTGGGCAACAGGGGAGGAGCCAGGGAGCAAAGGCACAACACATACTGGATTAAGGAGACGGTCTGAGAAACAAAAAGTTCAAGAAAGGGCGAAGCCAAGGTACATATTGGCCCAGCCCTTTCTTGAACTACTGCCGTAAATGATCTGACTGAAGCCTGAAGTCGTCTTGTTGGAGACGTGTGCAGATGTGCCGTGAAACACTTTGGTTGAAAGCCTCTTCTTGTTTTCCTCAGGGTACCGGCACATCCCTCTGTGTAACAAACGGGGCAACATCATCCCATCGGCCGCTCTGTTTGTCCACATCATGATCATGGATGCAGAGTAGCCGGCGCTCTCAGGAGCATATGCACCTTCTAATACATCCAGAAACCCAATACTGCCTCAGCTCTATAACATTAGCTTCTTGATTCTTTGTTTTAGCATTTGGATTAGGGCTTTGAGGTTCAATATCTGTTGCTTTGGATGATTTTTTAAAGATAACTTTCTTCTATTTTGCTGATGGTGACATATTTATTCATTCTATTTATGATGTGATTTGTCTTGTATTTGTAAATGTTTCTATTTTCATCTACTTAACTGTGTTTTACATTTAAAATCAAATGTACTTTTACTATTACAATGATTTTAATGCTGTTCAGTTCTGAAATCTTCTAACGGGTTGTGTATAAGTGGCAATAAAAGAAATTAGTCATCTGCTTATCCTGGTCAGGTTAGCAGGGGGGCCTGGAGCTTTTTCAAGGCATAATAGGGCACAAGGGTGGGGTACACCCTGGATGGAGTGCCAGTCCATCTCAGGGCACATACACACGTAATCATATACTACAAGAAATTTAGAGATGCCATTTAGCCTAAATGTCTCACTTTGGGCTACAGGAGGATGCCGGAGTAATCACTGGAAGCCTGTGCAACAAAGACAGAACTTGCAAACTCCACAAACAAAGAGCAGGCCCGGAGTCCAACCCCAAACCTGGGGGCAATTGTGCTACCCAATGGCTCACAGGATGCTTCATTATAATCTTGCAAAGAACAGACATAAATTCCATCACACAATATGAACAGTTTTACAATTTACCATTTTTACTTCAATGGAATATTTTTTGATATTTGAACTGAAGAGTTACTTTCAAATCAAATGTAATTTAATTTACCAAAGTAGAAGCATGCAGAGCATTAAGCACTGAGTCAGGAATTAAACAGATTCCACAAGAAAAAAAAAACTGAACTTACAGCTTAATTAGGAACGCTTGATTTAAGACATTTATTAGGCTTAACAGTGCTAAAAGGAATTTATAAACCAACCAAACATCCATGCACATCAGTTCATTCCATTCATGACCAATTGAATTTTAGAGCACTTGGGTTCATTTTAAATTACATGGGTACTGGCAATTATAATACCCCGATTATGTTACATTTCCCTGCTAATGGATTGCAGCCGTGACCTAATATAAAGTTGGTATCTTTAGAGGTTCAAATAATGGGTTTATTAGAAATCTGGCTGTAATTGTAGTGTATGTTTCTACCATATCACTTCTTTAGGAGTTTAATATTACAATTAAAACACTAAGCTAACTGTTTAAATGTCCCTATCTTTACAACATGAGTTTTAGTACCTCACTCCTGGAGCCCTGACAGATATGCCTGTACTTTACAGAGCGCTACTAATTTTGAGATCAGCTATCTTCCATAAGACGTGCTTGTTTGGTGGTGTCTCTCACCGTTGCCCTGATCTCCAGTATCCACAATGTGTAAATGCTGGTTTAACAGGAGGCGTGGTATTTGCTGACACTCCAAGACTGGCACCTCCTGTTTCAGAAAAGCCCCGCCTCCTTCTTCAGGTGATTCTGCCTCCACTTTGGCAGCCGGTTAAAATCTGACCTGGTTGTGCCGAACAGGCTCTCGAAATCCGAATCAGACAGGTAGTCCTGTAAGGAGGCAAAGGCAAATCAGCAAGAAATATGATCTTCTTTCAGATTGTATGTAAATTAATTTTTTTTTTCATTACACCCAAGCTCTTAATCATTGTGTTAAATAACCCAAACTCAAGAGCTTCCCAGTGTCTGAAAAACAAAGGTCTTACATCACTTATTGATTAAAGCATAGAATATACTTCGAACCCTTTCGTTCTTCCTGTAGGACACAGGGAATAGAGTGACTCAAATGCATTGATGGGAAGAAAGACCATTACCTATATGGTTTCATATATCAGGACATACCAAAAAATCATCTGGTCCTTGACAGGTGACAAAACAAGGTAAATTTAACCTCTGGTGACAGATAACAGATTATACCATGTCGTAATTTATTCCATCCATCCATCCCTCCCTTAACCTCTTATCCTGACCCAGAGCTGTCCACCCGACCCCCCCCGTTCACCTCTTTTCTGCTTGGGTCCACGCCCTCAGGTAACTCCTCTGGGGCCTTGTTGACAAGCTGATCTGGCTGCATGCCCGCAGCTTTGGTTGGGGTGGCGAGGTTATCAGGATTACCGCCGCTTTGGCTGGGAGCTGAGGGGCTCTTTAGGATGGACTTGTACTCCGGTGGAGTGCTGACAGGTCCTCCCGGAGCACTGTACTGTCTTTGAGTTCCCCCATTCTTCTGGTTGAGGTCGGTGTTGTTCAAACTCTGGAAACACACAAGAGCCACTGATTCTAACCATGCCGTTCTTCCTTAACATATCGTGAGAACAAATAAATATGTTTATTTAATAAGCCAGATTAGCTCAACATTATGGCCATGAAATCTTTTACATCTCACAGTAAATAATTTGCTAAATAAAAACATTTAAAAGGATTGACTACATCTAGTTCATTTTTTGTGGGTAATATGTCTATCAGTTAGAGAGAACTCACAACAGTTATCTTTGAGATAGACGCCACATCTCCGAGTTTATTCTTCATCTCCTCGTAAGAATTGCCACCCTGCTAAAAAGACAAGATGGCCACCTTTCACATATATTATCAGTGAGGGACAGTGAGTAGACAATTTAATTGAAGGAAGTGAGTGTGTAGAGTAAACAAGGTGGTGTGTTCAATAGAAGGCAGAGAGTGTGTCAATCGACAAAGAGGCATGTTCAGTAGAGGTCAGAGTGTGTGTAGATTGAAAAGGAGGTGTGTTCAGTAGAAGGCAGAGAGTGTGTAGATCGACAAAGAGGCGTGTTCAGTAGAGGTCAGAGAGTATGTAGATTGACAAGGAGGCATGTTCAGTAGTGGGCAGAGTGTGTAGATTAAATCTATCCCAGAAGTTATAATTTGTCAGTATAAAATAAACTTTAATCTTTTCACATTAGTGCTTTGACCTGTTCTGGATCACTGGGTATATGGCGTGGCACTCACACTCCACTTATGGGGGTCCCAAGCATTGAACCAGCCAGTAAAGGTGGGAGGCTCACAACCCTGCTTGACTGTGATTATGGGCGTGTCAGGATCCCTTCCTGCTGGGTGGGTCTTCAGATACTCCACCGTGCTGGTGTTTGACTCCTTGATCTCGTATTCATTGGCTGACCTGCCTATCCACAGGAAGATCTGGGGGGGAACAACAGTTCTGTTATGACTGATGACACAGTGTCCTGTGAGAGAAAGCTTCCAGTTTACAGTAGTTTAGCTGGGGCAGACAGCACATGACATTAAGGTACAGACTATACACACCCAAAAGGCACTGCAGGGACTCAAGCACAGAAATCATACCTGTATAGATTATAACTATTTGATAAGAAGTAGAATTTTCTTGTTTACTGTTGACCTGAACCCTATATTCCTGTTAAGCCACAGTGCTCAAACAAAGAGTACTTTGTAATACATCCACAGGCAGAATTACCAAGATCAAACTAACCAGCTGTGAGCTAGCTGAGAATCAGCGATTACGTGATATGCACACAGAAAAATCCCTTGAAAACTCAGGGAATTAGAAATTAAATTAATTACATTCATGAATATGTTTGGGAATGCCATCACAAGAAAAATGTGAGTCTGTGATTGAATATCAGACAAGGTGTCTGTAGTTTCCTGTGTGATTTCTATACTCGAGTGTGACTCTTCGCCCAATATTGGCTAGGATACAAGAAATCAAATGGTGCATAGTGTCACTAGAAAGCATCACAAGCTGAAGCAAATTGTTCTCTGAGATTTAAAAGCTTCTCTTACATTTAAAAGCTTAAAACAGTAATCAGTAATCAACCTTTTCAGCCTCAAGGCCCCTCTAATTTTGGCCTCTTTTGCGTATAGATCTGCAAACCACTAGAGGGCGCTCAAGGTCCACCTGTGGGTTGCAGCCCGGTGGATGACAAAGACTGGCTTAGCTCTTCTACATTGCTTTACATCTGTTCCAGAGTTGGGAGCACAGGAGTGTGACAGCACTTCACCTCCTCCCAGGTGTCCAGCAGCATGACGTCATCCTCGTCAAAGTCCTCTTGGGCAAACCCACCGACCTCGGTCATCAGAAAGCGGCCCGTCTGATTGGAGCACTCAAACAGCCTCGGTGTGTGGATGGGATTCTCCTGCTGAAACCTGAGATTGCCACGCATCACAGGCCAGCCGGTGAATCCCCAGGGGGCTGGCAGCTTTCATGCGGCCGGAGGGCTTACCTCTTATCGCTGGCGTAGGGAGCCTTCCCTCCCAAAGACACCCAGAACTCAGCAGGCTCCTGTCCCTCCATCACGGTCTGCTTGTCCTGCTTGAAGATGTGGTCTGCCAACGACTTGCCCATCTCTCTCTCGTCTCCGCTGCAGCCCTGCACAGGAACATAGTGGTTATGGACAAACTGATATTAAACCAAAAACTGAAGGCACCAAAGTTCATAGATATAAAGAGAAAGGGTCTGAAAACCATGAAAAGGGCTGTATATCGGTGGCTCACCTTGCCATACCACAGGTAGCAGACTTTGTCGATCTTTAGCAGGAAAACATCATTGCTGTTGAGGGAGGAGGCCCGTGCCGGCACCTCCGTAGCCTTGGTGTTCCATTCTTGCTCCCCCCGTACCTGGAAGAGCCTGGCTCCAGGGTCGGGGTTCACCACGCCGGGACGGCCCGTGCCACCCTGAATATGGAGGACCAGTCACTTCCTGTCAAGGCTCGTTTTACCCAATAATGGCTAGTGTCACAGACGGTTAGCCATCATGGTTAATTTATCAGCACGCCGCTCTCCATTATCGATCAAATCAGGCTTATGGTGATCCAGAGCTTTTATCCCAGAAATCTCTGGCAGAGTACAACACATCTGAAGGCCAGTGCATCATGACAAGGAAGCTTCTAAATTAAATAACAGCTTAAAATTTTAGCTTATACTAATGCAAAGTTTATAGAACTACAACAAAATGTTGAGGTCAGAGCTTTCATAAATTACTGAAATCTGCAATTTTCAAGTTAAAACAAGCCCTCATCAAGGAGATCAACAACTTAGAAAATGGCTGTATGCCACAAAGTATATTCCACACAGCTGTATATATATATTTCAGGGCCCACAAAAATATTCTTTCAGCGGCTCAGAATTCTTAGCTGCAGCCTTGTGCCTATGACATGCCTTCACAAATTACAAGAGAACTGGATATCTAATGCCATATAGGGGATTAACAGTAGAACAACAGAATCGTCTCACCTCGTAAAAGATGAGCCGTCCTTTGAAGATCGACAGGAAGTGGCGTGGCTCTTTACCCATGGTCACCCTGACCTGGACGGGTGCCCCGTTGTACTTGTTGTCCAAGTTCACGGCCTGGTAAGCGCATGCTGTGATCTCGTCCTGAGTGGCATGGCGTCCCTGCGGTACCGCCGTACATGCAAATGTATGTGAGTTATCCATTCTTTCATTCTAAGTGGCAATGAAGAAAGGAAAGTATCCCCCCAGCACATACCAGCCACATATAAAGGATGTACTGGGGCCTGTTGGACTTCATGTAGGTGTACAGAACCAGGTAACAGTCCCCGCCATAGAACTGGCCATACATGTTACGGGGTACCTCCTTGAGCTCCAGATGTTCGATGCGCCATACCTAGAAGACAGATGTCATTGGTGGTAATGGGAATGAGCAACAGGAAACAACAGGGCAGCATTTCTAGTACCCTACACCTTCTTCTAGGTAACCTACCTGCACCTCTCCTGAGCCATCGTCCACCATGCGCTGCTGTGCAGCCAGCTCAGGACGGGCGTGAAGCTCCATCACGTCAAACTTCTTCTGTTCCACCTTGGCTGTACCACAAAGCAAACAACAATGGACTGAATGAGGAGTATCACCTTGACTCTACAAGGTGTGGCAAAACAAACAGTCCTTCAAAGCCATCCAGGCTACCTATGTTTCCAACCAGTTCCTTGCTAGATCTTGCTCTTTGTGAATCATGTATCTGCAATGAAATACTGCAGTCCTTCATACTTCAAGTTTTTTTTTTTAATCAGACAGTGTACACTCAATGTACAAGCCCTCATAATTTTGACTCATCCTGGTCAGAGTTATGAGGAGAGCTGGAGTCTATTCCAGGCAGCACAGGGCACAAGGCTGGGGTACAACTTTGATGGGATGCTATTCCACAGCAGTCAGACTCCGATTAAAAACCCTTAAACCATTTGTTTCCTGCCAATCTTTCCTCACATACTCAATCTATTTTTCTATTGTCTAAAACCTTAAAAATTCATCTTTAATTTGTCCTCCTTTCCATCAACATCATTTGAAGTTGCTTTAACGGGTGAAATCCATTAGGGATCCTGTCCTCCACTAGCATTCAACTGGACAATTTCAAGCAAAGAGTTGGCATCCCTCATTATTTAGAGCAACTCACTGGTAGAATCTACCACGTGGGCTTGAACACTGACATCAGTGTGGTGTCCGGGTCATTTTAGCGGTTGTTACCAATCTTTCCGACAGAGTAGGTAGCTCCCAAGCCTCGCGTCTGGCCCTTCTCCTTCCAGGATTTGAAAAGCTGCTTGAACATTGCCGACTCCCCACCTTCACTCATCACCTCCACGTGAGTGGTAGAAGGGTAGTTCTTTGCTTTGATGAAGCCCTGAGACAAGATTGCATTGATGATTGATTTTGATTATGCATCCACACAGTCCTTAAAAAAAAAAAAAAACATGTTAAAAACAAAAGAACAGGATGCCTCTTTGGAAAAAGATATATATTGGTCAACAATTAATCACAAAGATGTGTACATCAACGGTGGCTCAGTGAGTAGAATTGATGCCTCGGGGTTTGGGGCTTGCATCTCAACTCTACTTTGTGCGTGACGTTTGCAAGTTTTCTTCTTGTCATGTGGCTTTCCTCCTAGAGTCCAAAAACATGCATTTTGGCTAACTGGTGTCTCTAAATAGGCTGTAGCATGTGGGTGCATGCATGTGCGCCTAGTGATGGTCTACCTCAGCCTTGTGCTCTGTGTTGACTCTGACCAGAATAAGTGTTCAGAAGATGGATAGATGTGTACATCAATAAGTATGACACACATGGGACTTAAATATAGGGTTTATAAAAACTAGCTGGTTCACATTTAAAAATTATGCATATCCCTCGAACCACAGTTGACGCAGTTACTTTCAGTTTTTATGGAGAAAGCTTGATGGACAGAAGGTAGATGTGAATGGTGACTTGTGTTTTTCATGAATGGTTACTACAGAATCAGGAGTTCTGAGAGAGCCCGCAAGCGCTCACCACGGCTCTGGACAGTGCTGAGCGCCTCTCTTCCTGTGAAGAATGCTTCCCCTTCCACACCGAGATACCAGTCCCACCGTGGTCCACAATGTAACAGTCCTGGAGGATGATTTGAGGGGACAGTTTAGCCAACATTTCTCAACACAGCACTGCCACCGAAACCATTTGATGGTGGGAGAGACAAAGACGATTTGTCCTTATATAATAAGGAGGAGTTGCCTCTAACACTACCCAAATAATTGCTGCTGCTTTACCAAATAATTCCAGACTTTTTAAAGCTAATTTAACAGAATGTTCCTCAACATTTTGGGGAAGTGTAAAGTTACACTTTGTTCTTCCTGTAAAGAGGTGTGATATAGAGCCAGGAGTGAAGGCCAAAGCCACACAGTTACCGAAGAATTAAGGAGGTCTTGCGTCAGGGGCTGTGTGGCAACCTCCTGAACCACCAAACTACCACTGGCATCTGATACACTGGGAGAGACAAAACAAAGAGGAGAGGGGAATTCAGAAGCATGCAATGGCCACAGAAATCCCAGGGAAACAATACAACAATCACGGTATGGAATCAAAAGACGATATCCGATGACCAAGTGGCTCCAATGTGATGAAGTTGAAGTATACACACAAAAAAAAAAAAAAAAAAAATCATCCCATACGAGGATTACCTGTTCTGCTTCTGAAAAGCAAGTTCACAAAATTCAATAGATGCAAACACTTCCTGCTGTGAACACACCCGGAAATAGCTACTTGTTTTCACTGATGTTTCATATATATCTATACATTGCACACACACTCATTTATATATATATATATATATATATATACTGCTCAGAAAAATTAAAGGAACACTTTGAAAACACATCAGATCTCAATAGGAAGAAAAATCATGCTGGATGTCTATACTGATAT
>JAACJT020000001.1:16979297-16991070 GCA_009936485.2 Gymnarchus niloticus
CCCGCCCGCCATCACACCGGCAGACGCACGGGGGGAAGGGAGAGCGGGGGGGGGGCGGGCTATTCTCATAATCTAAACAAAATTTACATCCATCCAGAACACAAGGCAGAGGTTACTTAGGGTGACCAGGCCATCACACATGCACACTATTTAGAGACACCAATTATCCAGTGGGAGGAAACACACAGTGCAGAGAGAACAGGCACACACACAAGCAGAGGCAGGATTCAAACCCCTAATCAGATTGGAGGCAAGTGCTACCTTCCAAGACACTGTGCTACCCCCTCATGAAACTTTAAGCCCACCGCTTTAATGAAAGTGTGAAAATGAGAGCCATCTATTACTAGGCCTCAAACAAAGTGGCACTTAAAGGCGACCTCTTTCCATGGCAGAATCCACGGTAGGACAGCCTGTGGACTGCTAGGTCTTACAAATTACAGGTGTGCTGTTGCCCTGGGTGTACTTAAAGCACAGCTTTAAGAACAGGTGGTTGTTTTACTTCAAGTTGTTTCATTAAAGGGTGAGTCCCGGTACGCAGCCACATTACAGCTTCTTCCAGTCCAACGTAACACACTCCAAATCCATAACTTATTGCTGCTTCATCTTAGTACAAGACAGCAAAACAAGGCCTGCTCACATAGTTTGCTAAGCTGTAAACAATCACCTTAGCAAGCTTGCCACATTCCTCACTCTTCCTCAGAAGGAGGGAATCAAGAAACCCATCTCTGTATAAATTTCCCGGTTCTCTGGAGACCTCCCGGTAATGCATTGGTCATCTGTAGAGCACAAATCGCAACACGAGATGCGCAGGACTACAACTATGAGTTGAAATTGCTTTGGCATTTCTTTACAGCCATGTGATCAAGTCAAAAAACATTTGATAAACACCTTTATCTCTGATTGACTTTAAAGGTAATCCAGGTACAATCAATGTAATGAATGACATGTCTAGAAAACGGATAATGTCATATCACTTGTAATACTAGATATGTTTTCAACAATCACATAAGCAGCCTGGATAGAGGCTACTCAGGGAACCTTGGAACACAAGGTTAATTTTGGACGGGCAATTTAAAGACATCAGTTAGCCCAACTGCAAGTCTTTGGGCTGTGGGAGGAAACCAGAGAATCTATAAGAAACCATGTGACACAAGGGAAATGTAAACTCCACCCACACACACACACACGATGGGATTCGAACCTTTAACCGTAGACGTGTGAGGATACAGTGCTAACCATACTGCCACAGTGCCCCCCTATCAAAGCAGATGTGTACATTTTCCCTTACAATATAAATGTATTAATGATTATATACAGTATAACAAAGTATTTACAGCTGCTTGGGCAAGTGTCCATTGGTATACTGATCATCTTTCAATCTCTAACAACCGTCTGCTTGGTCAACATAGCGTCAACTTTCAAAGCTGCTTCCGTTTACAGCTTACAGTTTATTCCTGCTGCGCACTTGAATATTATGCGCTTCTGGGTCGAGCATGTAAGATTCTCTATTCTGCTTATCCAGCTGTTGTTGCCATGGGAGCAGATCAAACAGGTCAGACCAAACCTCCCTCCTTCCAAGAACATAATCCTCCGTTTGAGGGAATCCAAGGACCTCTGGAGCCAGCTGACAGGTGTAATCCCTTTGGGTCTGCCTCTTGTACCAGTGGGACAACTTCAAAAGTCCTGTAAGTGGAACATTCCGGTGGGACTCATTCTCAAGTCTCAGAGCACCGCCTTTGGAAACCAAAGATGATCAATCCAACATCCATAAAGCTCTCTATGAAAAATACAAGGCACTGTGTCATTATATGTCAGAGTATGTCTGTCCCCTGCAATCTACTGTCATCCCACCAAGACATATCCTCAGCCTTGCCTTGTTCCCCAGAACAAGTACCAAGCTCTATTGTCCCAGTACTGCACAAGCAGTTATGGAAGATGAATGCCCGCTAGTCTTGAAGTGGTGTAGATGCACAAACATTATATGGGTTAACACCTTCTGAGAGCTTCACCTGGAGAGGGGGTGGAAATTCCAATTGGCTGTCAACATGTGTTCCGCAGGCATATGCAGAAATCCTCGTTGCCGTGATCATGTGATTACCATGCTCATCCAAAGGTACCTGAATGCCTGAAGATGTCTTAGGATTATTCAAGCAGAGCACTCCAGATCTGCTATGTGTGATGAAAGCCACTGTACCTCTGATATATCCTTCAGACACAGCCTTAAGTTCGATTAAATCTCATTTCATGCACGTCTTCAACCCAAAGGGACCTAAATCCTGAGATGGAGGCTCCTAGTTCAGAATGAAAGAAACAGTAATCAGAAGGATAAAGCAAGAATGTTTGTTTTGAGGTGTTTTTCAACCCACTAAACTTGGAATGCTTATGCTAATCTTGTGTTCCACATACCAAACATCATTTACTACATTTACATACATTTAGTTTTAGTCTAATCTTCCAGCATACTGGAAACTGAGGTCTTTTAAGACAGAACTGGCTCATGTTGCTGATTGCTTGCTGTTCATGTGAATTTTGCATTGTGTTGAAACTTAGGTCTTTCAGGACTGCAAGATAGTGGCTTTTCATGTCCAACCAGTTGACCACCCCTGAACTAGTGTATGTTTCACATGACGAAGGGCTCGTTGATTTGGTGGATTATCATTTGCATACCCGTATTTGTATACCTAGGAATGTTTCCTATAGGCTGTCAGACATGATTCTGTTTTGCTGTCTTTTCAAAGGTCTGGTCTCACTTTCTACTCGGTTATGTCAATAAAATCCCCATTTTGCTTTTCCACTCTCCTTGGCACCCTATCCCTGCTCTGTGGTTACTGCTAAATGTCAAAATGGCCCTGTACTTGTTTGAGAAAAAGCATGCCTTTAGCTATGAGCCTGCATTTCCTTGATTTCTTCTGAAGACCCTGGCATGAGATGGCTGTCTACACATCCAGTAATAATCAACCCAATTCACAGCTTCCTTTTCCATATTTACTTTTCCCTCTACCTGCAAACGAGTCGTGTTTAGCATTTCTGATGCTCTACCTTTTCATCAAGCATTTTCAATGGATCTCAATTTGCTGGTAATTTCAGGAAACATGGGACGAAAAACGACACCGATAAGCCGTAACTGTCAGGCAAAAACATGCATCTGAGAAGCAGCCGGAAACACATGACCAAGAAACAAGTTAACAAATGACTTCCCTTCAGCCGTAATTCCCTCTAAAGCAGAGTGTGGATTTCTAGCATTGCTGATTTGTTGATAAACACAGATTGAGCTGACAGGCTGTAAACGGTTCACATTTAATTAAATCGGGATGCTAAGATCATGCACTGAGGGGAATCAAACAGCAACAAAATTCTTTTCCTGCCAAGAAACATCTCACAGTCCTCTGTAGTGATTCCGGCTCCAAACAACTTGCAGTTCAGGACTGTGGTTGTTTTCTAAGTCTCTCAAGGAAGTTGTGTCATTACAGTACACTACACCTCCCTCATTCCAGACCTGTGAAGTCACAAAAAAAAAAAATCTGCAAAAAACCACATACTTGCAGCCTAAAATCAAGCCCCTCCAAGCCCTCCACAGCAAAAGGAGTGATGACACCTTTCAAAACAATCAAACAATCTGCCAAATATGGGCATGCAATGTAACTGCAGCATGTTCCATTTCGGTCAGTCTGCAAGGCTGGCGTTACTCCAGAGGTGGAGGCGTTAGAAAAGGGGTCGACTGCAGGAGAGTGGGAAAATGAGGGGCTGTTCAGGGCAGTCAGTAGACTGCGGGCCCCCACTGCCGGCCCCTCTGAACAGCATGCTTTCCAAAACCCGATGAGATGCAGAGCCAACGACTTCTCCTCATGAAACACGTCCAGAAATGTCCTGTCACACAGGTGTGGAGCTGGAGACGTTTCTCGCCACTACAGATGTTCTGCAGCTCTCTTTCACTGTGACCATAACAAAGGTCAGCACATCTAGGAGGGCAGACAGGTACTACAGTGGAAGAACCTGCACCTACAAATCAGCTAGGATTCTCAAGTTGAACCATAAACAAACAGCGCTGACTTCCTCTAATGCAGAAATAAATCAAGGCAAGAGACAGGCTACTATTAAAGGTTCATTTATGACAAAGAAAAATGTTCTATTAATACATATATACCAACGTCCACGCTTTCGAACATATGAAGCAGCTGAGATGTGCTATGAATATTAAGGAAAGGACAAGGGACATGTTTACTTATGATTGAGGTTCTCAGCAAGAACACTAACAGGCAAACGCAGAAAACATCTCGCGATCGTCATCCGAGCCACTAAAAGTATGTTCGCGAGTTAAAATAGCACCTGTCCACATTTAGCTTTCGATATAATCATTCAGGCCAGTATCAAAAATAACAGTTGTTGCATTCGGAAGAATGTTCTAGGCACATAAGAGCAAGAAGCTACGGCTGTCACCGGAGATGGAAAGGTATTACAAAGGAATTAACGAAGAGCCCCCTGGATTGTGGGGCTTTTTATTTGTCCTCGGAGGTCCACGTTTCCTAGCAGTCGTTCCACTGACAGATGACAAGATTTAAAGAGAGAAATAGGCAGTGTTCTTTAAGCTGGGTTCTCTTTACAGACCAAATGTACCTCTGCATTGACAGCATCTCTGGCTGAATGCATGCAGAAGTAAAGTGATGTCATTCATTAATACTTAAATACACATTACTCCATTGGGAGACTGTCATTTCTGTCACATTCTTCTTCTCTCAGAAAAATATTAGTACTCTTAAACTGTGTTTAACATATTTGGAAATAACATCCAAAGATCTGAAAAATACATTTTTATTATCTAGAACTAAAAGATTTTTTTCAAGTTCTTCCTCCAGAAGGGGCCATTATATTATTATTACAGTTGTAAACTTTGGTGCTTTAAAATTGTTCCATCTCCTCTTTATGGAAAGATGTTTTATTTTGTAAAATAATGCCTTTATATCTTAGCTATACAACTCAATGAATTGCCTACAAGACCAATTTCAGCAAAGCACCATTTGGCTAACCCTCTACCAACAATTAAACATCTAGGTCCTACATCGTTCATAGACAGTTTGGCAAAGACAACCTATCTAACTGGCTGCTGGACTGTGATCTTTCAAATACATATTTTCACTTGGATTCCATTTTTTGGTGCCTGGGCCTCCGCAAGACATTCACATTCCTGTTTCATATTCCACTGTTGCCTTGGCACTTGGGGTCACTGTCCTGCTTAAAGAGATCTTTTTGCAAAGCATTCTTCCCTGAGGAGATTTCAGTTACATTCTGTTTATGCAGCCCTCAATCAAGACAACCTTGCCAACCCCAGCCACGGATGGATGGAAGGACTTAGGTGAACAGACAGATTGACAGACGCTATTTTAGGGTATGACAGATGCAGCTCTTTCTATTTGAGATTCCTCAGAATCTTGACATATTTTCACCACCACATACATGCCTTTTTTGCACTTTTCCTCAGGATTTCATGTAGACTTCTATCCAGGAATGGCTGCCTTCTTACCCCTCTTCCATACAAGCCAGGTTTTCAGAGTACATTACCAATTATTAACACATGGATACTTTCTTCACTCTCAGCCAAAAGCTCTGCATTGGTTTCAGAGCTGCCATTAGCCTCATAAGGAGGCCTCTGACAAACTGACTTCCTAGGAGCGGCCAAGCTTCAATGGAACGCTTGGACTGAGCCGACTCTGGGCGGTGCTGTATACATTCCACTTTGAAGTCATCAAATTATTTTCCAAGGAATATTCCATTGTCTGAAATGTTTTGACACCCATCCTATCCACAACTTGTCCGTCCTGAATTTGTTCTGACGATTTAATTTATACTGTCGTACCGGAAAATTAAAGTCAGCCACATTGAAATATATTGCACATATTGTTCAACTTCCTGCACAAATGTTACACATATCTGGTCTGCACAGTCATTTGTGTAAATCTTTAAAAGGGCATACTTCATGTGGGCACTGTATTTGCTACACCTGGACATTTACTGAAAAGAATTAAGTATGTATTTCAAACCCTCTCTCTCAGGGCATTTCGCTATTATTGTTTAGATGGGGGGGTATAACCAGGATAAGTAGTTAGAAGATGGACGTTTAGATAAAATACATTAGAACATAGTTTTCAAATATCCCTTCAGACTCTATATGAAGATACATAAATACACACACGGAGGTGAGAGTTAAACTTGTGGTCAGAGCACAGGGTCAGCCATTTATCAGGTACCCCTGGAGAGGTTTCTGTGTTAAGGGCCTTGTTCAAGGGCACAGCTTATGACATGAGCATCCTCTTGGCTTTAGGATTCAACCCAGCGACCTTCTGGACAAGGGCACAGACACCTCATCTGCAGAACCACACACCGCCAATGTTTAATGATCAGTTTCCAAGCATGACGATTAAGGGAAGCTCTCTAAAGCTTTCACTGCGGTGTGCAGTTTTTGTCAAAAGTAAGCAGAGGACACAAAAGGGATCCAATCGATAGAAGAGCATTTTGTATGTAGAGGCCCATCCCTGCAGCTCACGAGACGGTTTGGATACAATCCAGAGAATGTAACTCAGGGTCCGAGGAGGGACTCATTAAGTCACAATGACTCAGCTGGCCATTACATAAGTGCTTCCAGCTGCTGGTCAGGTGGCTGTGAATTCCAGGTTGCCAGCGGTTGCAGTGAGACATTCCTCTTCCACTGGCTATCTTTCACAATTGTATTTACCTTCTGAATGGCAGAGCCACGCCCTTTTCTGGCAACCACAGCTGAGACTAGATTTGTTGGGTAGGAGGACTCCGGTGAGGTCAATTTGAACGCTCTTTAAGTAAACTCCACGAGATTAATACAGAGAGAAGCACTGTGGTTAACTGGTTGTGCGCTGTGAATATGATATGACAGTTGGGGTCAGACCAAAAAGGTGTTCGTGGGCCTGATGATAGAACTGTGGACCACGGAGAATTTGTAAAAGTGTTTCTCCTTTAAATGGACTTCACAACAAAAACAGGGCAAAACAAAACAATCCTCTATGGTATACAAAAAAAATGCCATTACAGAAAGGACCAAGAAGGCCAAAACTACTGTGAAGATGGTCAGCCGGGATGATGAGAACCCTCACAAGGTTCTCTGTTTGTTGGAGAACAAGCGAAGAGACTCACAGCGAAAACAACATCCACAGGGGACAGGAAACTGACAGGTCTCTCGTGGGTACCTAGCCATCCTCTCAGGATGGATGCTGGTTCCTCCCACTCCCATAGAGTTTTACGGTTCTTAAATAATCTTTAATGAGTTACAAAATTACTCCGCAAATCATGCCCAATTTTAGCATATCTTGGCAACAAATTTGACACTAGAAGTGGTGTGTTAAGTCTTTCTCTTTCTGTAGTACACGGATAATGTTCTACAGCTAGCGCCAGCTTCTGATAAAACCAAAACATCCAAGTTACTTCTCTGATGGTGGTGTTGTGTGGCAGCTGCTTTTATTCCAGGAAAATGTCATCATTTTGTCGAACAAAGGCAGTAGAAGTTCCACGTCACTTTATACCTTTTCTTCTACAGGATAACACAAGTTCTGTCCTATTTTTGCATTGCCATTGAAACAAGAAATGTCACACTGCTTCCCTTCTATGCTTTTATCAGCAGTCTTTGTCAAATTAAACAGTGGGAATTTAATTTTTCTGTTAACGTGTTACACAATAGCGGGGGGATTGCATTCGACTGTGCTTTTTTGGTCTCATCAGCAATGTCAAGGTAGAGCGTCACGTCAAAGCTGCCACGTTTCGTTTGAAGTACCCGTTTAACCTTGTTGACTTTATAAAAGATGTGCTGAAATGAGATGTGAATCTGATAATGATGTACAATAATACAAGTCTTACTATTGGATACGCTAGACCCTATCATCTCATCAAGAATGTAAGCTCATTGACAATTATGTTAAATTATCTTGACTCACAAGAGCCAAGACTAGGAATCTAGACTGGAAGGGTACAAGCTTATGAGGCAATAAAACCTAACCGCCATTGCTAGTTGAGCATGGTTTGCAAAAGCCATCCATCTTTCCAACATCAGTTCAGGGTCACAGAGAGCCCGAGACTAATTCCTGGAAGCAGAAATAGATATCAATCCATCAAACACCACACACACACACACACACACACACACACACACACACACACACACACACACACACACACACACACACACACACACACAGGGTGAGATATAAACCTCCCACCCTGGCGGTGGGAGGAAACAGTGCTAACCACTGAACCATCATGGTACTCACAAGTGAAGACAAATCATTGGCAAGTCATTCACTTTGGTGTCATTTTAAATATTAATGTCGGTAAATCGCACAGTTTGACTGTGCCAATGTCATATTGAATAGTTCCCCTCCAAACGTAAATCCTTCCTTAAAGTGATGACAGATGACACTGCTGTCCCTATAACTTCTGTGGATACCTTCCCAGGACAGCGACGGATCCTGCAGGAGAATGACGTTAATGAGAATGGTGACCTTGTGGTCAAGACGCATGTTCCAAGGATGGAAGTAGAACATCAAAAACACTGTATAGGCATGGAAAACTCTATGGGTAAAATTCTCAGAAGGCCAGAATGACAGCTCTGTGTGGGGGGAGGGGGAGGCACTGTGGTTGGGGGTTCAACACCCGCCTCCTGCTCAGCCTGTGGAACGGTGACCGCATGTTTGCTTGCACTTCCTCTGGGTGCTTCAGGTTCGCTTGTGGTTCAAATGACATGCGTTGTACATGAACTGAGATACGCTGGACACAATGCCTGTCTATATCCTGTGCTTTCTAGGATAGGGTCCTGCCTCACCATGACCCTGTACTGGATAAGTGGTTATGGAAACTGGTAACCACTCTTTATATTAAGGGACTGTCTTATAACTTGAATGCAGCCATCACTGGAGGGACGGCCCTGTACATCACATCATTCATCAGCGGTCACGATATTAGCAATACAGGCCTACTACTGTCCCTGTGGTCTTAGTATAGCTTTATCAAATTGTAAGTGATGGAGTTGCTCAGATTAAACATTCAGGCATTTTTCAAACTATAAATTGTTATTGTACATTGTTATAACCAAAAATGGTCAGACACTACAGAGACAGTCTACAGCATCGATCTCTGCAAATGCTGGCAATTCAAAACGAAGGTGCGGGGGCGTGAAATATTACGTAACAGTTAATATTAGTTAGCGAAGTGGTTTTGAAATGCAAAAGTAGCAGAGAATCATTTTGTGATGTTTTAAGTCCAATTAACCAAACATGTAAATAGCCTATATTGGTACCGTTCAGGTCAGCACCCTCTCCTGACATCATGTAACATACCGTACACATTTTGACATAAATATAGGTTAAGAAAGCACTGTGTATCACCCATTGCTGTTCTCCATCACAGATGTACCCTCAATAATGTTTTGCTCCTCCCGTTGATAAAAGAATGTTTCCATAGTGACCATTTTTCAGTGTAGTCAAGCCTTTGTTACAAAATAACTACAAGTGCTTATCGCCAAAGAACCAAAACTTTGATGGCTTGACAACACGTTACTCTCCTAGATTCAGAGCTCTCTGAAAATGCTGTTTTATTTCCATTTGAAGCTGCACAGGAAGTTATTAAATATGAAATTATCCAATTGCTTTTTACCTCTTGGTTTGGCATTCTATTGACTCCTGGCTCACCAAGTAATGTGCCAATACCAAAAAAAGACCTGTCAGCCAACAAGAGGTGAGAAGTAACATGATTTGATCATAAATGGAGTTAGAGAATCAGTGTCCCAGGCAGATAAACTGAGAAATGGACTCATAACTATTGTAGTGACAACTGAATGACAAGGTTTGTGGTCCACTGAGTCAGTAGTGCTATAGAGTCCTTATCTGCAAACACCCACTAACTATTAAGCTCTCACAGTTCTTTTCAGCTTGTATTGGTTTGTTGTATGTATTTTTGATTATCTTCCATTCCAATAAACACTCTAACAGACTAACAGACCCATTTAGCCACAATACTTTATGTATATTTAAACCAAATTTTTTTTAACAATGACTGCTCAATTTGATAATGATCATGTTACAATAATGACACAATAATATTATAATAAAATACTACTAAAGTTCACTTTCACAGTTTTGACTGCATAATTCATAAGCAGGAAAAACGTGGTATATTATCTAATAAGAGTCAAATGTACACTTGTAAATTCTTTGCTGTATATAGTAGACAAGTTATTTTATTACATATAAAATTTATAAATCAAGAAATGTAAGGCTGTAGTATGTGCTGAGCAATTTGCACAAGTTGCACAAATTTGCTGCCAACCTCAATTACCAAAGCAGCAAAAGCTTGTAGTTTTCTTTGCATAACGTCTCCAGTGAGTTAACCACAATACACCACAGGTTTATGATTGTACATGATTAATACCAGACTACGATGGCAATTTACTACAAAAATTAAGCCTGTCTCATCTGCATACATAGCAGTATTTAGCCATGACGATTTATCTATGATGCTTTAGTTTTACATAATCAGTTAACTGAACTAAGGCTCAAAGGATTTACTTGGTCCGCTGTTTATCCAACCTAACCTTAACTTTTCGACATGAGGTCACACACCCAGTTTTATATTCGGCCTTGTATCATCTGGACGTAATAATTAAACTGTTTACCTAACAGTACCCACCTACAACCTTAACAGTTTACTAGCACTAAAGGGCCTTAAAAACTAAGCGCCAGTTCACCGAAGCAATTGTTAGATTGAGGGCAAATATAACATTAAGAAGCTCATGAGTGACCAGTTGACTGTCCGTCTGTTAAAACAACCAGTTTCGTCGACGCTAGCAGAGAAACCCTTCCAAATGTTTAGCCAAACTAAAAAACGATAGCTCCACGACCTTTTTTGACTATCCCAAATATTTACTGTCTTGTTGTTATTGTGCCATTCCCTCCTCGATTGTCTACACACGTGTTCCCCGATTTTGTTTTCATTAACATGACGACCACATAAATCGCAGGATTGCAGGAAAGACATGAAAAATAAGGTGAGTCAAAGAATGAGGCATTCGCCACAACACCGGACGGTGGCAAATCAAAATGATACAGCACTATAATTTTATGTACAGGCGAAAGTATTTCATTGCTTACCTTTCTCCTGATTGGAAATGATCTCTTCATCCTTTGGATTAGCAACCTGAGTAATTATGGACGTGCTGTCCATGGAAACAGACGGATTGTTTCTCCCTCTCTCTCTTTCTTTGCCTGGTTATTTCTCTACGTGTATTTGGAGTCCGCAGACAGTGCACATCGATACCCCCTCACCCGCCACAATAACATTACTGAAGCAGCCCATTAGTAAACCAAGTACACACTAGGAGTGAGCTACGGAGACTGACGGTAGAAATCCAGTCGGTCCTCCTTCAGGCTCCCGGAGGGGGGGGGGCTGTTGGGGAGGCGTAGCCCCCCTCTCTCCCGATCCTCATTTCCAACCAGGCGAGCTGCATGCGGTACTGTGTGTCCCGCACCTTCACGATTTGCCTGTTTTAGCGAAAGGCAGACGGTCAAACGTTGGAGATTCGGAGGAGATGCACGAAAAGGTCTGGCTCGATGAACACTCCCACCCCCGAAAAATATAAGCTTGGTGGGCGCTGTGGAACACCAAGTGATTATTTACATTGCAACCACACCAGAATCAGAATCAGAATATCTTTATTGTCATTGTAACGGGTACAACGAAATTAAGTGCAGTCCCTGTGTCAGAG
>JAACJT020000001.1:16995810-17048226 GCA_009936485.2 Gymnarchus niloticus
GGTAGGTAGACCACAGTCCATCTTCATGAACATATTGCACGACCCTTATTGCACATGGAGTAGAATTAAAGGTAGGAAACTTCCACACGTTAATAAGCATCACTGGAAAGCATCGTTGTGAGTTTAGCACTGCCGGGATACACAGACGTTTAAGGTACAAATGTATCTATAAACAGCTACGAAGGCTTCCCTTATAATTAAGAACCGTCATCCTCGGTGTGGGATGATTGAAACGAACATACTCGAGTTGATCCGCAGTTCCGGACTCCCTCGGAACAATTCAACACAACAAAGAAATTAATGGCACGCTGCTAAGTGTAAATTGTTGTAATAGGTTAATGCTGACCTTTCAATCACAAGAAGCATTGTACTTGATACGGGGAAAGCGCAGGCTTCTAGGAACAACATTGACAAAGTATGCAGTTGCATATTACAGTTTGGAGAGTGAGCGTCGCAAAGAACTACGTTTAAAACATGGAAGCTTAAAAATACGTCTGCGAAACAAATAGCCTAGAAGTTACCTGTTTAATAGACTAGATCGTATTGCTGCGTACTGGAGGAAGTTTCGATTCTCATATTTGTACGGATGCCTTAATTTTTTTTCTCCATTTATTTTTCTCCCCAGTACAGTTCAGTTCTTTGTCTTAGCAGTTTATATGTATGGAAAACATCCATCCATCCATCCATCCATCCATCCAAACCACTTAATCCTACTTAGGATGGGGGGGGGCTGGAGTCTGTCTCAGGCAGCCTGAGGGCACAAGGTGGGGGACACCATGGATGGGAATTTAAGTACATTGAAATCAGTATACTGGCATAGAGTTGCATAAAATTGTAAAAAAATATTTAAACGTGAATGTTAATGAAAATGTCCATGACAAAAACAGTGTACAACATGTAAACTGATCATTAAGTCAACCTAACCATATAATCAATCCTGTCATATACATCTTATTATTGACATCACCCTTTCTGTGTATCCACAGACAAGGACAAAAACAATGTATGGCCATCAGTCTTCTATAATTGCTTATACACTGCATGGCCACAGTGATTTTCAGGATGTACATGACCCTCTGGACCAGAAGTACCACTGCATTAGAGATCATGCACACTTCCACAGGTGAAAATACACACCTTTGGACTCAAGGAGAACCTGTGAATTCCTGGCACACACAGAACCAAGTCAGGTATCAAACCTAAAATCAGAAATTCTGTGAAATTAATGACTTTCCTAAGCATAGCCTTATTGAGGCAGGGTAGGAAATGTGGAATACCACAAATGACACACTGAGGTAAACATTGGTCATTTCAGCTGAGCCTAAAGATGAATGCTGATTTTGACAAAACTTTATGGTAACAAATTAAAACACTCAAAGCCCTGATAATGAACTACAAAAAGTTCAGCTTTTTTCTTTTTTGGAAAAATTGACAAAAAAACTCTTTTTATATGCACACAATCCTTTTTACAAATACAATGTAATGTGAATTTCAATGGTATTGTTGGAGGTACATGAAACTCATGAAGAAACGTCTATTAACCTTAATAGACAATTTTCCCTTAAAAATTTAAAATAATTTGTCAGCAGTCGTGCAGAACATAATTTTGATGGATCATAATATTTTTCCTGCCAGTAAACAGAATCTTAGCCACAGGGGTTAAATTTTACAATCCTGTAAATGTTCAAAATTCACTGTCCTCACACTATAGCTGCCAGGCTTGTTTCCATATAA
The DNA here is from genome assembly GCA_009936485.2 of Gymnarchus niloticus. Taxonomy (NCBI): domain Eukaryota; kingdom Metazoa; phylum Chordata; class Actinopteri; order Osteoglossiformes; family Gymnarchidae; genus Gymnarchus; species Gymnarchus niloticus. The sequence goes on from JAACJT020000001.1 coordinate 16,997,545, forward strand.
TCTACACCATTAGACTTTTCACTGAGACACCAGGATGGGCAGCAAAGGATGGGTGGCTCACATCCCCAGGATTGATTCTGGACCTCCTGCGTGTAGAGGTCACATGTTCACCATACGGTTGGCTGATATTTCTGTGTTTAAGTGGACCGGTGCCCATTGGTCTTAAGAACTGTTTGTATTATTTAGGCCACACCCTGTTCTCATTTTTCCCCAGGTGGCAACATGGTGGTTATGAACATGGTATTGTAATCACATTCAAGCTAGTTTTATATTTATAGAGCAAGACTATATGATAATCACCTAATTACATTCAATTAACAAGCTTCACTGGTTGACCTCATAACATCATTAGAATGCATCACTAGGGTAAAGGTTTTCCAAATAAGTTTTGAAACTCATTCCATCCAGGGTGTACCTCTGCTTTGTGATATGCTAGAGGTGAACAAAGACCCTGATTACAGTAAGAGGTTGGAAGACAGACAGATGGATATTATGAAGTATGCCTTTTTATCAAATAAAATATGCAGCAGTATGGTTAGTCAGTAACTGAAGTTTTCATTTTCAAGTCATTTTCTTGCAATGTCTTACTGCCCAAAAAGTCCTGTGTGGTGTTGCTGTGGTTCTTTAAAGTTGACGGTTGCTATGGAAAAATGAATGAATATTCATGAAATTTGTACCATGTGTCAGTGCAGTGCTCGCAGTTCTACTGTTAAAAGGCCTGGTAAATATTCAAATCAAAATGCATTTGGTTATACCAAAGAACAAGTTTATTTACAAGTTGTGTCTTCTACATTCAGTGCTTGAAAGTCAGCCACTTTATTTACATTTTGTGCACCGAGCACTTATTGGGAATCAAAGACCGTGAAAGAGTTGTTGGTCTTGTTTTTGTGTAAAATCTCATTACAAAAAGCAATTACAAGTAGACAGTGGGGAATATTTGGCAGATGCTGTGGTTTGGGAAAATCATTTCTAGGGTGTGGTAACCGCACCTGGACCTGATGACGTCAGCGGCTGTAATTTTGAATAAAACCAGAAAGCTGGCTCTTTGATCACAACAGTGAAATACATTATAACAGGCCATTGTGTGGAGACTGGGTTGGATTCCTCTTTGATATTTTCCTTGCCTAAGGAAAACATTTAATGTGATTAATGCAATGTACTTATTTGATTTTTTTTCTTGATAAAGAGGAACAACGAAGAAACTATCTTGTGTGAAGTATACTCTTGTCAGTTTACATACCCAGACCCTGAATAATAACAATAATAGTAATAATAATACCATTATCTGCACTGATGAACCCTTTTGTCTGAGGACATTTTCATTGAGCTGTCATGGGTTGCCAGATCTTTCAGCTTCTCTCTTAGAGCAAGATCAATAAGCGAAGAATCATTAATTCATCGCTGACATAAACTCAGTCTGTCATTCAGGAATGTCGACTGCCGGTGATGAAGACACCTTTCTCGTCCTTCCTCCCTTATGGTCTCCAAACATGATGGTTTTCAGGTGTGGAAGTATTAAATTTTAGGACAACACAAGGATGATTTTGAGGCACAAATGAGAGTCTGCTAAGATCTACATCAAAAAACAAAACAAAACAGTAATATCACTGTACTGCATCCCTGATTTCTGGACTGATGAAGGGAAAACCACTGCAGAAATGATGTAAGTTCAGTGAGAATCTCGTATTGCCATTTTAATTACTGTGTGATGTGCCCTTGTTCACCACTAAACAGTCAAAAGGATATCTCAATGCACTGGGCACTTCCCAAAAGTGATACTGAATGTACACTGTACCTGTGCTTTAGCACACAAGCTTACTTTATTGATAAATTAAACACTAGCAATATAGTCTTTCTAGAATATCTATACATTCTTCTTTCAATTATATCTCTCCATCCTTACATTTTCTTCATTTGTATGACATTGTACATATTGGGGAAAAAAAAAACTACATTCATTCTCTATGTTATTACCAATCTAAATAACATTTACTTTAAGAAAATTATTAGTTGTTTTCACTTGGACATACAATTACCTTTATGATTATATATAGGCCTATACTTCTGTATTGCGGGCAAACAACGGCAGGAAAAAAAAAAAAAACATTTATGTGCACACAAGTACTGCTTGTGACAGGTCCATAAAATTGTCCTCAGTCCAGGCATTTGAATAAGATGCAGGATAATCGGTCACTTTACATCCCTTTCAGCAACGACCCCATATAATGCATGTATAGCCCGAGATCGCAGCCTGCTCCTAACGCCTGTTGAGCGGCACGGAGCAGGGGCCACAGGCGGTCGCTATATTTAGGTGTGACTCAGCCTTAGCGGAAATCGTAGATAGAAACTACAGATGGTGAAGTGAGAGTGAAATAGTGGCCATTCCATAGTCCCATATAGCTTTACGTACATATTTTCCAATGCTTTTCTTAGAAGAGATTTAAAAAGTTTTTTTTATAAAGGGAGAAGAGTAACATGTATCAGTCTCCATTCGATTTAATAACGCTGAACATGAAACATTTGCCCCTAAGTCTTAAAAATATGAATACAAGACCGATAAAGTCTCAAATCAAATATTGCACGAAGTGGCTTTTTTTTCATATGCTGCGGGTGAACAGACTGCTGGGACATGCAAAAAACGCTGTCTTCATACTGCAGAATTAAAAAAGAAAAAATCCAGATATTTTGCATAATCATTTGTCAAACACATGGTCGCGTCACAAGTATGCAAATATCTTTAATTGGTTTCTTCAGAGGTGCTAAGTGTACGGTGGAAAGTGCAGCAGAAAGCCAAGTAAACATTTTATCAACTCTTACCTAATTCCTTCCGCACATACAGTATATTCAGTCAGATTTGTGCCGTTCATGTAGTCTATTTAGCGATCACAACACGGGAGGATTTGTTGTAGTCGGCGATATGAAGTGTTATAAAAAAGCAGAAGGTATACATGGGACAACATCGACGAGGCTGCGACAGAGGACATTTCTGTTTTATGCTTCTAGTCTTTCACATTAGTTTGATTGCAAGTGTTGTGTAATGTCAGTCGAGTCTGTACCACAGTGATTTTCTCCTCAAACGTAACTGTACATTTCTTCTTTCATTGTCATATGCATACCTTTTGACTCTGCTCGTTCCGCATCCCGACAGCTATCGACGTTAAACCTCCGTTGACAGCTTAATTCGCCATTTTGATAGATTACATAATGTATTATGTTTTAAGACAATGGTCGAATCACTTTAGAGGACTGGGGAAAAAGGTACAGTGCACAAATGATTCAGGGTAAGAACGTATTAATGTTTGAATTTCCTATCGTGAACCGAGAAAAACATTACCATATTAATTCCTAAAGTTACATTAAAGGCAAGATTTTCATCAAAAATAATACATGCATCTGGGTGCCATGCATTCAAGATACAATATTGAAAAACAGAGCCTACGGTACCAAGAATCGTTATACAGTACTATGAACCAGAGTCCAATTTATAGTTTACCAGAGCATCTTTAATAATAATAAATGTACAGATTATTGAAAGCTCAATACGAGCTGTACAACTGTGTTCCTACAAGCCATAAAAAGCCAGCATTGCACAACAACTTCATGATGCATATTCTTAATTCATCAGTATTCAATACCCCATCAATTATGCAAACTTACGTGATGGAGAGTGCATGTCAGGAAACACATCATAATAAGGCCCAAAACTTACACAGTTATGTGCATAGATAATAGTGTATAAATATCACTCCATTCATTTTCCAAACACCTAAGCAGCACAGTCATCAGCCATGCCAGGAAGCACATGGCAGATAGCAGACACCTTGTCATTCAACCCTTGATTATACAGATATAAAACAATGCTCTTATACAGTTTCAACCTTAAATGCAAGGCCGGAGAAAGGCTGAGCTAAAATATTGACTGGCTAAGTACTGTAATCCTTCCAGCTCTGGGTTCAAAAGCCTCACTTCTCCCACCACTGCTCCATAGGCTCTTAAATTACATTAGAGATTAAACCCTCTGTCAAAGGCTACTGAACCCAGACAATGATGAACTGGAGACACACCATTTTCTAACTGAGGATGCCATCGCAGCTCATAAAGAAAGATGTCTGTGACCTACTGTAGTGTCACATCTCTTCCTACATTTTCCCTGACACTTTACATCATACTTTTCATGTTTCTGTCACATTAGGAACATTTTAAGGGCTAATTAAGACTCTGCTTAACAATTCATATCATGAGCTGTACGAAAACTAGACTGGTCAGCATTGCTATGAAAAAACATGGGCTGCCCTTTTGATTTTTTTCCACTCGTACCCTGGTCAGTGTCACACAGGGGGCTGGAGCCTATCCTAGGCAACACAGGGCACAAGGCTGGGGTACACCATCACAGGATGCATAAACACACTGACACACTAGGGGGCAGTTTAGAGACAACAATCAGCCTATATCAGATGCTTTCAGACTAAGGGAGGAGCCTGGAGAGCTGGGAGGAAACCCACGAAACACCAAGTGAGAATGTGGGAGGTGGGGTTCAGACCCCATCTCTGGGGGTGCAAGGCCACAATGCTTACCACTAAGTCATTGAAGACAGTATATTCTGCATCATTATTTTGTGGAATCCAAAGAACTGATGATGCTTAAACCTGAAAGTCATTAACCAGCCCAGACTCTTGGAACAACAGCCAAATATGTTGAGTTAGAAAGATACGATTGACGTCACCCATCAGGAAGATTAAAGCATAACGTTTCCCAGCAAGATGAGCCTGTGAGCCAAGCTTATAGCATCGGTAATAGAATTTAAAACTAATACAGAGTCTTACTTAAAGGTCATAGGCTAAGTCCATAATTTTTCTATATTTTTTATTCAGATCAATTTGGAATTTGAATCTGCTTGTGTGAGTAGCATAAAGGACCACATAATGACTGGATTTTGATTCAATTATAAATTTTGCTTGTTTAATACCTGTGACCATTGATTCTGGAGTTAGAGCATTATTACCCATTAGATGTCCTTCGAGAAGTTTGCCTTGATTCTGCTCAAGCTGCTGCTCCTCCTGTGACAGTGTAGCCACATGTTAGGGTATGAGGGATTTCAACAAACCTTTGAAGACGTTCCTGTTCTGAAGTTTTTGCGATATCCTTGTTTTTGATCATTATTACTCTGTCAGCAGAGATCATTCTGATATCAGATATTCTATGTAGGGTTGCTCAGGGGTTGGCATCTCTTCTTCACGTCCCCAGGGTTGCAGATTCAAGCCTGGCCAGTGGTTCTGTATGGGTGGAGTCTGCTTTCTATCCCTGTTTTTGGGCAGGTTTCCACCCTCAATCCAATGACAAGTTTTATGACACAGTTTGTGATGCTTATCCATAGTGTTCCCTGCTTAATGCTCTGTGTTTCCTGGGAAAAACTTTGAGTTCACAACAACTCTTCCCTAAACAAGTGGTTGTAGAAGAGTTTTTTTTAACTGTGCATATTTTACTTGACCCTGTCCAGGGTGTACCCCACCTTGTGCCCTAGGCTGCCTGAGACAGGCTCCAGCCCCCCGCAACCCTAAATAGGATCAAGCAGTTTGGAAAATGGATGGATGGATGGATGGATGGATCTTTTACTTGACCTTTAACCTGATTCTGAAACATAGCACATGGTCATCTCTGGTGTGTGTGTTAACCAATTAACATGACAACAGCTGTACTCTGAGTAAAAGGCAGCATTAAAAAAAATAAGATGTAACCTTAACTGTCATCATACTCAAAAATATAAGAATGTAAATCCTTCAAATTCCTTTAGACTAAGACATATTGCACACTTCTCAACACTTGATCCTATTCCATTTCGATTAAACCTGGCATCAATAAGCATTTTGCAAGAACCCCCATCCTGCCCAGTTAACACTTTTACTGTCACTTAGTTCCTTGAAAGGCCTGGTTCAGGAACAGCAGATTTAAACTCACACAGTTGCGACCTAGGAAGGCAATCAATTCCAGAGTAAGATCATTCTTCCCATGGCTGCATGCAAAACGTTGGCTGAAGGCCATCAGGGCTGCAGCAGCAGAGCCACTCGCAGAATAATAAAAGCTTTTCAATCAAGGTATTTCAGCAAAAAAAAAAACAAAAAACCTCTCTCTGCTGACTACCCAGGCGGCTGGCCATGAGAGATGTGCATTTTTCCAGTTTAAAAGCACTAGCAAAATTAAACAAATTTTGTGTAACAACAGTGATGAGATGACCAACAGCACTAGTCAAACACAACATTAGTATGACAATAATAGAATAAACTCTGCAAAAACACAAAAACTCATAAAATAAACTCTGCAAATTCAGTAAGATCCCAGGGCCTGTTCCAGAAACCCAAATTCTGATTAGAGAAATTCAGGGAGATTTGTGGAATCAACAAATTCTGAAGTTGGGCTTTCATTTTTCTCCAGTCAGAATTCAAGTTTGACTCTGCATTTGTTAAACCTGCTTTCTGGAACGAGCCCCTGGAATGGGTCCCAGAACTAGTCAGACATGGAATACTAGGATAAAACTAATGACATACACAGCACTAGTATGATACCAAGCAGTAGCACCAACAACAAACATGCAACTCCAGTTAATACATAATCACTTTAATTAAATTCTGAATTAAACTAACTGCATTTATTTGAAGGTTAAACTTCTCAAGATACCCTTCCATATTACTGTGTAAATGCTTCCCATGAAAACAATTATGAACCCCAAACTTGAACTGACCAGCTCTCTCTGTAGAAACACTCAATAGTCAGATTCAGCAAGGTAGGCAAATTAGTCAAATCGGGAACAGGTGAAATTTAAAACGCTACCCTGCTCTTGGATCTCCTCCAGGTGCCTTTTGGCGAATGTTTCAGTCTGTAAACGTAGAAAGATTTTCAAGTGCTGCACCCAGATAAGTGGCCATGTATTACCATGTTTCTCTAAGTTAGGAATGAGGTTATGTCACACTTCATGATCAGTGAGAAAGTTTATGGAAGAAAGTAGCAGCTACCTGAAGGTTTCACACGCCTGCATAAATGTATAATACACACTACACCATGTTTCTCATGCAGCATTTTCGGCTGTCTATTGAAGTGCAACAGTAAGGTTTAATTGCATTGTTAAATTGCTAGTGAGATAAATCTAGAAAGGGTAGCTGTATGGATTTTCAATAAATAAAAATCAAATGCTATGTGCAAGAAAGACTTTAAAAATTAACTAATGTCAGACTGGCCAAAGAGGATGAAAAACAATTCTTCTGTCTTTTTTTGGTGATCTGCTTAATTACATGTTCCATGTAAAATATTTACAACACATAACAATTTAACTGGTCGATGATCCTATTCCATCAATATATAAAAAGAAATATCCTTCAAATATCATTAGAATTCAAACTGCCTGTCTGCTCTTGTAATGTCTGGGAAACGCAACTCTAATTAAACAGTAAAAACAATCAGGGGGTCTTAAATATACACAATTTTAGTCAGCAATTGTTAATCCCACAAAACCCACTAAACCAAGTAAATTAATTTATCAGAAAAAAACACAACTTTAATATTAGAGCACACAGAATCTGGAAAATAGTTTAGATATTATTTTTCACGCCTGTCCCCTACTCAACTACTAATATTTGCAAAAAAAACCCAGAATTACTTGGTGTTTCCATCCCGAGGAAACACACAATGCAATTGATTTCTACCATTATGATGGACACAGACAGGTTTGTAAGCGGTGTTTGATGCATTTTTTGTATTGACCACTAAAAACATTATTACATTATTATAAACAACATAATTATATTTTTGTTTTACTTGTTCCACAAGTATCTCAAGTCAGCCTGCTCTATACGTGTTTGAAGGATGGGTGTAAAAAAGCATTATCTAATAAAAACATTTTGTAAGAACTTTCTAAAACAAGATATCTGTTTCTTTATAATGTAGAAACACTATTTTCTTAAGATTACAAATTGCATGTATGTAGTTTTGATAATCATCATGTGCAAAGGGATTATATTACATAGTCAAGGTAGTGTTGCCTTCCTGTTTTAATAATACACAGTATCAAGGCTGATCAAGTCACGCTAACTTTTCTTTTTTATTTGCTAATCAACAGTGCCACCTGTTGACCATAAGTATTACTCAAATCAAAAACTTAAAATAAATTTTCAGAATTACATTTACTTGTAAAAAATCTGAGAAACAAAGGAAATGGAGTGAAAGGGATTTTGAAAGAGCTTGACCCAAGGCTTCAGAAAAAAGAATTTTCATTGCATGTAGTACAAGTCAAGAGATATTTACCATAATGTACGTAAGCATATATGCCTTAACTGTTCCACCCCGTATTGGTGTAGTAAGGCACCCTTCAGGGGAATAAGAAAGGGTAAAAATCAGGGGGGTATTCCACGAAGCAAGCTTATGAATTGAGGCTTATGTAAAATAGCCTCGCTTAAGTTAGCCTAATAGTTCACTTCAGGCTCAATGAGTTCCACGAACAACATTCAATACATTTCATTCCTGCTAACTCAAGACGGGATTTGGCAAGCGAGGCTAATGCGCGTCCACGTGATATATGAGGCAGCCCTGATAATCGATGTCAGATAATGAAGACTAGAAGGGAAAGAAAGCACCGCGTTCTTCACCAAGTCAGAGCGAGAATTATTAATACAAGTCTATGAAGAATATAAAGATGTAATAATTAATAAAGGGTATACTACAACCATAAACAAAGCTCGTGAGGCTGCTTGGCAGAAAATTGCTGACAGGCGAAACGCGTAAGAACGTAATTTAAGTCACCTCTTAGGGTTAAGGATTTATATGTATTAAACAACTAAAGATTTATTAGAACAGTTTAAAGTATTTAATAGGTATAGTTACAATAATAAAGAACATTTTCGTTGACATAAATGTATTCTAATCACAATTGTAAGGTACTTTTAAGGCTACTTATTAACACATTTGTAAAACAGTTAAGGACAGCATGCAAATTATTTAGGTCCACCTGAGACAAAAATTGATAAATATATGATTGTAAGTATTATAAAGCTTGGTTCAGGAGCAACATGAGTGGGGTTAAAAGACAGCAAATGAAGATTAAATACACAAATATTCTTAAAAATGGTAAGGATAAATCTAGTTGGAGCTACATTTGTACTGAATTCATTTAAAAACCCAAATTGCATTGCATGCCACCTGAAACATTTTGGGAGATGGTAATGAGGACAGAAGACATTGTTTGACGACCACATTACCTTAGATGTACTTAACATAAGGTGTTATCAGTACTTACCGGTACATTAACACTGTGGAAAGATTTGCGGTTTACATAATCAGGCTCTGTGGGACCTGCTGGAGCCCTTATTGACATGGGTGTGCGTAGAATGACGTCTGGAAAGCCTGGCAAATTGAATGCAGTTACTAATCCAAGTTACTGATCGGTTTAGTGTGGTTCATAATTGGATGTTCATAGATTCAGCACCATCAACTCCAAAGAAAGTCTCCTTGATGACAAGAATACCTCGGTGGCCAGCAAAGTTGATGAATGTATTTAGAAAGTGCTTTAGTGCAACGCGAACGTTTCTAATTTTATGGCACACTGTAGCTTTGCTTAGATGTTCTGCATCCCCAACACTGTAAAGAAATGAGCCACTGGCAAAGAAACGCAAAGCGATACACAAAGACTGTGAAACTGTAAGGGCTTTAGAACGACGAGTGTGATTAGAAATGTAAGATTCCAGGAATTTACACAAATATTTAACATTGGATCTACTAAATCAATAACGCTCGTACAAATATTCATCCGGAAAATCTAAGGGATCTGCTGTATCATGAGCCGAACCATTCGTGGAACCAGTGGCCTGAAAGCTCTACGACTGATCCGCGCTCCCTCATCAACTAGATTATAAACGGGCACGCCATGGTGGTTCATGTAAAAGCCTTTAATGCGTTAATTTTCATTTTATACAGTCTGAGTAGCTTTAGTCGCCTGCATGAAATCAGTAATTATTGAGAGAGAGAGAGAGAGAGAGAGAGAGAGAGAGAGAACGGCGGCAGAACATTCCAAGCCTCACGGAATGACGTACTGTGTGACGCCACATGGCTTGTCCAATCGTATTCACCAAGCTAAGCTAAGCTTCACAACTAGCCTGACAGGGAGCAGTCTTGTCCGAAAGCCTATGTTGCCATAGTAACTAAGTGACGCTTAACGTTAGCCTAGTTTGGGGAACCGAATATGGGAAAGTTAGCTAGGACTGTTGAAATAAGCCTGGCTTATGAGGTTAGCTCGCTTCGTGGAATACCCCCCAGGTCATGCCTGTCAAATCTGGCGAACTTTGAATAAAGCATTCATAGGTTATAAGCTGTTTAATCAAAATAGGATGAAATACGTACAGTATGGGCGTGGCATAAAGATGGGCCATATGGAACAGTGAAGACATTTTTGACAGTTATTGATCTGCGCAGTATCCTCATTCTAGAAATACCACATTTCTCCAGAATCCTTGAAAACAGTAATATTATCATGCAATATTATGTTTAATATATTATGTCAAATTGGAAAAAATAAAATCAAAGAAGCACAGCTAAATAGTGTGAAATGCATTTTCGTAAGGTATGTCCCGAGGAATCAAAAACTAAAAGAATTTTGATTATATGTATCACAAGTGACGAGATATTTACTATTATGTACCTAAACATATATGTTTTAACTGGTGCGCCCCCCTAGAGGCTGAATGAGGTGCCCTTCAGAGGAGTAGGAAAGTGTTGAAATTTGCACATGCCTGTCAAAATTGATGAATTTCGGATGAAGCATGCACGACTTATAACCATTAAATTAAAATGGGGTGAAGTATGCAGTTTGGGCATATTGGGAAAAATCTAAGAGGAGGAGCTAATAAGTGTGAACTGCATTTTGATAAGGTTTGATCCAAGAAATCAGAAACCGAAAGAATTTTGATTGTATGCATCACAAATCACGAGATATTTACCATAATGAATGTTAAAATATATGCTTTAACTGTTGCACCGCCTAAAGGTGGAATGAGGCGCCGTTTGGTGGGCTAGGATAGGTAGGAATCTGATAATGAATGCTAAATTTGGTGAATTTTGGATAAAGCACACGAGTTATAACTATTAAATTGAAATGGGGTGAAGTAAGTACAGTATGGGCGTGGCCTGTGTCTACACTCTATAGAAAGCTGAAGATTTTTTTGATAATTATTGACCAACACAGTCTCCTGATTCTAGCAATACCACATGTCTAGATTTATTAAATACCAAAACTGATTTTACAAATTATGCAAATTAACTAAAAATCTAAGTGGCTCAATGTGTCAATTAAACTTTGATAGGACATGAACCAGGAAATAAGAGGATAAAATAATTTTGACTGTATGTGTCACAGTTGATGAGATATACACCAAAATGCAAAATTTATATTTTCCTTAATTATTGCACCCCCTATGGCTGGAATACACTGATTTTTGTGGCCTGAGTAGTGGGTAAGATACTACACTTTCCTACCAAATCTGGTGTTAGTAGGACTTACAGTTTTGACTGGAAATTCAGTTTTAAGGCAAAATCGGAATAATAAGATAAGTTTCGCGATTTTGAGAAACACGTACGCTACGCATACGGGAGACCAGAGCACAGCGGACATATGCTGCCTGGCAACCGATTCACCGACGACGTCCACGCCGCCTCTCTGGTGCAACACTGCCACCTGGGGGTGAAAAGGAGTCTCGACCGCAACAACCACCTGGTTCTTTAATTGGCGTCATTAGTAGAACCCGCAGGTGCATGAGTTTAAAGCAAGAAAGCAACAGATGTTTGTCCACACAGCGTTCAGTGGAAAACGAAATAGTCCAAATTATCCAGCATTTGCACGGGAAAGCATTTAATATAACACATACATGCAGTGACACATCTCGGGGTACATTGTATGGCCTTTGAAAAGCGCTTCCATCTGTTTTCCATAACCACTTATCCATATCTGTGTCGCTAGACGCCTGAAACCGACCGAAAGGGGCATAAAGCAGGGGAACACTCTGGTTGGTATGCCAGTCCATCACAGAGCATATCACATAGACGAAAATTTACCTAACCAAGACCAAGGATGGGAATCGAACCAACAATCCAGAAGAGAGTCAGAGGCCAGAGAGCTACCTTCTAAGCAACTCACTGAACAACTGTACCGCACTTGATATTGAAGGAAAAAAAACCCATAAAAAACTGCTGTTATAATATGCAATGAGATATATTGCCACACGAGGTCATAATTTCAACTTTTTTGCCATTGTTTACCTCCAGCAATCGCCCTTATTAGAATTTTTTTTCAGTGAGACATAACACAAAACAATATTACAAGCAGTAATCCAGAATGCACAATGTAACAAAATGAGATTATCCTGCAAATTAACAAAGGCTAAAACAACAGAAATAAGATTTCCATTATCTTGCTCCTTGAAATACATTATATTCATTGATGGCATGTTGTTTTAAATGTCAGCTAATACACTTTGTACACATGGGCAATGGAGGCACCAGTCACATAACACCATTTTGGAGTTATATAAACCAGTAACCATTGGTTTGGATGCACACAAGCACTGGCTATAACACTAATGTTAATATTTACTTAGACTACCCTGCTTCAGTGTTAAGAAATCTGGTGCCAGCTGCTCAGACTTGAAGTTCAGCATGCTATCCAAACTTAACTGATTACTCCCATGAGTCAGAGGAGGTAAAGTTTCATCAGGGTGAGAATGAAACAAACCTGGTTGGCTCCAGTTAGTACTTGCTTAACATTTGGCTGAGCAGAACCTAATAAACCCTTTCTTAATCATGTTACCAAAGGTCACTCGAAAAAGACATAATGTTTCTGACCTCTAGCTAACCCAGCCCAGACTTTGTTTCATGTCCTCCTGCTTACAATTTTTCTCCAATTCCCCCTCTCTATTGTCATATATCACCTGAAGAACCATTTGTGACAGGTGTACAATGAACAGGTATGATATTTTGACTCGGAGGTGGCTTGCAAGGCCCACAAAAAAAAAAACAGAAACAACCTACTTGGCTATATACACTGCGGCTATAACTAAACCAAACTAAACTAAACATACTTGTTCCCTGCCTTTAGACAGACTCATTATTCTCATCAAATGATTTTGAACTGGTGCAGTAGGTGTAACCTTACCAATGAGGTTGGACCTGGGTGGGAAACATGCTATGCATGTTGCATGCTATGCAAACATGCTATGCATAATGCATCATTCACACGGTGCAAAAGAAGTCAAAGTGAAGCTTGAATAAACTTGAAGCTTGTTGATCGAGCTAAATAAACTGCATCTAAAATACTTCAATATCTAATTTAGCATATTCAACCTGATTGAGCATTTAACCACTTTCAAGACTTGCGTTTTCACAATGTTTTTAATAGGACATAATTAGCAAACCCTTTTATCCAAAGTTATGGTAAATCATATGTTTTTGGTTAGAAAGCAAGGTACCCTTACAATGGTCTTGATCATGGACCCAGAGACTTTTCAGAGCCAACCCTGCACAAAATCGCCATAGAATCCTCTTTCACCAGACTGTAGCATGGATTTGACCTCAACCAAATGTAAGTATTAGTTTTGACACCGCAGAACTTAACCTAGCTGTCACCAATCAGTAGCGGGACACATCTGTATTTAAGCTTTCGACTGTTTGACACACAGAACAGAAGAGAAGATGTCATCATCCTCTTTCAGCTGCTCCCATCAGGGGTCGCAACAGCGGATCAACTGTCGTCATCTCCTCCTGTCCTCCACATCCTACTCTGTCACACCAACCACCTGCATGTCCTCTCTCACCACATCCATAAATCTCCTCTTTGGCCTTTCTCTTTTCCTCTTGCCTGGCAGCTCCATCCTCAGCATCCTTCTCCCAATATACCCAGCATCTCTCCTCTGTACATGCACAAACCAACGCAATCTCGCCTCTCTAGCTTTGTCTCCAAACCATCCAAACTGATCTGATCCTCTAATATACTTATTCTTAATCCTGTCCATCCTTGTCACACCCAATGCAAATCTTAACATCTTTAACTCTACCACCTCCAGCTTTGCCTCCTGTCTTTTCGTCAGCGCTACCATCTGCAGCCCCTATAACATACAAGCTGGTCTCACTACCATCTTGTAGACCTTCCTTTTCACTCTTAATGGTACCTGTCTGTCGCAAATCACTCCTGACACTTTTCTCCACCCACTCCACCCTGTCTGTGCTCTCTTCTTCACCTCTTTTCTGCACTCCCCATTACTCTGAACTATTGATACCAACAGATGAGAAGATATATCGGGGTAAATTAGAGGGTGGCACCTCTTCACTTGTGGACTTGAATCCCCCCACTCTGTATGAGTGTTGGTGTGGAGTTTGTCTAAATTTTCCGTAGCATGTGACTGTGCCACTCTGTGTGTGTGACTGTATGAATATGCGCTCTGTAATGGACTGGCATCCCGTCCAGGGTGTCCCCCTACTTTGTCTACTGCTACCTAGAATCAGGCTCGACACGTACTATCGAGTGGTTTGATGATGGATCTATATACATATACAAAATGAAACAACGAAACAGTTTCATCATATGCTTTGTGGCTAAAAAAAATAAACATTTTCTAATTATCTTCGGATAATATACGATAACATTTAAAAGTATAAAGCAATCCGTTAGCTGACAATTAACCAGCCGCACACGTTTATCTCGCCATTAAAATTGTACGTGTCAAACAAAAACCACAATAAACTGTTAGACCAAACTCAGCAGCCATGCAATTCTGTCAGCGCCAGTGAATAATATATGGTAATATCCATGTTGGTATAGTTAAACGTGATATCGAACAGTACAAATGGACATTCGGACCTATAGATATAACGAAATAAACATAACTTTCATGGATACCGAAATTTTCAGCATGAAATAAGTAAGATAAACATCAGACCCTATTATCTGAACTGGATAAACAACTAAAACAGATCAGATGACTGGTAACAGGAATAAACTTTACAGGCTATGTGTAGTCCAGCTCAATATGTTATATTTAAGGAATTTTCTTATATCAGTATCTTTTGTCGTGCAAAAATAATGGTCTTAGCAAAACTGAATGTTTCATAGAGTCCAGAAAGCTGGTATATAAAACAATCAGCATGCAAACAGTAACAGTTTAAATGTCACGCAGAGTTAAAATAGGTAAAAGGAACGCGCGTTTAATACCTTGTCGCGCTCGGTGCCACCCCTTTTGGTGGCGATGGTCAAAAACTATAAAGGCATCATGCCCTCGCTACTGTCCTGTTCCCAACACACTCATTCGGGGATCAGCATTACAATAGGCCGGGCATATATTTGTTTCTAAAGATTTCTCATTTAATTCACAGTTTTGCACATTACAGTCTGTCGTTCGCATTCCGGATTTCCGCCTGTGTCGCCAGAGCTCAAGGTCAGTTCAACGGCTGCCACTGCCGAGTCAAAACTTAAAGCACATCGCGCACAAAAGTCTTTTGTCAAACCGTAACACCGTTCGCATGTCAATACGGTGCATGCATTAACATACTATATTTAAATGAAAATGGAAACCGGTGGTTACTTGGGGGTCTGATTTATGATATGAGAATTTCCGGAGCTCGAGCTTAACGTGACCAATTTTGACAGGAGGGGTTATTTGTCATCTCCACCGTAGGTAAAACTGCTTGGCGTTACATTACATGCAGGTAGCTTTCCGTTCGGAGCGGAAAACATTTCACTGATGAGCCGAGGAGGTCACCGCATGTTACAGCAGACAGGGAGAACAAATGCGCAATCTAAAATGGGAACTGTGCTGCATGGCACAGATGACTGGGGTTCAGCTCGGAGGCGCTGTCCAATTTAAGCAGAATCGGGTACATACGGTGTACATACAGATCAATATTTAATTGCCCTTGGTTGACATTTTTCCTGGCAGAAAGGGCGTACATACTCCGTTGGGATTGAGGCTGGTTAATGTAATTTATTAATATCATTCATGTAATAACATAATTAAATGAGTTTTTGCATGATATATTGTCAAATTGTTCAATTTAATTTTGGGAAGGTTCGGAAATAATCAATTATTTTAAAGATAACGGACAAATAAACGCTGGCTTATTGCATGATTAACGAGTTTAAAAGTTTACGCAGAGCAGCATATACGCGCGACACACATCGTAATTAATACTACGGAAGGTTACACAGACAGCCATAGTAGAGCCATCGTGTCTCATCGATTATACTTACCCTTAAAAAGTAGAATCCATTCATGTCCCAGCAAGTAGTATATCCGCTGGTTCTTTTTAACTTAAGAAGTTTAATAACTTTAATAACTAATTAATAACTTCACGAAGAACATTTAATGTGACGGTAACCGTAGAACACTTTCAATCACAAAGACATCCTTAAAATTGTAAGATTTTTGAAATGATTTGAATTTGAAATTTTATAATGCTCTAATATTGCGCATATCTATATATGGATGTGCATGTGCGTGTGTATGTGCCAAGTTTATGTTGCGTTGCGGGGACAAAAAGTTCCCAGGAGGTAATAAGAACCAGACATTTTTACCCCCAAGAAAAAACTCAGTTTTATAAAACTGTGAATGCAATCAAAAAGTCAAACGAGCCAAAAGTCGTCTGTTTTGTTGGGTTACTTATGGTTAAAGTTAGGACTGTGTACCGGTTAGGCTTGTCACAGTTGACGTGTGTGTGCGTTAGGTTTAGCATTTTCTTGAAGTTCCACGGTCTTGGTATAGGCCTGTGTGTTGTACTTTACTGGTTTTTAATAGCTGTAAAAACCATGAATGAGACCATGAATCCCGTTAGAGTTATTTAGTACTCAGGATATGATCCAGACTGGTATTAACATGCACATGGGTTGTGGATCTTTAATCGTGTGCTGTGCCTCTCTTCTGCACCAAGGGTGGATAAGCAGATTTTTTAAAATTGTGTTTTGCTTTGGCTATTTGGCAGATTCTTCCTTGATTGCCAAGGTTAATGTTTCACAATGGGGGTCAAGGCTGCCTTGCCTAAGTATGAGATCTACCTTTACACTGCTGTGCTCTACATGGCTCTACTGTGGGCTGCAAGCTGGATCTTTGAGGTCTCTAGAGGTGAGTCTGAACTGTTCAACAGTAGGTAAATTATTTTCCTTTTTTTTTTAGAATAAATGGATAAATTGATTTTGCTGCTGTTTGCATTGATATCAGTTATTTCATGCCTGGCATCTGTGTAAAGCTGACCCAGAAAAATTAAAGGTTTCAGGAGGCAATGCAAGCTTCAAGCTTTTGCAATGGCAGCTGGTAGCAGAACCAATCGTAACATGATCTTATAGCCATAAGGTTGTTGGTTCAAGGTCTAAGAGGAGCTGTACCGTAGTATCATGAATAAATGGGCAAAAACCTTAGGGCTGTGGTAGGAGAGAGAATACCAGCTAGCATCTAAGCACATGAAAAATCACTGAGTTCTGAAAAAAGGGAAATACTTTGTACTCGTGAACTTTCAGGGATCTTGGGAAAAGCAAGTTTAAAACAGGCCTGTGAATGGGTAGAGCGCAGGTAAATGATATAATTCAAGAATTTAGAAGCATATAAGGAGTATTTATAACTTTTAGAACAAATTTCTTGATGTAAATTCCTTCATTTTCAGTTATGCCTTCATATGGTATTGTATTCTCCATATGCACTGTAATTAAACACACAAAGCATTGTCATCTTAATAAAATAGTTGAACGTCATGGATAAGTGGTTAATATGGAGGTGCTGGATGATAAACAGTGTAAACAGTCCTTACTGATACAGTCGCATCTATAAATTGCTCACTGTGTATAAGCCCTGTGATGGACTGGCACCCCATCCATGGCGTACTCCAGCCTTGTGCCCTGTGATGGCCTGGCACCCCATCCAGAGTGTACCTCAGCCTTGTGCCCTATGTTGCCTTGTAAAAGTTCCTGGCCCCCTGCAACCCTGAGCAGGATAAGTGATTAGAAGATGGATGGATGGATGGATGGATGGATGGATGGATGGATGGAATGTAGTGTGGAATGGTGGTACTGTGTAGCAGAGGCATCAGGAAGTCATCATGCCAAAATCAGCAATCATATATCATATATCATGGGCATCCAGGTTGCTGATAAAGTGAAAGCCTTTGAAGATGAAACCAGCGTTATACTGTAAAAAAACTAAAACAAAAGTTTGCTGGGTCTATTAAAACTATTTTCTACTGTCTACTTTTTCAGATTTTCAAATCATATTACTTGTTTGCAATGAAATATTTGTTGCTTCCTAGCACACTGTAATGTTTAATTTTAACTTTCAGTTTGCGCTGTTGCATTAATGAGAAATTGAATAAAAATGTCCAATTTGCACTTTATTGGTGGTGAAGTACTGTTCTTTGCAGAAATTAATTTTGAATATGTGAGAGGAGATGGAATCTACAGATAGCCGACACTCCCAGATGCATCAGTAAAAACTTAACTGCTCTGTAACATGTATGTTTCAGTGGTGGTGAGAAAATAAAATCAGCTGTAACAGTATTCTCAATAAGATACAGTAATCTTATTAAGCTACCACAGTAATCTCCAAGATTTCACAACAATTTCAATAAGCAATCACAATAATTTCAGTAAGATGCTGCACTAATCTCAATAAGATATTAATCTCAATAAGCTTACTTGAAGCTTGGTTGAGGGGAACCTTTCAGACAGACACTGGGATATGTAAAGGCCACTCGTTTCTTTAAAGTCTAGGTTTTGGGAATTTCAGGACTGTGACTAAGACCTAATTAATAAACCAAGATAAAAGATGGAAATCATTCACTTTAAACTGACCCCTTCTTCCCCAGCTAACGTGAACAGAAAGACATTCAAAGCCAATGTAAAGGAAGGCTGGTACTATCTTGGCAGGAAAATGGTGAGTCCTCCATCAGCATGTCAAAAACCTTCGAGATTATGTGAGAATACCAGATGCCAAATAAAGTGCTAACAAAAATATTTTTACAGCAACAAGTACTGTAATACAGTCTAGCCATGATGTAGCAGCTGACAGAAACTTGAGCATGTAGTAACAACTGTCATTTGATTAGGTTATGAATGAATAAAGTTAAATCCTAATAGAGCTACTTATTGTTGTGCTCAATACTTTAAGTTTCTTTTGCATTACAATTTTGAATGGACACCCATTCCTTGACATCACCAGAATCAGTGAAATATTGGTCAGAAAGGAATCTAACTTAGGCTCCAGACCCCCCGACCCTGGGTAGGATTAAGCGGTTTGAAAAATGGATGGATGGAATCTAACTTTCTGAAGTTCAATTATATTTGCATTCATCCTTCAATGCTGTTTTCTTTTCTCCTTCTGAAGGACATAGCGGATTTTGAGTGGCTGATGTGGTTCACAACTTTCCGCAGCCACATTCTCTTTGCCTTGTCAGGTCATACGATCTTCGCCAAGATCTGCTCAATGCTGGTCCCACAGGTACTTTCCGGGTTTTGGCCTATAGGCTTAGAACATTCAGCTGTCGATTCTTTTCCTCTCACTCTGGAATAGGGTATAGATTTGCACTACTTAAAACTAAGTGCCTCTTGTTATTAATTAACTTAGTGATGCTGGACACCAGGCTAATTAAACCAGCATGATAATAATATTTTTGACTATTATAATTCTTGGCCTACCTTTATGGTTTAACTGAAAATCCATTAGGACATTATTATATTCATGGGTATTATTTTCAATTAACTTTAATTTTACATACTAATATTTAAGCACATCCATATTTCATTACCATGCACCTATTACAGAAAAATGACTTTGTTAATGCCAATTTAAGCAATAGTGATGAAATAAGGACATTTTTTAAATTTTATAAAATGTAGTGATTTGTGTGATGGTTTTGAGTTACTCTTAAGAAGAGAACACTGCACGTTATTAAAAGTCGTGCTTGGGATTTTAAATGGATGGATAGAAGTGTAACTGAAGAAATGATCCTTATTCCCACAGCACAGATCCATAATGTACATGGTGTATGGGATGATGGCAATTTTTACCAGCATGGGTTGGACCTACGTCACTCTGGTGTTGTCCCACTGCGTGCTTCTATACAGCATCTCACTAGTCAAAATCAAGTGGCTTTGCTTTGTGGCTGGTCTCACCAGCTTAGCCACCTTCAAGATGAACCCCTTTGTCACCTGGCAGGTGAGTCAAACAGGTGGACTGAGGAGGAAATGTTGGCTTGGGGAGCACAGGCCTGGGTTTCACTGAAGAACAGTCTTAGGCCATGCTAAGGAATCAGGGCATGGGCTGGTGGGGCACAGGTCTTGCCCTCACTGAGGAACAGTTTTAGGCCATGCTAAGGAATCAAAGCATGGGCTGGTGGAGCAATAACAATCTTAATGTAATTAAATATCTGACTAACTCAGTGATCAGCCTCAGGTCTTACTGTATCATGGACCATCGAAAACCAAATACCTCAGATTCAAGTTCTTGCATCACTTATGATGCTGAGTAGTATTTACAGTATTCAACTGTGAAAATAAATAATTAACCCTGCCCATTGTGTTGTTCTTATTTGTTTTTGTCAGGAGGGTTTCATGACTGGAAGCTTTGAGCTTCAGCGGGTCCTCTTCTATGGAGGCTGCGGCTTCACCATCATGCGTTGCATGAGCTTCGCCCTTGAGAATTGCGAAAAGAATGAGGGGAATTACAGCTTTCTGGAGCTACTCAAATATAACTTTTACCTCCCCTTCTTCTACTTCGGACCTGTTATGACCTTCGATAAATTCCATGTACAGGTGAATACGTATGTTACAGCTACATTAGAAAGACCTTAAAGTTCATTTACAAGAAGCTTACAGCTCCTGGTTTCCAAATCCACTTCCAGCTCTGCATTTGTGTAGTTTACTGACTCTTCCTGTGTTTGTCTGGACTCCTTCCATGGTCCAAATACATGACATTGAGGTGGGCTGGTGATTTTAGCTCCTAGCGAGTTCCACACTTGTATTTGGCCTACATCCTATTCTGGGATAAGCCTTGGATCATTGCACAGCTGCTTCGATAAGCGGCTGTTGAAAACGGATGGTGTGGATAACATTAATAACAAAGCTCTGCTCTATTCTAGTTTACACTTAGACAGTGATATAGTTGTATTTGCTCCTGTAACTCTTGGCAAACCTGCAAGTTGTACGAAAAAACATCTTTGATAGATGTCCGATAAAAACCTGTCTTTCCCCCTCCCCACCGCAGGCAAACAATCCAGATTTGACCCGAAAGGAGTCGGAGATGTGGAGCATTGTCACTCAGGCCGTGGGCCACCTTGGGGTCATCCTTCTGGTGGACGTCTTATTTCACTTCATGTATATTCTGACTATAGTATCTGACTTGAAGCTGCTGAAGCACCTCTCAGACTGGGCACTAGGTGAACAAATGATACCTCGATGCCTTCTTTACGATTTCACTGCCCTAACATCCATCCATCTTCTAACTGCTCACAACAGTCAGGGTTGCAGGGGGGCCTGTAGCAGCACAAGGCAAGGTACACCCCAGACAGGATGCTTGTCCTTTACAGACAGACTCACACAATGTCATCCATCAGCGGTTCCCAAACTGGGGGGTGTACATCATGTGTGCATGCTGGGACATGGCATGAAGGGAAGGGGACTTAAAATATGCTTATCTGCAGAAGGTGGGCATGATAAAAAAACTTTGGCAAGTGCTGTCATACTGTGGGCAGTTCAGTCATGCCAGTTACAGGGAAACCAAGGAACCTGGAGTAAGCCTGTGCAACACAAGAATACACAAACCACACACACACACACACACACACACACACACACACACACACAATGATGCCTGGTTGGTGATGACTAGTTTCTGCCTGGTGAACCCCACAGCTGGACTGGCCTACTCTAACTTGGTTTATGACTGGGTCAAAGCTGCAGTGATGTTTGGAGTTATAAACACAATCTCCAAGCTCGACCACCTCGATCCTCCAAAGCCGCCTAAATGCATCACGATGCTCTACGTCTTTGCCGAAACGTATGTAACCAGAATTCATTCATTTGATTTGCCCTGACATTTTTTCGCCGGCTCATTAACTGCACATTAATATATGTATACAATATCTACATTTAAGAAGCATTTTTCTTTGGTTTTAAAAGTATTGCGGGGGGAGAGGATGACAATATTACAAAAAACTTGTTTTTAATCAAATAAGTTTTGGATGATTTGAGGTGAAATGTGAGGAATAGCCAAGAACCACAAATAAGCCATAAACTGGGTAATTATACAGGCAAATCAATTCTAACCATCATCGATCCAGCTTAGAAATGTACTTAATAAACACGCTCAATCAAATGCACAATGTGTTCTGTTAAACTGTGAATGAAAACAGGCCATTAGTGTGTTAGACAGCTTGTGTTTTCTGCAGCAGTGAGGCTTGTCTAATGTTGAAACTGTACTTCTTTACACAGACACTTCAACAGAGGAATAAATGACTGGCTTTGCAAGTGAGTGACCTACAGACTCCTGCAGTTAGTGAAAATATCTTCCCAACATGGTTTTTTGAAACCGGCACCAAGTGTGCTCCATAGACTTATCGTGTTTTGACCGGGAGGTGTTGAGACTGAGATTTCTATTTTTCATTCTTAGTAAACTTACTATTATTTTAGATTGTATTATTATTATTATTATTATTATTATTATTATTATAGCAATGTTAAACTTTAACTTAAAAGTTTTCCAGAGCTGTTTCAATACTTATCCACAGGTATGTTTATGACTTCTTGGGTGGAAACCATGACAATATCTGGAGCGAGCTGCTGGCCACAGTCTGTACTTTTAGCATCACGACACTGTGGTTAGGCCCTTCCGAGATTGTCTGTATATGGGCTTTCTTGAACTGCTTTGGCCTAAACTTTGAGCTTTGGCTGGCCAAATTCTTCTCACTGGAGCTCTTTGCTTCCATGGAGGTGAGGTTAGCTGGAGAAAGCTTGGCTTCAGGGCCATCTACTGCTACCAGAGTTTGTCTCCTGTGTCCTGAGTCTTTAGTTGCCTGCTTTATTTCCAGCTCTCTAAACCATGCCTGCCGGAGACGTGTGAACACAGTTTAACTCCATGATTAAATCAATTCCATTGCTATCCTTAATGGAAGAAGCAATGTGTTTGTCTTGTTGTGTTTATAATATACTAATGTACACACCAATAAAAAAAATTGCAATAACACAAGCAACAATTCCTCTGAAATTTAGGACTAACAAGAACATTGTGCTTCTATTTTTACCTTCACTTCTGCGTCGGTATCTGGTTGATGGATGAGTAATACAAAAGCCGTTGTCACAACAGATGAACTGCAATTCTGACTTCCTGCCAACAGATGGCAATGTCCGAGGCCATGTCACGCAGGATTAGAGCGGTGTTTAACGCAGCTAACTTCTGGGCCATCATCCTGTATAACATTCTAGCCCTCAACAGCCTTGATTTTGCTAAGCTGGTTGCCAGAAGGCTTATTATTAGAGGTAAGATGGTTGTATTCATCTTTCTGGCCATGACTGCATTTTTTGTAAAAATATTATCATTCCCTTGAGTTCCTTCTAATGACATCCTTGTCGAAAATGGCCTTTATTTTGGAAGTAAAACAAAGAATGTATCTTAATATTGGTTGACTTTGAGTTGAGGAATTATCATTGTTCGAGGCATATTTCAAAGATATGTATTATGGGAAAAATGCGTACCTACATTACTATTGATTGCACATTTTGTCAATAGGGCACGTTTAAATATGATTTCAGTAAAACTTTGTTTTAATATTGTCACTTGTGTTATGAAAAGATGACCATTTGGTTTTATGGACCGTGATTTTGAAACGCTCATGGTGTGCTGTCGTGCGTAGGCTTTCCTCTATCCACGCTGTCCGTACTGTTCATCACGTACTGCGGGATACAGCTAATCAAGGAGCGCGAGAGGAGGCAGGCTCTGCTGTTGGACCCCGCCCAAGTCCTTGCCCCTACCCCGGCGCCTACACCCAAAGCTATGTTGGTGGACGCTCCAGTAAAGGAGGAAGTGGGCAAGCAGAAGGCGGAGTGAAGGCTGCCGTGACAACCAGGCTCACTAAACTTGTATTTCTGATTGTGTCTGTGAGGACTCAAGTTCTCTCAGTCCAACTCCAACGGGCTGAACACCGTGTTTCATAAGGGGACACGTCTGCACAGCTCTCAAGAGTAAAAATAACTGGTCCGCAAGGATCAAACCCCAGAGCATACTTTCATTTTTAAGGCAATACCCAGTTAGCATTTCTCCTTACTATATAATAAACTTATTCTGTTCAGTATGTGCCTGATTTATTTTTTTCTTCAGTCAATATAAGTTTTACGGATGCTTTTAATTAACGATAAACCTTTGATGATTATTTTTTTTTTGTAATTTTACATAAATTTTTTAACTTGAAATGCTTTAAGGGAAATGTGTGGGAAATCATGCCCTAATTATACTACATGTATTAGTACCTTAAAGACTACATGGTCTGACTTGCATATATATTCAAATGATACATTTCATATACTAAAAAAAATTATATACAGCTTCATCTCTGAAGGCATCTATTTTTCTTTATTGTAACATCACCATATTACATAATTTTGTGTCATTTTTGCTTTATTACCATATTGCAGAATAGAGACTTGACCTAACATATGTACTGTAAACCTAATAAATTTCAATTTGGATTTTATTCAACTGGAGTGGTTCTAAATTTCAACTATTGAGACTGAAGCTGAGTGTTATACCAACATTTGTCTGTTATACCATAATTTTTGTTTGTTATACCGTTTATTTCTGTTATACCATCATTTCATTCTGTTATACCATTATTTTTGTCTGTTAAACCATCATTTCTGCATTAATGAGGCTGACTCACTGTCTGAGGAGAGATTGAAGGCTCCAGTCTACTGGCATCCCTTTTCCCTTGGATTACAATGCATAGAACATAATCTGCTTGACGCTGTGGCCGATTTTAGAGACTGAAAGATGATAGACCTGCTAAAAATATAGATGAGCCACCCACCCCCACCTGTGCCTTGAATCCTGAACAGTGGCAGAAGGATCTGCAGCAGCATTCTTGAGCATTGACAAAATGATGTTGGCCTGGAGGAAGCTTGGTCAGCTGTCCTGACCTAAAGGGGGCTCTGTCTGATGACAGTCTTAGCAAAAATGTAGTAGTCGTTCAATATTTTACTCATGGCCTAGTTCTTACATTTAAATACCATGGACCAGTACTAATCTTATGACAGATGGGTCATCAGCAATGAGCCACTTGTTTAAACTGGATAAAAGACAGATCTATCACATACATATGGAAAATGACACAAAAGTATCATATCTTTCTCCAGGTAAAACCATTATAGGACTGTTATAATAATAACAATGCTTAAAAATTGGTTATATCACAGAGCTTTATCTGGTTATTTGTGTGATTATTATATACTGCGTACTCATTGAGTTCAGTGGTGATACTCCATTGGCTCATAAACCCAAGAGAGGGTGTACTCCTTTTGGAGAGCAACCTCAATGAAAGGGTTATGTTCTGATCTGGTGGCCTGGGTAAGGACCTCCCTCCTTCAGCTTTCTACTGGGTCAGGCTAATGTGAAGAGTGACCCCCCCCCAAGGTAGGGTGGATTGTGTTTCACATACACCAGTATGGATTCCTCAGCTTTGTGCTGGTTGAACCTAAAAATAGGCCCCTGTTGGACTTTGAAGGGTTGAAACAGCTGATCAAACCAGCAGCCCTAGATTCAGGGGGCTGGTTTCAGTATGGTTAAGCCTGCTCCTCTTTGCAAGCTAGGCTCTGAATGAGTAGGTTAACTTTGGAGAAGGGGTCTTTTTTAGTTTCGGGAATACACACACATCAAAGATGGCTGCCCCAATTGATCCCCTAGAGGAGCCCAGGGTATATCAGCAGACGTTGCTGCAAGATGGCCTCTATGATCTTCTGGAGAATGACAAGCTGGTGGACTGTGTTCTCAAGATCAAAGATAAGGAATTCCCATGTCACCGGTTGGTGCTGGCTGCCTGCAGCTCCTTTTTCAGGGCCATATTTCTCTCAGACCTGGAGGAGAGTAAGAAGAGGGAGATCGTGCTGAACGACGTGGAGCCAGGAGTCATGGGCATGATCCTCAAATACATCTATACGTCCAACATCAATGTGACCGAGCAAAACGTCCAGGACATATTCATGGTGGCCAACATGTTACAGATCCCATCTGTCTTCACCATCTGCATCTCGTTCCTCCAGAAGAGGCTTAGCCTCAGCAACTGCCTGGCCATTTTCCGACTGGGTCTGATGCTGGACTGCCCACGCCTGGCGATCTCCGCCCGGGACTACATCTGCGAACGCTTCCAGCTGATTTCGCAAGACCAGGACTTTCAGCAATTAGGTGCCAGTGAGCTGGCTGCCATCATCACCTCAGACTCCCTCAACGTGGAGAGTGAAGAAGTAGTTTTCGAGACATTGCTGAAGTGGGTGGAACACAGCAAAGACACCAGGCTCAAGGACCTGCCGGGCCTGCTGGACTGTGTCCGCTTCCGACTCATCCCACCCGAATACTTCGCTGAGAATGTGGAGAAGAACGAATGGATAAAGTCCGACAGGAAGATAACAGAGAAGCTACAACTTGTCAAGGATGCTTATGAGGGGAAGCTTCCTGAAGCCAAGAAAATGGAGAAGAAAAAATCAGATGAGGATGAAGAAGATGAAGGAGAGGACAAAGAGCAAGAGGAGGACTTACTTCCAGGCATCCTGAATGATAACCTTCGTTTTGGCATGTTCCACAGGGACTTGATTCTCATGATTAGTGAAACGGGAACAATAGCATATGACCCTTTGGGAAATGACTGTTACGTGGCATCTCTGTCTACCCAAATTCCCAAGAACCACTCTAGCCTGGTGACCAAGGAGAACCAGATCTTTGTGGCTGGGGGTCTTTTCTACAATGAACAGAGCAACGAGGAACCACTGAATTCTTACTTTTTACAGGTCTGTTGCAACTTTATTATTTGCAAAGAAGTATTTAGATACAAGATTCTTTTAAAGATGGCAATGGACACTGAATTAACAGTTAATTATCTTCTACTTGAAGGTATAATTTTGTATTTTCTTGTGTTACTGATCTTTGCAATGGTGATGGACAGGCTGACAGATGAGATCAGACAGGAGCCCCCGTGGACTATGATGTTTGCAAATGACATCGTGATCTGTAGTGAGAATAGGGAGCAAGTTGAGGAGACCCTGGAGAGGTAGAGGTATGCTCTAGAGAGGAGAGGAATGAAGGTCAGTAGGACTAAATCAGAATACATGTGTGTGAATGAGAGGGAGGACAGCAGAATGATGAGGATGCAGGGAGTAGAGTTGGTGAAGGTGGATGAGTTTAAATACTTGGGGTCAACAGTTCAGAGTAATGCGGTAACTGAAAAGAGGTGAAGAAGAGAGTGCAGGCAGGGTGGAGTGGGTGAAGAAGAGTGTCAGGAGTGATTTGTGACAGACAGGTACCAGTAAGAGTGAAAGGGAAGATCTACAAGACGGTAGTCAGGCCAGCTATGTTATATGGGCTGGAGACGGTGGCACTGACGAAAAGACAGGAGGCAGAGCTGGAGGTGGTAGAGGTAAAGATAAGATTTGCATTGGGTGTGATGAGGATGGACAGGATTAGGAATGAGTATATTAGAGGGTCAGCTCAGGTTAGATGGTTTGGAGACAAAGTCAGAGAGGCGAGATTGTGTTGGTTTGGACAAGTACAGTGGAGAGATGCTGGGTATATTGGGAGAAAGATGCTGAGGATGGAGCTGCCAGGCAAGAGGAAAAGAGGAAGGCCAAAGAGGGGGTTTATGGATGTAGTGAGAGAGGACATGCAGGTGGTTGGTGTGACAGAGTGGGATGCAGAGGACAGGAGGAGATGGAGAAGGTTGATCCGCTGTGGCGACTCCTGATGGGAGCAGCCGAAAGTGAATTATGGTCTCTTTACGATATGATTGGACATTATCTATTTCTGTCGCTGTTTTGAATGTAATTATACAGTATTTCTTCCCTAAGTTCAAGTTCACAGAAAGGCAGACATATTAAAAATGAACAGGTCAAGTCACCCATGAAATAGTGAGGTTGTTCAAAATTGGTGTGTTTGACTATGTATATGACTGTGCCCTGCGATGGACTGGCATGCCATCCAAGGAGTACCCCAGCTGTGTGCCCTAAGCTGCCTAGGATAAGCTCCAAAACCCTGCATGGGATATGTGGTTGGGAGATGGATCCTGTTCTCCATCTGTCTTCAGGAAAATGGATGGATGCTCAAAATTAAATGCACAAACATTAATAAATTACTGTATGTCTTAGAATATGTATAAGAATATTTATGTCTATGCATGTTTTCATTATTTTGACCTTTCTTCATTCCAGTTTTGGGTGATTCTATCCCTCCACAGTTTGATCCTGTTGGTCAGGACTGGTTGGGGATGCCCCCTCTCCCCTCTGCTCGATGTTTGTTCGGACTTGGAGAGGCCGAAAACGCCATATTTGTCATTGGAGGCAAGGAACTGAGAGAGGGGGAGCGCCCACTGGACACAGTGCTAGTTTACGACAGACAGTGAGTATCCCAACAGGCCCCTGAGGGGCAATGGTCTGCAAGCTATGTGGTACAGGCTCCTTCAAATGTGTGTGGATAGAGTATCCATCCATTCATCCATCGTCTGTAACAGGGTTGAAGGGATAGTGCAACCTATCCCATAAGCCACAGGGCAAGAATCAGGAGACACTCCAGATGGGATATCAGCCCATTGCAAGGTGTAGCCCCCCACACAAAATGGGCAATAAAGAGATACCAGCTCACCTCAACATATGATCTTGGATTGTAGGAGGAAATAAGGGAAATGTGACATTGTTACTGTGCTAACTATAAAGGTTTGCAAACCTAACTGGTTTAAGAAAAGGTTGAAAGAATGCCAGTTAGTTATCTGACAGCTAAAAAGCCAGTTTCATATTTTCGGCTTGACTTCATTTGCAATAAAGAGAACTGAAAGCTTGCAATGTGATGCCAATTCTGAGTTAGATGGGTGATGTCAGCCCCGCTCTCTTCAAGGGCTTAACTCCAGTAACTAAGAGACCTAAAATAAACGTTTACTAAAGAACAGAAACACCTGTCACCTGCATATTTGGTGACTAACATTAAAATGTTTCTCAGGGCACCAACATAACTGCACTCTGGTCTCCTCGGCAACAGCAAAATGATAATGGCAGTACTGACTCATCTTAATTACAGGTGGCTGAGGTTCTCAGAAGCAAGGGGATCTTAGAACCCATGCAGAAGTGCAGCTGAATCAGGATTTCTCAGAACCTGGGTGGGAGAACCTGTGTACCCACAGCACTAACCTCTGCACACTGTGTAAATTCTCTTATTTAGGTCTTTCAAATGGGGAGATTTGGAACCTCTTCCCTATTCAGTTTATGGACATGGAACAGTTTCTCATAACAGCCTCGTATATGTAATAGGAGGAAAGTCTGATGACAAGTAAGTCTTAAGTCCAATATTCCATATTACATAACTCTCGTCTGTTGTACTCCATACTTTCTACATAAACCCAGATATATTGTCTCAAGATAACTTGAGAATATTGTGACTTGACACAGGATGTTAATACATCGCCTTTCACCCAAACCAGTTCTCTGTAATGCTGCGAAAATAGTTAATTTTGGAAGTACTCTGAATGCAAAAGTAGAAGACGGTTTGCCACTTTGCATTTCAGTGTTCGCTGTGATCAGGATGCTTAGTACGTGCCTGTAATACATCATGTCTGACATGCAGAAAGTGCCTGAGACGGGTATGCGTTTATAACGCAAAGACGTCGGAGTGGAAGGAGCTGGCCTCTCTGAAAACTGCACGCTGCCTTTTCGGTACGGCTGTCCACAAAGACAAGATCTACGTGGCAGCAGGGGTCACAGACACAGGTCTGACTAACACCACGGAAGTCTACGACATTTCGAAGAACAAGTGAGTAGGGTGTGGATGGAAAATTTCTTTAGCTGCAATATTTAGTGTACCTTAAACAATTTAATGCCTACCCCATGTTTGTCAATCTATCCATTCATCCTATATTTTCAGTGAAATCATCCTTTACTCTTTATGAAGTCTTACCTAGCTGCAGTATTACACCAAAACCAGCATTTTTTCTCCTGTAGCCGCAGGTTTACGAACGAACGAACCCGACTAGTAGCCCCTCTGAACGAGGCTCTTTCTGCATGCTTCAGGTGGTCGGACTTCGTGGAGTTCCCTCAGGAACGCAGCTCCTTGTGCCTCGTAGCCCTGGCAGGTTTCCTGTACGCCGTGGGCGGCTTCGCCATGAAGCCCAGCGATTCCAGCGACGAGTTCCTCCCCACTGAGGTCAACGACATCTGGAAGTGAGTCACACGAGCCGTGGAATGCCACACAAATTAATGATTTGTTACCGTTTTTTACAATATAGGTTTATTCAATGCAAATAAATCATTACTATTATTATGATATCAAGTACAAAAAGAATTACAAGGAAACATTAAATAGCATTAGTAAAAATGTGCTGCTTCTGAAAAGGATCCATCTAAAGGATTTTTTTTTTTTTTTTATTTAAATGGGGAAAACATTCAAGGCATTTTTTATAAATAAATAAATCCATTAAACCATTTTTGGGTTTTAAAGTGGTATTTTTTAGTAAAGAATCTTGTGTCTATTTCTTTTCAAGACTTGTAATATGTTAACAATTATACGTATTCTAGAGCTATTTTCACATGCTAATAATGTGTGACGTATGAGTTTTACTAATATTGGGTACTGTATAACCTGAAACATAAAATGGCATGTTAAATTTCGTGATATATCATAATATATTTTTATTCAAAGACGTAAAGTCTACCCTGTTTAGGATTAAGTCTGACATGGCATTTCTCTTTGCTTATTAAATTATATAAAGTTTCATATAATTGTTTTTATAACAAGCTTTACATGATTAGGTATTAACTGGCATAAAAGTATTACTAACGCTATAGCAATATGATTTCCTCAGGTATGACGAAGGAGAAAGGAAGTGGAGCGGCATTCTGAGAAACATCCAGTACGCGTCGGGTGCCACCATACTGGGCGTACGTCTCAATACCCTGCGTCTGACCAAAATGTAACGAACACCGCCCCCTGCTGGTGGCCCAGGGTGTGTGCATAAAGCTCGGAGCGCTTCTTTGCGCGCATTGTGTATTCTCACCGCAGAAATCCCGACTACTGGCTGCTTGATGTGCAGCCGAAAAGACAATAGTATTCAACAAATATGTGCAAATTCAGATAAATTACTGTGGGCAGTGGTCTCCGCGGTCAATTATTCTGCATTGTAATGCCAGCTGTCTGACTGTGTAACTTGCTAATTAAATTGTTTTCAGTGGTTAAACCTGCCGTGCAGATTGAATGTATAAAATTCCAGTTTCGGAGTCTGACAAGTAGATCTATGACTATTCTCTAGTGTTTGGAGAAAAACCACACAATCCACAGTAAATGAAGCTTTAGCCTTCTGCCTTAAACGCAGCTCCTAAAATATTCTCGTTGATGCTTTACAATTGTACTTGGCAAGCAAATAAGTCGAACTGTTTGTGGATTCATGTTGCTGAATTTTAGCACAAGTGACAAGTAAACCACAGACTTAAACAGTACGTTTCATGTGTCATCTGCTATTAAAATGACCCTGTGGAAAATCTGCTAAATCTGACAAGTGGAACAATGAACATTTACTATAATGCATTCAATTAACAGTCAATTAACAGAAAAATTAACAGAAAATTTGAATAACTAAGGGACCACAATCTTGTAACTCTTCGTGGTCAGTAAAGATTTTCAGACTTTTTTAAAGATATCTGCAAAGAAGCCAACGTTATTGTAATGTTTCTGTTTGTAATAAAAACGAAATCATTCGCAGTGGCAAACACCCGTTTCCTCCGATCGCCTGTCATGGTATGGTCATACTCTAAAATCATCTTCCCAGTGCTTTTCCTAGTCATCTTGTTGTAAAGAAAACATAATTGCAGAATTGAAACCGAGCACGAAATCTACAAAAAAAAAAAGTTTGATGAGGAGGAGCTACAGCTGCAGTGAGACGGGCAGCCAGGGTTTCAGATCCCGCTGGTGAACCAGTACATGTACGCCTGATGCCATCTTTGAACCACTTTGATAACCTAGCCAGCTGTATGAATGCATCAAAAACAATTATTAAATGTGCCTTTGTGAACGTTAAAATAGTTGCGCATTAATCACTCTTACCGGTGTTCACATCTAAACATTACGACTACACATTACGGTACACTCGTTAAATAGCCTAAATAAATTGCATAAATCATTTTCATATCAGCGCAATTCACTAAAGAAATTAAAAAGCAAAACAAAGAATGAGCACCTATCATTTTTGGTTAGGCAATAACACCATGTAATCTAACTGAGTGGATGACTTGAACAGAAGTCACTGTCGGGCAGCCCTCGACAGCTACCAATCTATTACCGAAATGCATTCATTTGAAAAGATTCATCTTCATCCCCACTCATTAACCATCTGGTTAATCTGCGCATCTGAGAATTAAACACCTGTTCCTATTGTTCTAGGTAGCTTGGCAAAATCATTAGGAATTGCTCTCTGACTCCTTAGTTGGTTGTAAGACGTTCCTTTTAAATGGATGAATTGATAGACATTAAACATACTTTTTTTTTTGGCCTGTCACTGTAAATATGTTAATGTAAAAGGACAAGTGGGTGAGAAAACACTTGATCAACATTTTCTCCTTCAGCCAACTCAGAACTCATGCATCAAGTTATCATAGGCCGATGTTAACGTAGATTGAGAAATTGTCTCAGTGTTTGTTTCTCTAGCTTGTGACTAGATATTTTCATCGCTATTGGTCTGTCTGGTTTGAAAATCAAAGTTGCTTGCCTGCCCTGTCCTTAACCACAAGGGTCCATTAATCTTCTCTACATCCATAGTTCCATACCCTGTGCTCTGACAGAACCTCAGCTGCTGATTTATCTCACCCTCACCCTTTAAAGCCTTAGTGCTGAGAACAACCCACCGTCATCCCTACAAATACGTCAGTGAGGATTTTGTATACCTCCGGCTCAAAATGAGTTTTAGTTGGCTTTCAATGACCAAAGGAATACTGAAATTCTTCTGCATACATTTCTTAAAATGTAAAGCACTGCTGACGCATTTACTTTCAGCCATGTAATTGGGTTTGATAACGACAAATGTAAAACTATATGATTCGATGCGTTTTTAAGTGGATCAAGCTAATAGACAGATGGTTTATATCCATTAAAAAATGAATAGCACTTCTAGAATGACCTTTTTCTGAAACTTTCGTCCACAATACATTTTTCACTATATTGGTATTTGTGCAACATACAGCAATCCACCATCATGACCACCAATAGCAATTAAAAGACCTGAAAAGTGGAATTGTTCTGAGAAGTGTTATGATTTTGGATTTAGACTTTAAATTTACACCTACATTATTAAACTGAACTGTGGCAAAGGTATAAAGGAGCTGTGTTTGCAAGTCGGCTGGATTTTGCCGACATTTTGCAATTCTCCTATGCAAATATTTTTGCACACTCACGTACACCTGTAAGCCAGGAATGGGCAACTGGTTGAACAGTTAAGACCCACGAAGATAAGCTCCCGAGAGACGTGAGCCTAGGGGGGGAGGGAACACAAGAAAAGTGCATGAACAGTGAGGGGTGCCGGCGGAAAAAACATCCAGCTAGGAGGTGAAAGAGGCCTCCTGTTTTTTGTTTTTCCTCACCACTTTAATTTTTCCATTTATGATTGTATAGAAGAGCTGCAACAGCACATGTGAAAAGCCGTATTGTCAGCCACACCAGCTGTAAACAGTACTGATCATGCAGCTGTGTTTTCATACTAGTGAATACTAGCCTTGGAATCACAGCCTTGGCTAAGCCATCACTGTCCCATGCCTATTGCGTCTCATTTGTTATAATATACAGTTATGCTCATAAGTTTACATACCCGGGCAGAATTTGTGAAATATTGGGCATTATTAGGAAAATAAAAGTAAACATGCAGAAAGCTCTCCCTTTAATTAGGGAATGTGCTCAGGTGAAGCAATTAATCACAACTGTGTGTGCCCTTTTTGAATCATACAACTGAAATCACCAAAATGGGCCTGATCAAAAATTGACAAACACAGGTTCAAATTAAGGGAGTGTCTACACCTCCGTAACTTTTCTGATTGTAATCAGTATCTGTGTATAAATAGTCAATTTAAATTCATTCAGAGCTGCACTGACTTTGCTGGATACCGAGCCATGGGGGGGAACAAAGGAACTGTCAAAGGACCTGCGAGAAAAGGTTGAATTGTATAAATCAGGAAAAGGATGTAAAAAGATATCCAGATATCTGAAAATGCCTGTCAGTAGTGTTAAAACTCTGATAAAGTGGAAAGTTAGGGGTTCTGTTGTTACCAAGCAACAGTCAGGTAAACCAACCAAGATTTCAGCCACAACTACCAGGATCATTTGTCGAGAAGCCCAGAAAAACCCACCAGCCACTTCAACTGAAATACAGCCTTCTCTGCAAACAAGCGGTGCTGCTGTTTCAAGATGCACAATAAGGAGGTACTTGAACAAAAATGGGCTGCACGGTCAAGTTGCAAGAAAGTAGCCTTTACTGTGCCAATGCCACAAAACAGCCCGCTTACAATATGCCTAACAGCATTTGGACAAGCCTCAAAACTTCTGGAAAGAAGTCCTTTTGAGTGATGAGACCAAAATTTAACTTTGTCACAACCATACACGCTATATTTGGAGAGGACGTAACAAGTCCCCTGACGAAAAGTATAGCATCCCTTCTGTGAAGCATGGAGGTGGATCTCTGATGTCCTGGGGGTGTGTGAGCTACAGCAGCACAGGTAACTTAGTGAAATTGATGGCAAGATGAATGCAGCATGTTAACAGAAAATATTGGGGGACAACTAGCATTCATCAATCTGGAAGCTGCACATGGGACGCAATTGGATCTTCCAACATGACAATGATCCAAAACACAAGGCTAAGTTGACCCTTCAGTGGCTACAGCAGCAAAAAAAGTGAAGTTGCTGGAGTGGCCATCACAGTCTCCTGACCTCAATATCATTGAACCAGTTTGGGGAGATCTCAAACGTGCAGTTTATGCAAGACAACCCAAGAATTTGTGGGACCTGTAGGCTTTTTGTCAAGAAGAATGGGCAGCTCTACCACCTGAGAAAATCAAGGGCCTCATCCACAATTATCACAAAAGACTGCATGCCATCATTGATGCTAAAGGGGGCAATACACAGTATTAAGAACTAAGGGTATGCAAACTTTTGAACAGGGACCATCTCATTATTTTGCTTATTACTACGTTTTGTTTAATGGTTGCGCTATTCTGTGATGCCTTATAGTTTAATTTGGATTCCATTAAATGTAAATGAAATGAGTTTTGCCTGATCATTTTTTCTTTAAAGTGTGGTACACATCTTACAAATTCTGCCAGGGTATGTAAACTTATAAGCACAACTGTATTCTGAAAATGCTGTTGGGAAAAAAGGATATCGTGATTGCAAATAAAACTGCCAAAGTATTTATTGGGTTCCAAAGTGGTCGGTGATGTACAGATATTCCTACAGAAGATGAAAGTGACACAGCATACAATTTTAAAACAGAGGGAAAAATAAAATACACATGGTCAGCAGTGAACGATTACAGCATGCTCTCACATTAATGAAAGAGGTCGATTCCGATTGCCAATCTCATTCCCTTCTTTGTCAAAGCTGGATAAGAAATCTCACCAAAACACCAATGCTTGGTGGCTCGAGTCACTGTGGGGAAATAATTTCTGTCACTCTGCAAGGTTGAGTACAGTTATATAGAAGTAGATAAGCAACACTTCCATTGTTGCTTATAAAAGAGTACCAATTAAATTCAAAAGGGTGTGGGGGAGCTTTTAAAACAAATGTACAAAAGTATTTACAGTTTGAAGATGGAACTCTCTCTTCAGTTCTGAAATTAGAACAGAAGAAATTAAAATGCTGATATTTAACAATTTACCGAGAAGCAGTAAAAATGTCCCCATAATGGACTATTTCATCATGACCCCTCGTCTCGGACTATGCATTAGCTATATCGACTGCTCCAACTGCCACTGCGATGCCTGGAATAGCTGCGGTCACTTCGGCTATAGGAACGGTATGACCTGCAATAAAGCATAAATGGGGGGGAAGAAAGGTCATCTTATAACTGCAAAACAGTTATGTGTAAGTTTATATTCATTTTTTCATTTAATATTGTACGTATTTAAAAGACGCTTTTATCCAAAACAACATCCAGCGGGGCAAATACAGCAAGCAAGCATATGGCATTTAAGGAGCTAAAATGTAAGCGCAGCTACGATGAGCATCAAATGAGAGAGCGGACGAGTTATAGGGGTCTCTCCCAGAATTACTGTACTCGGCCCTACCTGGACCTATTGGCAGAGCTCCTGTAGCTGTCACTTCTGCCCCGGCTGCTCCGGCTCCAGCTCCGGCTGCTGTAGCTGTTATACGACTCAGACCTGCATAAGAACCCCTCATTAGGGAGTGTCAGGCACACACTTCATTGTCAAGGGCAGCAGTTTTTCCAGGATGTCAGTCAGTGTTTGATTACTTAATTATGTTTAGATACCTGGATCTTCTGTGTCGATCATATGATCGGCTTCTGGAATGACTTCTACTGTAGGTACGGCTAACAGCACAAAACAAGGCAGATAAACACTATTACAATAAATTGACAGATATATGCTTAAAAGCATGTTTCAATATAGTCACATCGGCATAATTTTGTAGAGTGAGTGTTTATTCATACTCACCTATAACTGCGGTAACTACGGTATGTGCCGCTTCGACTGCGAGAACGGCCCCTGCTATATCGCCTCCGGCTGTGGCTCCTGCTGTAGCTCCTACAGATGTTTGCACACATGCCAGCACAGTAACTGGTATGACGGAAGTCATTTTGACCCCCACAAAATCGATATCGCCATTCATGTTTTTCAAATCTCTCTCGCTTCAATTGCGAGTATTACGTTGTAGTGTAGCATGCTTTTAATTATTGGATGCACACAGAATGCACAAAGTTATAATTCAAAGCTGATTGTTTTTAAAAATCTTTAGATCTCCGCCTAAAATGAAAAGCAAATCCAGACAGAACCACTGATATAGCAAGTGCATACTCAGTATGAAAACTTGCACAGACTCAATCACAGAAATGAAGCAACACATATAGCAAACTACATTGTGTAGTCTGCACTTGTACCTGTCTGATAATTCAGCCTTCGATATGGAGGCAGGCTAAAATAAAGTAAGATTTGTTTGACATGACCTGATAAGTCAAGAGCATCACCTACCTGTAGGAAGAGCTGGTGCTTCTGGACCGGCTTCTGGAGCGGCTGTAGGAGCGCGACCTACTTCTGGACCGTGATCTTGGGCTGGAGACTGAGTGGGACTTGCTCCTGGAGCTGCTCTGCCTGTGTGACTTTCCTCTGTCTTCTGCTGAAGGAGATCTCTCCTCACTGGAGCTGTCCCGGTTCCTGGGCCGCTGGTTCAGCCGGGCGGTCTTGCGGACCTCGTCAAACAACGATCCTGGTCGTACTCTGCTCTTACTCTTAATCTCAATCCGGACACCATGGGGCTTGCTCTCACCCTGCTCTCGGGCTCCTGCACTTTTGTGCTCTGCATCATTCACAGTAAGCCCTTGAAGAGTTGAGATTGCCAGAGGCCTCCACCGAGAGTCACTGGATACTCCTGGGGGTTTACTTGAGCCATGTTCTTCACTTAACCCACAACTCAGTACCGGAAGAGTCATGCCTGCTGGAGACTGAGGCTTCAGGCTAAGGGGCACTGAAACGGATGTACTACTCTTCACTGTGTTTAAGGGGTCTGCTACTACAGATTCTTTAGGAGGCATTTCAAGAGAAGCACTAGGACTTTTCTCAGGGTGTGTTGCATGTATGTCATGCTCAGGAGTGCATATCTCCATACAATCATCTTCCTTTACTTGTTCTGACATCCTGGATGACTCAACAGTACTGCTACCGATTTTCTGTGCACCAACATCTGTATGTCCAACCTTTGCAGGACTTGGATTAGGTGGATTAAAACTCTGCTCCTTTTTGTTTGTTCCCACAACAGGTTCCACGGAACGAGTTGCTGCTTGCGACAAACTACTCTCTCTAGTTTGTTTGTGAGTTTTTTCCATTTTAACTTCTTTTTCCAATCCCTGGGTCTTCAGTGTCTTTCCTGCATCTGTTTTCGTGGGACTTTTCCTCAGTGAAGTGTGTTTCAGGTTGACGATCTCTTCTTGAAAAGGTGCCTCTTCCTCCTCCTCATCTCCAAATTCTAGGGGTGGCTGCCAGTGGAAAGTTTCCTTAGGTTTCTTTGACTTTTTAGTTTTGGATTTGGAACCACGTAACCGTAGTTTTGTGGAGTTCCTTTTCTTGTGCTTGTGTTTCCGTTTAGTTTTCTTCTTTGTCTTGTGTTTTTCACTACAATTTTCTGTCTGGGGACTTTTATTAATCAATGCTGGTACACCTTTGGCAGTCTTCTTAAGGTCGACGACCTCTGAATTTGCAGAGGCTGCATCACCGGTCGGTTTACTTGTCTTGTTGGGCAAAGCTACCTGACCTTCACTCTCCGATCCAGAGCTGGCTTCTCCTTCCTCTTTACCAGAGGAATTTTTTGAAGCTGTTGCCTTGTCCTTTTTTGCAGCCTTCTCAGAATCACTCTCAGAATCATACTCGGTCAAAGTTGAGTTTTCATTACTGCCTTTCTCACCCAGCTTTACTCCTTCTTTAGGCTTCTCTGCCAATGTATCATCCAGGTTAGTCTTCTTCCCAGATTTCTCACTAGCTATACCAATTAAAGCATCATTTGGTTTGCCTGTCTTTAAATCAGTGGTCTGGGGGCTAAAGGCATCTGACAAGGAGTTAAGTTTATTTTTTGACCCCACTGAGTCAGCAACACGTTCACGACAGTGAATTGAGCTTTTTTCACTGCCACCTGCATTCTCTGAACGAGAATGTGAACTGTGATTTTGTTTTTTGAATCTTGTTGTACCGCTAGTCACTGAATTCTTATCAGATACCCCTTGTGTACTACGGTGACTCTTCACTTTCTTTTCAGCTGAATTTTCATGTCTTTGAACCTTGTGTCTTCTGTAAGATTCAACAGAATCTGATCTGCTGTAAGATGAGGACCGGCTATCATACCCTGAAGGGGACAATGACCTGGATCTGGAACGGCTGTAAGACCGGCTGTAGGATCTGCTTCTAGAAGAACTGCTATGTGACTGCCTGTCATGTTTACGTCTCTTGAAGTTGTCTCGCCTGGAGTTGCTGCTTCTTTCAGCGTCCGAGTTGACTCGCTGGTCACGGTAGGAGGATACTGGTTTGTTCTGCACAACACTGACTGTGTGGCTGGGTGGAATGTGTGGAGCTAGTGTAGTTTTTTCCTTGATTTCCTGAATACGAACATAGGAGGGTTTCCAAGGTTTCTGTCCAGGTTTCCATCTTGATGGTGGGGGGCTATCACTTAAAGGTAACACTGGAACAGTCTCAGCAGAGGTAACTGTAGTCAACGTATTTTCAGTTTTAACCGTTGCCTGTACCGGAGCGTCTATTTTTGGTTGACTGGTTTCATTCAGTTTTGTTTTTCTGGGGGATCTTGACAGTTTCCTTCTTTTTGATCTTGACAGAGACCTAGATCTTGACCTTGACTGAGAGAGACTCCTGGACCTTGAAGAGGATGCAGACCTGTCCCGTGATCTTGAAAGACTTGAAGAATAGGATCGACTTGGCGACCTAGTGTACGAGTGCGATTCTCTTGAAGTAGGTAATGATCGGTGGTCCTTTTCTGAGCCTGACCAATCTCTTATAGGGGAATGTATATAGGTGGAAGAAGAACGAGACCTATCACGATGGGAGCGCTTTGATCTCTCAGAGGAGAATGACCTTTCACCTTCAGAAAGGGGTGACTCTTGCTTTTTCTTCTTATGGCCTTTATGCTTCTTTGAATGCTTCTGTTTTTTAGACTTCTTCTTATGTTTGACCTTCCTCTTCTCTTTCCCACGTCGGCAGTGCTGGCTGGATCTACTGGAGCTGTGGTCAGAGGTGTAATCCTGTGACCAAGACCTGGACCATGGAGAGAGTGTTCTGTTGTCCCTTCTGCTTGAACAATCGTCATTCAATCTGTTAAGTCAAAATTTACACCCTGAGTACAAGGAATACCACCTACCAGAACATAATCCCAACACTATCAAGATAAAATCCAAACATCGAAAATCATTTCTAATCTCAAATTTGGTAGTTGGTATCAGCAAGCATCTACACTGAATAAATGAAAAAGGAAGTCTGATTTCATTCTTTGTGACACACTCAGCTTGACAGCTTTTAGCTGTCAGCCTAAGTGGTGGGTGTTTCCCTCCAGTTCCACAGAACGTATAGCTCTGCATACTTGACTCCTTTACTCCATTTCTCCACAGTAGGTGGCTGGTATGTCTTAGTTCTCTGCATCTCCTCTTTCCAATGAGGTGGAGTCTCACTGCTCCCGCGATCTTCTTCAGACACCGAGCGGGACTTCGACCGAGTCGGAGTATGGTATCTCTGTAGTGGGAATCGAACAGGCTGTGGTCAACTGACAACATAAGGACTCTTATCACAGACTTTGGGCTCCCTTATCCTCTATTACTTTCGCCAGATAGCTCGCGAATTGCATGATTACCTTAACTCCATGAAGTCAACATCAATGGTTTGCTTTTGTAGGGGAAAAATAATCTAACAGTGCAAAATGAGAGACAGGCAGTTATACCAAGAAAGAGGCAAGGACAGGAGAGGAGGAGAGAGAACATTTGCAGGGGTTTTAGTTTAGGCTTATTTTTTGGACTGTTCTGAAATGCCAAAATGGTCGTGTAACCAAAAGAATTGCAGATCTTGTCTCTTCATTCTATAACTTGTTAGTCTTCTTGCGTGAAAATGAATTAAAAAGAAAAATTGGGATGGTAACACTGAGGAGACAATTTTTGCCAAGGGACAGCAATCCTGACAAGATCGGAAATTGAGAAGACTTACCATTGTCCCACGGCCTTTGATCTTCCGTCCGGATTTTGTGACGGCCGGCTTCAGATCATTTGGAACTGAAGGGGTCTCTTGCTGGGTTCTTAATAGTGGTAGCAGAAAAGAAAACTTACACAAAATAAAAAAATAATGACATATCAACCTCCACAGGTTACTTCAAGAATTTTGAAGTAGTTTTACTACTAACAGTGGTAGCGTAGAGTAATAAAAAGCAAATTCTGCTGCCAGCCTTTGCTGCGATAAATTTAATCGTGCATTTTTTTTTTTGCCATTAACTGTGCTATGTGCCCTTTGACGGTTTGATTTTCTTAGAGGTTCAGGAGCCTCCA
Source organism: Gymnarchus niloticus (assembly GCA_009936485.2). Lineage (NCBI taxonomy): Eukaryota > Metazoa > Chordata > Actinopteri > Osteoglossiformes > Gymnarchidae > Gymnarchus > Gymnarchus niloticus. Next base: position 17,039,070 of record JAACJT020000001.1, read on the forward strand.
TACAGTTTTGCTTGGTTTCCTGAACAGATTGTTGAAACACGGCAGTACAATTCTTCACTCAGTACCATCACTACATTGCAAAGAAGGCAAATTCATCCCTTTGGAGAAACTGGAGTCTGGACACACCTACCATCCTATTTAATCACCACCACATTCATGCTGCAGTGCATTTCTGTAACTTGCATACCGCTTATTATGGATCATGTATGTTTACACACATTGTCCCTTCATGTTTCACACAGAACGTCTAAATGATCAAACAGCACTGCTAGGAATCCCTTCTCAAGTGTTCAAACACTCAAGTCAGTCCTCTGTGGTAGAGGATGCTGCTCACGTGTCAGACTTTTCTTCTTCATCTTGCGGATCGCGTCTCAGAAACCGGTTCTCTGGCACAGGCGGAATCTCCTCTGGCCGAACCACCGGCTTCTCTCTTTTTACATTCTGGTCTTTATCTCTGTCTTCATCAGCTGACTCTTCCTCCAGACAACTGTAGGACGATAAACCAAAACATGGAAGGCAAACTCTTTCACTTGATTGAGGTGATAATTTGTGCATGATTTATTTCAAGTTTTAATCACTTATGATAAAATCATTCCAAGGTGAAGAGCAACTATTTACAGTACGGAAATAGAGTTAAAAAAATCATCTTAGTTATTAATATGAAGTACCATTTGATCTGCAAACTTCACAGGACAGAGGGAAAAAATAGCAGAAGTACAGGCCTTACATTACTGCATGCCTTTTTAAAAATCAAGGAAGTGAACCAATTCCAAGGTTGCGATGAAGGCAGCCTCCGGTGAGTCAAGTCACTCAAATGCACCTTTGGCTCGATTCCGTTTTTCTGTGTCGGCTCCCTTTCTTTTTGGACTCCTTCCTTTTCTTCTTAGAGTGCTTGGTCTTCGCAGGCCTCTTCCGGCGACGGCTCCGCCTGTACTTTTCCTCGGATTCACTGTCCGACTCCAGAGAAGAGGATGATGAAAAGGATGAGTCTGAACTAAGGAAGGAGTCTGCCGAGTGGGACTGCCTCTTCCTTTTGCAACTGAGCACTGTAAGTCGAGCAGTAACAACAAAAAAGTACATTTAAAGAGCACATGTTCAGGGTACATGTGCTGTGACAAAAAGCATGTGATCAGGTGCCAGCAAAAAAAGAAATTGTGCGACAGGGGGAGGTTAGAACAATGCACAACCAGGTGTGTGTGGGGGGGGGGGGTGCAGGTAACAAAATTGTGCAACCATGGTGTAATATTCATGTAAGTACATTCACGGAATTGATTTATGATTGAGTCCAACCTTAGAAATAGGTTTAATAGACTACCAGAATGTTGCGTACTCTGATTGGTTACACTAAAGACAGGTGAGCTGGTAAAAGAAAGTGCTAGTGAAAGCATGTATATTTAATTAGTGAATGTCTGAATAAAGCACGTGTACGTAAATGAATATGGTATTGGATGCAGTTTATTTAATGCAAGACAAAACCAGGGGAAGGTTAGAGCCAATTCTTTTCCTTCCACCACTGAAAATTTTGTTTCTAGTGATGGTATAGAAGAGCCCCGGAAGTACACGAGGCACGTGTGGCTTGCGAGCCAACCCCGATTTCGATCTGAAAGCACCCTATGAGAAACTGCAATTAAAAGGTAATGAAAACATATATTCCATACATAAAAATATGACGGAACTGAAAAGGCTGCTAGAGAAAAGACCATGTGGTCTCCTGACACTTAGCTCTTCAGCATCCATCATTAACTTCACAGCTTACTACTAGATGGGGCCATTTCTGGAGAGTAGAGGAAAGAAGCTGTAGGGACAGCAGCATGCCCTATGGTGAAGGGGAAGCTCACCGTCATTGGCTGACTTTGTAATCAACTGGCCACAGTCAATGACTCTCACATCTGCATAGGGTCTGCTAGCTGAGTCGGTCTTCAAAGACTCAATCTTCTTTACCACTTCAAAGCCGGAGATGACCAAACCAAAGACCACGTGAACTCTGGTGAACAGAACGATTTGGACATATTCAGTTACATTGTTACATCTTAGCTGCGGAGGCTACATTTACGTTCAAATACATTTTATTACAAGATTAAAGATCATACTAGAAGATACCAAAATAAAAACAACCCCATACCCATCCAGATGTGGAGCAGTCTTTGTAGTGCTGTTAAAGAATGATTAATTCAGCGAGGTGTTTGTTTGTCCCCAAAGGCCAGGGTGAAAACAAGGGTTGTTGAAGTCATGGAGAAAAAGAAAAACAGGTTAAGCACGTGATAATTTTTGAGACAGTCAAAAGCAAGATCTGCTTTCAATTTGACTGCTCAACAATGCCAGACATATGAGGAAAAATAATCTTTACAAGTAGCACAGTAGTTTTTTCTGACATGAGCAGGCTCTAGAGTGAGATTTAACAAAAAGCCACATTGGGCGCTTTAACAAAGTGTGTGTGTGTGTGTGTGTATACACACATATACATACATACACACACACAGACAAATCAGCAAATAAAATATTTCAATTAGACGTCTGGAGCAAATTACATGGGTTTATGGGAGCATCTTCAGCTTGTGGCAATATTCATTAAACTCATTCCTGAGTGCACAATAGCACACCACAGACCACAATAAAGATGGACATTGTACCAAGTCACTTCTAAAGGACTAAGAGTCAGATTGTCCATTATGCACCAAACCAAAACCCTCGAGAAGATCTATTGTCTTAGGCCCACCTCTTATTTTCGAAAAATGAATTTTGAAATTTCAGTTTTCCTGTTGAAATGTTTCTTTGGAATTGAAAGCTAGCCAAGAGCTATTGCTATCAGTTGTGGTAGGACAACAAACTGAGGGCTGTCTAATGTATAGTGAAGCATTTGAGCAGGAGCCCCCTCAATTCAAGAACAGACAATCCAAAGGGTACTCTGTAGCAAGAGAGGAAAGATGGCAAAAAACAAGCAGCTAATACATGATCAATACACAGGAGAGAGAAGCACAGCCTTAGAGTGACACTTTACCTTGGAAGAGCAGGATGCTAGAGAGTTTCTGTAAATTTTACACAAAAACGGCAAGAGAAAAATTGTAATACATTTGTAGGCAAAAAAGGACTCGAAGTCTCTATGTTTGTTTTTAAATGCATATATCATGTGGAAAAGAGAAATAAGCATGTTGATGTCTTCTGCATCAGACAAGGAGTGTAATGCAGTGCTTTAGCAATAAAAAAGTGAGAGGGCTTCGCTAAACCTTCAAGGCAAAAAATTAGAAGCGTCGTAAATGGACAAATAAGGGAGGACTCTAAAATTTTCACACAAAATATATTCAAGCAGAATAATCAACAACTAAATATTGCCTGTCCCACCTTGTGTTTTGTTTACTAAATTAAACATTCACATTCAGTTCTGAAATAACCTACATCAGGAACTTTGTCATATTCTTAAGTTGACTTTTCTCTGTCTGTTTGCAAAGAAATAGACCTGACTTTGCTACACAAGAAATGAAACTTTGAAATGTTTACAAATGCATATACACTCACTGGCCATTTCATTAGGTACACCCAGTTATCTCTTCGTTAAAGCAAATATCTAATCAGCCAATCACATGGTAGAAAGTCAATGCATTGTGGCATGTAGACATAGGAGGATCTGCTGAAGCTCAAACCAAGCATCAGAATGGGGAAGAAAGGTGATTTAAGTGACTCTGAACGTGGCATGGTTGATGGTGCCAGACAGGTTGGTTTAAGTATTTCAAAAAATGTTGATCTACTGAAATCTTCATGCATAACCATCTGTAAGATTTACAGAGAATGGTCTGGGGGGGGGGGGGGGGCCCCATCCAGTGAGGGGCATTTCTCTTGGTGAAAATGCCTTGTTGGTGGGAGAGGTCAGAGAAGAATGGGCAGACTGTTTTGAGCTGATAGAAAGGCAACAGCAATTGAACTAACCACTTGATACAACCAAGGACACAAAAGATCGTCTCTGAACGCACAACACATTGAACCTTGAAGCAGGAGATGCCAATCCTGCCAGCTAAGAACAGGAAACTCAGGCTACAGTGAGCATGGGCTCACCAAAATTAGACAATGGAAGTTTGGAAAAAATCTTGCCTGGTCTGATGAATCTCAATTTCTGCTTCAATATTCATGATGGCAGGGTCAAAATTTGGCCTAAACAACACAAAAGCATGAATCCATCCTGCCTTGTATCAACATTTCAGGCTGGTGATGGTGGTGTAATGGTGTGGGGGATATTTTCTTTGCACACTTTGGGCCTCTTAATACCAACTGAGCATTGTTGAAATGCCACAGTGTACCTGAATATTGTTGCTGACCACGTCCATCTCTTTATGGCCACAGGGTACCTATCATCTAATGGCTACTTCCAGCAGGATAATGCGCCATGTTACAAAGCTCACGTCAAAATGGTCTCTTGAACATGAATTCACTGTACTCAAATGGCCTCCACAGTCACCAAATCTCAAAAGAGCACCTTAGGTTAGTGGTGGAATGGGAGAGTCGCATCATGAAGGTGCTGCTGACAAATATTCAACAACCGCATGATGCCATCATATATGGACCAAAATCCCAGAGGAATGTTTCAAGCACCTTGTTGAATCTATAGCAACGAAGAATTAAGTTAGTTCTTAATGCCAAAGGGGATCCAACCTGGTACTAGCAAGGTGTACCTGATGAAATGGCTGGTCAGTCATATACGAAAAATTTTAGCAGTTAATATTCTAAAGAACATAAGCCTTGAAGCAGTATTCCATTAGCACACTTTTTGAGAAACAAAAATGGTACAACAGAAATATTAAAAATTATGAAATGTTAAAACGAAGGTTCATCATGACCAGGAGTTCACCCAAGTCTATGTTTTAGATTTGTGCGGAAAGAAGTCTGAATAATCAAAATGTAAAAAAGTAACAATCCTTGCATGACAGATCCTAAAAAAAAGAAAATTTTAGAGTCCCATTTCTAAGTGAAAACTAATTTATGTGGAATTGCAATACAGATTAATGGAAACTGATATTTAAAGAGTTTATTTTGTTTTTCAGAAGCACCAAAGATTTCATGAAATACAGGGCACAATATTAGGGAAGCGCCATTCAATGAATGAAAATACAGTTATACAGTTGACGACTTTGACAACTTAGGAACTCATCTGCATGACATCTGCAGAACATGCGCTGTGCAGATCTAAAAAATGAAAATTTGTACAATCTGTTTTGGAAATATAGAACAGATCTGCACTAGAGATAATGACATCTATATGTTAAGACAAAATACATGTCAATTGTCACTCTTGGCAAGCAAAAATAGAAAGCTTATGTGCAAGATGAACCTTCAATATCTTGACAACAAAAAAAACCTTACAAGACAAATGTTATTTAATGGGGCCTAGTTAGCCACATTAAACAGGTGAATGATGATCCGAAGGATGTACCAACTTTCATGTGAATGCTGCTTCCCAACAAAATGCTGCCAAACACCAAATGGGTATTACTCACATGAAGAACTGGGAACCATTTGTGTCTTTGCCTCGGTTGGCCATTGACAAAAGGAAGGCTCTGTCATGTTTGAGCTTAAAATTCTCATCTGTTTGAAGAGGGAGACACCCAGTGAGACTACACTTCCTCACAGAAGCAGCAACAATACGCTTTAGGATTTAGGACACCAAGCATCCTCAACTAAGGACCACAAAATTTGACATTCAGCAAGCAAAACATTCACTCCTAGCGTAAATAAACCTTGAGCTAATAATGCATGAGACATTCAACTTAACTTTCTATGACGGTTACGGAGAAGTTCAAGAGGCACAAATGATTAATAACCATACTATTTAACTACATTGTACTGACCACGCACTGTGCAAATAACACAGCTTAAGAGCATTAAAAATGTAGGTGTTTAATAATTCAAGATTGCTCTCCTACCTAAGGTCTGATTTCATTTAACAATAGCATTTGTCCTTTATTTACAAATTGAGGCAAGAGCCACTATTTCCAATAGTTACAGTTGGAAATAGAATTTGTGAAACTTTTGGTAAGAAACATTTATGCTATCAAGACTGAATTCCATGTATTTTTGTAATCTCCTAACCATACGGGATGAAATAAATTACAGCATTTTCAGAGACACTAGCAGCTTGCAGTTAAATGTGCTACAAGCCTTTGAATTACAGGCAGAAAAAGGAGCACCTTAAATTGACCACACAAACACCTGGAGAAGATGCAAACTCTACACGTAAAGTGGGACTTGGATTCAAACCCACAACCTCAGCTGTCATGTGACAGAAGACCTACTATGCTGCACAAGTATTAATGAAAATCTATCATTTAAAAATTGAAATCTAAAACAAAACATTCAAAATACAGTATAAAATACAAAGTGTTTATCAAGGGGGATACTGTAAATAAAAAACAAATCTTAGAGAGACATGCAATACAAAGTGCCAAGAGTGCATGAAACAAAAATGATCCATAATGTCATTAAACTGTCTTATTAGGGGTGTTATTAGGAGAACATACAGCTCATGGCGTTAACTTAAGAAATGCTCCGTAAGAGACTTGGCCTCACGTCCTCCAACTAATTCATCATCCACTTTGCCTACATCTGTGCAAATAGGCCTAATCAAAGTGTGCTGTGATTAACATGATAATAATAAACACACAACAACTACTATGTACCCAGTGGAACTACAAGACTGTCACAGCTAATGATTCTAAGAGGGAAAATGAAAAAGAAAGAAAGATGCACCTCAAAGTCTTCAATGAATATTTATCCACACTTTGATCACAGAAGACTTTTGGACCCATTCTTATGGGGAAGGTGAAAAGGCACAATGTATTGTGTTACTGAGCTGTGTGCATGTCTTACCTTCATTTTGCATAAGACCACAATCTCTATAAATAAAAAAATATGTTCATAAATTTAGGCAGGTAGATTGATCTCAGTAAAAAAATAAAGAAAGCCTAATCCTCATGCTGAGTCAGGAAACAAAAAAAAATTACTTGCGCTGATGTCAACAAAACAAAGTAAAAATCCCCAGTGAAATTAAAAGTTAAAATGTAAATACATCTGATCTGAGAACTAGTTATGGAACAAATGGAGCTGCAATACCTGTGCTGGGTGGGAGTTTCCTGTATTACCAAACAATGCTGTACCAATATCACTAGCATTGACTGGTCAAATCAGGATACTGCCACCCACCGCTGGTTTTGAAGCCTCATTTGTCCTATCACTACGGAAAACCATGTCTATAATAACGTCATGCAACATTAGGCTCATGCTTAAAAACAAGACGACGGCAGGTGCTTATACACGTCTCGGTACCCAGCAGCACTTCTAACTCTTTCTGTTCCGAGTCAGCTAAGCTGCTCACCTTCAAAGTAGCCACCGTATATCGACTCACCGCCTCTTCCGTTACCTAAGGATTGCAAAGTGGAAAGATTATGAAAATCATATAGAACAAGTTTGGTGCCGATCCAAGAGGACTCCTGCCACTTATCAGTACTCCTTCAAAGAGTGTCACAAGTCAGCAGGGAAACATTGTCACTCTGAATATTCCAACCACTTACTATTCTGTTGACAACCACAGATCTAATACAATATGTCTACCCACAACCACATCTACACTCACACACCTGTAAACACTGACAGCCCAAAATGCACTGTGAATGTGGGGGGCTAAGTGACTTTGATCAAAATACTTTACATTTTTAAGACTTCTTTATGAAATCAAAACTGACGTATTAACCAAACCACTGCTTCATGTTATAAAATCTTTAGTAGTAATTGCAAATATCTCCATACTCACAGAAAACACAGACGTAAAAAACATGTGATAAGTACGGGGGAAGGTCCCCCTAAATAAATGTCTCTATATGTAGGGTGAAGAATGTTACCTTCTGTGAAATCTCCACCCTGGATCATGAAGTTCTTTACCACTCTGTGAAATGTAGAGCCTTTATAGCACAAGTTTTTGCCTGTGACTTTGCTAGGCCCCTTTTCACCTAAAGAAGTGGTGTAAAATGTAAGAGTTAGGCTAGTTGTGCGATATTACTGCAGTTTGATCTGAACAGAAAGGCTTGTGAAATTGCACCATTACCTAGACAAATTCAAATTAAATGCAATTTCAACACAAGCTTGTTTACAATCCTTCCAATCGCCATTCACATTTAAAACTTTGCACTACAAAATGTGTTAGCAAACCCGAGCCACCAAGAGGCTTAAAAACACCCATAGAAACCCGAAGGTGCATCTCTTCCAATCACATGTCCCTGCCCGGAGGTAGCCAGCAAACCCATAGTGTATTGATTCCAGCTTGCTGCCAGAGCATTTCCAATGACCACCAGACAGAGCTAAAAAGCAGCACCTGAGACGATCTTTTATAGGCTGATTCACTGTGGGGCAATGAAACACAGGACATCAAGGAAAATGTACTACTCTGCAAATAATGAATGAAAAACACTTACCGGTACATAAACTGAGAAAATTTTTACTTGTCTTGGGACAAATATCAGAAAAGAGTTGAAAGACAATACGCCCAACTATAAAGAAAGAAAAAAAGGTTGGTGAACACCGAACATTTCCTTACTATCACATACAGTGGATATAAAAGTCTACACACCCCTACCAAAATGGCAGGTTTTTGTGTGATAAGAAAATGAATCCAAGATAAATCCTGTCAGAAGAGATTCTACCTTTATTGCAAAATTGCAATCTATACAAACAAGATGAAAAAGCAGAAACTGAATAGTGAAAAAAGGAAAAAAAATATACAAAAACCTGGCTACATTAGTGTGCACACCCCCCTAAACAAATACTTGGCTGATGCACCTTTTGATTTTATTACAGCACTGTCTTATTGGGTAAGAGTATCAGTTTGGCACATCTGGACTTGGCAATTTTTGGCCACTCCTTTATAACCACTGTACAATATTAGAGTTGACACCAGCCTTTTCATCACATAAATCTCTTGACATGACCCTATATATTGCTCATTTGTGATCCTTTTAATTTCAGTTCAACATCTGCTACGTACAGTTGTGGCCAAAAGTTTTGAGAATGACACAAATATTAATTTTCACAAAGTCTGCTGCCTCTGTTTTTAGATCTTTTTGTCAGATGTTTCTATGGTATACTGAAGTATAATTACAAGCATTTCATAAGTGTCAAAGGC
>JAACJT020000001.1:17049170-17062574 GCA_009936485.2 Gymnarchus niloticus
CACTTCACCCAACTCACACCAGAATTTCTCTCTCATCCATCTTACACCCAACTTGTGGGGCATATGCACTAATAACAATCATCATCACACCTTCTATTTCCAGCTTCATACTCATCACGTCTGACACTCTTCACCTCCAAAACACTCTTGGCATACTGTTCCTTCAGAATAACCCCGACCCCATTTCTCTTCCCATCCACACCATGGCAGAACAATTTAAACCCACCTCCAATACACCTGGCCTTACTCCCCTTCCATCTGGTTTCTTACATGCACAAAAGCTGTTTATCATAAATCGGCCTTGGAATTCAATTGGGCCTACTTGGAATCATTCTTAATGCAGTTCATCTCATACAAAAAGAATATTCCAAATTCACCAGGTTGTTCTTTAGCTTGTAGGTATTTATTAGGGGGTTTTTAAAGAGAAGCGTCATCAAATGTCATAGCTGCCTATTTCTGTCTGCATAACAGCAACAAAAATATGATCAACGAAAGCACATTCACTCCACCGCCAGTGATTCCTCCCCCCAGGTTATAATTTTTTTTTTTTTTAAATTAAGATGACTGGTGGATTTTGCAATGAATATAGAAGCAGCTTTGCACATCGGAGCCCTACTGCTTAAATGCCTGGCAGGAGCTGCTATATTAACTAGACATTCACACTGCAGCAGGGGTCCATTCCAGAAAGCAGGTTTAACAAATCCCACAGTCAAACCTGATTTATGATTGAAGAAAAACTGAGGAGATTTGGGGAATCAGCCAATCTTGAAGCTAGGCTTTCAATTTTCTCCAATCAAAATTCAAGATAAACTATAAAATATGTTAAACCCGCTTTCTCGAACAAAGCCCCAGTTCTGATCACCTAAAGCACTCTGACGGTGAGATTACACCCAGACATACACACAAATGCCTCTATTCAAAAACGGTGCTGTGTCGGAACCTAACCTACTGCAAACTGGCCCGCATTTCTGCTGCCTTCATGGCCAAATTTAACCTATGTAGCAACTTTGACCTACTCCAGGGGCAACACAAAAGAAACATAGCAAACCATGTCCTCAGTTTCCAAGCATTTCTCCTGACTCCAACCAGTGTCATGCCCCCAGCCCCCAGATGTCTTGAAAAGAGTGAGAGCAGAAAGTCGAGTCTGATTTGACTGTTGCATCAAAACGTGCATTTAATGTCTGGCAATATTTTTCACTATAGAAGTAGGAAAACAATATGAAAAGTACTATTTGAGGCAAATCCCTGGCATATAATAAAACCAGGTTGCCAATGCTGAAACATCTAAAGGCTGTCCATCCTAAGGAGCTCAGAAAGCAAAGTCAGGAACAGGGTTAATGCCCATTAACCAACTAATTTAGTTGGCTCTCCAACTTACAAAGAAAGTTGGAAAGAACCAGACTCAGGAGGTCAGTGGAAAAGGGCATTATGTGTGTGCGGTTACAAAAAATGTATGGAAAATATAGCGAAAAGAATATAACAAAGGTCAACTGTAGGTAGTATAGGCTGTCATAGAAGATGCTTGTACAGTAAATGGGGTTCATAGGTGTTGACAACTTGACATTTTAAAAAAACAATTCTACCCTGGATACCACTACAAAGGTCTGAAAACTGGTATGTGTCCCAGACGTTGTCAGAACTACCTCTGATTTTGACAGGATATTTTCACATACGGATGAGCCGATCTGATATTCTGCCACAAAACACTGGATCAGTTATCGGAAAAATTAAAGTCACAAATCAAAAAACGATAGATACAAACTTCACGTTGCAAAATTAGCATTTTGTTTCCTTATAATTCCTTTACAGGACCGGAGTATGTTTCGAGCTTGTTTATAAATGGCTACAATACAACACTTTCCAGATGTTACAGAAAAATAGGTTAGGTAGCAAAAAGTAGGTTCAACTCCTCATATATGAGGCACTTGTGGCCAAAAATTTACACTGGAAGTTTTAAGTGCGTTTTAAACTGTTGTTCTGGTACCATTTCAATGTGGCAGCATTGCTTTCATTTAGTATTGACATTTGTAATTTACTGTGAAAGAAAACCCTTTTTTCTAATTGTTGTACTATTTTTTTTTTGACAGCAACGATCCCAAATCAAACCCTGTTTTCCTTTATGTGTTAAATGAATAAATTTAAACTTCCGACCGTACGACGAAGTATTCTCATAACACAAATGATGCAAAATTGTTCAAAACACACTTTTTAGGAGCATGACGTAGAGAATGAATTCGTTTTGCAAACGTGATGCATATATCATTCAAAAAAACCCTTTAAGAGCGGAAAGAATAGGCTCTTTTTGATGAGCTGAGCCAGATAACACGGCTCTTGGAAAAAAAAAAAGTCAGAATTCCCAGTACTACCGTTCAAGTCCCACGAAGGCTTCAAAATCGAAGCAAAAGAACCCTGCCTGGTTTATAAAACACCCGGCCCGCCCTTAAACCAAAGCAGCGAAAAGTAATAACACATCCAATGCGACTAAGCTTTCGGTCGTGTCACCAAACCGATAAACACGCTAACGTGCGCCGAGAGGGCTAACGTAGCTAGCCAACACCGTCAATGGACTCCGAAAGGCCTCTAGTTTACATAAACACCTACTTCGCTAGTTTCTTCCCCCTAGCGAAACTACCTCCCCTCACAAGGACGTGACATTAATATCATCAGATATACACGAACTGTATTTTGACGCAATTTTCGGGACGTGCGACACAGACGACGGAGCGTCCCTACCTGTCCCCACCGTCACTCGCAACCCTGCGCCCCTCGCGCGAGCCGGAAGTCGCGTTCTCTCTCGCCTCATTGGCTCTCAGGATCTTGGATAGTCTGAATGTGCCGAGCGACCCCTGGCGTCCAATATTGTTACGAACAAATCATTTTCAGGCCACTGTCCTGATTTATTGAGTCTTCGATGCTGCATTTATGCAACTTTTTTTGTAAACTGGCCGTGCAATTCATCCTACATATGGTCGTGTAATAAAAATGATCTGTTTAATTATGTTTATTATACTTCGCCACAGAGGAATTTGCCTTTAGTTGCTTAGCAAACCCGCTTAAACAAAGCAACTTACGAAATTTCTCGATAAACACAGCTAGATAATTTACTAGAAAAATTGTAGGTTACTTAATGGAGCTATTGCACTTGAAATTTGGACCTTCGAAAACGTCCATGCCTTTAACCACCAAACTGCAACATTCCGTAACGTTTTGGTAACGATTTTAGAAAACAAATTAAAATATTGCCGTTAGAAGACAACATGAAAGGTCAAAATTACAACATAATTAATAATATTAAATGCTACAACACCAGGACCGCCACACAGGAGATTACGTCACCGACCAAGGGCATTTTCCCACAAGCCTTAGCGCTACCTGTCAGAATCAGTGGAGCTGTCAAAGTGTGGCGCTACAAAAACATTACTATTACTACAATAATTACGACGTTGTAGTCGTCTGAAGCAATCCTATTCTAAACCATTTTCAAACAGCAGCGATTGTAAAGCAATAAATCCGGGCGATGATGAGGTAAGGAACAATGCACTTCGATACAGACACAAGAGGCTAACCGCTACTGCTACTTAAAGAGCTACATGTCTTATTGTTAAAGTAAACCCTAAATATTTATTGTTTACCGGTTTCCTGCCATGAATATCATCAACAATTTTATGTAATGTAATAATACGTATTTTTTTAAAAAGTGCCCTGCGCTTTAAGATAGCCGGCTAATACAGTTAGCCTGCGTGTGGCAGATGCACAAACGTAATATTTATTGGTTTGAAATAGCTGTTAATTGTTTTAATTTCAATATCATTCGCAGATTTCCCCCCCACCCCACTACCAAATGTAACATGGAAAAGGAATGTTTCTTCTAAATGTTACCGTGGGGACGTTTATACACGTGTTGTCGTATAGAGTTATCTCATAAAACTTAATTTGTCTTAAGCTTTGAAACACAATGAAGATTCCTGACATAAAAATATCAAACGAGATTGACTCACTGTGAATAAGTGGTGTCCCTTGAAGGATGTAGTTTTCTGCCCAGTTGCACTTTCAGCAGAGACACACGAACAGAGCTGCCATGATTGGTTGTATCGAATATGTAGTTTCGTCATATGTTGCATTATTTCTCATTTGCATAAACCGTTTAAAATTGCAGGTTACAACAATGGTCTAACCACTAGCTCACCAATCCTCTGTGCATGCTCAGGTTCAGATTCTGCTCTGCATTTTTTATTTCTTATTTGTTTTGAATATTTGCTTTTAGGGCAGTGGGTAGATTGGTGCTGAAGAAAGCAATAAAACTATGATCTAAAGCCTGGCAGCCTATTGTATCTTGGAATACAATTACTGAACTGATAAAATAGGGTCTGCATGGAAACAAAATAGCCATAAAGTATTTGAATCAGCACTGATAATACCTGTATTAGATCAAAGGAGTACTTGACAATGAAGAATGAAAAAGGACAGTTACATTGTTGGTACTGCTTTTGAAGCTTTCGATTCTCAGATGAGGGGATAAATCCATGTTCAGGGCTAGGGAAGTTAAGGATATCTACTTATCCTGGATGCTTGCTCCCCTTGTAGGCTGCTTTTCAAAGAGGCTCTCTACGGAGCATGTCACTGATCTTCTTCGCCTTTGTGGCTCGGGTCAGGGATGGACTCCCTCTCTCGGCTTCTACGGACTTTGAGCACAATCAGGAGCTGCAGGAGCGCAAGCGGCAGCTGAAAACCCTGTCGAAGGCCCTGCCGCTTTGCCCAGAGAGAGGGACGATCAAGGGCCATGACCTCAACATATAGTGAGCAGAAGCAGTCTACAGAAACTGGAACACACACATAATTCTGGCACAAATAGGCAGTAAAGTGATGCAGAGGTTCTTAAAGCTATATACTATAGGTCAGTCCAGGAGTCAAATATTACTGCTGTGAATCCATCCATCTATCCATGGCCGCATATCTAGTACAGGGTCACAGTGCTTGTTTTATAAAAAATGGAAAATAATTATGAAGCATTTGTTTACGAAACATCCTTTCTGAAGCTTTGTGTCCTCAGAGGGTGTCTCCTACATGACGGTTTGCTGCAGTAGGTTCTCCACTGCCATGATCTTCTGCTTCCTGGAAGATCTCCGACGGGAGTTCAGGGCTCGCTACGACAATGCCACAGTTGCTTTGGCAACCAGGCCATATCCGTTTCTGGAATTCGGTAAGGGATCCGGAAGCCAAGCAGGCAATGGTCCACAGGCCCGCACACAGTGGCTGAAACTATGAACCAGGCTTAATGAACAGTTAATGTTAGATCATCATGCTGATCAGCCAGTGGGCCTAAGATTAAGTTACTATTATATTGCAAGTTCACAGACATTTCCTTACACGGGTTTTGTCATTAGGTGGATCAGAGTGACACCAATGAATCTATTATAAACTTATACAAAAGCCGTTTACGAACATATATACGTATTCTCATCCATCCATCCATCCATCCATCCATCCATCCAACGAACCACTTATCCTGGTCAGAGTCATGGAGGGGCCTGAAGCTTATCCCAGGAGGCAGCACAAGGCTAGGGTGGACTCTGGATGGGGTGCCAGGCCATCACAGGGCACAAGGCTGGGGTACACCCTGGATGGTGTGCCAGGCCATCACAGGGCACAAAGCTGGGGTACACCTTGGGTAGGGTGCCAGTCCATCACAGGGCACAAGGCTAGGGTACACCCTTGATGGGGTGCCAGGCCATCTCAGGATACAAGGCTGGGGTACACGTTGGGTAGGGTGCCAGGTCATCACAGGGCACAACACTGGGGTACATTCTGGATGGGATGCCAATCCATCACAGGGCACAAGGCTGGGGTACACCCTGGATGGAGTGCCAGGCCATCACAGGGCACATGCACACATGCAGTTACATACACTCACAATTATATTTTTATACATGTGCGTGTATATATATATACAGTGCGTGTGTATATATGTATATATACACATACATAGAAGAATCAGCAAATATCATTTGAAATCGAGCAATTTCCTTATTGGTGTGGTAATTTAGATGGGTTTTTAATTGGCTTAACAGAAAAATTCCAAGTCATGTTTATGGTCGTTGTAGTCCACAGTTCTGCCTCTGAGCCCTATTGATGTTTCCATCGACATCCCGCAGACAGTGTCATTCAGAAAATGAAGCTTCAGTACAGCCAGGCCAGTGGTCCCTGCAACAGCCCCAGCCTGGCGAAGGTGCAAGAGGACCTCAAGGCCAGACCCCCGAAGGTCCTTGCTTTGGAGGAGATTGTGCAGAGCAATGGGGAGGCTAATGGGCACGTGGATCTGCTACAAGGATGCGGTGAGATTCTGTATTGTTAGCACGTTAGCATCAGGCAGGGTTATATCCTCATATTGACAGGGTGCTAACACTGCTATGGTCGATTATCAGACCAGGACAACAAGTCTAATGTGTAGCAATAGCTGACTGTGCCGTTAAACTGCCTCTTATAGAGTGGTGTGTCTAGATTTTAATTTGTTCTGATTGTCTTATAAAGCTATTTTACTGTAATTAAATGTTTAGTAATCCCAAGTTCTGGGCCCTGACCAAGCAAAAACTGTCAGCAGCCTGGAATGGAAGATTCTGACTAGCACATTCTCACTTCTCTATTGTCTCTGCTGCTTTCAAAGGCTTAAATCCCAGACTGGAGCCTGTGACAGTCACCGGCATCCTGTCCTTGGTCCTGAATATCATGTGTGCAGCCCTGAACCTCATCCGGGGTGTGCACCTGATCGAATACACCTTCCAGGTAACCGCACAGGCCCCATTTGTGGGGATGTGCTTAGACGGCAGCTAGTAGACAAAAAAAGAAGTAGGGAGAAGGAATCATTAAGGCTGTTTAGTTCTGTTTACGCAGACAGAAAAGAACACTCAGATTTGAACAGGAGGTGTGTGTTGAGGTAGACCAAGCAAGTTTAGATTAAAAGAAAAGGTTTGCCTTAGGCTGAATGAATATTTTATCTGTTTTACTGTTTTAAAATTTAAAGAATATGTTTAAAATTATCTTTGGTTTTGATGTGAAAATACCATAATCATATACATTTTCACACTGGAAAGAACTCAGTAATAAGTATACTTTTAGATTCCACAATTAATAGGATTGGTCATGTGTTCCAACAGGATGATTATGAAGGAATATGGAATGTGATGGCATTTCTTATAGCGTTCACCAGCTGTCTCTTTCAGGTAAAAAGATTTTTCACTCTTGCATGTTGTTGTAATGTGTTTTCAGTCAAATCATTGTCAGCCTCAGTGTGGAATAAAACCAGTTTCACATCAGAACAGGCAGGTTAATGGCATTTACTAAAAAAAAAAAGTGAAATGAAAAACATTGCAAGTGGTATTCCTAAGTTAAGCTTATTTTTTTAATATATCACACTGATTATACAAATTTTGTCCTTAACATTATATGAGCACCTATTAGATCATAACACACAAAACTCTTAAAAAGTAACTAAGTCGAGTGACTGTCTTTTTTATACTCAGTGTTATACTTATTAGATTGACTCTGTCTTTCTTATAGTCAGTGTTATTCTTATTACATAGATTGTGAATATATGAAAGACAGTCAATGTTATACTTGTATTGACTCTGACTTTCTTATACTCACTGTGTTATACTTATTATATTGACTCTGCCATTGCTATACTCAGTGTTATATTTATTATATTGACTCTGTCTTTTCTGTGCTCACAGTGCTACCTATACTTATTCCATGCATCACTGAAGAAGCTGAAGGCATTTTCTCTGCTGACATTAATCGTTCTATGCAACATTTTTCTATACGGCCTGAGGAACGTTTGGCAGCTTATCTTCCACATAGCAGTGGCAGCTCTTTCCACTCATCTCACCCTGTTGAGGGGGCTCCTTGAAAGGACGATAGACTCCGGAGTCTGATAATACAGAGGCCGGAACAAGGGTACGAGTTGAATCACGCCAAATGGGACGCACGCCTCGGGTGGGACATAGTGTCACAACATTTCACATCTACTTTTGTTTCTTTTTTATGTTTGTACTATGTAGTTGCTAACTGCTGTGTTACAAGAAGCAAAGGTACCCCTCCAGACATATATGTTGTATATTTTAGAGCAGTAGTAAATGCAACTTATCAAAAGCTTTATGTAAAAGTCCTTGGTCAGATCGTGGGGTTTCCTGGCCTTCTAGTGGATAAATCAGTGAATAGACATTTTATTTTGTATACTAATCAAGGGTAAAGGTGCTGTTATGGTTAATGGTTTTTCAAGTAGTGCATCACACACATATTTTATATTCACTGTACTTGCTCAAGTTTCTTTGCACAAGTGTCTGTACTACTAATGAAGTACTTTTGCGCCCTACTGGAATATTTAGTTTTCATTTTATTCTGTGATTCATGACTGTTAAAATGATTGGGTAAATGTTCAAGACACCTCTAGGGTCAGTGACATTTGACCATCTCCTAGGCTCAATGTTTATACAGAAGCTCAGCTAGGACTAATAGACTGTGCCTGTTAATGTGGCAGAGGTCTGTCTGCCAAAAGGGAGCCAGGGTTATCTAAATACGGACTTTATTATGAGGGGGTAGATATTGGTGGACACTGAAAATAAAACGAGGTCAAGACTGATTAGCATATGGAGGGAGCACCATACAATATTCCCCGTGTCTCTACACACACAGCGTATGGAGGGAGCACTATACAATATTCCCCCTTTTCTCTACACACACTTCCCTCCCAAATCCACCAATAGCCGCTACAAGTCCCTAACAAGGCAGTTAGTCAAGTCAGTGCCAGCTGGTTTCCTAAAACTCTGGCACTTCTTTCAGGTGCCATGGCAAATCTGACCTGTGCCACTATTGCGCCTCCTGCTGGCTCACACTTCATTTTCCTGAAAATCTATAATTTTTTTACACTTTTTACCACAAAAGAATATCAAAAGTCTTTAAAATCCTTTGAAGGAAAAGCACCATAAAGGATAATAACTCATTTTTACAACGCTTTCACAATTTTACTCTATTTTTAATTATGTTAACCACAGACAAGCAGAATGTATTGTATGGGAGGAACAGGTACATAGATTTTTGGCATCTGGTTCTGCCAAATATGTGTTTTGTGGTATGTGTACTTGTTTCATTGGACTGACCTGTGGTTGTAAAATCTTTGTTTCTAAAAATTGTACTGGGAAAATATTTGACTGATCTCTTGGGTGTTAGCTATGTGTAGCCTACAAGTGCATTGCAGTGTAAATTTTACTTGTGTGCCAGACATGTCACAGCTACATAATGGACTGTGATGGAAAGCAAAAGTTAATGGAAAGAAGTGGTGTAATGGTAACATTCTGAGCATTGTATTTTTGTGTATTGCTGTTAAGCATGATATTTCTGTCACAGGCAATACATGCAAAAATGAAAAATCCCTACTTTTGAAATATTAACAACCAAACCATTTGATGTTTTAATGCAAATTCATGCTTATTTATTACATACGTTGCATCATGATCAGTATAAAAAAATCAGTCCCCCCAAGGCAATTGCGTAGAAGAATTTTAGCAGTTAAATCATGGCGTTGTATATATTTTCCTCATATAATTGGTGATTTCACCAAAGGTAATAGTTCAGAATGTGAGCAGAGGCAATGTAAAACTAGATTAAAATATGTATTATGTCTCATGCATTGATACAGTTAATTTAACAGGAGTAACATTATAAAAATTAGTTTGGATGCCTGTGCAAGAAATTTACATGATTAAGTTATGGCAGGTAATGTAGATATAGGGTTGTGCATTTCATACTTGGACAAAAATGTATATATACATTCTTTAGTGATCCTAAAGCAAGAAAATCAATATGTGAAATTCGGGGGTTGTATATAGATGGATACAAATTGTTTATATTTTTTCCAAGATAATCAGTTGTAAATCAACATGTTAAAATCCTGAAAATGGTTGTTCTCACACATATGGTGTATACCAGTTTTGTTTAAATTATTCCACTGGAAAAAAATCCAGGTAGCAAGCATTTCACTGCGGAGGGTTTATAGACGATAATATTTGTTTGCACTGTTTACAATTATACAAAAAAATGTTGCACAAATAATGTATCACTTTGACTGAAAAGCGAGCTGATAAATAATTGTGTTGAGTTCATGACATGACGATTCAAAGCTCTATTTCTTGCTTTGGTTTTTACTCATTTAACTCCTGTCAGAAACTCAAAGTACCGCTGTGTAGTGGTGAATTTTTCTGAGCCAATAGTTGTAGAAATTGATTCTGGAAAGTTCTTACTAAATACGTCCCACCAGAACTAGATGGTGTAAACTGCCAGACAATGCTTGCCCAGATGTTGAGTATGTACAGTACAAAACTAGATTCACATTATTTTCTCCCTGAAGTATATTAAGAAATTAATTAATAAAATACATGTTTATGGTGTATTTAAATTAGACAGCTTATGGACTGTGGCCCTCATTGGGCAGATGACTGAATCAGCTGATCTATGACCTAACATAGCTAAGGTCACAAAGCTCAGAAGGATGCAAACTGAGTGCCGTCACTATGCAGGTCAAAATCGGCAGACGTGTTAGTGGTCTATTTACTGCACCAAAATGACTTTGATGCTGAGTCACGGTCCTGTACCTGTGATGAGCTGTTCTCTTCTGGCAACCTGCATAGCTATGTTGCATTATATGCTTAAGCTTGTGTGTCATTAAAATGTGCACATAAAAATGAAGAGAAGCCAATAAGATGCACAAGAAGAAAACTGGTTTACAATGGAGCCAAAGTTCAATGTTATAATATAACCGCAAGCACACGTTACCAACAGGGACAGCATGCACTGTTGACTAAAGCAGAAAGCAAAAGCACCTTTGACCGTCGAACAATGCAAAGAGCTTTGATGTGGGGGTTGAAGCAGGTAGTGTTAGCTTAAGCAGCTGGGGGGCATCAGCACCTGTGCTCTCCAACTGTTTAGGACAGCACTGCATGTTTCACCGCCCGTGCCAGCACTGCTTGCTTCAACACTTGCTACCCATTCCAGAACTGCGTGGATAGTCAATGGTCCATGTTGTCACAGTTGACTTTGCGCATAGTAGTAGGTAGTGCTAGCATAGGCAGTTGGGGCATAGACACTTGGGGAGTGACCTTTGGGCAGACAGTGCTGGAATGGGTAGTGTAACTTGTAGCATATAGTGCTGGTGTAGCTGTTAATTTTCTAAGTGAACTTCATCAAAGCTTTGGTTTCCTAATTTTATTTTGAATACCTTTGACATATTAAACATACTTTAGTTTGTCAGAGAGGTTCCTATCTCCACATTGTAGGTGGAGCAGTGATTAGTGGTACATGTTTTCAGTCTTGGCGCTGATTCCTGGCAGAATTTGCCTGGACCTGCCGCTGGTAAGACGTGTCTCTGGCTCTCGGTTTTCAGTAAAAAGAGCTGGAAATTATTAATTCAAATCATTAGACCCTTATTGATTTTTAATAAAATAATACTTCACATTTGTAGAAGATAAAAAATTACATTTATCATATTTGTGACTCTTTCCATAGTGTAAAGAAAGCCGTAACCAAGCTTAACCGAGCTTGTGCTGACTACCCCACTGTATTTTCTTATAGGTGGGTTGCGAGTTCTGCTATGCTAATGTTATTAACTAGTTGATATACATATATACAATAAAAATGAAGTACTGTACAAATGTTAATTTATAATTGCGGTTCATAAAATTTACTGATTTAAGCCCTAACTGAACTTGCGCTGACTACCCCGCTGTATTTTCTTATAGAATAAACCTAGAGACTCCAGCAACGTCTACTGTATTCCTTGGCCACCCAAGTCCGGACCGTACACTGATATAGGCAGTTGGGGGCCATAGGCACATGGGGCGTGGCCTGCAGCAGTGCTGGCACAGGCAGTGAAGCATCCATAGGCAATTGGGGGGAGGGACTTGGGCATGGCCTGCTAAGGGCAATCTTAAATCGGGGGTAACAGGCCCATTTTTGGCACCTGAATAGCGGGTAGGGTATAGATAACTTGTGACCAAATTTGGTGTTGCTGGGACTTACGGTCTGGGTTGGACATTGCGTTTTAGGCAAGAACCAGAATAATAATAATAATTATTTAAAAAAATAAGAATTGCTGACATTTCGAAGTTACCACGCATCTGTACTGAGAATGTTCCTGCGGGCTTAAGAAATACCTTACCATACTGTACTCACCAAGTTTAACTTCGAGCATATACCCCGAGTTCTCCGATACAAACAGTAAGTAGGACACCATAGCTTCTGTCATGTGTGAGAAGTGTAATATGTTTAGTTATTCTTCTGTGTGAGAGGGACATATCCGGACGTTACATGAGATTCAGGAAAGTGAGAGCTTCATAGATTCAGTGTTAGCGGCTCCGGATGCGTCCGTGCCAGGTAACTTGTCTCCCCCAGCTCCGGCATTAGAGCCTTCGTAGCAAGGCGAATGGGTGACGAGTCTGTGGTATAGTCGCAAACTTAATCCTAACTTGCGTCGGCACTACTCACCCGTTCACGTTTCCAACAGGTTCTCCGCCCTCAGTAAAGCACCCACTGAGTCGCCCATTAAAAATGCTCTGGTAATTGGCAACTCTTTTATTAAATGTGAATATAGTGACGCCAACAACGACATCACTGCAAATTTTAGAAGTGCTGGCTAATAGCAAACGTCGTTTCTCTCATATTGTTATTCATGTCGGCACTAATGAGGCTGAGGCAATCGGCAATCACGAAGCTGAATTTCGTAGAGGTGTGTACGCTTACGAAGAATATGTCTCTGTCAGTAACGTACTCTGGCGCCATTCCTGATAGACGCGGCCATGAAATTTACGGCAGGTTATCGTTGGTGCATCGTTGGCTGTCGGAATGGTGCCCAATAAATGTGAGTTTTATAGATAACTGGCCGAGTTTTTCGAGCAAGCCTGGACTTTGGAAGAGAGATGGAATTCACCCTATGTGACCAGGTGCCGCTGCCAGCTGGACTCCGCTCCGTCTTGCTGTAGTGGATAGAAGCAATGCAGTAATGTTGGATTCCTTTACCTCTATAGGAGAATCTGAATTTATGAACCTAATGTAATCCCCTAAAACAGCTAGCTCCATTTTGGATCCTATTCCTACACGGTTTGTTAAAGAGATTGCTCCATCTATTAGTAGTAACTTACTAAACATGATTAACTCTTCACTAAGTCCTGGATATGCCCCAAAATCACTAAAAGTACCTGTTGTCAAACCTGTTCTTAAAAAACCTAAGCTTGATGCCAATGACTTAGCAAATTGTAAGCCTATCTCCAACCAAAGGAGGTTGGGTGCTGTAGGGACAGAAAGCTAGGTTTAGAACCTTGAACTATAACCAAGGAAAGTGCTTTATAAAAGTTATGCTTG
>JAACJT020000001.1:17062674-17108109 GCA_009936485.2 Gymnarchus niloticus
GTTTATGGATGTGGTGAGAGAGGACATGCAGGTGGTTGGTGTGACAGAGCAAGATGCAGAGGACAGGAGGAGATGGAAACAGATGATCCACTGTGGCGACCCCTGACGGGAGCAGCCGGAGGAGAAGAAGACTATTGCTAATATTAATATTACTAATAAGTGTAAGAATAGTAGTAGTAATTAGAATAATGGTGATAGTGATCATATAACAAAATATGCACAATAATTTCCAGTTAAGGTCACGTGATACGGTTCAGTAAAGCGATCCCTCCAATATGCTAATCTAGTTCTTGATGTAGGTCCTGATCTGGAATATCTAAGTAAAATGCTTTTCTGCATGTCTAAAGGGAGAATCTCTTTAGTAACTCACTAGTGTCCGGATATTACTCTGCAGCAAAATGTTCTAGTATAATTCATGTGGCAAAACATGATTGTATGAGTATAGCAAGAGAAAAAGCTTTTGAAATTCAAAATTTAATAACTGCATAGTTATAACTAGTCACGTTACAGTTTTTAGCAAGTTTGTTATAGTCAGAAATGCAACAATGACTGAGACTGAGAACCAAATTTATCTATTGAGTATTGTACTTAAGTTACTCAAGAGTATTGAGTCTTTGAATGAATAAACAGACATTTCAATTAGAACTAATTTTTATTACACATACTTATCTTTTTTAAGAAAGTTTTTGTAATTAAACTATCAGCCTCTTACAAAGTATTGCACTAACAGTTCTTTAATAAATGTTGGTTCATGCCCAAAAGATTACCTACTTATATTTATTTCAGCAAATACTTTTGTCCAAAGCATTATTCAAGTGAGTCAAGCTTGAGAAATCAAATTAGTTAAAATCCCGAACTCCTCTAAAAGTTGGGTGTTAAGGGCATTACTTAAGAGTCCCGAGGAAATATAATTTCTCTGTTGGGCCTCAGAGCGTGAACCCACAACCTTCTGAATATGGAAATATATCCTTAATCCACTAGGCTACAAAAAAAAAAAGACGTATGGCTTGAAATAAAAATGTTGAAAGCAATTTGCATTATAGACCTAAACCTCAATGCCCCCCCCCTTGCCTGAGATGTAAATATAAATATTTCTTTCTATCTTACAACTGCTTACCTTGGGCAGGGCCCAGTGGGGGTTTAAGAAGTGAACTTGTCTCTGAAATGCAGGAATGGATGTATATAACAAATGAAATGAAGCTGATCAGAGAAAACGTGAAATTTCTTGGGTTCATACTGTCTGCAATGAAATTAAACTCAAAGTCAATGTAAAGAATCTCTGTGTTTTTTTATCTGCATTTTCCATACCATCCCAAATTTTCTGATTTGGGGTTGTAGTACATACCAGTGAATGAATAGATCCCACTGGAGAGTGAGCTTTCAGGAGAAAGCTGCTGTTTTGTTATATAATAAAGTTTTTTGCTTGCATTGATACATTGGCTGGGGTTGTAAGTGTAGCTTTATGGATGCTCCCTGTGTACGGATGGCCTTGCTGCTACATCGCATTTTGGTTTACCTTGACAGTGACAGGCTATTGCTCCAAAATGACTAGATTCTCTATTTCTGATAAAACACAACAGTCAGGGGCCACACCCAATGTCTTGCCAATAGGAGCTTAGACCATTTTAATTCCCCCCTGGGGTTGGATGTCCCAGTTTGGCCTGGCGTCAGCTGATAAACTTACCTTTTCCTTGTCTCCAGTCAGTTTTGCTTTCTCTTATGGAATAAATGCAGCCAGACCCAGACAGTCAAGTTGTTGCTCTTTTTGTGAACCAGCACCAGTCACAATATTTTTTTCCATCTGTTTTCATCCCACTGATGCTGACTGATGCTGTTTCTTCATTTGTTGGTCCCCCAAACTGCTTTCCTTAAAGCTGTCTCCACTTCAGCCCTAAATAAATTCCCTATTCCTTCTGCCCATCTGCATATCATATTGCCGTGTTCTTGATCCTCCAGTACCAAGTGTTACAATAACATAAAACATTGTAGCAGAACTTGAAAAGGCAAATAACTGCTCTGTTACAAACTGGTAATGTATCCATTTGATTTCCATGTATGCTCCACATTTTGCTTATACAATTAAAGGACATTATTACAATTTAAAATAAGGATAATTCTAGGTCTTGCATATGATATCTAACCCTGAAATGGTTAAATTATTTGTGGAAAAAGATGCATTTTTCTACAGCTTTTTAAGTGATTATCCCAGAAAGGACGGTTACAATGAAAAGAAACATACAAAGAAGAAGATAATTCATTTTATTCTTGTGCCACACTTTTACAGTTTCTACATCGGCCACAAGGTCGCACTGTTTCCTATAAATTAGTGCTGTTATTTACACACTAAGTTTACTATTACACCAGATGCGGATATGTTCATAAAATTCATTTTCTGTTGACAATTAATTGTATGCTGCATTTAAGAAAAATTAAAAAAAAATTAAAAAATTAATCTTAAAAAATTCGGTTTGAAAATATATAACTTATTTTTTAAAAGATCTGGAAAAGTTTGAGTATGGGTACCGGGGTTTGCTGTAATACCTGGCGCAGGGAAACACGGGGTATTAGTAATTAGCTGTTTACCAAAATGACGGGTTTAGGACGTTAAATGATGTTAAAGTCTGAGATGACTCCCAGCCATTTTTTTTTTCTTTTATTTAATTACTACAATTAAAATTACACAAAACATCACAATCATTTTTAACATAAAAATCAAATGCTACGAAAATTATAATAACAGATCCTCTCTTGTCTGTTATCTGCCACTAAAAATACATTAGCAAGCAAACTACCAACAATAAAGCTAATTAAACTCAGTCATCAAGCAGAAACATCATCAACTCAATTAAATACAATACAATTCAGCCATTATCACTAAGTGATCACTGACAGTTAAAATTTCAATAATATTAACAGTAACTAGTATCATTCTTATTGTTATTCTTATTATTCTTATGTCAGTAACTACTACACAATGTTTTAAAAAGCATTTCCTCCACAAAGCAGCGCAGTGATAACTTCAAGACACCAGCAGCAGGTAAAATGTTGGCGCATTCTGAAAGGGATTTTAAAACTATTAAACACTCCCCAGGCTAAAATCCAAAAACCCAACCACCAGTCCCACAACGGGTTTTGCTGAAGGTTAAATTGTGTGCAATGAAAAAGTTAAGAGCACTACGGAGAGAAACTACACACACTTAAGCACTAAAATAAAAGGGTGTTGCACTTACTGTCGGGTGGACATCGACAAACCTCAAGTGAGATTAAAGCCAGAAAAGGCCCTTCCTCCTTTCCTTGGCCTCATTATAGCCCCACAAAGTGACGTCGTGCTCCATCCTGAAAATCGAATCATCCACGATCTTGTGATCAATTCCACAAGCGCTCCAGTCAACCCCATACTGAATGAATGCTGACCTCGCATTCCAAAGTTCACGTTTGATAATGCTAATCAGCAGCCACATCCGGGGAGGGAGGGGAGTCTGAGCACCCGAGGGCTCCCCCCCTCAGTCACCTTGGCAAAGGACAACACAAACTGTGGATCCACTTTCCTGCACAGATGCTCCACTGATGTCCAGTCACACGCAGATGTGTTTTTGAACTATATAATGGAGATAGACTACAACATCCATCCATCATCCAACCTGATCTCCAGTACAATGGTCATGTCATTTGGGTGGGGTTGCATTTGGAGCTTATCTCATGAAGCAAAGTGCTTTGAGCAGGTCGCAACAGGAACACATCAGCAATCAATATGTCTCCCATCAACACGACGTACAGAACATTCACATTAAAACACAGCACTCGGTATGATCGCATACAAACTGAGAATAACAAGAAAACAAGACAATCAGAATCAAGGGACAGGATGGAAGAGGGAGAATAAAAATTATGGCTACACTTATAAACATTTGATGAAGAACCAGTGAGTGCATGAATTATCAAAATCAAAAACTTGAACTGGGGGTTTTCTTGAAGCGAGAATGCAACGTGCCCACAAGTTAGGAACACTGCATGGCTCAATTAAAATAGCGATTGCATCATTATACTTCTCCTCTTTGGAAGGGTCCCCTCCTACATTCATGGTATGATTTTATTTATTGTTTTTATACAAAACAACTGGGAAATATTCATAAAGTAATGACATTTACCTGGCATTTAAAGGGAGAACGTAGCTCTGTCTCAATCATTAATGATGATAAATTTGATCATAATGCCATATATATATATATATATATACACATGACATCAAGCACATAACATACGGATTCATTTTTGCTGTGGTCTTTCGTTACGATCGTAGCAAAGCTGTGTGCCATAGTTCAGTTAACGAACAGACTTGAACACAGCATTCAACGCAGAGGGGTGCTTACTAGCATGCCGATACCCCCCACAGCCTTTTCACTGTACAACATGGGGTTAGCTTACTAACCCCCCCCCCCACACACACCATCACGGTAACATTTAAAGACTTTCTTCACGCCAACACGTAGGTAGAGTACATCACCTACACGATACATGGCAGTGCAACACAACATGGTACATGCTATTTCCAACACGTATCGGTCATTATTTATATACTACTGACACGCTCTGAAGACCTGGCAGTCTGCCAGGGAACCCTGTTGTACTCTGGGTTTCCTCTACGTTTGCCCAGCACCACTATGCTAAACGTACCCAAAACTGAAGCATAAATCAGTAAATTCAATTTAAAAAAAATTGCTACATGTACATTTGTATGTACAAGAAAAGAAACTTTATTCATCCTGGGGGAAATTCTTACATTTAAAAAAAATCTTTCAAATACCCACTGTAGAAATGTCATTTGAGGAAAAACGAGTGTATCAATTTATGACTTAACATTAGAAAAAAATGACATGCCAAGAAATGATTAAGGTTGACTAGCTGAACGTATTCTGTATTCCACATTTAAACCCTATAGCCATACATCAGCATTAGACTTATTATTTAATTAATTCATCAAAGAAGAAAATTTCCTGCAGAAAAAGTACAATCGATTCTGGCCTTATAAATTGCACAAATTTACTTTGCATAAAATTTTGATAATTGCTAATCTTTAATGGCGTTGCACTACCGTTGGCTGCATGAAACATACACACCCGGCGTGACAGGGGTGTGTATTGCCAGGGGACTGACATGGAGCACCAGATTTGCGGTTCCAGCTCCCAAAGGGAGTTGCATTTATTGACTGGAACAGAAGGACACAGCGACACATACAAGGCAGGCGGTGATGGACATGGCCATGCGAGGTTGCACAGTCCCGTGAGACGATCGATCCTCTTGGCAGCTGAAGGTCTCCCTCCTGCCCCAGTGGCTTGTCCTACAGTAGGCCCACAAGTCCTGTCTCTCCCTCCCTGGCTTGCTCCTGCTTTCTCTTGCCCTGGGGGAGCTAATTGCCAACGGGTGCCAGCTGTGGCTCCTCCCACATTCCACCCTAATTTTGTGGACTCCAGGGCCCAATTAGGGGGAGCCATGGGCTCTGGCACTGAGGATGGGGTGATCAGGAGGAGTGGCACCCCCAGATGGTTACAATATATAAAAGTAAACTATGTCTCTGTGTGTTTTTATATGTCTATGGTTTTCATGAGGTTTCATATGTGGGAATAGTTACTTATCTTACTGTAGTTCTGACCTGTTTAAAAATCAGCACAGGGTCCCTCGGGGCTGAGTTCTCTCAGCCCTCCTATTCTCATGATGCATACTGGTGAAATTTTACTCAGCCATGACTTAGAATGTTCTGGCCACGTCCATTTTTGTCTGGTTCCCCTCAGCCTTCTCCCTCTTCAAGTCCAGACTGCAGCAAGTGGTCCGCTTGTCCGAGAATAACATTGGCCACCAATTACCAGCATGAAAAGACTCATTCACCTTCAGGGCAAAGAAGAGAGTGAGTAAAATTGCTGCAGACCCCACCCACTCACACAGCCACCTGTTCATCTAGAAGGTGTTTCAGGACCATCAGACCACGGATCACCTAGCATCTCCACAGCTTCTTTCCTGCTGTAATGCAGTTGCTCTGCAAATCTACCTAATGAATGAATGAACCTGCATGCCCCACCCTCTACTACACTCTAGCTTGGTATTTGCACATTTCTGGAATTTGCACATGCATGAATATCTATTATTATACTTCTGGCTGTTGCTGTTGTATGTAAATGATATTGAAGTTATTGTCACTGTCGTTATTTGTAAATTATTATGTGTAATCTAATGCATGCCATTGTTGTTGCCTTAATATTTCATTGCTGTGCTTTTGTCTGTGGCAATCACAGCTGATTCTATCATGTCATACATACTGGCCATAATGTGTTCTGACTTCTGATATTTCTCTCTTTACTTGCATACAGTGGTTCCCCATTGACTGAAGGATCAGCTTGGTTGAAGGCCCTTTATGTAAGCCTAAGAATGTCGCCGAAAGCCTTTATTTTAAATGAAAATGTTCTTGAGTTCAAGAGCTAGGCCTTTTTCATTCATCATAAATTCAGCACCATAGCCAATTTCTGTAATGATCCTGGTTAATTGCCCCTGAACAGCCTGGTATTTAGGCCTAAAACTTTTAAAACTCAGCACATAGAGGTGAGTTCAATTTTCTTTGAGTTTGTTTTCTCCAGGATTTATCAAGGTAATTTAGTCTCCTATTTCCTTAATTAGCCAGGATGTGATGACTAATTCTATTACTGCTGTGTAAAGCTGGACCAGTATTGCCTGTGGTGGTATGAGTTGATCTAAGAAGTACATTTGCTGTTGGGCCTGTTTGATTACAGATGCATTGTTCCAGTCCCACAGGAGGTGTTGCAAAATTGCACCAAGGAGGCTGAAGGACTAAGTTCTGCTAACTGTGGTTCTCTGAAATGGTGTTGTAGCTTTACGTTTCAAAGTCATTCCAACTATAAGATAGATAGATAGATAGATAGATAGCTAATAAGCTAGTAAAATGCATGCCTAGAAAAGGAAATGTAATAAGATGTATTGTAGTGTCACAGAAGCTCATAGCACACACCCCAGACTTGACTGAATATGCAGTGGATTATATGGCAGGAAGAACAGACAAATGCAGGTCTATGGATTAATAACAGCATGAAATTGAGAAGTTTGTCTAAATACGATGGCTTATATACAACCTGGCCTGATGGTGCAGCGAACGAAACTGAAGTGTTAGAGGTTTACCTGATGTTTACACAAAGCAAATCACTAATGTTGTTTGTCTTAATGCTGGAGAAGACAATCCTTGCATACCAATGTTGACAAGACCTCTGTCCTGAAGGCATCTTTATTGACAGGTGCTCTGAATCATTGAATGAAGTCAATAATTGCTGATTGCATGAGGAAATTTCACAAAATTCTATCTGCGTCCAGTTAAACAGTCACAAAGAATAATTATGTATATTCCACAATTACATTGTCCAGAGAACTTATTGAAAGTGTCATGTTAATTTGGGGACTTAGTGAATATGTCATGTTAATATGTGGGCTTACTTGCCTTTCAGAGAATTTCTCAGTTTCCTTGTCAGGTGATATCAATATTTCGTCAGAATTCCCAATACCGAAAGTTGCTAAGTTCACTTGGATTAAGGGCTGGTGTGCGACAGTCAACTCTAAAAGTAAATGTCAAGTTGTCTTTTTTTAAAAGACAGCTGCACCATTTGTATAATTTTAATTCTGAACAAGCTAAGTCAGCCTTTTATTAAAAGTCAAGATACCATGAAGCAAAAATATTTCTTGTGCCTGAGAAATGTCATCCATCCATCCATCCATCCATCCATCCATCCATCCATCCATCTTCTTTCCCTCACCAAACAAACCCACCACTTATCCAGTACATGGTTGTGGGGGGCTGGGAGCTTATCCCAGGCAGCTTAGTGGGAATGTACTTGACAGGATGCCCATCCATCTCAGGCTAAAGATATGCATGTGGCAACATAGGGATATTATAGAGTTAGCCTATCCGAATAGCTTTGGACCGTGGGAGGAAACTCTCGGAACACAGGAAGAACATGTCAAATCCACACATAGTGTTGGGACAGGATTCAATTCCCAAACCAGGCAGGTGTGAGGGGGCCACGCACTCCGGAAAATGACACTGTGACTGTGAACCGTTAATCAGCAGCCCTCTGTATAATCTCTTGCAAGTGAAATTCGCTCTCAGAAACCCACACCTGTCATGAATGTCTGTTGGATTTTGCTCCCAGTCCCTGCATTGCACTCTAAGAAGCAACAAGGGGATGAGGTTCTCGCCTCCTCATCCTCTACAACAAAGTAAATAAATGTTATTATGCTTGGGTTTGGGGTGAAAGCTATAATCAAATCCAGGGCTGTGTGTAGTCGTGTCTGCAGTTTCTCAGCAAGCCTAAGATGTGACCTAGGTTGTGTTGTGGTTTGCTTGCATTCATATAATTTGTCAAGAGACCACTTTCCTCTTATTGCTGAGTAGTGGGTCTGTTTTTTTTTTTTTTTTACTGGCCATCTTGTGGAAAACAGGAACTTAGCAATACCTGATCACCTAATTATCATTTTTAAGCCTCTGTCAGCATGGGTGTGGAGTAGGAGATGGGATGGAATCATCATCAGTACATCCTCTTCTTAAGCCCTGAGACCTGCTCAGTACCAGAAACTCATTATTGCTGTGATTATGTTTGTCACGATGATTCATATTATAATCATAGTAATTACATTCTTTTTAGCTGATGCCAGGACCCAAGGTAGTCTGTAATAATAATGTTAGTGTAAGGAAATTTTAGAAGTTTGCATGACTTCAACCTAATATGTTAACCTCTGCATAGTTGCAGTAAAGGACTAAATAACCTAAAGTTTAAATCCTCTTGAAAATACAGTAAAGGTAAATATAACTGTGAGATTTGCTTCCATCGATATGGCTAAAAGATTCATACGATACCCGGGATTAGTTGATGTAATGTTACAGACTGGGACAGTGGAGCGAGCACCTGAGACGGTCGATTTGTCTTTTAAAAAGGGATCAGTAGACAATGGAAATAAGAGAGAAACAAACACGGCATCAGGTATCTCTGGAGGGCCTCTTTCACCCTCTCTCTGCCTTACTATCTAGAGAAAATTAGTCTGCTCTGGTTACAAAGAGTGATCAGTAGGTGAATTCAGGGTGGAAGGGCTGGTCCACTGATCTTGCTGTCTCCTGATATGTTTACACTTCTATCTCTTCTTGGCTACATCATGGTTGTCCTGGAGTTGTAGCTTGACGACGTTACTCACGTTTAATTATAATCAAACATTCCAAGATGCATTATATGCATTAATTAAAAATTGATGATTATATTGACTATTGCTAGGTGGGACATTGTGAATGAACATCTTCTGTATGCATGAATTTGAAGCTCTATAACTCAACTCATGGCAGAATCTGGACCATCTGTTACTTCATTATTAACGCTCCAGTAACATTGGAATGATGTAGAGAAAACTGTTTTCTGTCCGCCTGTTTATTTTGTTTCAAATTAAAGTGGAAACACTGTGAAAATCAGAAAACAGCTCTGTGAATATTTCCAGTTGTCCTTCATTTCCAGCTGGTGTCATGGATGAGCATGAATATTCTCAGTGCCGTCATGGCCAAGGCCACAAATCACACCTGTTTTATTCCTTAAAGGGGCCAATACAGACCTCAGCCCTTTTTGGGTATGTGGGTTTTGGGAGTGGGTTGGCAGATGGTTCCATATGGATCCTGAGAGATGTTATCACACATTATAATACAAGAGTCCGTGTTACATGCTTTAATAAAAAGAAAAAAAAAAAAAAAAAACCTGAATCAGTTTAATGGAAATTATTCCAAAGGTCAGTTTATGGGGAGTCCTACGTCCCACTTATTTCTGTGACTGTACAGCAAATAAACATTAACTATACTCTAGCATTTAAAAATATTTCATTCCTGGGATCATACAGAGTACTGTACGACGATCTAAATAAAGTTCGAACCTCATTCAGAAATCCAGACTGTGGACTGTGACTGGAGGTGAGGTTTACGTGACTACCACTGTAAGCCTCCAAAAGCCAATAGAAAACACTGCTTGTGCAAACATTCCTTTTTTACTTACCCTGGCTGGTCAAAAATACACAAAGAAGATCTTTCACATATTCCATTCAAATACGTCACCTGAACAATATATCCTATGGAGGGTTTTTAGGGCAGGCCTCTCATGATGCTATACAGGACAAAAAATTAGTCAAAAATAGCTGTTATGGGTCGTATAGTATATGATTAAACAATTCTGGGCCAAAATTGTCTGTCATAATCAACACACCACAATAAAATACTTGGTTCTCCCAGAACCATGCATATTTGTATTTGTATGACATTTAAAATCTACAGAAACGTAGAGTATTATAGAAATAAAACCAGTAATTAATCTTCTGTGCACAAAGTTTATTTGATTAGTGATGCCACGGCATGAAAACTCTCTATCACGATTGTGACCAAAATCATTACGGTTTTCTGTTTTAACGCAGTATTGTGATTTTGAATATGAATGAATAGTTATTTGGCACTGTGCTGACATGGGTTAAATTGAATTCTGCATTTTAAGGCTAAAACTGCAGGTTTGTAATGGAGGGGTAATCGTATTTGAACAAGGTACAGATGATAATTGTGGCAGCACTACGCTTAATTCAAAATTCACCAGGGCTGCTATTAAATGATATGAACATTCAGTCTGAGTCAGGCTGTGAATTACCGTGTCATTTACCATGATACAACATGCATATTACCCATAGCATGGCTGGAGATCCAGATTATGGATTAGAACTGTGGAACCACAATTGGGCTGCAGATTACTGCGTTTTCTACTTTCCTATATGTACTTCTTTCTTGCTATATCAAAAATAATATAATGTGATAATAAGTGATTAATTTTACTTTTATGTATCAATGCAACTATGACCCAAAACATGCAGTGCCATCATGAAATTGGTAACAATTAACTTATGTTCTGTATAAGATGGATGAAAGTGCTGATTCTTATTCAAACAAACAATGATTCATACTGGACCTCCCGCTCAAGGAAATCCCAGAAAAAGAATATCCAGGACATCTCTTACAGATATCGTGATTTCTAGGAAGTAGTCTGACCTCCGATTCATCATGCCAATTAAAGTGAAGATGTTGGAGCTCTTGTTCATTTCACACAGTCACAAATCTAACCATGAACAGAAAGTCAATTTGAACTGTCATTTCAATGTATGCAGACATGCAATGACACATAACTGCATTTACTTCAGACCTTAAAAACAGCTATACACACACACACACAACACAAAAGCAGTTATTACATGGCTAAAATAAATAAATAAAGCATACATATAATGCAATGGACTTGCTTGCAAGATACAATGCGACATAAAACACCGTAGAACAGTATACTGAGTGTAAGCGTACATCAACATACCGCACTGTGCAAAAGTCTTCAGCCACCCCTCATTTCTTCATATTTTGCTTCCAAAGAGCCAGACTTGTGTTTTTTTAATGTAGTCTTGAGGAACAGTTCTCCAGGCTTCCTGAAGGACTTTCAAAGTTTTTGCCTCTCATTTTCAGTCCAGTCTCTGTATCTGACCAGTTTCAGAGGAACGTTTTTCGTTTGTTAAGCCACACAGTGACCTACGTATGAATCATTCAAGCCTAACAAAGCCATGTAAGTTAAGGCATGAACCAGTGAAGAAACAGGTGCAGATGATTACAGATGATCAGATGACATTGCAATAAATGCAGATGAGAGGAAGGTTAAAGAGACCATGAGGAAAACGAGAGGTGTTGGAGCAATATGCCTATTCTACGTGGAAAGTTTATGTTTTGGTGGGGATGGGTGTTTTGTTTATTCTGTATTTGTTTTGTGTATGTACAATAATGCCTTACATTGAAATGTAATGTGCACTCTGAGGAACCTGGTGCTCCTGATGGCCTTTATTGTGAACCCGTTGATGTCCATCGGTGAGTGTTTGGTGTGGGCTTTCATAAACTATTATCGTTTTTGTTTCATCCAAGTCGAGAGTCAGGTGGATGTCTCGTGCATCATGCCATCAGCTGCTCCACCTCTTCTCTGTACACAGATTCATCATTTCTGATGACTGGCCCAAGCACAACAGTGTCTGCCAGCTAAATGTGGTTACATGACTCTTTGAGGCACCTGTGCTCCTTGATGGTGCAGGAGGAGCTGACACCTATGTGGACTGTATATTTTTCAGTCAAAAAAATCTAAGGTCCAGTTGCAGAGTTTATACCAAGCATGGCCAGTTTGTGTATAAGTGTCTGTGTTAGGATTGTGTTGAATGCTGAGCTGAGCTCAGCTAACAGTAACTTCACATTTATCAAAGATGAAGGGTGGATGATGTATCATCATCTACAGGTCATTCTTGGTGAAATGTAACCCGTAGAGGATCTAGTGTGAGCTGAAAGCTGGCTTTAATGGGAACCTTGACTAGTCCCTCAAAACACAGTGCTTCAAGTTGGTAGTCATTGAGGAAGGTCACGTTTGGCTTCTTAGGTACTGGGGTGATCAGAAGGATGAGGAGATGACAGCCTAGCTGAGTCAGATTTTGAGGAAGTCTGTGAGAATATCTTTCAGTTCTCTACAAAGACAGATCAAGCTAGCACATCAAGCTTCACGCCAACTGATAGTTCAAAGTAACCGATCAAATGTCATGCTACAATGCTTTGAAAGTAAATACTGAATTTAAAGTTAAGCACAGGCTTTATTTCAACATTGCTTTATTTTGGAGCCTCTACGAGTTAGTGTTTTTAGCTAGTGTTTTTAAATGAACAGAAGCTTACACATCTTGGCAAGGAGCTTAATTTCATAATAAAACATTTCAGCTCATGCAGCGTGGTGCAATTTTTCAAGGATTCTTATACGGCTACACTTGTATATCTAACAATCCCACAATGCACTTTCTACAACATTCCACACTTTTTAACATGACAAAAAAGTTTAGCTTTACTGACGGACAAGCGGCAAGTCAAAGACCACGAAAACAAAGTCAAACTTCTGTCTCTTGCACACATCATATCTCTAATTTGAGGGTGGAAAAAGTTTAAAAATACACACAAAGTCAGCTTTTAAATCCAATTTACTCAGTTGGATAATAACAGAAAGTTGAGGTCGATTAAATAAAAACTCACTTAAGTGTTTTATTAATTGAAAATGTTTGATATTTTACTGCAATCAAGTAAAAAAAAAAATACAAAATGCACTGGAATCTGACCACTGTGTTCTGGGGATTTTCAGGTCTGTTCTGAATCTTCTTAAGACATCCAGTTAAGAAAATGTTCAAACCATTTATTTTAGGTCACATGCCAAATGTCAGTCTTTCTGAAAACTGCTACACTCTATGTAACCGCAGAAACACTCTACATAAGATTATAAAAAGGACTGTGTAAAAAGTGGGCAAAGTCTAAATTACAGAGCTTTAAGTGTTGATAATAGCAGAGAGGATCTGCAAGGTGCCATGGTAAATATATTACTGAAAGCCCAACATGAAAGTTCTCAAGAAACATTATTGCTTTGCTACCAGAAAAGTGTTCTTCAATTTAAAGCAGCTTGCAGTAGCTGGTATGACTTGCTTAAGAGTGCACAGAATGCACTGGCCACCACCAGGGGTGACCAAAAGGGGCGACCCGTGGGCCACATAAGCCCTCTAGACACAAGTCAGGGATTGATCACCCCTGGCTGGGTCGCCTGGGCGAGGGTGTATGATGTTGAAAGACCCGAAACACCCAATGACCCCAGGTTCCATCACTGATGATGTGTCTAGGCTGCACGGCAAGGTGTGTGTTAAAATCAGTTGAAGCCCAACATGAAAGTTCTCAAGAAACATTATTGCTTTGCTACCAGAAAAGTGTACTTCAATTTAAAGCAGCTTGCAGTAGCTGGTATGACTTGCTTAAGAGTGCACAGAATGCACTGGCCACCACCAGCAATCTCCATGGCTTTTCACTGCATAACAAGAGAAGATAAATACAAACACCCTGGCTTTTGGGTCACTAGTGTCTGTCCTGTGTATGGTACATTTAACACGTTGTATTTCTTTTCACCACTCCTTACTTTCCCAGTGCTAACAGACTGGTAGATAAACCACATTCAGGTAAAGAGTGAGGGTTTAGCAGCAGTTTTCATAAAATAACATTCACGTTGGACAGATCGTTGGAAGGCTCCTCTAAGCCTGGTCATGAAAGACGTTTGGAGAAATGGCTTTTTCTGAATTCAGGAAGCCCAACAGAACTTAGTTCATTCTTTTTCTCTTGTTGTAGAAGAAATTTCATTCAGTCTAAAATGTCAACGATAATGACTTTGCCCTACCAAACTTTCTTCTTCTGCTTCATGGAGTCTGCTTGCACCAGAGTGTATGAAAACAAGCTCTGTGTCATTTTTTAACCTGTACCTTTCCACTGTATACAAACTTCAGCTAGCTTGTAAAGTGCAGTTCATTAACTGGTTTGTTGTAGATGAAGGATTATTCTAACCTGGAGTTAAAATCCACATTATACCGTACCTATTGCTAAATTCTCAAAATTCCTCTCCTAGTTGCCAGTTGATATTGGATGGAAATGTCTCCTTATGGTTTGGCCAGTAGGTACCTGTGTTCATTAATCTGCTCCTTTGGTCCCTTGGCCGACACCGGGGGCTTCTCCGGGTGGGAAGGCACCTTGCACGCTTTGTACAAGATGACAAACAGGATAAGAATCAAGAATCCAAGCACGGTGTTGCAGACAATGGCCACGATAGCTGCAGGGGACAGCCCAGTGCTCTCCCTGGAGTCCATGATGTCACAGGCCTCAATGAACACTAATGCGGCTTTTATCCCTTTTAAACCCGATAAAAACAACAGCAGTGGAGCTCTGGAGTGATTATTAAATGCAGCAGATTCCAGGTCCATATGCAGCAGTTCACTGTGGTGACAGTGAGAGAGGCTGTTTCTCTTCTGTATGAAAACTTTTTCTTGATTTCAACATGCTTCTGACACATAAATATTTGACTTATTTCTCATTATATGCATGGTGTGATGCACAGTTACAAGGGAATTCTGATCACAACAAACAGTGGTCAGACTGCAGCTTCACTGTCTTTTGTGAGCTCCATTATTTGTTTATCTGTATATTAATATCCAGTGAGCTTGTGTGTCTGTAACAAAACTCCTTTTATGGAGACATGACACACCACCAAGATAAGCCTACAAAGAAAAGGCATTTCTGACGTTTGCCTCCGCTGAAACCCTGGAACGAGAAAAAAATGAATGGCATGGTTATAATTGGTATATGTTAAATGAATTGTACATTAGTGCAAACACATCACACAGCATTTAACAACAGTGCACATTAGAACAGTCCAAATTCATGGTATCAGAATAAATATTATTATAATATAACTCAGTCATATATTGAAATAGAAATCTAAATTCATAAGGTTTTTCAGTTGTCATGAGTTTGAGTTTGAATGGTTGTTCTTCAGGTATATAAAAAAATCCAGTGTCCCTCTGGACAGCAATGGGTACAATTTTCAGTTTCCACAGTGTCCATGATGTACATTTACAAATACAATCCATTAGCCTGGTGAGCTGTCACAGTGTAGCAAGTTATTCATATTGAAACTGACACCGATGCATTGTGGGAATTGTTCAATTGTATTTACTGTGAAATGGCATTAAGGAAATGACAATAAGGTTTTGTTACTCAAGCAAAATGCACTTGTAATCTCAACACCTGACATCATAATGAACCAGGACAAACTGCCTGCAAATGGTCAGAAACACTCTGATTAAATGGATGCATCAATTAAATTGTCACCGATCTACATACATCCATCCAGCGGAGGTCCTGGAACATTTGGCGCCCTAGGTGAGATACTACACGGGCACCCCCCTGCCACCCCCCAAGCAGCCCGCTGAGATGGTGGTGGTGTTGGGGGGAGGATGGCCATGATGCCCTAGGCAGTTGTCTATATTGCCGGTTGTAGAAACTGCCACTGCCTCCATCTTCCTACGATTTTATGTGCAAAAAACAAGGAATGGAATATTCTGAAATTAACATAATATCATCAATTTGTTAGATAGAAGTGCTCTTTGAACAGTTACTTTTTAAGCAATCTTCCACCACACCATCTGTTCAAAGAGCTTTCCAAAAGTTTCTCTTCAATTATTTACTCCCTGCAACTTAAACTCATGTCCAGCTTTTCTCAGAGAAGCTGACCATATGCTTGTTAGACCTTCTCAGTAAATTGGACTCTGGGCCAAAATAAGGTGATTAATTTATTTTTCCAGCAATGCTACAGTAAAGGAAACTGCACACGTCCACTGAAAATGACTACGTAAAACAACACACAGACAGACATGTGAAATTTTATCATCTCAAAGTAATATCATTTATAGATCCTTTTCACAATGCAGCAGTATTCTGACAAAATTTCAGTTCCATCACACAATGCACTATTTACACATTTTACCCCCACAATCCAATTTTTTATATCTATCTATCTATCTATCTATCTATCTATCTATCTATCTATCTATCTATCTGTCAGGGACCTCATGCAATAAAACACAAGTGTGTTGCGTTTTTTTCTAAATTAATACAATTTATATATTGCGATTACTACATGCGTAGATTTTTGAGAAGATGTTTGACGACTATGCGTTGAATTGCGGTAATGTCAATTGCTGTAAAGATCTGTATCAGGAAAACTGTTGTCACAAACAGCACTTAGCAAGCAAAGACCAGAAATAACACATAACTCTGTTGATTACTAAAATTAGAACCCAACTAATTAGTAGAAACACTCTTCCTCTAATTCAAATCTGGATGCATTATGTAAAAATATTAAATATGATGAGGTGTGTGAAAAACAAGGCATGATTACAGCCATGTCCTACAGCAAGGGAAGAGTCACTTTGCTAAAGAGGGGAATCAGACGTCATGAAGGACATGAAGGTGGCAGTGCCACACTCCAGGATAATGAGACTTCTGATGATCGTCCTGAGACACTCTGGCTGTGTCTGGCTGTGTTTGAAAAAGCGGCCATTCTGTGTGGAATGTTGCCAAACTTAAATCTTAATTAACCCCTAATTATCACACAAAAGGAAAATACAAAATGTGCTCTGTTACAGAACACAAATGTGTAACAATTTGTACCACTATTTTGCCCAATATGGATTATTTGCAACTAATACCAGCAACAATATTTCATATTTGGTTTGACATTTTCCTCATTTTGCTCATATAAACAAATGAAAATTAGAGACCTATCATCACGAAGCTTGCCAGTCCAGTTTGGGTTACTCCATCACACCCACCTTCTCCCAGTTCTGGTTCTGTGTCCTCACATCTAAAGTAATAAAGCTGTTATCCCAGGCAAACTGAAATGCCCGTCAAATTCAGCAATGCAAAACGAGAATACGGAAGAAGGGGCCTTGACGGTTGAAGCTATAAAGCAAAGTCGCATAAAAACGATAATCCATGTAACCTTTTCAATCTCTGATAAGCTAAAAATGAAGGCAACGATGACTGCTTCTCGCTTTTTATTCCAATCTTTACATGGAATAAATGAAGTCGAAAATCATGACAGCGTGTCGTCTCCCAGTCCCTGTTTTGCTTCACATAAGAGCGTTCGGCTATCACTCAGATGTCAAACAGAAGAAAAGACACTGACCTCACCCTGTCAGTAGATCCTCCACCAACTGACGCTTATAAGTGCCTTATTAAGGCAATTTGTTTCCAGAAATAAACTGCCCAACAATATAGCCTACTTTTAGCTTCAGGAAAGCGAGCTGATTCAGCACGCAATGAATTGCTGTTAACAATGAAAAGATTTCTATTAACTGCTATTTGTTGCAAAACTGTTTATGTCTTGTTCTCATAATTGCAGTGAACTTTCAATATCCAGGGGCTGTAATGTAATTTGAAGCCTTACAACAGGCACAGAATCATCCCGTTCCCAGAGAAGCATGGAAATATACTGAATGCCACATCCATATGCCTACAGCACAGAGTATTTCCTTCTTGCAGATAAATTAAAGATGCATGTTACCTTCACCAGCAACATTCCATCACTAACCTCTTCAAGACAGTGTACACCAGATGATGCAGAATGGTAAACAGCTGCTGGAGTAATGTTGGTTGCAAGGTTCAGTCTGTTACATGATAATTTAATGTTCTGGTGCATCAGATGTATGTGACCTTTTGGTAAGGTGTAGCGATCTAAGTAGCGCTAGAATAAAATAGCGGCATGTGAACTGCTAACTTAGCCTATGTTTTGGAGTGAAAGTGAGCCTGATGGCTAAGGTTGTCTGGTGTGGTTTTCTTGACAGCACATCATCCATGCAGATGCAGTCAAACAGATGGTCAGGGCAGGATTAGCAGTGACTAGGATGTCCAGAGAAGGGCAAGGGACAAGAGCCACTCACCAAGCAGATTAGTAACATACTGCTTCTGCCTTCATGTAAGTCCCAAGCTAAATAAGAATCATCTACAGCCAGAGCAAGGACTTTTTAGCCCCCGAGGCTCCCGGGACGCTCCCCGACCCCAAGCTCTACGCACTTAAGACTTTTGGACAAGAGCACCTGATAAATAAGTCAATATAGCCATTAACAGATTTATTTAAACAGAAATCTGTCAACTGCAAGCAATAATGAAAAACAAAATGATGTCATTGACAAGAAGTAAAACGAGCAGTATATGTATTTACAGTAAACAGCAGACTTTAAGAAGCGAGATGTTGAATTAAGCAGTCAATAAATGATTAATGAAGTAGAAAATGAGTGGCTTACTGAGCAACACCATTCATCAGAACTTCAGGGTTGCAGGTTTGATTCCAGGATTAGCCTGTCTTTGTGGAGTGTGGAACCAGATATTAGGTAATCCATAAAATGCGTGGAGAGACTAAGGCATATTCAATAGTAAGAGGTTTCATTTTTTAGGTTGCTTTCTTCCTATTTAAAACAATCAGAAAACAATCTGTGATTGGCTGGCATTTGCCCTGGGTTTGAGGTGGATGACAGTTGTGAATGGATGGGCCAGCCCCACCCTGGGCCCTCAAGGAGCTGGGCCTGGTATGCACCTTTGCTCTATATCGGTAACTTCAGAAGTCAGCTTGTAATTTTTTTCTGTATGGATGAATGCCCTGTGATGACGTCGTGTCCATTTTAAGGTGCAAACTGCACTATTTCCTTTCTTCCTGCCTCTTGGGTCTAGTCTGTTAATAATGGAACACAACAGGAGTAAATCACACTCTACAGCACATCCACCTTTTAGCAGAACTGTAAAATCAGCAGGTTACGGATATACTTTAATGCAGAAAACTATACAAAAATTATTTTCCACTAATGTCAGTATTTACTCACTTTGTCATTACTTTCTGCATTTGTCACGCCTACACCCAGTCATTCACACCCAACCCCTGCCCTGTCAACCCCCAGCCAGCCACGGCCCACATATCATCATTCCTCATTACCAGAATATTAATCACAGCTGTTGCCAATCAGGCCACTCCTTTTAATTACCTCCAGTTCCCTTGCCTCACTGTGAGATTTTACGTTTCCAAGCCCTCACTGAGCTGTCTATTATTATCATCATCATCATCATCATCATCATCATCATGTGTGACAGTCCCTGTGTATGATCCCTGCTGCTTCTCTGTTTTACCCTTTCGCTTTGGATTTCGTTGTGATGCCGATCGACCTCTTCTGGACTTTGACCTTTAGCCTGTGAGCACAACAACGTTTTGGATGTCGCTTTGGTTTTTTGTAATCTTGTCTGTTCTGGTTTTGACCCTCCCTGTTTTGAAAACAATTAAAGAACCCTGCCTTGCATGTGGATCCAGTTTGCGTATTCATTACACTTCTTAAACAGACATCTGGCAGTATCATAAATCATGATGCTAAGTGTTTTTTTTTTCCTTGCCATACTACTTTCTTAAATACAAAAATTACTTTGGCAGTAACCCAGATCAAACTCAGAACCATCAGCAGAGATGGTAACAGAGAAAAAAAGATACTGAAGAATCAGTTATGTCTAAATGTTTTGGGAACATGTGATCTCCAAGTCTTTGAATCACAAAAGATCAATCACAAAAAAATTCTTCATTCTTTTGCAGCCGATCTTGTTGAATAACAACAAAACAGCTTTTGCGGTACTGATTCAATTTTAAATAATGTTACTTTCAGAGCATATTTGAAGAAAATAACCTGAATGAGTATTTTAGGGTTATACCAGCTAATGATATCACTGGATGCATTCCACATCACAGCAATCTCATAACATTCAATATCCAGGTAACTTTTGTCTAAATAAGTTGGAAGCCTTTTTAGAATCTGTATTTGAAATCTCTGACATGCTATGAATTTGGTCTCTGCTAACTCAACTGTTCAGATCAGCAAAACACTGGATTTATTTATATCCTGCTTTGCTGGAAACCATATGCCGAGGGCATGGAAGCCTGCTGTTGCACCTACAGTCCCAGATTTAAGCTGAGATACCCAACAATGGAGCAAAGGTTATAAAAGGTATGAATGGAAGTCTCTGCAGAGGGAATGTAAAATCCCAGCAGTGTAATTTCCAGGCTGTCCCTAACAAGCAAGGATGACAAGCAGACCATTTTTCACTCGGTCAGTTAGCTCAGCATCAGAAAATATAAGAATTAATCATGAGGAGACAATCCAATTTACATCACAAGGCTTGTTATATCATTCATTTACGTTTCCTTATAAGTAAACTGAGTCACTTTATCATTCATTACAAGTGCCTTTTTCATTTTAATGAATTTATTCCTTAATTTGGAGTTAATCAGTACCCCCTCCCTTTATGGCCCCCCAAAACAAATATTCCAAAATATCAAATTAACATTCATTGTTCATCAAACAAATTGAGGATGACAAGCTCATTTTGCTAAATTTGTCTGGTGCTTTCATCACCCCAATCTCCAAATGTCCAAAAGAGTAAAAACAAATCCTGAGGTGCAGCACAAAGTCCCAAGTGTGGATACACTACTCGAGAAACAGTAACTAAATACAAACAGAGTGTAACGTCAGTGCCTGGGGTCCAGCGCTCTCAGTCCCTGGAGTACTGACCAGAGTTTAGTGTGTGCCCATCATGTTTACCTGTTGTGTTGAATAATTGCCACCTATCATGCCCTGATTACCCTCATATGTTCCACCTGTCTTCTCTGCCTATATAAGCCAGTCTTGCCCCTGTTGAGTGTTTCTTGTGGATCTTGGCCTAGTTCCCGTTCTGTGGTACTGTCCATATCCTTGGTGCCTGTAGCAGTTGATGGTTTCCCTGCATCCGTATCACTTGTCCCTGCCTGTAAGCCTCTGTCTGTCCCAGCCTGGATTGTGTGACACAGAAACAAAGGCAGGCTAGAAATAAAATGCTTCATGGTTACAGAAAAAAAATAGAAAAAAAAAACTATATTTGGCAGCAAAAGAAAGCTATAAAGTCTCTTAGCACCCCAGGCACTACTGCATTGAAGTGGACTATCTTTTTCAAAAGTCAATCCAACAAGGCCCATGATAACTATTATCTAAAGATAGAGGAAAACATGCAGTGATTTATCCACTGACAATAAAGAATTAGTCACAGATTCATTTGGTCCCAGAGTTCCCAAAGCTTGCCATTTCTGATGTCTCATGATATTATTACCACGTCTTCATGCTTTGCTGGCCCACAAGGATTTCAAGCAAACATGCCATGTGCTTCAAGGCTTCCACAACAAGCAGGGAGGCTCTTGTGAACGTCTTGCTATACTGTGCATGGAGAAGAAGCTGATGGAATATTGCATCAGCACTTCAGATGAAATGTCCTGTTTAAAGATCCATGTCATAGGGGAAATTAAAAAATTGAATAATATGTATATGGAAAAACAAGAACTGAAAAAACTGCATACTAATTGTAAGATGTACCCATAAGAAAAAAAGCAATCTCTCTCAAAATGGTTTCTACCAATGATTGGAAGGAAAGGTCACTTGGGGACAGACAACATATTTGCATTAGCCTAAATAAACAATCACTGGTTTACTGAGAACCAAAAATACCATACTTCAAAATCTGTTTAGATCATTCAAGGTTCTATGTAGCTTTTACTGATTCAGATTATACTCTTAAATCTGACTTCCTCAGCTAACAAAAATCTACCTGTAAGAGCCGTAACTGAGGACCGTGCAGAGCGAAGAGACCGGGCAGACATGCTGTTTTTAGTTCAAGTAGGACAACTGGCAAGTTTAAAATCAAGAGCTGTAAATTGAGTGCTGCTGGT
Organism: Gymnarchus niloticus; assembly: GCA_009936485.2. Taxonomy (NCBI): domain Eukaryota; kingdom Metazoa; phylum Chordata; class Actinopteri; order Osteoglossiformes; family Gymnarchidae; genus Gymnarchus; species Gymnarchus niloticus. Next base: position 17,084,943 of record JAACJT020000001.1, read on the forward strand.
TCTGACCTGTGCCTAAACCTCTGATGGATAAATCTTACTAATACATTTTAAAATATAACAACAACACATTTAACTCCACTCAATTAGCCAATTATTTGTTAAACCCAAAATTTCATAAAAAAATACTGTTACTTTTATACGATATTACAGTCTTCTAATAAGTAGTACACTATTCATAAGGAAAAGTTTGATGTACTATAGTTTAAACTGCACTTTCAACACAAGTGACTCTGCACAGTAGTAGATTAACACTAACGGCTGAGTAATTGTAAACTTATTTGTTTTTCTAAACAAATGTTTGGAGCATAATACAGGGCATCACAAGATATCGCATACATAAGAAAGAGAATCCCATGAGCAAAAGAGAAGCAAATCGCATACATTTGACTGAAAATAATATGTTAAATGATATCAAGGGAGAAGCAAGACTCTTCAGTTATTATTGGGTTTCAAAGGCAGGAAAGAATCTTTTTTTTTTTTTTTCAGTAAACGTCGCCAGCTAGCAGAAATACATTTTTTTATCTATTCATTTTGAAGAAGATAGTGCAAGACAGCTCTGTGTGACAGTCCTTATTTATCTTTGGTTTGCAGCCTGCTCAGGTAAAACCATGAATTTGCTCAGGTTAGACAGTTCATGGACAGATCAGGTCTGTCACAAACAAGTAATTAGCATAAAAGCAAAGTGTGCACCGTTACTCACATGAAAATGTTGATGCAGAAAAGAGAAGAGCAACAGAGATTACATCTAGAAGTTTCAGCACCTGTGATAATAAGCTCCCAGTATTACTCTCCATCCATCCAGCCAGCCAGCCAGCCATAGGTCATGGAGCCTATCCTAGGCAGCATAAGCCACAAGGTTGGCTTACAGCCTGGGCAATATGCCAGTCCATAGGAGGACACACACACACACACACACACACACACACAACAAGCAATTTAGCAATGCCAATCAGCCTAAATCGCATGTCTTTGAACTGTGGGAAGAAACCAGATTACTTGGAGGAAAACTGCGAAACATGGGGAGAACAGGTACACTCCACACACACACAGTGGAGTTGTGATTTATACCCCCAATCCAGGAGGTGTGAGGCAACAGTGCTACCACAGAGTTACCATGCCCCCCTAGTACTACTCTTCTATAGATTGTAATACTGACTTACTACATGTGCTGTATGGGAGAAAAGTAAAATTCCAAAGCGATTTTTTTACTGTTATGAGCACATGACCAGTACGTTTCTCGAGACGCTGAACCAATGACCCTGGGAGATGTTTCCAAGTGTTCCGTGCGTTTTAGGAAGGAGTTTCAATACATTTACAGTACATCTGATTGGCTAAATAAGGACTGTAAATATAGCAACTGAAAAAAACAGTTCTGCGATGGGCTGGCATCCCATCCAGAATGTACAACAGCCCTGTGCCTTCTACTGCATGGAATAGGCTCCAGGCCCCTCACGAACCTGACCAGGATAAGCAGTTAGAAGAAGGATGGATAGAAAAGATTCAACTGCCCTGCTTGTAAAGGAGAGTGATATTATTGTCAAAATAATGTTTACTGGCATTTCATTCAATAATTTTAGTTTATAGTTTTAAACATTTATCCTCCAATTACTTAAGCACAATGAACATAACAGAAATGTCTGCCAAGATGTATTTTTCGTATTCTTTATGCATTTATTCAGCAATATATAATAAAAAGAGTAATTTTCATGCTTTATTTAATCTGAAAATGGTCTCTAGTTTAAAAGTTACGAGTATGATAAACATGGAGCAGCACAGCATCCACAGTACGATTACAGACATATTAATCAGTTGAACCACAATTTATCAGGCATCTCTTTGTCTTACTGTGGCACCTCAAGACACATCACAGTCTTTACACTTTCTGACCACACTTCAATGTCCAGAGAATGTTAAGAAAACAGCCACGACGGTATATACTTTGGGAAATGCTGTTCTTAATAGCTGTTATAAATAGGTGGGACTTTTCAGGGGGTGAGTGCTGCAGAAATGAAGCAGCTGAATGTTAACGGAACCAACGTTTAACGGCTCGCCACTCAGCTTTTTTACTTCACGACGTTTTAATTTGAGCGGTTAATGATCCGTTCCTAGCGCAATGGAAGGCTAATGGAATATGAAGCACATAAACGAGAATACTTCAACTGTGTTATCGGTCGCTGAGAGAAAGTAAGTTTGCTTACCATAGTAAAATGTGTAGCCGCCTTATTTTATAGACTACGGTTGCTCTTTTTGGCGGACTTTTATACATTTCGTTAAACCGCGACGTAACCGTCCTTTTCAGACAAACGAAACAAAACGTCACGTACCGTATTCATTTTCTGCGTTAATATCTCATCCCAACGGACACATGCGAGGTCCTCTTCGCTAGATTTGGTTATTTCATCTTTTTTTTTTTTTTTTTTTTGCTGTTCTGGCGTCAAATTCATAAAGAATAAATCAAGAAAGTAAAAGAGCGAAGCGAATTGAAATCTGAAGGGTAACGCAGGAAATGTCTGGACTGTCCGAGGTCCCGCTGTCTCCGACCGTCGTAGTATCTATAAAGGATCTAAATGTGTAATTCCACGTTTCCAATGGATGAACAACTAAAAACGAATACAAACCAGGCAGAAGAAACCGGCAACGAAACACACAGTTGATAAGAGCAGCTTAATTCGCTATTAAATCAAGCGAGCTGCTGCTCCTCATAGGACTGCCATACGAGTCAGAGTTCAGTGATGAAGCTGACTTTAGACGCTGAGGAAGGACCCTCATCGGCTCATGCCTTCTCCTTTTTGGCGCAATTTATTTCATTGCTAATCCTGCCAACACAATAAAATGGTTTTCGTAATCTTGGCACTGATGCTGTAAGTCTTTATTCCAGTTGTTACAAATATATGTGCACTTTCAGAATTCATATTCCTTGTATTTCATCATCATCATCATCATCATTAAAAGCCAGAAGATGTGATTAGGAAGTCATTAAATGAAAATCAGTGTGCAAAACAAATTTAGCTAAACTACAGCTAGTCGAAATACCTGCTTCCATTAAAAACCACACATCACTGTATAGCGATGTCTCCTGTAAAATCAAGAAGTGATTTCAAAACCTTCCTTTTTGCACAAATATTACCCATTAAACAGGGAATGCAGAAAATTCTCCACCATAGTGCCCAGTGTGAGGAATGCCATATGTTAAAACAGCACATTCTATATGCTGCATCCAATCTTCTAAATATTAGCATCCCACACGACTCACTTTCTATAGGCTATATACTTATATTTCAAATTCATACGATAAACACAAGTATAGTATCATTTATTATCGTATGGTAATATAAGAGGTAGCTGAATGAGCAGAGCTTCAGTGTTTACAAATCTTTAATAGTTCCGAATTGTCAAGTTTCTTCAGAGCGGTTGATGCTGTTTGAGACTTTTGTCGAGTTAAAAAAAAAAGCACACCAGACATTTATTTCTTTTAATTCTAACACATTCATTAGCATTAGTGTGGGCCACTGATGAAAGTCTGATGCAGTCCGGCCAGTCTAACGAATGCAAAGTGATGAAACCATTCAGTAGCTGGAATATCTGAACTGAAATAAATTTGATTGCACTTTCTCTTCAGTACGGGCTTACATCCTTCTCTCGAAAAAGAACCTAATCACCTTACAGTGTCCAGTGCAAAGTACAGATTAACCTTTACCCTGATGGAACGTGATAATCTACACCATGGTATGGTAAAGTCATCACTTCTCTGGAGAGGGGGCAATCTGAGGGAATCCATTGCATGTCCTATGGAGATACAACATGGAATTGATAGAGCCTTCATTATTCCAGATGCATCCATTATCAGTTTTTTTAAAGCAGGGAAGCATAGGCCTCTCTCATTATTTGCACACAAAATATAGTATATACTACAGTGAGCTACAGAATGAAGCCATGAATGATTTTGTGTTGCTGGTTGATTACCCATCTGGTCAACAGTGTAGTCTCTGTTAGTGAAAGACAACCAACATCTGTTTTGTCCGAATATGTTATTTGCTTGTATCTAGGGTATATTTGATTGGGCATTGTATTTTGTACTTTGTTTAGTGTTTCTTTGTGTTAGGGTTAATTTACATTTTGGTCACTGGCTTTATTAAAACATGTTTTCTTTTTTGAATTCTTTCCTTCTCTTGCTTGAATTCTCCTCTCATTGACATTATGGTTTCTCATGTGGCAGTCCTATGTCCCATAACTGCTCCATAATGTACAATGTGCCAGCTGTAGCATGTTCCTGTCTTTCCTTAGCATGTCACAACTTGTAGATTATGCATTGGTTAATACCTCAAACGAACCCACATTTTGCGTAATTAGCTAGCAGGTGTATTGTCTTGCTTCAGCAAAGGTAAGAACATTTATAGGTACCTTTGAACTTAAGGACTTAATTGTCGGAAGGATTTTGGCTTATTTTAATAAGCCACATTTTATATTTCAGGTGATCAAAATTAACTTTTTCTGCTGATATTAAGCAGAAGGCCTCTGACATAGGTAATCTTGCACCTTTTGCCTGAAGTAGAATTACAGAATGCACTGGACAACGAAGAATATCAAATCATAGTCACACTGCATGTATGTCTAGTCTAGCAGAATATGCTGTTCTTTCTAGGGAATCCTTTTTCCCGAGCCGTTCATTTTTAGCTGGGGCAGCTATTGCTGGCTCTTGGTGATACAACGGAAATATATATTCAGTAATGTTGAGACCCTCGTAGTTACAGTTCACTCTTCCACCTATCCATTTTCCAACAGCTTATCCAGTACAGGGTCAAAAGGAGAACTATGGACTTGCTCTAGTAAGAAAAGAAGCACTGAGGACTGTCAAGACAGGAATGTTTCAGCCTCATCATCATTTTTTTCGGCTGCTCCCGTCAGGGGTCGCCACAGTGGACCAGCAGTCTCCATCTCCTCCTGTCCTCTGCATTCCGCTCTGTTACACCAACCACCTGCATGTCCTCTCTCACCACATCCATAAACCTCCTTTTTGGCCTTCCTGTTTTCCTCTTCCCTGGCAGCTCCATCCTTAGCATCCTTCTCCCAATATACCCAGCATCTCTCCTCTTTACATCTCCAGACCAACATAATCTCACCTTTCTGGTTTTATCTCCAAACCTTCTAACCTGAGCTGACCCTCTAATATACACATTCCTAATCCTGTTCATCCTTGTCCCAGCCAATGCAAATCTTAACATCTTTAGCTCTGCCTCCTGTCTTTTCCTCAATGCCACCGTCTCTAGCCCATATCACATAGCTGGTCTCCCTACCATATTGTAGACCTTTCCTTTCACTCTTACTGATACCTGTCTGTCACAAATCACTCCTGACACTCTTCACTACCCACTCCACCCTGCCTGCACTCTCTTCACCTCTTTTCCTCACTCCCCATTACTCGGAACTGTTGACCCCAATTATTTAAACTCATCCACCTTTTCCAAGTCTGCTCCCTACATCCTCACCATTCTGCTGTCCTCCCTCTCATTCATACACATGTATTCTGTCTTAGTCCTACTGACCTTCATTCCTCTCCTCTCTAGAGCATACCTCCTTCACCTCTCCAGGGTCTCATCAACCTGCTCCCTACTCTCACTACAGATCACAATGTCATCCGCAAACATCATAGTCTACGGGGGCTCCTGTCTGATCTCGTCTGTCAAACTGTCCATCGCTATTGCAAATAAGAAAAGGCTCAGAGCTGATCCTTTATGCAATCCCACCTTTACCTTGAATGCATCCGTCACTCCTACTGCAGACCTCACCACTGTCACACTGCCCTCGTACATATCCTATACCACTCTTACATACTTCTCTGCCACTCCTGACTTCCTCATACAATACCACAACTCCTCTCTAGGCGCCCTGTCATATGCTTTCTCTAAGTCCACAAAGACACAATGCAACTCCTTCTGACCTTCTCTATACATCTCCATCAACACCCACAGAGCAAACATTGCATCTGTAGTGCTCTTTCCTGGCATAAAAACATTCTGCTGCTCACTAATCATCACCTCCCTTCTTAATCTAGCTTCCACTACTCCTTCCCATAACTTCATGCTGTGGCAAATCAATTTTATCCCTCTGTAGTCACTACAGTTCCGCACATCATGCTTGTTCTTAAAAATCGGTACCAGTATACTTCTTCTCCACTCCTCAGGCATCCTCTCGCTTTCCAAGATTGCATTAAACAATCTGGTTAGAAACTCTACTGCCCTCTCTCCTAAACACCTCCATGCTTCCACAGGTATGTCACCTGGACCAACAGCCTTTCCATTCTCCATCCTCTTCATAGCTACTTTCTCCTTGCTAATCTGTTGCACTTCCTGATTCACTATCCCCACATCATCCAACCTTCTCTCTCTCTCATTCTCTTCATTCATCAGCCCCTCAAAGCACTCGTTCCATCTTCTCAACACACTTTCCTCACTTGTGAGTATGCTTCCATTGTTATCCTTTATCAGACTGACCTGCTACACATCTTTCCCAGCTCGGTCCCTCTGCCTAGTCAATCGGTACAGGTCCTTTTCTCCCTCCTTCGTGTCCAGCCTCTCATACAACTCACCATACACCTTATCTTTAGGCTTCGCCACCTCTCCCTTCACCTTACGCCTCATCTTCTTGTACTCCTGTCTACTTTCTTCATCTCTCTATCCCACTTCTTCTTCGCTAACCTCTTCCTCTGTATACTCTCCTGTACTTGCTCATTCCACCACCAGGTTTCCTTGTCCTTCTTCCTCTGACCAAATGTCACACCAAGCACCTTTCTAGCTGTCTTTCTTACCACATCTGCTGTAGATGCCCAGCTATCTGCTAAGTCTTCACTGCCACCCAGTGCCTGTCTTAAGTCCTTCCAGAACTCCACCTTACAGTATTCATTTTTCAACTTCCACCATTTGATCCTTGGCTCCGCCCTCACTCTCCTCCTCTTCTTGATTTCTAAAGTCATCCTACAGACCACTATCCTATGCTGCCTAATTACGCTTTCCCCTGTCACCACTTTACAGTCTCCAATCTCCTTCAGACTGACCCTCCTGCATAGGATATAATCCACCTGTGTGCATCTTCCTCCACTCTTGTACGTCACCCTGTGTTCCTCCCTCTTCTTAAAATACGTATTCACCACAGCCATGTCCATCCTTTTCGCAAAATCCACTACCGTTTGACCTTCTGCATTCCTCTCCTTGACACCATATCTACCCATCACCTCCTCATCCCCTCTGTTCCCTTCACCAACGCGCCCATTGAGATTCGCTCCAATCACCAATCTCTCTCCCTTGGGTACACTCTCCACCACTTCATCCAGCTCACTCCAGAATTTTTCTTTCTCATCCATCTCACACCCAACTTGTGGGGCATATGCACTAACAATATTCATCATCACACCTTCAATTTCCAGCTTCACACTCCTCACTCTGTCTGACACTCTTTTCACCTCAAAAACACTCCCAGAATACTGTTCCTTCAGGATGACCCCTACCCCATTTCTCCTCCCATCCACACCATGGTAGAACAATTTGAACCCGCCTCCAATACCCCTGGCTTTACTCCCGTTCCATCTGGTTTCTTGCACGCACAATATATCAACCTTCCTTCTCTCCATCATATCAGCTAACTCTCTCCCTTTACCGGTCATACTACCAACATTAAAAGTTCCTACCCTCACTTCCACTCTCCTAACCTTCCTCCTCTCCACCTGCCTCTGGACACGTCTTCGCCCTCTCCTTGCACTTTGGCTTCAGCCAACAGTAGCCAAATTTCCACCAGCACCCTGTTGGCTAACAGTACTGGTGGCGGTGGTTGTTAACCCTCAACCGATCTGGTATGGAAATCTGTGTTCTTGTCCGCATATTAGATTTGGCAAAATACTTTACACCGGATGCCCTTCCTGACGTAACCCTCCCCATTTATCCAGGCTTGGGACTGACACTAAGGAATACACTGGCTTGTGCATTCCCAGTCGCTGAGTTAATGTTTCAGCCTAATCAAATGACTTGCCTCAGTGGCATGCTAACACATGTACAAGCAGTTTTCCATATATTTTTGTGAAAAATAAGAGCGATTCTGTGATCCTGTGACTGTTTTTTACTTATGTGACCCCACTTTCCTCATTTCATTGCCATTTTCATAGTGGCTTTGAGCTTTAAACATTTAAGGGAGAGTATTGCAATGTTGTTACCCTTATGTTATCATGTAGATATCTTAAAATTATAATGTAGCCCATTTGTTGGTTTACTAGTTTTTAAGAATTTTTCTACCCAGTGTTAAGACCATATGGGTCTTAACAAAGAAGCTATATAAATTTATACATTTATTGTCTGAGTTCCTACATTAGATTTTTTGTCCTTAATTATTATTCCGTATGTCTGTTTCTTTTTGAGTAGCTTTTTATTAATACAGAGATAATAACTGCATTTTCCGTGTTAATTTATTAAGTGATGCCTAACACAAGTATAGTCCACAAAGAAGTAATTTGCAACACAAATTAAGAACGTGTGCAATAAAGGTATGATGAATACACTTCCAAGATTCTGGGACAGTTAGTGAACAGCCTTCCCATCATGCTTTGTTTTCCCCTTGGTATCTTGCAACCACAGCTCCACCAATCACTTTTGTGGAACAGGAAAGGCATTGTGCAATGGTGTGAACAATGCACTCTTTCATACATGTGCCATAGAGGACAGAACGTTCCTTCACGCTAACTTCTAATGGGAGTTGCCTAGATACAAGTAAAATAGCTTGCCTCTTTTTTGGGCTGTTGATAAAGCATCATTGTGAATAAATGACTATTTCTATTGACTCATTTAGTGACTACTCTGTTCAGACTGTTTATATCTGAATTCTCGCAAAAATCTAAGTAGCGGAGGGCTTCTCAATGTACACTCTGTGACTACTTTATACGTTTTGCCTCCTGCTTGACAGTGCCAGCAGGCTGCTGAGCCTGCAAACGGTGAAACAGCAGCTGCAACTGAATATATATCCATATATGCAACAAGAGATCCTGTTACTTTGCGGCTGAGCATTAGAATGGGTATGACATACGATCTGATCATCTAAACACGTTTCCATCAGCTCAAAGACAGCCACCCTCCAGGGATTTTCTTGTACTGCAGTTTGCGGGGAATGACGTGTTAAAAAGAGAAGGCATCCAGTCAGGGGTGGTTTGGTTGCCAAAAGCACTTTGTTAATGACAGAGGTCAGCGAAAAATGCTCAGACTCGTTAAAGCTAACATGAAAAACCTCAGGTGCAGAAATAACTACCGAGTACAACAGCAGCATGCAGGAAGGCACGGATCTCCAAATGCACTCTTCAGCCTTTGAAGTGCTTCTGCAGATTAAATGGGGTGCTGCCTGGTACTATAGAGGGGTACTTAATGTGGCCACCGAGTATAGCTGAAGTAACAACATACTGGGTTTTAGCAATGTCTCACTTTTTTATGGATGACACATTTGCATTATGCTTCATTCTCTACAAAAGTCTAAAGACTATTGCAATGTACCCTTGCGTTCATGTGGATTGTACAACGTTGCATGTGTATGTGGCTGTCTGCATGTTAGCTGAATACTAAGTCAATAAAAGGCCTTATTGGTTACTTGTGAGCACACTTTCTTGCTGTTTAAGTAGTGCTTGGGTTTGATGTTTCTAGTCGGGTAAATAAGCTTGTGACTGACCTTGTTATTCTCTGTGTATTGCCTATGGTGTGGACACTCAAAGATAGAACTTTACGGCTTTTGTTGATTAGCTGTATTTGGCCATAAAAGATGTAAACCTAATTAGGTTGGCCTAATAAATCAACATCCATTTATTCTGAGTATTAACATTTTGTAGGGTAACCCTTCTAGCATAGCATAATCACTATATTTGGGGATGCTATTTATTATTCATAAAGTATCATGCTGCACCACTGAAAGTTTATGTTCTAACTAAACACATCCAAACACCGAGTAACTTGCCAAACATCTCTTCTACCAATAGAAGGTCTGTTGCTCCACTGTGCTTAGGTGTCATGGGTGGTTTTTGTCCAGTAGTTTGATTAAATTGAATTCTGGCTATTTTGTGTGGTCATGACCTCACCATAAGGTATGCCTATACCGTCCTTCTTTTTTCCGTTGAACTTTCTTTCACTGTAAAATGATACAGACTAGATCCTACAGGTCAAAATGCTGAATTTTCTATTTTGCCTACCGTCAGGCCATGATGATGTTGCATTATATCCTAACCAGACAGACCTAACCAGTTAACTGTTTGGTTTAGTTTTGCTCTGATCATCTTTACTTAGAGCACATATTTACAGTTTAAAGTTTTGTTTTTTATTTCTTATTTAACTTAAAATCAATGACAGTTGCATCACTATTCTTCATGACTTAAAACAAAAAAGAACAAATAGAAGAGTTAAATATATTCTAAGCCAGCAGCAGAGGTGAGCCTTGAATTTTGGTAGAGAACCAGAAGAATGACAAACAATTGCTTCAATTATGCACATACAATTATATGTGTAAAAGTTGGGAGGGATATTTTCAGCCTTCCTGAAAGTTGGGAGGGACCTGTCTGTAGCATCCCTCCCAAAATCCACACCTATGTTACAAAAAGTCTATTTAGCAAACATGGCCCATTGGTTGTGTACAAACCTTCAATGAGCATATGCAAACATTTTGGTATAGCTAAAGGAAATCAGCCTAATGGGAAATCTGTTCATTTAGTTTACTTCTGATTTGCCTACGGGAGGATTAATGGTCTGTCTCCTTTTTCTCATCTTCCCCGTGGCTCATTGCTCGCCTCTGTTTGTACAACAAATAAAGATGGCTGGTTTCTCTAAGTGGCTTTTTTTCTTTCATCACTATTTCCACTTGCAAAATAATCTAATTATATATTGCAACCTAAATTACCATTGATAGCTGGAGTCAGCTGATTAAAACTTTGGGATGAGGTGGAAGGAAATAGAAGGAAATTGGAGTAAAAGTGGATACATTCTGCAAATGTTAAATGGATTTTGACACTGAGTGGTTTTGTACCACAGAAATTATATGACCGAATAATTAGATTGTGTAAACAGCCATAGGCAATGCAGAGGTTAAGAACCAACATTCAAGAACAAAACATTGAAATCTCAGCAGTGACAAAGTCTGGAATTGTTACAGTCAATATTTAACTATATTAGTGTTCTGTAGACCGTTACCTTCAGCAGGAAAAGCAGTCTACAGATGGATGGATGGATGGATTGTGATATTCTTTACCGTACATTTCTTTTCAGTTATATTACACTATATATTTACCTGCATATATGTACATGCATACTCTATGTATGTAGGTAAACACATAGTGCTGAGGATTTCTTTACATTAACTGAATTGAGTTTAATAACACAACTAAATTGTGTTTACTTTAGAAGTTAACAAAAGCGAGTTGATTTCCGAAACATTTTTCTTTCTTCTGGTCAATATTAAGACTCCATAAATAAGTTATGTTTGAAGTATTATCCATGTTATTCTACATTACTACTGTATATCGTCTGGCCACTGATCTGTCACTTGTAATGTGATGGTAAATATAGCTATATTGATGTGTAATTGTGATTTCATTCAACTATATGTCTCACAGATTGAGCATAATTCACAATGTATGTTTTATATTTCAGAACCACATGTAACCATACATGCAGACATGTTCATGCTTCAGATTGCTAAGCACTTTCCAGGACACAGGAGTTGAGTGTCTGACTTGTGTAGCCAATAAAGTACAGTTGATCAAGACGTCTGCCTGCCTGTTCCGACTGGACAACCTGCAATGACTGATAATTCAGTACTGGTACCTGGGATTACAGTCTGCATATAACATCATGCTATAGGCTATATATCTTCCTCGCGCTACAGAAATCAGAGCTTTTTTGCAGGTAATTCATATCAAACAATGAAGCTGTTCGTGTGATAGGTCAGAGAGCTACGGAGCATTGCGCGTGCTGTAATGCCTGAATCATGACGATTTCTGGATGTTTCTACCTTCGCTTTGACCCTAACTCTCTTAACAGTATGACAACAATCCACTACAAGTACAGTAAAGAAATACTGTGACCTCTTACCTGGAACAGTAGTGTGAAGGTCCATCTTCCAACTGCTTATCCTGGTCAGGGTCACAGAGGTCAGAGGGGGCATAGGGTACAAGGCTGGGATACACCCTAGATGGAATGTCAGTCCTTCACAGGGCACAGTTACACACACACACACACACACACACACACACACACACACACACAAAGGTTTAGATTTTTAAGCTTGTGAGGCCCTTCCTTTAATTTCTATAGACATAAACCTTATCCTGACTATAAGAACCCCCACCCTAACCCAGCCCTGATTTTAACAATAAGTAACCTAATGATATTCAAGACTTTTGGCTCTTTTGGTTTTTTGATTGCATTCACAGATTTTTATAAAACTGAGTTTTCTCTTGTGAGAACATGACAAATGATAGGTTTGTATTACCTCTTGGGGACATCTTGTCCCCACAACATAATATAAACATGGTACACACACACACACACACACACACACACACACACACACACACACACACTTGGGCAATTTAGAGATGCCAATCAACCTAAAATCAGACTGTGAGAGAAGACCAGAGTACCTGAAGGAACCACACAAAGGACCTGGATATCTCCAATAAGCAATGGTTCAAAGGTTATAGGTGATGGATGGATGGATGGATGGATGGATGGATGGATGGATGGATGGATGGATGGATGGATGGATGGGTGAAATTTTGTACATGTTAAACCAGTTCAGTTTATCAACAAACATGTTTCAATTGACCCTGCAACCCAACTAAAGTAAGCATTTAGATGATAAATGGATGTTTTAATGTTAACAATTTAACAAATTTAAAAGCCTGCTGTACCTTGGCTAGGGCAGGGTGGTTCTGTGCGTATCTGAACATATCTGAACACATGGCACGTCAAACTGGGAAGTGGATGAGTTAGAACACCATAGACGAGAAACATCTGAGAACAGGAATCTGAAGCACTGAATCTAAACCACTATTAAAATGCTGTCTGGTCTGATGAATCTCAATTTCAACAGTGATAAGCAGATGGTAGCGTTCAGATTTGACATAAAACGCATAAATCCATGGACCTAACGTGCCTTCTCTTCACAGTTCAGACTGTCGGTGATGTGGAGAATGTTTTGTTGGGACACATTAGGCCTGCTGTTACCAGTCAGCACTGTTTAAATGCCGCAGCCTGAGTATCGCTAAGCGTGCCCTTTTATTTACCCGCCTTCTATAATGCCTACGTCCGACAGGATAATGTGCCATGTCACGAAGCAAAAGTCATTTCAAACTGGTTCCTTGAGCATGACAATGAGTTCAGTTTACTTCAACGGTTTCCCCAGTCACCAGATCTGAATTCAAAACAGCTTATTTGGAATGTAGTGGGACAGGAGATTCGCTGACAAATCTGCAGTTATGTCAGCATGAACCAGAATCTCAGAGTCTCAAAGAATTCTGAGATTCTTTTGTTTCCAGCACCTTGTTGAGTTCATGTCACGAAAGATTCAGGTTATTCCAGGAGCCTAGGGGGTCTTGAGGATGATGTCTCTAAGTACATTGCCGTTAAGTGTGTATCAAAGCGTTTCATTTAACTATAGAATTTTTTGTAGGTTTTTAAAGAAAACTGACCAATATACAACGTAATAACGTGTAAAAAATTCTTGACTGAGAGGTCCAAATAAGTCTAATGCGATTAAGAAGATATTGTCACAATTACAAATGTTTGCTCAAACATTCTTCATTTGCTAAACAGTTGCTGGAAATTGCAGAACTTTATTTTGGTTTTCTAAAATACATACAAAAAGCTCAACATACAAAACATTGCTTAAAATTGAATAAATATACCCAACAGACAAATGTCAACGATACCAACACATGTTAAGAATTCCTGAGTGATGCAGCTGATATAGGATGCGGTCCTACATTACTGAATGCTATTACATCAATAATATCAGTAATATCTTTTCAAGTATCAATTCAGTAAGAAGCCAAATTCTTTCGTCATCATTTAGTGGACACTAATGAGAAAACTTGAGGAAAACAAGGGAATAGCGGAGTAGGGCTGGTTGGAGATATGTGCAAAACCTGATCAAAACCTGCCCCCATACTGTCCACTGCATATTCATTCATATGTCTGGACATTTTTCAAATTTAATCCCGCTTCCTGCAGTTACCAAAACATACTGATTCGTTGTGACAGTAGGTCTACTGTTCTCTGAAGAAGACAATTTGCCATTTTCCCATAACCATTTGCAGGCTTCTGGAATTATTTTCAAATATATGAAACCCATTAACACAAAACAATAAACCTTTACTGAAAAAAAAAAGTTATTTTCCAGTTAAGGGTGGATTCAAATGGCTCACAGAGGCCTTTGAATAAAAAGACCTCACTGAATACCCATCTCAAATAGCTAAAATCAATAAAACTAAGCAAGCACTTTTTCAGTATTACCTCTATAAATCTTGTACTTGGCAACAGCTTGTTGCATTCTGTAAGATGTTAGATAAAGGGTTCAGCTGCAAAAGGAACACATCAGCTTTATTGTCAAGATTTTACTAGAATGTGTCAGCAACCAGGAAAACTTGGAGAATAAAAATTAGGCCAAGTAGAATACGACTGACAACTAAAGAGATGCAATATCCACTCATTATACAGTACAATGCCAGGGTGCCCGGGTACTTAAAGCTTGTGCCATAAGGACACAACGTTAAAAAAAAAAAAACATTGCTTGGTGTTTATCTTCCATACTACATGTCCAGTACTAGGTCATGTTGAGTCTTATTCCAAGAAGCACAGACTAAAATCTGGCTTTTGTTGTACGAAGAGAGCAATGCACTGAGACATTTGCCACCAGGTGACTAAATGCACTGAGAGTGGGTGATTTTGAATTAAGTTCACCTCGAGATGGGTGTGACCCCAAGCAGCGACCGTGATTGGCTCCTGGGCCAGAGGTGACAACCTGATTACGGTCAGTGACTCCACTCATCTTTTTACCACAGTCACAATGACTTGTGCTCATAGCTGGAGTTTCTAAATCATGTTACTTTCACAATATACAATTTGTACAATTTGCTGTTATATTACTTTGAAAAACAAAAACAGATATCACTTCAAGCAGTCTTTAAGCAGACGAGACAAAAAAAAACTTTAGTTGTATGTTACACTTAATATGGATATAAACTCTCGAATTTTCCATTTATTACACATGACCCTGTACTGAATAAACAGTTGGACGATGAATGGATGTATGGGTGGATTACCTTTATAATAAAACAAAAACTGTAATCTTGTAGTTTCAGAATATGTCACCATAAACGATAGTCTGAGAGCACAATCACATTCTAATGCAGCTTTTTAATGTCTTAAATGTATTTGGACTAAAGGATTCAGACAGCTTTTTAAGCCTTGCGTGACATCTAGTGGTTATTTGTAAAACAGCCAGTTTGGAAATTGCAATTTTGAATCGCTTTAAGGGCAGTGAATATGTATTCTTTTGAAACGCTGTTACGTTGTACAGATGGTTTGGTTTCATAAATAAAATTTTCATTTGCAAAAATATTTCTGACACAATGTGTTAAAATTGTGGCTTTCAGTTTAAAATAAGTAACAAAACTCCAACTTATTAGCATTAGGGGTGACATGCTGGTTCTGTTGGTAGCTTCACATAGTTTGGGGTTCGAATCTCACCTCTGTAATGAGTTTGTGTGTAGCTTGCATTTTCTCCCTATGCTTTGTTGGTTTGTTGCTTTGTTTTCCCCCCACAATCCAAGAACATTAGGCTGATGTGTGTTTCGAAAATGCCTGCTGTGTGTACGTGTTCTGTGATGGTCCGGCATCCTATGACCTTGACTAAGGAAAGGTGGTTGGAAGATGAAGGGATGGGTGTTAAACTTTTGGCATTGTGGTGGCTCAAAGGGTTTAATGCCTGCTTACACTCTGTTGGTGGAATTTGGGTGTTCTCCTTGTGTCATGTGTGATTACCTGCACAGTACATACACATGCTGTTAGGCTGATTGGCATCTCTCAGTTGTGTGTCCGTACCCCTCTAATGGGCTGGCATGTTTAGGAAGGGATTATTAAATGTTTTGTGTTTCACATCTGACCCTTGTGAATATTACTTACAGAAAAATTAACATTTTTTCGTAGAATTTTATACTTTAACAGGGTTATTTGGTATTGTTTTATATAATGACTAAAACTATTTGTGAAATGTGTTTTTATGTGTATATGATTAGACTAATCAAAGTTAAAAATGCCACCAAATTAATTTCAACATCTGAATCATGTAAAGATGTGATGGGCTGGCATACCATTCAGAGTGTAACTGTCTTGGGTCCTGTGCTGCCTGGTGTTAAGGATAAGTGGTTGGAAGATGGATGGATGGATGGATGGATGGATGGATGGATGGATGGATAATCACATAAAGAAATAACAGGGAAACACTGGTCTGTGCAGTCATTTATTTGATATTGAATATGTGGATGAATTCCTGTTAGTTCTGCATCATAGTCTGAAAAGAAACAAACTTCCCTTAGTCACGCAGAAGTTATTGGGCATACGGTGTCCATGCATTCTGTGTAACTCCCCCCCCCCCCTCAACTTTCTTCCTGATCACTGGGTTACCTGGTCGATCCAGCTGTTGAAGGCAGACACGCGGGTGAACACTGTGGGCTTTCTCTCATAGTTACACCCCAGGGATGAGACAAAACTTGTAATACCGTGCACCTCCCATATACCATCAGCGTTCTTGCAGTTCAGGGGGCCACCGGAGTCCCCCTGGAATAAGAAGGACCACACGTAAGGGGCTGCTAGGCCAGTGCTTGCTTCATTAGGGTTATCATCATCCATCACTTCTTCTGGTTGAGTCCCAGTTCAGTATATAAAGCTCCACTATGTAAGTACAGTGTCTCCATTGCCAGTGACTGCCTTCACTATGCAGTTACCCTACACTTACCCATATAAAATATTTTTAATGCCGTGTTTTAAAATGTGGCATACTGGTTTCTATATTGTATTATATATTTGTATTTCCCTCCAGGGCATTCAGGTGCATATAACTGAAATGATTTTCCACTGTACCATTATAGTGACCTGGATGCATTAAGATCACCGAAGGTTCAGACAACATCCTCTAAAGCTGGCAGTTTACTCCAAAAAGACCACACATCATGTACCTGGCATTGTCGTCCCCGCGCTATCGTTCCATAGCCCACGCAGGCCGTAATTCATTTTCTACGTATATAAATAAATACAAACAGATAAAGAATCCTCACTCACGTTGCAGCCGGCGACGATTCCATCTCCGCCAGCACACACCATGGTGGTCCTGACAGCGATGCCCCACCAGTCAGGCTCAGAGCAGATGCTGTGGTCTACTACAGGCATTAGGGCCTGCTGCAGGTTATCTGCAATGGGGCCGTTGGCTGTACAGGAAAGGCAGACACACTGTAGGTTAAAACTACACAGAGAGATGCTACTCAATATTTACCCTCAAAAGTACTGTATGAAAAAACTGAAAAATGTCATTTTTATTGCACTATTATAAAAAGTGTATTGAATGCATATGACCTCATGTACCATGTATAAGTCACTGGAGAAGACGCTAATGTTGGGAAAGGTTGAAGGCAAAAGGAGGAGGGGACGGCAGAAGATGAGATGGAGAGACAGTGTGGTGGAAACAATGGACATGAGTTTGGGCAGGCTCAGAGAGGCGGTGGAGGACAGGGCGGCCTGGCGTGCTGTGGTCCATGGAGTCGCGAAGAGTCGGACACGACTGCGTGACTAAACAACAACAACCATGTATAAAATTTGCATGTGCTTATGTCAAAAATTAGGTGTAATAACAGTAATTTAAAATACCACGTAAAATTGTTTTGAAATATTTTTAATGTGTCCTGCATAGCTATGTATGAGAATGCAAACCACCAGTTTCACACACACACACACCGTTCACATGAATCTTCTGCCAGTGTTTGCTAGACCGCTGCCGTCACGTGAGACGAGACTTCTTGTCTCACGTGACAAGAAGTACTTACTGTAGAGTCTGCCCCAGCCGGTAATATAGCAGGGATAGTTGTTAGGAAGGATGGATCCTGCAGGTGGGATGCATGCAAGCTGAATATGGTCGCTCAAAGTGACGTGCTCAGACAGCTTGATCAGGGCGATGTCATTACTGCGTATGATCAGGAGGAAATACACATTGTGGGTATATCAGTACACCATTTCGCTTGATCTGTGCTTTTTGTTGTATTGCCTGAAATACAAATAGACTCTGTAAAAAGAATTCAAGGGTTCTATTCTAATCAGCACAGGAAGTTTTTGCTAAATTACCCATTTTTCCCAACTGTGCATCTGCGCTTCAGCACTCCAGATATGTCAGACATGCACTCGTTCAAGATGATAATATTGGCAAGTACTGTAAGAATCCTCCGAGGTAGATCTGACTAGAAGAATGAAATGATTCTACAGCTGCAGACACTCATACCCCAGGGCAACCAGGATGGGGTTCCACTTCTCATTCACAATCAGCTTCTCTGGAGTGATGGCATAGGAGCCAGGCTCTTCTTCAATCAGGTTGTACTTGCCAAAGTACACCCTGTAGGTCAGCTTAGTGCTAAGGGGAAGAGAGGACCAGGGTGGTGTACATCACGTGGCTCTAGCCTTGTTTCGATCATTTTTGGTGTCAACTTAAGACTATTTTAATCAAGATGAAATTCAGAGAAACAGGTGAAAAGCTCTATCAGTTTTAAAACAGAATCGAGCATTTTCAGCATTGCATATAATATATAAGGTTTGATTGGATGTGCGATAAGACATTCTGCTGAAAAATCTGAAAACTCTAAACATATTCTGGAGTAATTGTATGGTGAGGCTTTTTTACTGCACAAATTTTCATACTTAATGCAGTGAGCAGCAGTCATAACCCAGTTTGTGGCAATCAGAGATCCTCCACAAGTGTGTCTCCACTCGCTGTCCCTCAGGTACTGCAGAGAGATCTAGACAGATGCCATGTAAAGGAGATTCTCATTTAATCAAGTACTGTTTGATTCATGGCGTTATTAACTATATGCTGAACTCTGCATTACTCAGCGGTGTCGTCCAAGATCGAAGTTGTCCTAAATATCTGTGCCAAAAATTTCATATACCTCTGCAGAAGCATTGCAATGAAAAATTAAACGATCGTTTAAATTTATGTGGAGGGTACAGTTCAAATAGCTGTTGACGCGTTACGTTTCAGATGGTTTGATCGTTTAACACTTAATTAAACTTACGTTTGCATATTTGTTATCGGACCACGTTGAGGCAAGTATGGTTTTTGCATATTAAATGAACCGAGCATTTAAAAACTTTTGAAATCCGAGAATACGTGCCATGGACTATTAGCCATCTCTAATGTACATCTGTTACTCCTTTCCTGTGTAAGTGTCATTAGCAGAGATTCATATATCAATCGGAGGGATTTTTAACCTGCCAGGGCCAACTGTAGGGGCGGGCATCCACACCGTTCACCACACGGGAGACAACTGGTTCGATAGGAGGAACGCCGCACCCATAGGCTTAAGAGAGACAGAGGATTGGTGAGTAATTGTTAACCCTTTCATGCATGAATTATAAATGGCTGAGACAACCTTTTTTTTTCTTTTCTGTTCTATTCTTTCTATCCTCTGACAGTGAATCACAATTGAAACCTTTGCTCCTTTTGGGCCAATGTCCCCAAAAGAGGATTCCATGGAACTTTCAACTTGAAAACTATCCAGGTATTAGATAACTGGAATTAAATAGCTGCCCACTGCAGTAAGCATGATACATGAAAGGGTTAATAGTTTTGTCCATGATGTGGCACATGGCCTTTGCCTACTCAAATTTCAAGTTACTGTCACGAATCGCTTCACAAATTAAAGCTTGGAAACATTACGGTCAAAACAGCACAACCACATCTATTGGGCTCAAAACTGAGAATTTCGGAAGGGCATAACCTAATGCTACAGTCATGCTGCATTCATTCAGTAGGATTCAACTTCTTACCGCTTGCAAAGATGGCTGAAGCTAGCAGGATTGGGATCATCTTGGTTAACTGATGCTACTGTGCTGCGTTACCTATGGTACCTTTTAAATAGCTGCTAAATCTTATCTTTGGATGCCTTGTTCATTTCATTGGTGCGCTATACAAATCATTAAATAGTTACTGATAAAATACAAGCTATTCACCCACCCTACTCAGAAATGGTTGGACAGCATCATCTCTGAAACAGATGTGAGAATAAGGTCTGTTCCCATGACCTTCAGACCATTGACATGTCCCAGAATCCGTAACAGCAACCTTTTGGTCACATGGGAGGGCTGATAGCCATTGGGAAATAATCAGCTGTGAAGGATCACTCTGTTCTTGTTAGGGGTGAAGGTCTTTTCAATATGCTGTCTGGTGGGGGTGAATATAAAAATACAGGCAATGGTGGTTTCACAACATTTGTCCACCAAGACGCGATTTTTATCGCACACGACTAGGAGGAAGCAAGGCGTAGGGAGGAGCAAGAGAGAAATGTTAACTAGAAATATTTTAACATTAGGGGAAAAAACAGAAAGACAACAGGAATTTCCCACAGTAATGAGACAGCCATTCAACAGCTATGACATGTCAGGGTGTAGAAAAGGGAGCAGTTTTAACAAGTGCAAACTGCCTATGACTTTTGTTGGTACTCTACATCATTATTTCTATAACTCATCTATTCATCAGGGTACAAGTGCTGATTTGGCCTGACATGGCCTCTGTTAATTGAAATTGCAGTTAAACTAGTGTTGACCAATGATACAAGAATGAGCAGATGTCAACAGATTTCCTGAACATGACCTACACACTTCATTAGGTACCCTTATGTAGAAACAAGTAGGATTCTCCTGAGACACTTCAAGGGCTGACAAGCTTCTGCATAGCGCTGTTGAACGGTTATGTTAACACTTGAGGTCTTTCTGTTACCGCTAATGCCTTTGACCGTTTTCATGGACTGGTCTCAATAATGACATCCCATGGAACCACCCCTGAGTAGATGTTTGTGTTATGGTACCATTATCTGTAAGTCCCTTGAGGTTGCTCTTTCTAGAATATGGAAACCTCAAATCTGGCACAAACAATCATGCCACATAATACTGACTCGTCCATCCATCCATCCATCCATCCATCCATGTTTTATGTTTCATTGCACATTCAGTTTTGGCCACATTATTTGTCATTTGGAGGAGCAGGCTGTTTGCAGTAATGAGCAGGTGTAAATATTTTTAACACACACACACACAAAGATATATACAATATATTTATATCTAATATGAAATTAATACAAATTGCTATAAACAAAGTAAGGAAAAATAAGCAATATTTTGCTTTGTATTTGTTCAAGTAAAGGACAAATCTGGCAACAATCTTTTTAGAAGGTGTACACTTAAGGAGCATCCGGTCGTAACTTGAATCAAGACAGATTTAAAAAGCAAAACAATGCATTAATGGAACTGGCCTGCATGACTTGTATCATATCTTCTCCGGCACCATACAGTATCTCTGGGGAAATCAGACGCAGCTGCTTGGAATCCTCCACGGGGTTTACTCTGTTGGACTGTGTCGATAATCTGTCTAGAGAGGAAGTGGAGGCTTAGATGATGGATGGATGGCTTGGGTAAGTGTGAAGTTGCTGTTTTTTGATAAATTACTGATTTCACAGATTTTTTTTTTTTTTTGTGCTACATGCAGTAATCACATTTAAAACTATGGAATTAGCCAGATACTGGCTTGCCTTGTTTATTCTACTCTATTGATCTCTTTCAAATGTCAAGGGATCGACACGGACCATCAAAGTTGCGGTCAGAACTCCCAAAGGGAGTTGCATTTATTACCATGAACACAAGGACAGTAGCAAATACAGGGCAGGTGGAGCGGGACGTGACCACACAAGGTTGCATGGCCCTGGGTGACGGTCGATCCTCTTGGTAGGTGGCAGGCTCCCTCGGCACTTCTGCTTCCCATCCTGCACCTGTGGCTTGTCCTTCGGTGGGACCACAAGTTCTGTCTCCTCTTCCTGGCTTGCACCTGCTTCTTTAAGCCTCAAAGGAGCTAACTGGTAAGAACAGGGGTCAGCCGTGGCTCTTCTCGCATTGTGAAAGATCATAATACAATTCTAATGTAGCATTACTTATCAAATATATATTTAGTAATGATGCACTTGTAATTTAAAAAGATCAAATACCTAAAGTACATCATAATTGTTGTAGTTAGGAGAAAACACAGTTGATATGATTATGAAAGAAATATGTGGACATTATTAAAGTAATATAAAAAAAAATAAAAATCATTTATAAAGTATAAAAAATTGAATTTTCTATGTCTTATTTATATAATCTGACCTGATTACTGAAAATCGTATTTGGAATTTTGTTTGACATGCTGTGGTCATTCAGTGCTTTTAATTTCTCCATTGCTCACCTTTACATTTAATTTAATTTCACTAATGCAGCCAGTTTTCAGATGATTTGTCATAATTTTTTAAGCCTAATATATCATTTTAGCAGAGGTACTTAAAGGCACAATACAGTTGCTGTACAACTCAGCTTCCCATGTTCATTTCTGGCACGTCCACGGAGGATGTGGTGAGTGTATTGGCAAAGGGGTGAAGGCTTTCCAAAGACTTCAGTATTTTATGAAATAGTTTTCAGAAAGAGAAAAGAGTCAGGTATAGCTCAGACGATCAGTCTGGATATTTTTAATGAGGCAAGTCAAGATAAGTCTTCTTGCTTTATGTTTAGGCTTAGGCTTGACTTAAACCACAATCCCAACCCTTTCCATATGCTACAGCTTTTACTTGAGCTCACTTGAAGATATTAGAAAATTAATTGCTGATCATTTTTGATCATTACAATGGTTAAATTATTGTTACATCCACATATCCTGTAACAAACTTCAAGCCATGTGTGGTGAAGTCACATGTGTTCAAAAACCGGCAAGACCGCGCTGTCCCCCAGACTGATACAAGACCGCGCTGTCCCCCAGACTGATACAAGACCGCGCTGTCCCCCAGACTGATACAAGACCACGCTGTCCCCCAGACTGATAC
>JAACJT020000001.1:17108479-17157866 GCA_009936485.2 Gymnarchus niloticus
TTTCATGTTCCCCCCTCCCCCCACCCCACCCTTCCCAGTGGTCTTCTTCAGGAGGTTCAGCAGATTAGAATCTGTAGCACTTTGGGGTAGACCTGTTCTGGATCTGTTCTATGTCTGTTCTGGACCACAGTGTTAGCATCAAGGCAGAAGAGAAAGCGTCTTGCCTTCTCTCTATTTTCTTTTTGTGTGCTGTGATGAATGGCATTTGTTGACTCTGAATTTATATACCTGTTTTAAGCCCCCCCAGAGTCACACTTTTTTTTTCTGATGTTACAGCAGGGTGCACTCTTGCACTCCGCAGACTGAATGCACACTTTGGGTTTTTGTGTTACTTGCACAAATACAATCCCAGCAGGCAAACTTCACTTTACCTCTGGCTTTGTTCTGAGTTCGTATATAAAGTATTTTAATGTATGTTCAACAGTTTAAAGGGATGGCATGTTACATATATTTGACCCAGGGCCTTAAATGTCGATTATTAGTTAATTTAATTGCCCAGTGATCATTTCAAGGCAATACTGGTCCTGAAGTTTGGGGAAAAGTAGACAAATTAATCTGCACCCTAAATTTGTATATTTTGCACATAAAACCCACCAAAACCTTTATGCAAAGGACCCCAGTTATAGACTTTTATGAAGGGAACTTCGAACTGAGGCCAAGTGACTAAATACTTTTGAGATCGTCAAGACGACCAGTGATAAGATATGAGTTGAACATGCTGCGTCCTTAACCGTGTTCGAAAGCTTCCACGTGGTAGGTATGTTTGTGTAGATATATAGATTATAAATACGAATATATTTTTACATTACTTTATAAGCAAAAAAACTTGCTAAAATTTTTTAAGTACCTTGCAGTGTGAGCTGAAATGTTCGATAAATGAAGGATGTCATTGTATTAATTTGTCCCAAACTTAAATACTGTTATAAAAGCTACATGTATGTTGCCTAAAATACACATTTCATATTGTGCTTATTTGCTTGTTTTTATTAATATCCATAAGCCGCAAGTATTACCACGTTTGACATGTTCTCGTTAGAGTACAGGGTCCAATAAAAGATCAAATGCTTTATACTGTGTTTTTAATGTATACATTACACTGTGCAAGAGGAGTGCCTTTTCCTCCAGAAGTTTTTTCCCCACCTCTCAAACGCTTAAGTTATTTTCTGAAAAACGGTGATTTCAGAATGGATTTAAAGCTCCAGTTGACCATTCGTGTGCGGTTGTTAAAAATTCGCCAGTGATTCATCTTAAGTACATACTGTACGTATTTGTTCTAATAACGAGGAAGCGGTGTGTAATCTGCTCTGCGCGGACGGCAAATTGCACTCTAACAGCACCCATTATAGCGTCGCGCTTTGCTGTTTCACCGCAAGTGAACGCCCCCGTTCTGGAAGTCAGTATTACATTTGTTACTCCTGTTCCGTTTGCAAGCAGCTGGTAATGTTAAGCTGGTCGCTGTGGGGGCCCAGTTTGTCTTGTGTTTTTTTCTTTCCTTTCTTTTCGCAAACTTTGTTCCTTTGGGTTTTTCATGTTCTGAAGAAATGTTTGTGGTATTTTTTTTTTTTTTTTTTTTTTTTTTGGGGGGGGGGGGGTCTGTTTCTACAGGACCGTATTGGCTATTTTATTATGTATTAACATGTATTTTTAAATGCAGTTGAGTAAGTTTCGCTTGGAAGTTGGTAGGAAACAACAAATATTGCTTTGGTTACACATGTAAAAGTTTAGTGATATTTTCAGATTTCTTGAAAACTGGTCAGGGCATATCGCTACCTAAATTTACACCTTTGTGAAAATGTATTTTACGATCGTGTGTTCGCTATATTCTGCCTACTGGTTCTCACACGCTGATGAGACAGTAGGCCTAATGACATTTGGCTTCTTGGTAAGGTGGAGAATTTCTGGATGTAAAACTGCGGCTCAGATCACCTGCCCTGTTCCTTAAATGTTTTCTCCAGCTTGCTGCGTGTTTTAGTTATCTAAAATTTTGCCAAAAAATATCAGGAGATGTCACGTGGCAGTCTCTTGATAAAGGAAACGTGAAAAAGAATGTACAGCTTATTTAAAAATTGATTTTTTTTTATCCTAATCACTGATTCAGTGTTTCGTTTGATTATAAAAACAAATGTGTGTTTTTTAATGAAAGCGTACAAGGTAAAGCTTCAGTGGAACAGGCATGTTGTATTTGAAATGCTTTACAGTGGTAAGCGTAATATCTTTCATTTGTATAAGAATAACTCGCTAATTCAGTGCTTATGGATATTTGTCTGCAAGTCGTTTTGTGTTTGTGCTCTTCAAGAGTGAGGCTGACTGTTGTACGCTGTAGTACTAATATAAAACACGCCATCACGTAAGTAAAACTCAATAAAACTCTCCGTTGTCTGCCTCCTTGGTTACTTTATGATCGCCGCACCCTGTTTGACGCTCAAGTGTGTATATGATCATGTGTATCATGCTCTTTGTAGTCCAAATTAAGATTTGGAATCCCTATACTCTGTGGTTGTTACTGGGCATGCATGTAAGATTGTGTTCCTCCATGTTCAGTGTTATTTTTAGTAGCAGTTTTCTGAGAATTAATTTACTGCTCTGTTAGGTTACATATGCTTAAACGTACTTGGAGCGCAATAACGACAGCGCATGTGACAAGTAGACTTATCTCGTCTCTTCACAAATGGTCATTGCTTATTCCAAGTCTAATTGACTGGTGCAAGTCTAACACAATGTAATTTTAACATTTCTTAAATATGTACAGTATTGTGCAAAAGTCTTAGGCAGTCTGAGAAAATGTTTAATGCCATTAATCTGCACACTAACTGAATCTGCTCATAATAAAAAAGTTTAACATTAGAATATATATTGATAAACAGCAATGCAACATGAAGTCAAGGTAATTTCTGTTCTGCCAAATATTACTGATATCTGATTGGCTGGCTCGAACAGCATAACTTTGCTTCCCAAACCTCACCTGGAAAGCACCTCAGCCATTATATGTAATTTTTTATTTTCACCATCAGCTCACTTAACTCGTGCACTTAAGTATTTAATTCACTTTTATGAGGTACTGATTAGCAGAACAAGGTTCACTCCTAGTTGAGCTCCACAAGTACGTGGGTATGTTGAATGGTAACTGTACATTCTGGGGTGATATGAAGAGATGTTTTGAAATATGTGAAGTGACGTATTTGGCCAACATGAGGTCAGTTTTACACCAACATGAACATGATTTACAAATAGTCTTCTTTGTCTGCCTAAGACTTTTGCACGGTACTGTAGATAAATATTCTAGCTGAGTTGTGATCGATACGTACAAATTACTGCAATACGCTTTCATTTAAATACGACACAGGACTCCTATCAAGGCAATTATGGTAAATTGAAAGTACTAACAAAATGGTAGCGATGAGTGTTTAATCAAACATAACATGGGTTTGGATTTCGTGTATGAGACGACATTGTTAACGAAAATCAGTCATTCTGCCCGGACCTGGTTCGACTCACCAGACGAAGCGTCGTGTGATAGTGATGTAGCAGCACTCGAGCAATCAAGAAGCCTATTTTACATAAGAACATATGAAGCGTGCCGTTTCTCTATTGTCATGAATATAACTCAAATATATTTCGTATCTGTGTAACATAATCTGAATAATCTTTAAGTAAGGGGGGTGACAGTATCTCCTCAGATTCTGTTCTGTTTTACATGCGCCGTCCCTATTACCGTGTAAGCCTCTGTCCGCACAAGTAATCCCCTGAGATTTCCCAAGAGGAGCCATTTAAATTATGGGAAAAGTTTAGTGAAATTAACCTAGTGTCTTCAGCACTGTCTGTATTCACCTTATAACAACGATTATGACCTGTCGTAACCGATTAATTGTGTGCTTTCAACGACCTTAGTGGCATAATGGCGTTTTCACAATGGCACATTATCCGACATTTCAAGAGTAAGAATTTATATCATTTCATGAACCATTAAAATTCAAGCTTGTAATGAAAACCTCTTTCAAGTAAATTCAATTAAAGATTTAAAATTAAAGCTGTATATCATGCCCATCATATACAGCAGCCTAATTTTTTGTATGAAATGTGAAAATGCGAGCAAACTACTCGTTGCCGCGTGTTGAAACAGGTGATGTGGAAAAACACATGAGACTCTAAGATTATTAAAAATAGAGGTTTATTTCGGATTCTAATTAAATGCTTTATGGAAATTTTGAGCGTTAAGGTCCAACCCAAAATGCTACTGCAGTTATGGATGTTACACCTCCTTGGTCAGAGATCGCTGGGTACAACTGAAGCGATTTCAGTTTCAAATTTAAAAAGCGTAACAAATTCATATAATTAAAAATAAGATAACTGTATTTCTTTGTAATTTATCTCTGCCACAATGGGTATGTGTATCAGAGCAACTTACAGTAAAAGTCGGAAAAAGCACATTTGTCAAAAAATATATAAAGTCCTTATATAAATTTTATCATTCGCGTCAAGCGAAGCTGCAGTTGAGCGTTGTATATGAAATTGCCACTTGTCCGTGTCCATCTTGTAAACTGTCATTTAAATGCTGGCTCGCTCTTAAGGAATTATAACAATATAAACCGCATTTAGTGCCGAATAAAACACCCGGAAAAAACCGACAGAGGGCGACAAAGAGCAGTGCCTAAAGCTATCACCAGAACAAATTATAGGGTTAAATTCAATAAGCACAGACATTCGGTGTGGTGGTCGTGAATACAGCGCCGTGACCAAGTAACAGTCGGTACAATTTCGACAATACTGGTTTAAAACGTTCGTCTTGAAAAGAGAAAAATTAATATAATATTGTTCTAGATAATGTGCGCGTTTTGCATACTAATCAATTCATATAGAAGATGACCTTAACACTTTGTCTAATATAAACTATAGAATAAATATAAAAGGCTATTATTAATCTGTGATACCGGTAAATCATGACACCGGGGGATATAAAATAAATGCGTAGACTTGGGTTCAGAAACGAAAATACAGCTAAAAAAAAAAAACAAGATAAATAATTCAGTCGCATTTAGCATTCGCTGTTGGTGGTCTTAAATTAGTTAATTTAATTTACGCTGTAATTAATGACACTAAATA
This sequence comes from Gymnarchus niloticus, assembly GCA_009936485.2. Lineage (NCBI taxonomy): Eukaryota > Metazoa > Chordata > Actinopteri > Osteoglossiformes > Gymnarchidae > Gymnarchus > Gymnarchus niloticus. The sequence goes on from JAACJT020000001.1 coordinate 17,113,580, forward strand.
TGTATAAACAAAAATAACTAATAAATGTTGTGTAATAGTGATTTTTAAATCTTTAATTCCTTGAAAACTTAAATTCTCCAAGCAACTCGTAATTTTTCCGAATGTAGCTTGTGTCTTTTCGCGCCCTTTTTTTTTTTTTTTAAATGATTTCCATTAGCTCTGTGGTATTTTGCCCTTCCCACTGTCGTCTTAGTGGGATTTATGTCAAATCTGCCCCAATCCAAGTCAGCCCTAGATACTCGTATTTGAAGGGCTTAATTTGCAGATGGTCAGCCTTCGGTTTAAATGTTAATAAAGAAAGGTTTGCCCATGCAGTTCAGTTAGTTATCCATTTATTATACGACTCTATGCCAAAATTACACTTCCGAATCCCTTCCATTTATCTGAATGGCTTTGTTTTTAAAAGCTAGCACTCAAAACCCCTAAATCACAATGTAACATTTAATGATTTTAATCGTTTATTCTGAAATTGTGAAATCTCAAATAACGGACTTCTTGAGAAATGACTATTGACACGTTTATGTAAAAACCAAATTTCTTGAGCAGAACAATAACATATAATTGTAAAATATGTATATCATTTGGAATGTTTCATATTTCCAAATACATAGTCTACGTGCAGACACTCGTCTATGTAGTAGCTGGAATGGTGTGCTTTAACGTAATTTTATTGAGGGATAACACGGTGTCTCAGGATGGCTGGTACATCTCCACCCTCTCCAGCAGGATCTCAGAGTACCCCGGGGAATAGTACCTGTGTGAACAAGGTTGTGAAACCATGAGGCAAAAGGCAGTGGTAGAGAAGTGGAAAAACGAGCTGGCCAGCAGGGCACCTGACGATTTCCTCAGGGAAGCAGCTGTTGATGGAGTTGATATGCTCCTGCAGGAGCGAACCGGGCTCCGCCTTGATCTCCTGCACCTTCTTCAGCCCTCCACTGGTGACGAAAAGACGCCGGGCCTTGCTGTCGTGGGGCAGCACCTGCAGACGTGGGGGGGGGTTGCTCAGCATTAGCACCTGTGCTGGCAGAGTCCTGCCAGTGGCACTCAGCCGTAGCTCTCTTTCTGATTGGATGGGGCAAGTCGGGTCCCACCTGCCCGTACCTTACTGAACTGGCAGATGACATGTTTCAGGATGTCACTGGGAGCCTCATGGAGCAGCGGCTCAAGCGCCGGCAGGTACGTACACTTCTGCAAGTTGCTTTTCAAAGCCTTCTTAGCCTGGAAAAGACCGAGTGGGACTTAAAGGGGCAGGACTGCCACTCATCTTGAAACACTGTATAGTCTAATGTATGGCCAAACACATAATACCATTCCTACCCTTTAATATACAAGTCCTTATTGAGGTTGCACCTTTTAAACTATAATCTACCTTTAACTGAATCTGGGAGTCCTCTAATAGCAAGGTAAGGAGTGTACCCTTCACAGCCCACCTTGAGCCGAAGGTCCTCTGAACTCTCTGTGTCCATGTAGAGCTGCAACAGCCGAGGCAAAACATTGGCCACCGCTACAGCCCGGGCGTGCTCCGGAGAATGCCTCCCGATTTGACCCAGGGCCCAGGCTGTTGCGGCCTTGATGTGGTCCTCCGTCTCCTCCACAAGACAGATAGCCAGCTGAGGCACCCCCTAGGGGGGTGGCAGAGGGGGGCAGGGTAGAACAAGAGACCATGGGGGGGGCTTAAGGGCAGGATGCAGTGTTCAGAAAATGAGAGATGGCATGGAGAAGAGAAGAAAGACAACGACGCAGGCCAGGAAGGAATCACCGGGTGTAATTTTAAAAGATGGGGGAAAAGGAGAAAGGGCAGGGATGAAAGAAAATGAAAGACAAACGAGAGGAAGCAAAACATACAACTGTAGAACGTTTATTGAGACGTTCAATAGATGATTTGATTATTTGTGCAGTAACTGATAATCGCGTTTTCAAACGGTTATGAAATACTTATGACCGCTTTGTGGGCTTTAGTCGTTGCAGGTTACTTCTGCGGTGCGAGCGCGTTTACGATACGGGTACTGCTGCAGACGCATGAAAGAATGGTAACAGATGTCGTCTTATAAGGTCTCTATATTACAGCCCAGTCTAATTAAAATTCCACTGGAAGTCTTGTTAGGCGACGGAGCGGGGCGAGAACCTTTTAATGTGGTTTGTCAGTGGCTGTAGTCTTCTTTTGATTTGTGACGTTAGTTTCCAAAGACAACGCACTACAAGAGTAAAGGGGTATTATGGGATACGATGATTACGCAGCAACAGTAACGGTGGCACAGAACTGTCAGTTATGTTCTGGATTGATTCAGAGATCAAAGGCAAGTGTAAAACCGTAGCTATTGTCATATTAAAAATGCGGACAGACTTTGGGAATCTATTGCTCAATGTTCCAGGTACGTGGATCATGTTGATCGAAATTAGATGTCGTTCGCCTATTCGAAGATACACTACGGAAGTCAAATCCGAACCTTTATGAAGTTTATACTCAAGCATTGAAGGTCGGGAAAACATTCACAGAGAGACACGTGTGCCAGTGTCATTTCGGTTTTGTTTGGGAATACCACTTAGTTTCTAGAACAAGTTCAGTTTCAGGAATTGCATCGACAGCCGTGAGAAAGTCTGCTCACCAATTTCAGACCTTTGAAAGGAGAACTACATTAATGTGACTCTCTAGACTAAAGGTATTGCCGCATCTCCATCTTTAAACGACATCAACACATTAACAAAAAGACCCCCTGAACTTATACCCCAAGCGTCACCGCGCCGCTTGAAGTTTTCCGGCGTGTCGGCCGACCTTGGAGACAATGACTGCCATGGCCAGGCTCTCAGAGTGGGCCGCCACGTAGCCCAGCATCATGATCCCGGGCAGTCTCACGTTGCCCCGCGAATCACCCACGTAGTCGATGACAGCGGCGACTCCGCCCGCGTTCACGATGAGCTGGGACAACTGCGGACGTGAGAGCGAAATGTCACTCCAGGTGAAGTGAAATACTCCACTGAGTATTTCACTTGACTTTCTCAAGAACTTAATAAATTCCAGTGCAGTCAAATTATACCTGAGTTATTTTTGTTAGCCAATTATTATTAGACCCTTTCATTTAGTTTAATTTGTATTTTGCATATGACAAGAGCACAGCTTCATTGACTAGATGTTTTAATCACATACAGTGACTAAACAAATATGAGACATTAAAAAACAACAAAAAAAAACTAAAAAATCTAACATCACTATCAAATCACAGACAAACACAACAATATGAAATCATATTGAAGGGAACAACAGTGTTTAAACAACAAATTAAATTTAAAAGTGCAGTGTATTACTGAAATTAATGTAAGAATAAAGAATACTGAATAAATTCAGAAATAAATGACATAAAACAATAACAAAACTAGGACTGTTTCCAGTGCACATTGACAGTGGTAGAGTCAGTGGCATAAAGCCCAGTCTCTAAACTGGAGAAGTCACCTGTCTCCTTTTTCACACAGCGATAAATTAAATGTTCCCTGAGAATAAAGCCAGTGACACATCTATATTTAGTATGAGGTGAGAATAAGACATGGGAGCAGAAGACACACTCAGACTTTCACTTCTGTGGCTTAAAATCCATGGCGTTTATCACGTTCCTGGCCAGCTAGGAACCTGCTCCACCTTCTGTCCGCTCATCCTGGTCAGGGTTGCAGAGGGGCTTGGAGTCTATCTGAGGAAGCACCAGGCACCCTGGATGGGTTGCAAGTCCATCACATGGCATGTGCACACGCATACACACCCATACTCTGTATGGGCAATTTAGAGATGTCAGTTCAACTAGGCATTGGACTGAGTGAGGAAAGCAGAGTACCTAGAGTGGTACCTTCAATAAATTTTATCTTTTATATTAAGGAGCAGAGTGCCCTATGTCTAATGCTGTCTGAGACAGGCTCCTGAGCTGAATGAACCATAGAAAGATGGATGAATTTTAAAGAGCATTAGCGTTAAGTGTAACAATTGCTTGATAGTGGATGATCCTAAAGGGAATTTAGGCTGATGGCTGGACTGTGGGCTTTCTCATCTGGCCAGGAATCGTGCCTCAGGAGAGGAGGGTGGAGACATGGATGGAGAGGCCTATTTGTTATGTCAACCAGTCACTCATGAGAGCTTCCTGGAGCCCTCTTGGGGGCTACGTCATGTGACCTGCAGAGTGCAAAGAAAGCAATCAGCCTGATGGAGACGGAACTGTAGGGGCCACATGTTGTGCCTTCGAGGTATTTGGGCTTCAGAAGGGGGTGAGGTAGTAAATTAGAAAAGGTCCATCATCCTCTCTGTGAGGTAAGGTACTGGTTACCCTCAATGGGAATGGAGAATGGGGCAGTTACCTCTGGAGTGTGCTTAGCGACCTCACGTATCAGTGTGGTGACATTCTTCCTCACATATTCATCCGGGTCTCGGAGGCATGCCAGTGCGGCAGGGAAGACCTCTGCCTCCACCACCATCTCGGCCAGATCCACCGAATGCTTGGAGATCTGACCGAGAGCTGAGAAGACCTGGCGCTACAAGAACAAAGCAGGAGAACTGATGGGCCCCTGCAAGGATACCGTGACCACTCATCAACCCCCTGGGGGTGTACTTTACTGTCTCCTCTGCTGCAGAATAGGTGGGGTAAATCAGCACCCCGAAATGGGCAGAGCCGCCTCAGAGTGCTTCTCTTTGACTTTAATCTGGAGCACTTTACAGTCTTTAACTCCTGATGCTGGTGAAGTAATTTGAGGTGGTTATCTCATACAGAAGCACAAAAGTGTAGTCCCTACTGAGACTGAATGAGATGGCTCAGCGGTCTAAGTTTGTGTACTCAACAGCTACACCAACTGTTTGAAAGTTACATTTTAATGTATCTTACTTTAATAGATTGTTGAAGCCTTCCAAAAGCACAGTTTGATGGTAGCAGCTTGACATATGGAGGTTTTCAGTGGTTGTGTGTGTGAATTGGACAGTCATGGTGGGTAAGAGCCTTTTGAGGCTTAATGCTTGGCTTTACCTTCAGCTTAGCATCAGGGTTCAGGATCATTTGTGCCAAGTGGGCAATGGCCCCAGCGTCCACCACAGTCTGGGCCAGTTCTGGGGAGTGCTTGGAGATGTCGCTGAGGGTGGACGCGGCAATCCTCTTGAGGGCCAACTCGGGCTCCTGGATGCAGAGCACTAGGAGTGGCACGGCCCCTGCGTCAACTACCGCCTGGGATAGCTCTGCAGAACACGAGGTGGGGGGCAGTGATATGAGGTCAGCCCTCCCACAGCCAAGGGGTGATGGGGTGAGACCCCCTGAAAACAGCCATTTTTCAAAGCCAAACAGGCTAGCAGAGTGGATGGGAGCTGTAAGAAGAGAGAGTGATGGGAAGAGAAAGCAGGGAGGGTGTGTGTAATGCGGGGGGGCTGCAGGAAGGGATGATGGGATGCTGACCCCCCACCCGCATCTGCGTTTCAGATTAGTGTCCCATCAGACCCCTGGGGCAGACAGGTCAGTGACTGCGTTCCATTAATAAGCACACTACGGCAGCTGTCCGTCTTTGTGTGTGTTTACACGCTTGTTGCTGGCCATGGATCTCCATCACATGTGTCTACAACATTTACAAGCACACAATCTAATAATATAAGGTCTCAAACAATCCCATGATTTCAGTTATATACACATGGATGGATGGATGGATGGATGGATATATAAGCCTTAAAGATTAGTTTCTATTTGTGGCCCTACCTCCATTGTGGCGGGCAATGTACCCCAGCGCCCAGGCTGCAGCCTCCTTGACCCCAGGGTCAAATTCCTCTAGGGAGATGACCAGGGCATTCAGTGCCCCACAGTCCACCACGGCCTGTGCCAGCTGAGGGGAGTGCTTGGCCACCGCCCGCAACACAAATGCTGCCGCCTTCTTGTAAAACCGCTGTGGGGCAGGGAGGGACATGAAAACACACACAGCTAATAGAGCACAATACTACTGTACAGCAAGTTTTCCAGTATAGGGTTGTGGGGGGGCTATTCCAGGATACAGGGCAGGAGAACACCCTGAAAAAAGCAAGTCTGGTACAGAGCATGTAAGCACAGCATCCAATTTTGAGAAGCTAGTCTGGCTGGCTGCATGTCTTTGAATGGAAACTGAACCACCCAGATGAAATGTATGATAAAGTAGGAATAGAGACAGCTGGGGGGGATTCAAAACCCCAACCCTGGAGGTATAAACCACCATGCCACCCTCTGGTTATGTGTTTCTGCTTAAATTCATAAAGAATAAATTACTTCAGGCCTGGATTTTGCCTTATTTTAGTAATCCCTGTATGTAATAATGAATAATTGCTAAATAATAAAGAAATCCATACATGATAAGTAGTAAAACAAGGCCTATAATTTTTAAAAGTGTAAAAAACAAAAAACAGGAAGATCAACTCTGGGTTCTGAAAAACCTTCTATGGACAGTTTCTTTTATAAATAGCACATCATAACATTTTTACTGCAGAACTCAAAGAGAATATTATTACCTTAAACATACTACAAAGAAATCATTTTCTGACCTTAACTATAAGGTAAAATAAACTGAAGTACTCAAACAGATAAAAAAAATTGAAAACTTAAACAGATGGGCATTGTTTCACAATATCTAATTTACTAAGCTTCCTGAATTATTTTTAAGCGAAGTCCATTGCAAATTCATTGTATCTATATGCTCTGTGAAACTATTGTGTTTAACCAATTTGATTTAACATAAATGCGTACAAACCCGTCCGGTGCAATTAACACGACGCGAAACAGAAACGTTACCTTCCGTGAAACCGGAATTTGAACCTGGTAGCTAATTGCATACATGACGGAGCCCGAAAGAGCCAGACGAATGCCGACAGACGAAAATAAAGGTCCCCGACTTGCCTGAAAGGTGGTACTGGAGGCGGGGGGGCAGTCCTCAGACTCTGCAGCCTTTCAAAGACAGGCCCTTAACAAACGTCCCCATTCAGGCTACTGCACTAAATGGCTCGGCAGAAGGGAGGAATATGCCGGAGTGTGCGTGTAGTTCTAGGCGCTTGCCGAGAAACATTGATTCGCCCGATGATTCTACAAACGCATTGTAGCGGCGGCCACAGCATTCATTCTTTTGTCGGGTGGTCTGTGGCCGCGCAGGCTACAGTTTCGCCTTGTGCCCTAATCTCCAGAGACATCCACAAAAGCCCTGCAAACGCGGCTGCGATGCCCAAAAGCCTGGGAAATTGTGTAGAACGTGTGTTATGGGTTAATTTAATGACATTCAGACAAATACAACTCAGAAAGCAAATGCAAAAAACCAAAGCCTTCACAAACTGGCAAATGCAATATATATTGTAAAATGAAGCACCAAGAATACTCTGTGAAATTCTAGCTAATTCTACTATCAGGAAGAAAACGACTGAATTAAAAATAGTTTTATCACCAGCCCAAGTTCCCCGTTGTGGCCACAGTGTTCTGGAGTAGCCTACTAGTTAATTGTCTGTCCATGAATGACGGGCTGCGGCCGTGAGGCCAAGCTGAAGATAAATGGTTCTTATGCACACAAGACATGTAATTGTGTCTTTGAAAAATTCTTTTCTGGCAAGCGAGTGCTTTCCCCTGCCTGCATTCTTTATGAAAACTATTCAGCTTGCAAATTAAACCACATCCTGTATTTGCTTTATTCTTTAAATTCATTTCGTCCAAGGTTTAGTACTGTGTAAGACGGTTGGCAAGAAGGGCGTCGTTACAGGCAGGCAACGTAAGAGTTTCGAAAAAAATATACGTGGTAATGATATCCGTGGAAGCTGCAAAACTTGCGGTCACGCAGTTGTTAACCTCGGACTTCATAAACCTTTGAAACAGACAAACATCGCAGAATAATGCAGGTTTCTATCAGTACAGACGTAACATCTGGAGGTCCTTCATGCAGGGTGCGAAAATTGATTCGCTGAAACCGTTGCGTGCATTAAGTGTATTTGCCACTGAGTGATTGAAAGCTAACCTGCTTTACAGTAGTCTTTTCTCTACGAACAGGGTCCATATTAATAATGGTCCTGAGTCAACTCTTCAGCGTGTAAATGAGATCACAAAGCACGGAGGAGTCTTACGTTCTGTTCCGCCAAGGAGTACACAAGCTGTGGAAGGACGTCTCCTTTTACAACCGCCTCAGCCAGGTCGTCGTTGTGGTTGGCAAGCCTTCCCAGAGCCAAAGCTGCTGTCTGCTGAATAGTTGGGACCACATCCAGCAGAAGAGGCCTTAGGAGGGACAAAACACCTGTGTTGAAGAAACAGCCGTTTTGCACATGGAGAAATTGAGGTTAACATTTGAAAACAAACTGGAGAAACTACATCAATGCTTCAGCATTCATACAAATGTGTGCTTTTTAAATCGCATCACAATCGCAAATCGTTTTTACTTCTGAAACCATATAGATATTGATAAGAATCACCTGAATGGTTGAAAAGATCAGAATATATATAACAAGAATGACTTAACTGGTATAGCGTCTGCACAGAGATTAATAACGATAAAATTGTCGAAAGTAAACAAAAAAAAAAGTATGGACGTTAATTCTGAGCATCCATATTATCACTGTAATTCCTTTCGATGCTGTTAACGATATTACCGGTTCCCCCAATGTCAAATGATGAAAATGCGCCCTGTGTTTGTGTTACCACCCTCGGTGTAACGTTTTATGAACAAAGCATTGTCCCGTGATTAAACTGCGCAGTGTCCTGCGGTTCTGAAAGCAATGGGATTTTCCTATTGCTGGCAGTACACTCTGCTAATCAAAACCATGTGCCACAGACACAGCCGCGGAATCCCGCCGGCAAACTCACAATGCAGCCGCCTGCGAAGCTCGCTGTAACTAAAACACAACCACTAGGACTTAGCGGACAGGGATATTCAGATATAGCCTAGACTTCAAGCAAGAACTCGGATCTTAACTTTGCTTTTCCGAAATGCAATGAACAATTCAACACCAAGCAGCAAGATTGATTTCCAGAAAAATGCAAGGTTTGAGGTATAAACGTAGACTATTAGTTTCATTAGTATACAGCTTGTCAATGTTACGTATGCGAAAAAGGTCAGGTGAATAACAGAAACATAATGTAATAGTGTAATGCGAAACACTATGACTTCGAGTCACCATATTCGAAAACAATGGCAATGATACAAGCGATACTGCAGAGGCTATTGTCATCGATTATTCAGTCTCAGATCCGCGTTTTGGGTCAAGGCTAAATTTGCTGAAAATAAAATAATGACGCAATTGCAAGGAGCAAAGAAATCTTTCTTTTTTGTAAACACCACTTTTGAAACTGAAACTCCACCTGCCACTTAAAAACATTTATTACCAATTAAAGGATGTGCAATTCCGTGATATATTTATTAGTTCACAACCTTAAAGACTACTTACGATTAAAACCAACATAAATATGCACTTAGAAATAATCAAGACGGTTTTGTGAAATTAATTGCTAATTTAATTTGATAAAATTCCATGTTCAAAACCATTTTCAAATGAAAACGCAACCAGCCCCCACGTACCTGCATTTTGCAAAGTTTCTATATTTTGTGGTCTTGTTGCAAGCTCAGCAATTGTTTGGACGAACTGGGTCCTAGATTTCTGGTATTGTTCAAAAACTGAAACAAAGGTCGATGATCAATGGCATATACAAATTGGCTACATATTCACACTCCTTAGATGCCTTATTACAGAATTTCTGGGCACTACTTGTTTGAATTTCTCATATTCGAATTCCAAACTCGGTGTTACTGGTTACAAGCTAGCTTAGCCACTCGGCTAGCAAGGGTGATGATCAAGGCCACTCGTTTGCCACCATTTCAGTTTCACTATTTTATTTTATCTGCGCTTACCTTGCAAAATCTGTCGCTGACTCATGGTTCAGATCTGTCATGATAAACCAGAAATTACGTATAAAGCTCTCTACCACCTTCAGAGCCGGAGCGAATCTGTCTCCAATAGCAACCTGAAGTTTGGGTTACATTATAGTTGTCTTGACAACGGACCGGAAACAAGCGTCGAAAAATGTACACTTTACGTTTCGGTTTCAGGCGTTTGCAGAGTGGTCTCATCAGTCATTGTTCTTTCAGTGATTATTTTGAACCGACGTTGAAAATAGTATTATAAAGGGCAATTTAATGTGGTTATCGTGGTTATCCGGTTTCCTTCGTCGCCTAATGTCAGCAGTTAACAAGGTTTGCACCGCTTGCACTAGCTAGCAGGAGTATTATGTAGACTAGGACTTTGCAACTGTTAGTCTAAGTAATACGCCTTCTGCTAGCGAGTGCTACACTTTTCCATAACATAAGGCAAATGATCAAATACATACATTTCTGAAACAAACATATTTGTCTTTCATATGCGTTTTCTTTGACCAAAATCACTTAATATTCTTCACGGTTATGCAGGTGATTTTTTTTTAGGGGAAAACATGAGCAGAATGGGAAGAACATTAGGGGGTGAATAATAATAATCACCATCATCATCATCCTGGGATCCGGGTATTTAACTGTTACTTTGGGACAGCCTGAGGTACTTCTGAGGTTTGAATCCATGCTAAACAACAAATAGACTTTAACTTTCTTGTTTTAACAAGTTTCACCGCAGTATTCAGGCAACCTTCAGTTCGGAGTTCTTATAACTTGTATTAGGGCCTACAATCCCTTTGACCTTGAAACGTTTTCTACAACCCCAGATTTGTTTCGTTCTAGTTTTGTTGATCAAGGCTTATTGTATCATCTACGAAATTCTGTATTTGGCAAGCCTACGTGCTATATTGCACGGACCAGTTTAGGGGAAATTATTTTCTTGTCCATTTTTGTAAGCATATTGCGACTGATTAACATAATCCCAATGAAAAAAATCGATAAATAATTTTATTTCAGGAAAATGACACTGTCTCACAAACGCGATGGCGACAAGCAACCTATCTTTAAGTAATTAAAACTGTCGTAGACATAATGCAAAGCAAACCGAACATTTATATAAAACTGGCTTCTACGCATATAGTTAACTGCGTGTATCTCTGTTTAGTGATATACATGGGAATCAGATGCTTAATTATCTGTTACGCATTCAGTTTCATTTACTACATATAAATTTCATTCGTAATGACGTAGGCTATGTAAGAACAGCAGCAGTAGTCAGCGGCGTGGTCAATTCGTCTAAAGCACTAGATAAAGAGCCCTTTGAAGGACAGCTGGCAGCATGGCGTTAATTAACTTACATGTCCCAAGATGGGCCTCTTCTTGTACTCTGATACCTATCTTATAGTTTGTCTAGTTTGTATAAAGCGTCACATAAAGAACAATATAATTAAGATTTTGAAGCGAATAATCACAATAAAAATCACTGTATGAGTCATTACATGTTTTCACTATTAGCCATATTTAGGCGATTCAGACTTTGCTTTTATTACTAGGTGTTTTACTGGATTTCCTGTTCGACAGCCAACATCGTTCAAGGTCACAAAGCAGAGCCCCGCCCGCAATATAGATTACCAAAGTTTCAAACACTTGACCTCGTGTAGTCCTTTCACGTTCCTTTTTAGGCTGTCTTAATTGCTGAATTACACAATACCGAAAACCGTAATGCGGTCCGAGAGTCCTTTAATACTTTTTGATTGCTATCCTGCTAAGATGTGATACAGAAATCTAGCTGATGTAGTGCTTACACTTGAGTTACTCGCTACTATATATACTTACATCCTTTAGTCTATATACGTGTTCTGTACGTTTTTGGGGAAAAAAAAAAATTCTATTTTCAATCTATAAAAACATGTATACATATTACATGGTTTTAACCGTGGGCGATTTTTAAAAAGTTAATGAAGGTATTTCCTTCCCTTTCCTTTCAGCTTTACCGATTCAGTAATGAGTCCGTTGTAGAAACGTCCCGAAAACAAGGTGCGTCTTAGGAAACACAAACTACGGGCTGGTGTTAAACCAGAATGGGTTTCATTAATGTTTGCCCTATTCTGTTGCAATGTGTAAACAGCCTGTGCCTCGTTTGCAGTGTGCTGTTATACTCCGTCGACGGTCTTTATTTCAAAACACTTTGTTTGACGCCAGTGCGCGTTTTCTAGCAAATGTTGACCATTTGCATGATCTATAAACTGTATAGGCAAAAGAATAAAAAACAAAGCATAAATTTACAATACGTTGCAGACACGTTAACGAAAACGGATGGATGGATGGATGGATGGATGGATGGATGGATGGATGGAAACAATTTTTTCAAGGGACCAATTAGGTTTTTTAAAAAATATGTCGTCGGTGCTTTCTCAGCATTAGGCCTACTTGTGACAACTTTCGGAGAGTACATGAGGTGGGAAAATCGGTGTTCTCTGTTTGCAGGACCAGCGAACAAACGGACTAGGAAACATAACCGGTGCGTCAGGACGTCAGATTCTGATCTAAGCCAAAAGGAAATCGATAAGAATGTGAACACATAAAAATATGATTGTAAGGACATAGTAAGGATTGCAAAAGGTGATCATGGTTGTGGAATTTTACAAAAGTTGTTCGTGACTTTAAAGCAATTGAAAAAGTTCAGAGACGTACCACGAACACGACAGATGTAACGTTTACACAGACAGCAATTGTGGGCAAGTTTTGGTCATGTTTAGCCTAGTTAATTAACTCAACAATATTCTAGTCCATCTGCTAATATTTCTATTCGACACCGCAGCTTCTTTCCGATTATGCGAGACTTTTTTTCATTCATCCATTTTAACTCAAAACATTATAAGCTATAATGTCAATATTTTTATATGAATTTAAATATGCAGAGAATGTATCGACTATATGCTTCACTCCATGTGAAATGTTCACGTTCTCGGTCCTTGTCTCAAGAATTGTCAGAAATCCTGTGAGGGTGTCCTTCGTCAGTTTACATTCGTTAGAAGAAAAAAAGGATAGATAACCAGTGCCAACGGCAAGATTTATTTCCTAGTATACGATGACGCCTCTTTGACTTTCATATTCTTTTAAAACTTAACATGTCATAATATCGAGATAAATGTTCTTCCCGTTTAGATATTTTCTTTAATGAAAAACGGAAACAACATTAATTGCATGCCAACATCACATATGCGAATAGAAATTCTAACTACGACATAAATTAAACATTTGTGAGTTCTTAAGGGAATCGTCTTCAGGTGGTAAGAGTAAATAAGTATTAAAGATGCTTGGCGATAGATTCCAAGTGCCGCTGTTCGTGACAGTACTCGTTCTGGACGCAGGCTGAAAAGGCCTACAGTCTCGGATAATAGTGTAAGACCCAGTGCGACGTTCGGTTTTAAGCGAGTTGTGTGACAACCGATAACTGGTGGACACTATAAGGGAATTCAACTACGGAGAAAGTAGGCCAGTATGTGTCGCAGTTAATAATGGATCGCTCCATAAATCTTCGAACTCAGCACGAACTTTGCGCGAACTCACCGTATAACGTACTGTGCCGGGGAAAGCGACGCACTTTAATTAATGCTCTTAAGGCCTGTTAATCCGCAAGGAATATATGTTATGCTTAAACCGTACAAGTGAAGAATCATACCAATAATACCATATTCACAAAGAATGCTGAGCTGTCCAAAACACATACTTATGTATCTTGCTTTCTTTTGTAGCCGCATTAACTACAAGATGTTGTAGTTTTCAGCCCTGTAATCAAATGATAAAAGTGAGCGCAAGATACAACTATACTTGTCAACCTAACTGCAGTGAAAATGTAGAGATGCGCGATGGAAAACCTGTAAATTTTTTGTGAAAATAGCGAAACTATAAAGATATGGTCATTACTCATGTTACATCGTCTCTTTACCATTTCCTCATCTTTATTAAACATTTTTGAGCACAACTTGCAGTGTGACACTGAGGTCAAATCCGGTCAGGCTTCCTACTGTGCTGGACAGCAGCAGAGATTTCGGGAGGGTCTCTGATAGCTAACTGGGCACAGGCTTTCATTCGTTTATCACCTGCAAATAAATGCAAGGAGGCTAAGGGGGTGCCACATTTAGGGCTTATTTAAGAATCTTAGATCGTACACTTATTAAACTCTGTAGCCGGTGGTCATTTTCTCAAGTGAACTTCTTTGTCTGGTTTTAGCGCATTACAAACCGTAAGACGGCCGTGAGATAGAAGCAAATGCTTAAAATTTTACCCATGAGACTTAACATGTATACGTACAGCAGTCGTTAAAATAATTCTGTCAATTGTGTCTATTAAACAAGTTAATTTCATATGCGTACGTTTAGTTAAGGATGGTAGGGAGATGTTCCGGTCAATTTTCCGGAAAGATGAAAATATCCCTAGCACAGTAGTCATTTGCAGTGTACCAGCTTTCAAGCCAATCCTACGCTCCTCCCCCATATAAATTATGAAATGAAACAACTGGCAAGCGGTTACCCGTGAATTCGACGTCAAATTGTAGTAATAGTTTAACTAACATGACTTTATCACAAGTCAAACAATGGCACAACGCTGGCCAGTTATTTCTTGTATCTCCCATCCCAGAAAGATCAGCTTCACAGATTGCTATACTATACTATTGCTGGGATAGCTACAATATTAGAGTAATGAATGCACTACAATCGCGGTATGTTGTTAAGAGTGAGTTTAAAGTTTCATAACTCGATCTTAAACTATCAACTCCAATTTCATCCAGCTGCTTAAGAGCATGTTTATTTAAAAGACACCGCCTCCAGAATTAATGTGCATTCTCCCCTGAAAAAAAATGTGATTCGTGGGGACGCACATTTTCCGGATAGGCTGATTAGAGACTTCGTTTATCAGGCATAGTTAAGCCGTTTGATAGTGTATTCAACCACAAAACACAGCAGGGTGTTAAATTACATCAAGTCCGACAAAATACGACGTAAGCCGACGTTTCAAAATGACTCCCACGCATCTGGCAACCAGTAATGTAATCGAAATGTAAAATGGTTTATTTTATACTGTGCAACAGTAACAATGCAATAGCATTACATATAATCAATCAATACACATATGTAGAACATTGTGGAGACATCCGAACATTCTCTCCAGCATGAAACTTTAAACGTTACACAGAGGTTTCCGTGCCTTCCCCACACAACAGGCCTTCGTTAATTATTCCTCTGCGCAAAAAAGAAAATAAAAAAATAAAAAATTAAAGTAAATGGACAGGGCTACATAAATGCCTAGACACATTTACACGTTTCAGACCCAGCTACCTCGCTAGCTATGGTCGATCCACACGTGAGCGTTCACACAGACAGAATGAATCAGTTACCGATAAACTGAAACTACTATAATCATTTAAACTAACACAAATAAAGTGAGCTGAACATTTTCCCTCCCCTTCCGTTAAAAGTACTTCGTAGCGCTCTCTATGCTCGGTAGCCACCTGACTCTTAAAAGGCTAGTTAATTTAACAGCTGCTTTTAATGTCATGCTAACTTTATACATATTCTTCAGGTGTCAAATATTTAAATTTCCCTTCAGCATTTTCCAATGTTAGATACTGGCAGTGTTTACCATCTATACTGCCCTCGTAGGTAACAATATTTACCAGGCATATATCACGGTACTAGGGGGGTAAAAGTTCTATAGTTAAACTTTTATTTTTAAAGACACATAACACTGTCTAGTTAAAGTCCAGAAGGCAAAAGGGTGGATAAAGTCTACAGAGCCTTCTATAGGTTCGTAGTTGGTTAGATGATCATTTCAACACCTTTTCTTCACATTACTCTGACCACTTCTGAAACTGCTGATCGTACATTTCAGTTCAAATCTCCCTTAGAATGCAAAAACGGTACCTCCCAATCATTCCTACAGATACAACGTCCACTAACTTATAAACTTACACATACATAATTACAACAAACGATTAAAATAAAAAGCATCTACAGTACAGCAAAGTTGGCATGTATAGAGCTGGGCGATTTGGCTTTGGCAACATGGCCTTGTGGAAGTTATCCTGTAGAGGATCCAACGAGGTTGGCCTTGTGGACTTTGCTGGAGAACGGTGACTGTAGGTTGGGGCTAGGCGCCTTTGTGGTACCATTGACTGAACTGGAAATGTGTGGGAAGTGGGAATGGTGAGAATGGACCGGAGTCGAAGGACTTGGCAGGGAGGACGACGTGGATGGCATTCCAGCAGGACTGCTGGCTTTATCGCTTGCAGAGTCGCTCTCCAACTCAGACCGGCTGGTATTAACTAGCCCCTCTTGCGAAGGGCTGATTTTCATCTTTTTGCAGTTGGGGCGTACTCTGTACTTCAGTGGTAAAGGTCCATTCTGAAAATACAAGCCCATCATGAAGCTACAACTGAATGACCAGCAGACGGGGCAAACCAGGAAAGTGAATGACCACCAGGGACCTGAACCAAATATCTTGAGAGGGTAGAAATTTTACAACCTGCACAAATTCAGTGTGCAATATCTAAAAAGTCCTTGTGCTTGATGATGATGATGATGATTTCATACATCTGATGTACGTTAGGAACAGCAACCAAAAAAAAAAAACCACCAGCTAAGTAAGTACTTAAAGTAAAAACTGTTCCAATATCTCACCCTTCTCCAAGTGTAGATGTAGGCAATGTCCATTAATGTGTAGTAATCCTTCAGCGGCTCGTCTTCATACATTACTTCAATCTGAATTATGGAAAGATTAACCAAATTTACAAAGGCTGCTATACATGTAAATCGGTACAACAGTCAAGTTAGCATTTTTCTGATATTATTGGAAGCTATATTCATTAAAGCAATAGTATTATCAAAACCACTAACAATTAAATGCAAAAAAAAAAAGCATACAACATCCCCAACAATATTGTTTTTGTGCTATCCAGGCAATAAACAATTCTTTGCCATATGCATAATTCTACAGCAATATAAAAAAAAAAAATTAGTTTAAATTATTTGAATAAAACAAAATTACAAAATCGTTTAAAGCATATATCGCCAAGTTTTAAGTAACTGAAATCCTAACATGACCTCATATTTTAAATTACGCACTTGAAATGTGGACGGAATATCCATCTTGCTTCGTAAAAACTTCCTCAAATGCATCACAGTCATCGCCGCTGGACATTGTAAATACCGCTTGTTATTCACCTGCAAAACACGTTTCACCTTCAGCACAGACAGCAACGAGCACACCATACATGTTTTTCCCGTGCTAACATATGAAGCATACCTCCTCTTTTGTTCTCTTTTCCTCTGCACTCCCTTGTTTTTCTACCCTGTCACACATGGGGGTGGGGGAGAGAAACAACATTATGAAGACAGAAACCTTAGGAGAAAATAACGGAGAGACACTGTGAAGGCCAATGTGGCAGTTATTATTACTGTTATAACATTCCAGAAACTTTTGGATAAATGCCTGTGCAAAACAAAGATCATCTGAGTTCCTGTATAAGACAAAGACTCTTAATGCTTGGTTACTTGTTCTGCTCAAAGAATTCGATGGAAAGACTGATTATCTCATCATCTGTAATTATTCTCTTCTCCTCATCTGCCACCTCGCCACGATCTTCATTTGATCCATTAGCAGCTTAAAACAAAAAAAGAAAAGCACAATTAACAAAACATTCTTTCAAACCACTTGGTGGTAATAAATAATCATTACTTGATTAATGGGAGTATACTGGGTCATCAACATCAATAGGGCTCAATCTTTAATACTGTCACATAATAGTTGTAGTACACAATGACCTTAAAGAATAGGGGGAGGGATCTTGCGATCAGTCAAGATATTTCTATCTTAGTATTCAAACAAAAGCATTGAGCATTGTCTCATGATGAAAACATTACCATCTACTGAGGGATGTTCTGCATAGAAATCTCTCCTACGTTTCATTTCATCTGCAAAAAGTTTTAAAAAGATTACTCAAGATTCTCCTCAGCATGTAAATCAAACATACGATGCTTAAATACAGCTAAACACTGCACTTACTTTTAAACAGACCAGGTACCAGCTTGTACACAATGTCTTGAAGGGTCTTATCGGACCTGAAATAAGAGCATTTTTGTTCCTTACTATAGAACTATTCTGTTAACTCTACAATTGTTCAAGGTGACCGAGTAAAATTATGTATTGCAGTACATTGCTGCAGTCTGCTGTGTTTTATTAAATCGATATTCTATATCCTCACTTCATATAAACATTCCAACTGCTGTTTTTTTTTGTTCTTACAGGTAAGTAACTGATTTTGGCACTTAGATTTTTAAGGACCATTTCAAAATGTATACAGAAAACAGGTAAGTAATCAATTTGACAGCAGCAGAGCTTGAATGTGGCATTAAAAAAAAAAAATACATGTGGTGAAAAAAAGTTGAAAAGTTACCGAATATTTAGAAGGGGTTTGGTTTTGTGAACCTGGACGTCACAAATCGGACAGTATTTGCTGGTCTCCAGATAACGAACGATGCACATTTTGCAGACTGGATCCGTTTTGGAAAGAAAGAATAGATAAAGTCAATCACAATGCGAGGGCCTGCTCTAAAGACTGTTTACAATAACCCTGATATTAGATATGAACCAATTCCATAAAATCATGACTATAACCTTGTTCGTTCATAACATCTTAAATTTATTATTTCATAGTTAGAGTGACCTTTTACCTGACACAGGCCTACTGGGTAAGCATGGTACTCACATGAATGCAAACATTCAACTATGGTGGTCGCATCAATGAAATATCCACCACACAATACACACATCAAATGTGGATTTAGGTCTGTAATTTTAATTCTTGTTGTTCGATGCATCCTCATGGAAAACAACGTCCTGTATAAAAAAAGAAAATTACACAAGACTTACAAACAAGTATTAGCTCGGGTTAAATCAACCTTTAAGCCAGAACATGGTCCTTACAGTGTACAAATTTTAACAGTATACACCAACACGATATACAGGAATAATAAAATCTTTAACAGAAATAAATTGCATAAAGCAGCTAAACTTTGCCAAATATATTTGACCAAACAGAGTAATACTTTGGTATATAAATACATGCAGTTTATCTGAGAGGACGTTCTTAAACCGACAAAATCAAAACTAGCGGTCAAAACACTGAAATGCTCGCTGACAGACCGCATACTGCTTTTCGGTACAGTTGCTTCAACAGCTCAAGACGACTGACTAATAATTAGGGGAAAAAGCAAATATATCGGAAGAAAAAAAATCTACCGTTTTATGATTGCTAGCTGCTGAGTTACTTTTGCTAGAATCTGCGACATCCTTACTGTTGCTATAGCAACTTGGCATCCTGCCCTCGACTGAAAACTGAGCACGCTTTAGCGGAGCCGTCGCTTATACAGATGTTAGAAAAGCTGAACCCACACACACAGCAGAACGGCTTCGATTTGACAATAATAGAACCTATGTGAAAACTGCCGCTGTCCTCTTATAATAACGACTGTAAGAAACACAGATCGGTTGGAGAAGTGCCTTTCCAGTTTCATGCAGCTTTGTACTTGTCGCTATAGGGTTTCGCATTCAATTGTGTCTACGAAAATAAGCCTTTAAACACAAAGCATACAAAAAACACTGCCAATTTTGCATACAGATTCAGCCGACAAACGTATAAGCGTATTAAAATTTTACATCCTATGATAATCGGCGCATCCCCTGAAAATCTGCCCCATAGCAGAAACACAAAAATGTGAAAAATGAGCACATAACAGACAACCACAGAAAATCCTCCTAATTGAAACGAGCAGTGCAGCTGACGCCGTCTCAAAAAATTAACACATAACCGCGGGCCCCCATTAACAGGTCAGCTGAAACCGTCACCATGCAGCATGTGAGGCTGATGTTGCCCGCATGTATTTAACCAACCAGTCTGCGGTCGCGTCGGTTTTCAAGAGGCATTTAAAACGTTCAGCTTATTTAGAGACGCCGGTCTTATTCTGGACAAAAATGCAGGCTGCACGCACGGTAAGCCTTTAACAGCAATTTAAAACATGTGTACGCACCCACTACGCCATCGGGTAGACATCCATTCATTGGTAGCCAACAAAACCTTTATACCAAAACAAAAATGTGTACATTACATACACCAGGAACGCAGACGACATGTTAGTCCTCACGTAGACTGGTCAATTATAAGGCTTTTAAAATGCGGTCCCTTACACAGCCATATCTATGAGTCTGTTATTCCATCTGCCGATTCAGTGTGCTATCCGATGTTTGCACAACTTTCAGTGCATTTCAGAATGTCTAACGCCGTTAAGCACAAACGATGCTTTCATTCTCGTATACCGATTGCTTTTGTCACTGTGACAAACCAATCCATAACTGAATCTGGTATATTTAAATAAAAAAAGCAATTACTGTGTTGTCAGTGAAGGTGCATGCTGTAGTAGACTACAAGATAACGGGTTAGTCTGACATTGAATCTTACAAATAAGCTTATGCAAAGTGGCGTTATTTCAGAGTTATTTACGCTATCATTCCATGTATATCATTACTGTGAAATTTAACACATAAAACCCTCAAAAAGAAACAAACTCAAGCCTACAAACTTGAAAAAGACCAATAACTTTTCATATAGACAAAAAATAACGACTACGGTCACTACTTCCGACAATTAAACAGTTAGCCACTAACACTCATAAGGAATGGTTTGACATTTAGCGCTTCTTACAAATCGTTTGCTCGCCATCTCTTGCAACTTCAGTTTTTAAATAATTGCGTAAAACATTACTAAATATACAAACATACAGCCTGCCTGTCAAATACACTGCGACCGGAGCAGCGACCACAAAAGCCCGCGTAGGTCTGACTCCATAAAGCATTAACGATTCAACAAATTCGTGAAACGGTCACCATCCCAACTTTTAACCCGTCCACTGGCTTCTTTTTAAGGGGAATAGATTTTCACACTCCGTGTTTAGGAACCGCGTTCTGGTCATTTGGGGGATGCCCCCTCCATAAATAATTAAAATGAATAACATCGGGGGCGCCGAATACTGAAACCGTTCATTTCTGTTGCTTGAAGCAAGACTGCAAGATGAAAACGGAATACGAGCTTGTCCACTGCAAATCAAACAAACGCTTACTAACAGCTTGTCAATAATGACCGATCACAAATATTCCCACTACAGCAGATCAGTTTCTTGCAATGCATAAGCAAGCTTTACATGAAAATAAGAGCACGAATGGTCATACAGCTAATTCCGCATCTAATCTGTGAATTCATTTAATTGTGAAGGCTCGCAGCTGTCGACCCTATGTTTACTCCCAAAACAGTGCAGAAAACCGTAAGAAACCAAGTACACTCGTAATCAAACAAACATTCACAGCACCGAGAAACTAACCAGATTCAGAATATGATAGGCAAAATTCTCAGACCAAGGCTATGCATTTGAAGTCTTGGATCATGATCATACAGAAGTTTTGGTTGACCACTCGACAATTTAAGTTAATAAAATCAAAGGCCAAAAACCTATGACTAATATAACGATTTTGCCGGATTCCCAACATCATAAGGATCACATACGTATAAAATGACGACTATACATTAAGATCTTGATACAAGAAGAACTGTTTCACTGGATGCGTTTAAAAAACCTTACCTCATTTTGCTCTCAATTTAACGCGATCCGCGACTTCACCGAATGTCTAAACAATTAATAGGGACAATCAGCCAAATACAACACGATAGACCGATAGCCCAAATATTCCTTTATGTGATCTGATCGCCTGGAAAGCGGTTTAACAAAGTTTGTCCGAGAATGGAACTAAATTTAAACCACTGCGACTCAAACTCGGATCCGGGCGGCGTGCCTGAAACACTGTCAGAACCTCGCATCTTATAGATACCGTGTCCCGTTAAAGCCAGAAAACAAGAAAAGCGTTGGCGCGATCCTTACGTTATTTATCGGCCGGTGAGAAAAGATTTCGAATAACACTCACCCATAAAGAGAATGGCTGTGCGGCAAAGGAAGGTGTGGAGAGACAATGAAAGTTAGAAGTCGATCAGCAGAAAATGAATGCGAGCCAAGCGGCCATCTTGAAAAGAGCTGCAGACGCTGTCAATTGCAATAAGCGCAAGGCAACCCTGAGCTCATTTTAGTTACGAAAATTCGTGCTCTCCCTCAGCTTGCACCTTCTCCAAGTGCAATGCAAGAGGCTCCAGAAGATTCCGCTAACGCCTGTCGGGGCGTATGAAACACAATGGCTCCCGTGCGCTGCTCCGAGCTTAATTTTACTTCTTTGAAAAATGCAATGCTGGTGAGTCCGTGGAAACTGACACTGTCCCCAAAATGGCTTGTAGTTCGACCGCCCCGCTCAGTCACGTGGCCTCATTCCTTAAGGGTGGCCTGGGAATTAGTGTCGGTGTAATCAAAGGTCATCAATCTTCAATTCCTAAATAAATTAATAAATATATGGCTGAATACGGTGTGGTCGCTATCGCTGGATAGCTGTTTACATATAATGGTCTTGATGCTGTAGCACCCGTGGTACATTCAGTGGAGCAGAGTTGCCTAGACAATAGAACGGGCGCTTTTAAATGCCTGGAAAGGTTGCCTATTTACCTCGACGGTTAAATGCCGAGCAAAGTATTCCCCTCGCAACGTGGTAAAAAAATATACAGCATAAGCAGCGCCCTGCTTTATTTCGCGCACGACTGCATTCACCCGTGCAGGTTGTGCTCACTGGCTCGTTTTAAAATGTTGCGGGTAAGCAATGGAGTACGTGGCTGTCCCGCATAACGCGCGGCAGCATGAGGTCGCATGTTTCGTTCGTCACGATTGTACGCTAAGCTTTAGATCCTCCGACTGCGTTATGAAAGGCAGTCCACCAGCCGCTAAATACGAGATTTAGAGTAGCGGCGGTTGTCGTTAGTTGTTTAAAGTGTGTGCAGTGTGCCACACATCTTTACATTATGGAAAAAATGCAAAGTTTTGAAGAAAACGACATTCAAAAAATTAGGAGGTGTCAAATAAGATTTTTCTGTTGAAAAATAATTAATCTTGAAGAATAAAAATGTTCGTAAGAGCCTCTTAAGATAACTGCTTAAGTGGACATTTTTGTAATTCAAAAAGTTTAATGTATGTTGGACGTGTTGCATTTGGCTCGCTGTACAGTACGTCGCTTTGGCTAAAGCGTTTGCTAAATTACTAAAATGCAAATGTTGGTGGTTTATTTTCGTTTACTTTTATTTTGTAAAGGCACGTTATTCTGAATGAATCGTGTTCATAACATGTATGACTTGAAGTATAGCACCGTTAAATGATTTGGCAACCAGAAATGTTTCGTTCAGGGCAGTGTTCACCTTACGGGTATGATGATCAGAGATGGAAAGCCAGCATTTGTGTTTTCGGACAAAAAAAAAATAAACACACTAAGACACTTTAGCGCACAAGACACTTAAAACCAAACGTGTACTTTATTGCCTACAGGGTTATCGGTCCAAACCGTTTATCACCAGCTGATAATAGATTTGGTTTGTTTGGCGGAGAAAATAGCGAAGTCTCGTCGGCTGAACTTCAGTGCCAGATAGTGGTCAGGCGCCAAACCACAATTCACTCGTGCTTTCCTTGATGCTTCCATCCTGCCTTTACAGTTGTGTAGCCTTCTCTAGGCTCTTCGTCGCGTCCTTCATCTTTCCCACCAGATCCTAGACAAACGCAAAGACACGTGCATAAACCACATAGCACATAAAATGCAATCCACAGCCTGAATTTAAGATTACATATATGGTTATCACTGGACAATGTAAGCATTATTTACAATACTAAGGAAAGTTGTATGGTGGAATATTCAGTAAAGATGATATCTGTACGAGGTTTTCATGAATATGACAATGACATAATTTTTGTTCTTTTCAATGGCCCGACTAAAATTGCATGTCTTGGCTCGCTAAGTTGTAATTGTCCTAACTGAAAAATTCAATTCATGCATGTGGGAACAGCATCTACATAATGAATAGAAATACTTAAACACAATCCTTCTCGTCAAGAAATATGAAACGACACCCAAAGGAAAAATGCCAATTTGATATTTCATCACTAGATTTTAATCAAGCAAATATGCAAGAAAAATAAAAAAACAATCCATGCCTTGTCAGTTTTTCGTAAGAGATACGTAATGTGTAAAAGAGAGAGAAAGAATCCACCAAGGTGTTAGAACTATTCCAAATGTAGTATTTGCAAACATGTCAGTATAAATAGTTACTTAAATCTTCAGACTATTTGTAATTTCTTGTATATATTTACAGGATCAACTATTCGTTTCACATAACTCTTAAAAACAATTATAAAAGTTAGTCATAGATGCTCACTACTGCGTAGCTAATGGACGTTGCAGATAAAGTAAAACCCAAGCAGCGAAGTTCACGTTAAACATACAACCTAAACACAACCAACTTAACAGGGCTAGACGACATCACTTATTTCAGTGCGGTATCCCAGCTGATTTGGCGTTGTGCAGCCCACTTACCAGCTTTTTTGTCCATATATAGCGATATTTAGTAATTCGCCAAAGGCATGTGGCCCGTACAGAATCTAATTTTTTTTCCTACTGTACACCCCCCACAGGTTGATTTATGGACAAAAGTCATCTACGCAAAGTAACCACAGTTAATTTACTTGCAACAGGCTTAAGTTAGAATAAGCATTGTAAATTCACATAACGGAGAGGAGTTTTCAAAAACAGATCAAAATAAAATCCACAAGCAATTAATTTTCTCGAAATTCATTTAACAATTTATCCAATATAGCCTTCCAATTTAACTTGTATTTAAATCAACAATTGAATTTTTACCGCTCAGAGAACAAACAAAATCGCCAACATACACGAAATTCCACAAAACGAATAGTAATACGTTCATTTGGTTCAAAATGTAATTTAAAATGATTTAAAAACAAGGCTACAGAATCATGACCTTTTAAAACTTAACACTTTCAGCTGAATTACTATATAAATTCTGCTTTGTCCATTTACCATGTTTTTTTTTTTTTTTTTTTTTTTTATTATTTATTTCTTATATTTTCTCACTTGTCCAGAAAACATATGCCACCAAATTACAATTCAGTGAGAATACTGGCAATTAAGTAACAGTATATACGCAGCTGTATGACTGGAGAAACAGCCTTTGTGTGAATTTTAGCATAATTACAATTATTATATCCAATGCCTATTTTCAAATTTGAAAAGCCTTTATTTTATACCTTTTTGCAGGTACATTTTCGGTTGACAAAAATTTCATTGATTTTGCATCATAGAATCATTTCTGATTGCAGAGGTTTCATTTCATAAAACATTTAAGGCAATTCAGCTAATACCTGAAGTTGTTCCATTGTACAACTGAAATTTACTTCCCCAGCTGACCTCGAGCCACCATTCTGCAAAAGTGAAAGAAATATCAGAATTCACCACATAAGGATACATGAAGCAATACATAGACACAGAACAGATAAGAACAGAAACCTCATACCTCAGTATTGAAGGTGATCAAATAGGAAGGCTGGTTGACCTTGTGCAAGTGACTGTTCTGAGAGTGGAAGGGAACCGTTATTCAAGTACAGCCACTAATTCAATTATTCCATTATTTGTATTAATCTTATTTTAAATACCTTTATTTCATACTCCAGACGCCATGAAGCATCACTTATGTGAGGCAGACCTCTACCTATGCTAAATCATAAGAAAGAACAATATTAACAGCTTCCATAAAATACTGTCTAAATGTCAAAAAATTGAATAATTCATTTTGAGGCAAATAAGTACCAAAATTAACTCTGGCCTATAACTTCCACAATATATTTTTTAAATGTTGCCTTTAGACACTTTACATTTATGGTGTATATGGAAGGCCACTGACACCACAAGAGTTAAGAATTTAGTTCTGCGATAATATCTGTGTATAACTTAAAAATCACCTGCATAATAGGTTTTCCAAATCCCTTTTGTGTTTCTAGAAGACAGTCAAAAAAAAAAAATCAGAGAAAATGTATAAAACAAGGTTAAGCAGTTTACATAATGTATCATTTACAATGAATATTCTTAAGAAAGCATCCATACCTGGTACAAACTATAGAAAATGTCTATTCTCTCAGGATCAAATCTACTGTCTTCAAGACAGGTGCTGGCGAAATGCAAATAAAAAGTAAGTGTTTTTCCTCCTATACAATGTCCAACATTCGGGAATGGCCACAATGTTACCTTATTGTAGATCTGTCAGCGTTCTGCTTGACACATTCCAGTATGCATGTGGCAAGCGCACTATGGCAGTGTTTCAGAACAGTTCGTTCAATATGTTTCAATTCTGTATTATCTAAAACAAAAAGAAGGAAATAAAGAAAACTGATTGGGCCGTCTGAAACAAATTCCCAGACAGCCTGTAAATGTCAAGGAGCCAATCACAAAAGCTTTGGATGAAACCACGATTCCACAACATTTATAAAGGGTTTTTAACTCTAAATAAAGTATACATTGTTTAGGAATACCTTATACAAAGCACATTTACTGTTATTCCAAATTAAATTCAAAGAATCGGAAGTGCAGTAATTCCATTACCAAACGGGAATAACTTACCCATATGAGACATTACACATTCACTTTCCACTGGATCGCCTGTCATCCATTATCTAGACAATTCTAATCTAAAACAGTCCATTTTCCTATTCGTGCATTTAAACAGTATTCATTATTATATAAATCAAATAACGTCCCTAACAAAAAGAACGACAATCGATCGCAGGTCGGTTGTAACGATTAGACGCAAATCCTAAATAGATTTTATGTTTAGTGAATGAGCCAAAAACATTTCAGGCAGATACTCTGAAAAGCGCTCCAACAGTAAAGGTTCTTTCGTATAGATTCTTTCGATTGGCTGAACGTTGTTCTCTGCTGACCTGCAGACCGAGAGTAAGTGAAAGTCCATGGAACCGCATAAAGGATGCTTCGAATTAGCGTGTTTGGAATCGTCTGCGTGTGACTGCTGTAGCATGCAACGATACATCACTCTGTCGGAGGTCACTTGCCATTAAAGACGCCTAGTTAAGTGACCGCTTCGTTACATTGGTTACATTTATACATCTTTAAATGCCTGGTGAAGTAAATTCAGAGAAATCAAATAACTTAAAGTACTATTTATTTACTTATTTCGAAAATCACGTGACAAGATGACAAATGTAAAGGTGGTTTCAGTGGAAAATCACTCAGGCGTTTTGTGATGCTGTCTGTAGAATAAAGGTGATTCCTATGTGTACACAAGTTGTTCACGTTGCCTTAATTTGTCATCTGTAAGACAGTGCGACTGGGCTGCTTAGCAAGCAAATGGACAATGAAAATCAGAAGCCTTTCTACTGCAAAATTCAACGGTTCACTCCCTTGCCATTCATACTCGGGCATTTTCATACATGATATTCCATAAATAATTGATATACTGACTGAGAAATATCCGAAATATGGCGGGTAACGCCTGTTTATTTTTTTAAACAGTAGTATTTCCGACCCTACTATATGCAGTGATTTTTTTAAAGATACCATTCTTGTACTTTCCCCGATATTTCATTTCGGCTCGTTATCGATTTGTCCACGGAACATCGGCGTTATTGTGTAACAGCTCCGGCGACAACAGGGATTCATTCTTTGTTACGCGGGTTTCATAAACACGTTCTGACACAACGTGACGTAGCAATACACGGAAGTGCTGTGCGAAAACAAAGAAAACATCGACTAGCGACAGGGCAGTTAGGCTCAGGCTTTGAAATACGGACTTATTTGTGTAAATTGATGCTCAGTTCTTACATTTAGTCTACGCCAAGTAGGTCGATCACACCTTTAAAGCGTAAGCAGTGGGCTTCTTAGATATTTGACTGAGAAATAAGAATCGATGGTACTATAGCTCAGCGTCTTGCAGAAAAATATAACCAGGCCTCGTTCTTCCAATAGGGAGTAAGCGTTTTTGTTCTACTCTTTGTTTTCGGTGAGTTTGTGAATTTAGCTCAATATACGTACTGAGTTTGTAGCATTTTTCTTGTGAGGCTCATTCCTTCATGTGTGAGAAGAGACCGGAAATCCCCCCACACAAAGGGTAGAAGCGAGGTGCTTACCTAAAACTGTGTCGTCGGGAGTGGAGACGAGGATGCTGCGGAAAGCCACCTCTATTATAACCGCGAATGCTTTGTCGTTAAAATGTCCCAAATCTGCCAAGTATTGAAGACCTTCCTGCACAAACTGCGACAGCTCCATTGCAGTTGAAAAATTGACCTTCAACACCATATCACGTGATAGACGATCAGCTGATCTTGATGGGTGGGAAGAAAAAAGAAAAAAACAGTTGGCAGTGTTAAGCGTTAGGGATGCAGTTATGGAAATGGGAATAGTTCTTCCAAGGAAGTACGGCTGTTTTATTGATGTAACTGAACATATATTTTATTTTATATATGTGTTATACAATAGATTACAGTTGTATAATGGTTTTAATAGCAAGGATTATTGGGGGTTATGTCTTGGGTCAGATTTTGGCTGTTATTCATGGGACGTAAAATTAATATTTTATGAATTTTAATTGAAAACCTTATTATGAAACCCAGTATGAATGGTACCTAAGGTCTGAGTCTCGAAAACTGTACTAGTGGAAGATAATGGACAACTCCTGATAGATAAAAACGCAATTTAGCTAAGTTTAACAGCAGCGAAGCCTTTTGATATCATACGATGACTTAATCCAGTCTCTGCGTGAAATGCTCGGACAACCATGCAATCAAAATATCATAAACATGTCTACTGTTTGTGCTATGTAGTCAACCGCAATCAAAAAATATAACTTTTGCATCCAGCAACATATACGCAGAATGTCATTAACGCAGTTCTTGTCAATGATTCATTTTCCTTCTTATAGTCTTAAAGGTGAGGTGGAATCGCAATACTGACTAGTTTATGTACCATGTCAATCTGTAACGGGCTTTTAGAGAGTGAATGAGGGAAGTGCACATGCAAATCGATCCCTATAAATTACCGTTCAGTCAACAATCAACCGCGGGCAAGCATCAACTAGAAAATGTTGCTACACGTACTGGAAGCTGAAATAATGCGATGTTAGCACTGACAATGTTTGATCATTAATTGTTTTACTGAAGCAAAGAACATTATGGCATCTGCATATGAAAGCAGAAAGGAAACTAAAGCAACCTAAAACGTTGAAAATGTATAGTTTGAAATGGCTCGCAGCACGTAGCATTTGTAAGACAGTAGAAATCTTTCTCGACTGCTTAATCTCAGTACTGTTACTGTTCTACTCAAAGCAAGGTTTCGTTTCACGTATGCAAGGCGGATTTTACGTCATTGCGACAAACCGGTTTCGTTTCATCGTGTAGTCTGAACTTTTGGTTTATTTTTTAAATGTTTGCATGGCGTCTATTTACGTGGACAGTATTCGGGCATTTGGCCCGGTTGCCATATGCGTGACACTCAAAAACCACTTTGAAAAGCAGCCCAAAGAACGCGCGGGGTCTTTGGGATAACATACAGGGAATTGGATCCGCGTAATCTACGATAATATACCTTAACTTCTGGAAGGATAAAATGTTGTTGACAGAATTTAATATCTATCTCCACCAATTGAAGGGACAGTTAGTATTCGTCACACGTGTCAACATCGCTGATGGATAGGACAAGGTGTAAATGGTGATTTATTTATGAAGTTGAAAAAAACGTTTAGCCCCAAACGCATATAAATAAATTGTCAGTCTTAGAATTTTATTGTACGTGTATGACGAGATATGCAAATTACGCATAAAACTGACGGATAACTTACGGACAGAATAACTTTCTAGTCTTAAATGAAAGAACTACAGAGAGAATTTCGATACATCAGAATCTCTGTTCTGATTCAGTATTTTTTTAATTGGTGTTAAATGCCCACACTTCAGTCCCAGGAGTATCAGCGCCAACATTTTGATAGTCTCTAAAAATACACTAAATTTCTTTTTGGTGTCAATCATCATCATCATCATCTTCTTCTTCTTCTTCTTCTTCCCTCCGATTTTCTTTCTGAGGGACAGGTTATTAATAATGATATTAGATGAGAGTGAAATATTTTTAAATTGCCGTTAAAAGTTGTGTTTTAAGATGCAGTTAATACAATGATTATTAAACTCCGCTAACTCTATGTCAGAGATGAAACCATTATATACCAAATTATGTCCTGGTATATACAAAAATATGATGTGATACCAAAAGAACAGTTTATCACTGATGCTTGCATGAAAAACTTATTAGAAATGGCCTACTGAAATTACTGAGTTGGACCATGTGTAATAAGCTTACTTAAAGTCAAAAAAGTTTCTGGAGATTATACTTAAATAATAAGAATACCAATGTATTTTCAGCAGCGACCATGCAGGGTTCGATTTTGACTGACCCCTGATGTTAAATTCCTGTGTGATGACGATACGCCGTTCGATTATAACTAAATCTGACACGTTCTCACCTGTGCAAATAAAACCTCAACGAATATCTTGCCGTTTCGGAGAGTTATCTTAACTACCGGCGTAGAATGATAAACAATAAGGTCCAACTAAGTGCATATTTGTCACAATTATTTAGATACGTTTTGTCCTATATTTTGCTATGTTAAATGATCCATGAATGTTCCTATTGTTAACCAACGTGGAAAAATATTCTTAAATGTTTTAGGGGGCACTTGAACAAATATCTTTACAGGAGATTCATTGTCTTTTCCCATCTTTTATCAAGTAAAGTACCTTGGGCCCTCAGGACATACATCAAAAATATTAATTCAATACACTATCTTAGGCTTATCAGTTTAATAACTCTGATAACGTGAAATGGACCATTTTACCGTTGTGATGCTGAACAACAGCCAATAACTGAATCAGTTCAGAAAAACCACTTCAGTCAGATTCAAATTGTCTGACATGAATTGCTCGATTTTTGTGTTTTTTTTCAAGGTAGGATTCGTGAAAGCACAAAAGGTTGACATGTCACTCAGAGAGGCAATATTGGACTTCTAAGGCAGTGAGGTAAAAGAAAGGCAAGTAAATACACTTGGTGAATCAAATGACAAATGTGTTTTTCTTACACTGATTCATAGCCACTTCATCACCAGAAAATGTTATGTAATCAGGCCTAGTGTCTTCACAGAAAGTGGGAAATATTTTAGATTTAATTAAATTCTTCTCTTAAATTAGACATGATATCATGAACACTAAATATCACTATTCATATTATACTGTTTTAAAGACTCTTAATCAGGCCTGTGTTGTGACACTGCAATGCACCTTCATTTAACAATTGGTTATAGACATACAATGCAATGTTGTCGCTTTTGTGTAGTATTTAAACGAATTAGAGTTAAATTGATATGAAACATTGATCACACTTATTAGATTCTAATTTTGGTATTTAGTGTAAAATACAGTTTTGATTTTATTACTGGAGTGATGAAAGATATGTATGGCTACGGCTTTGTAATGTTGAATTACACTTTTTGCGTTTTGTTTTAAAATATGAAAATAACTGACCCATTTTACCAAACAAGCTTCACGTGTACTTTACTGGCTCGCAGTGCCTAAGTCTCGGTATATTTTAAAGTCATCTTGCATTCCATTACTGTTCACCCTTTGAAAACACTGACACTTCATAAGCTAGAAATACAACTGGAATCAATGATTGTCATCGACATGGCATCCCACAATATTTGAATTCACCATATTTTACATGTATTTCTTACTTAAATCATTTATTTTGTTAAAAACCTTAACTTTCTTTACCCTACACCGATGACCTCATATCCTTGTCTTTGTTTTTATAGCTTGCATGGGCGACACCAACATAGATCAGTTAAATGATTATGTGTCGGTCATCTATTACTAAGGGAAACAACTTGGGACGTAATGACGCAAGTTATT
Organism: Gymnarchus niloticus; assembly: GCA_009936485.2. Taxonomy (NCBI): domain Eukaryota; kingdom Metazoa; phylum Chordata; class Actinopteri; order Osteoglossiformes; family Gymnarchidae; genus Gymnarchus; species Gymnarchus niloticus. The sequence goes on from JAACJT020000001.1 coordinate 17,145,445, forward strand.
TCTGATCGTCAAGTTATTTCTGGTGGATGTGACTCAGTTTCACAATACAGTGGTTAAGCTCTTTGTGATATCTTCCGGTCTGGATGTAAAACCTTACTGCTCTCTAGTACTACTTTAAGAAAGGCGTTTAGGGCTTAGTTCACAATGGAAACTGATACAATAATGTATTAATTTTGTAGTGGGCAATAAATAAATTAGACTAGCTCTGAGAATCTCTCCTATTGAATAAATTGACCAAAATGTAATGTGTTTTAAATAATTTGGTTTTAAGAACCACGTTAGCTGAAAGAAAAGGATCTTAGTGTTTCTTAAAATTTCATATTCAACTTTCCTTGAATACAAAAATCACGCATTAAAATCCATTAATTCGTTGTCCGCGTTATCTGCTTTTATCAGTATATTTTTTATCAATGGTATAGAGAAAGTTGTCTAGCTCTACAATATAATATATTCTCTTACTAATGTACGATAAAAGATATTTTCATGTCTATACAGTTTGGAAAATGGAATTTATATTGAAGGAGAAACTTGTTCTCCAAAGTCGATTCTAATTGATTTAGGAAAACGAGCCAAAATGGCCGTTATACAAGCTTCTCTATGGGTCGCCATGCACTGAATCATAGATGCAACATAAGACTATGAGTTTGAAATGGAATCTAGCACACAATATTCAACTTATTGGCTGATATCAATGTATCATTTTATAACTTAAGCCAGTTATTATTCCTGCTCGCTGAAGATAAAATATGTTGATTTTGGGTTAAATTTTAAAAAGTAAAGCTCGTTTTAGAAAATAAGGTACCATGTTATATTCAGGTGGTCTTTAAACGTTATATACACTTTAGTTGCCGGTCATTGCGCAAGTTTTAGCTATAGTGGTTGGGCGTTGCATGCCATGTTGACTGCGATACTATATTTTATTTGTCTAAGTCTTGTATTACATTTTCGTACACTTTCTTATTTATCAGAATATGAGGGACAAGTTAACTGTCTAACATATTAATATCTTGAGTTCAGTTGTCGTTAGTCAGTAAACCTTGAGATAAGACGTTATCAGTCTGGTTTCCATACGCGATACTTGTATTAAACAAAGTCTATTTTTTCGGCTAAGTGGGAACAATGCGACTCAGTGTCATTAAGTATATTAGTTCTCAGGCACTGAAGAAATTCAGCAGTTCTGGGATTATATTAGTATTTTAATAGGCGAAATATTATGACGGCAAACAGTTTTAATCCCTGTTAATTCCATTCCAGCCAAATTGAAATTAAGCAACGACACACCTAAAGTGACAAAGGAAATATTTTTACGTATAGTAATTAAAATCTCCTACTCTGCCCGACAATTAGCAAGAAAGCTAACGGGAACGTAAACATCTAACAGTATCCTCGAAAAGCGTACAACAATAGCGCAGAGTTTATAGGATGCGGTCGTAAACTTATTGTAGCCTAAGTGCTCCTCGACTGTGTCGTTTTCCACTTGGTGAAGCACTGATAAGTCACCGATCCAAATCTTTATTCTGAAAACAGTTATTTAATATAATATTCTTCGAACTCAATACATTAAAAACGGCATAGTCGAACGTCTGAGTTGAATCTTAAATAATCTTAAAAATGTAACCGGCGTGCCCTCCCTGACTGATCATTTAAAGAGTTATTAAACAATATATGATTTAAGATCAGTTCCTAAAGGCACAATACACCTATTCCGCCATCAGAAAACGTGTTTCGAATAAGGTAGCGGCCATCTTGGGTATGCAAATACCGCTCGCAAATGTGTATTCGACAAAATGGAAGAGAAGTGTTCGCAGCCTCATATTTCCTATATTTTAATGACCCATCAGAACATAAATTAGCCGCATTCTCTTTGACCCTTTGTGATATATACGATTTGTGAACGTTTTATTTAAAAGGATGTGGGGTTAAATGTCGAGATTCAAGGGTATACGTCGGTTCAGTTTGAGGAAAGCTAGAAAAGATAAGCAACCTCTTTAAAAATAATACAAGAGGTCGGCTTGTATTTATGTAAGTGTAATGAAGACGTTATATGGATATCATTATCTTTTCGAAGTACGATCATCATCAAAATATGCATGGTAATATAGTACAATACGTTGATTACATATAATGAAGCAAATTACTATAGCCCCCATGCGAAACATTGGGAAAAGGTTCTACTTAAAGTAATCACGACTTATCAGTGTTATATCAAAGAAATATATGAAAGTAATTAAATTGCTTATTTGCTTAAATTTTAATAAACCTAACGCCTGGGATACGTCTGCAACGTCTTACCCTCCAAGATTGATATTTAACGCAAAAATCGCCCTGGCTTTAAAGACAACTATCTGAACAAAAGAAGAAGACGATTGGTTTCAATGTGTGCAAAAACGGATATAACTCATCAGTATGATTCAGTTTTATTGTTCTATTAGAACCAATTTTGTAACTAGCAACTGTTTCTTTGCAATTTAAATGAACGACTGACAGAAAGATTGACGCAAATGTCATGAATATTAGCCCACCCGTTGATCAGGAGATGCTATTTTGAATAATGTCCAAACGACACAAATAACCTGCGAATGTGCGATATCTCAATTAAACAAATCGTCAATTTTTCCATTAAGCTATGTAATGCAGAATTGGTGTCACATTTTTACCATTTAGTGTTCATGAATGAAAGCTTCTTAAATATGATTAACCTGTCATGTATGATTGGTAACACGTGACATGGCGTGGTCATTTTGGCTGTGACATCATTGGTAATTTTATTCAATTTGCCTTAGTTTCCGTGTTATAAACATGAAAACTAGTTATTAAAGAAATTAGAGTCTTATAAAACAACTGGATTCTTCTGACTGTTTTTCTCTAGTTGGCTATGTTTTCAAAGCACGGCAATTTAGTTACGACCCTGGAGGACCGAATCAAGGGGTCTTTGATTCGGGCCGGTACTGAACCATCTGAGTCAACTAGCTGACTTGATTAAATCGGTTTTATCTTTTTCTAAGCTGTTAATGGAGTAACAATAGTTGGAAAACATTCTTCAGTCAGCCCTCCAGCACCGTAATTAAATTGCCCTGATTGGAAATATGCGTGCAAGCGCAAGTAAAGCAAAAGCCCGTATATCGCTCAAGTCACAATTCGTACACGTGGAAAATTCGCAGTCACAGCAAAACAGGGAGTCTGATAAGTCTCTTTTTATACAAGGAAATGTGCGAAAATATACGATGAGAAACAATATGTAAATAAAGAATGAAAAGAAACCAAAACCATATACAATACGACACACAACAATGACACGTCCCTCACCACTAACGATAATAATAAATGAATAAAAAATGAAAAAAAAAATAGATTTTTTCTTATTTTGAAAGAAGATGGAATCCATGTAATCGATTAATTTTAAAGATCGATGTCTCCCGCAAGCGTTTGTAATCGAGTATGTTACTATTACTTTTAATTTATACCCTTGGTATGAGCATCTCCACGGGTTACCAGAAAACGTCGTCAGAAGATAATTAAAGAATTGACTGTGAAATAAGTATGTCTGGTTTACGGTTTGTCTCCGATAGATCACCGTACACAGTACATTCCTTAGACTGATACTGGGTAAGTTTATGGATTTTCGTCTTGTGCATAGGCTTCATAAATCATTGGCACAACAGCTACGTCTCAGCAGGGATTTATATCAAGAACCTGATGACTGTGAGACAGCACCTTAACAACTGGGTTTGCTTTTCGATCTGCAGAATATAATTGATACACGCTATTGTAATGAACAAATAGGTCAATATTTAGTAAAGAACTGGACAAAAACCGTCATTGTTCGATTTGTTAGTATGAAAGCCCACAATTATATGTTTGATATGAGTCTGGCGGTTGAAACAAAGAAGCACGTTATATTTAAGAAACGGGTCGGGTAGCATGTTAAACAATTCGCAAAGTTAAGGTGCCAGGCTATATCAATGCGCAGTTATGGGATACTCATGAATTAATGGGGATTATAATTCCTCTAGCACTACGATGCTTTCTTTCAACTCATCTCGGTGACTACTCATCATTAGAAGTACTGCTTAGATGTGCCAGTATAGAGCAACTTGTGAGTAATATAGAGCAGTACCGATGTCCAAAACCCGTCTGAAACCGATTAACAAGGTGCATTGCTTTCAACTGGAATTTCTACTACAGGATATGAACGTGAATGAAATCATAGTTAGGAGTAAATTGGTATTTCTAAGAGAAAAAAAATCTGTATAAAATTCTTGAAAGAGATTTGGAAACGCCAAGCCTCTCTAGTGGCAAAAAAGTTTAATTTCTAATTGATCGATAAAATAATTTCAGCATAAATGGTGCATGCAGTATAAATAAACTCTGGTCGAGTTAGAGCAATTCCGTAATTTTGAAATGATATGAATTTACACTGAAGTGAAATTAGCTATTGGTATAATCTGCATAGGCCTACATGTATGGTCTACGTGAGCAGCAACTATAGACCATACATGCATGCAGTTCTCGTGTCTTATAACTCGAGTTAAGAAATGAGAACTTTTATCAGCTTGGATGAGAACATAACATTTTCACTATTGACCAAGGACGTCAGCCTGAATTATGTTACAGCACAGCCCCGTTTTTTTGGTTGGAGGTTTAAGTCCAGGGAAGGACATCGTCATTCTGTCTTCTATGAGCTCTGAAAATTAGCCCTTTTAAGCATGAATATCCATGAATAAATTAAGTAAAACTGAATGTAGCTTAGAATTAAAAAGTAGGACAAGCAACATTGTAATTTTGTATTTCAACTTAGCCATGCATTCTAATCGATTATCCGTTAGCCAAAATCTTCCATGTAATTGAAAAAAGCTGATGCCGCTGTTACTTTATATTTCCTTCACTGTACTTTTTCAGTTGTGACGCAAACAAAATAGAGTTTACAAGTAAAAGTCTGTCTCTTGGTAATTTTTCAGATTTGTGGTTTTAAGTTCACATTCTTTTTTTGTAGACCTATCCTAAAATAGAACGTATTTCTAATGACCAAATATTACTGCTGATTCTGCAGACGAGAATTTAGGCATGCATGGATTGCCAAATAAGTGTTGATTATGAGTGTAAATTATCTTACATATAAGAGATTTAAAATTGGGATCTAAAATTATTGTCACAACGGTTCAATAGTATTTTAGACTTTTTTTTTCAGCGATGTACCAGGTAAACGAACGTAAGTGCCGACGGATCTAAATCACTTTCACTCTCCTCATGCTGGTAATTGCTTAACCGCCTCTGTTTTATGAGGGGGTCTGTTTTTTCATCCAGTGGGTGTTTAAGACTTTATTAGTGAGGTTTTGAAATTCATGCTGTTTTTAGCGCTTCTGGCTCAAACGATCAGCTTCCCCCTCCCTCCCCCACGTCAATTTGTTTATTTGATAACTGGTGCAAAAATAAAGGAATGGGTATGTATCTTCTAAGCGCTAAGAGAGTTGCTAAGCAAGCAACTCCCAAAAAGTACGCCATAAAAAAAAAAATAGTTCAGAGCTTGAAGGATTTTGCTGTTTTGGTCTTTCCATGGACATGTTGTAGGAATATCTTTATGTATTCTTTTCTTTCCTGTAGTTTATAAAATAATTGCTAAAATAAAGCATGCAATAACCTTGAGTCTATGAGTGCACATAATCCTGGTTTCCATCCATCCATCCATCCATCCATCCATCCATCCATCCATCCATCCAGCAGTCTTCAAACTGCTTATCTTGGTTGCTGCACATACTGTAATTCTGCATGCAGGTGTTAATGCCAAATATTATTGAGAAGCCATTCAAATGATCTCACCAAATTAAAGATCAGTAATGTCTTCCTGATGTTCTGCATATGCTATATGGAGCCCAGCAGGGGACGGTATAAAAATGTAGCGAAAAACAGTGAAAGAACTGAAAGCATATAGACACTAAGCAGAAGGCTAACCCACTGCATTCTGTGTAAATGGCCAGACATAACATTGTTACGTTTGGATCTTTATGTAAAATAATAATGAATAATGGAGTTTGAGCTGGTGTGCACATGTGTTTGGTATCGTGACTCTACTGGTGTTATTCCACCAGCACAAAAGCGGCTCAGGTGAACTGGTCATTGATAATTGCTCTTTGGTCTATGAACGAATCTATGTAGGAGTATGAAGTCCTGCTAAGATTTTGAAATTAAGTTTTTCCTCTGATGGGACTATATAGGACAAAATGGAGGTTTGGTGTTAATCAGCCCGATAGTTTTATCAAGGCATTATTCTAGACAAAGATTTCCTGAATTGATGACTTTTATATCTATTGCCTTTAATAATTAATATGCAATAAACATTAAGTTCAAATTCCGTTCTCCAAAACATGCTTTTATTAACTTTTATTGACTATTTTTGTTATTTTAAACAACGATATGTTCTAAATTAACTGTGCATAGCTCAACCTTTAAAAAGTTTAAATATTTATAATAATTACGCATAAATATTTTAACTTTTGGTTAGACAAAAAATGATTATGATGGAGATTGCAATTTATCTTGCAACAGTCAATTGCGCCTGAAAAAACCAATAATTGTTATGTTTTATTTTTCAATGTCATGTATATACGTGTATCCATATACTGCATATCCTAGATAAGCAGTTGGAATTTGATGGATGGATGGATGGATGGATGGATGGATGGATGGATGGATGGATGGAAGAAATCCAACAAAACTCATATGCAAACTCCTCGCATTTTTTCCTTTTCCAATGACTGCACAAGTTCATTGAACTGTGAAAAGGTAATGGGAAGTTTTAACAATTCCGTTACTATTTAATATTTTGTCTGAGCATAACTGTTAAAATGACAGACATATTTTTATCTTAACGGTGTCGATTATATTTAAAAAATTTTTACACGCAGATTAACACTGGCCAAATATGTTAATGATTATCGGCGATTATTAAAAACGCATTGCAGTATATTGAATGCCGTATATTGTACCAATGTTTAAAGTCAGTAAAATGACGGGCGTAATTTGTTTAATAGGATATGATGAATACATTATAATCTTTTGAAAAGTAACAATAGGGTATAGCCTACCCTCGATAACGAACATGGCAACCTGAGGCATCAAATGTCAAACAATTAAATAATAGCACTTAAAATACAAGTTGAACCATCTGGTCGAGTATTTTACTGGAAAAGTATTTTAAGGCAGCAACTTCATGGAATACCTAACGTTGTATAATTGTTAAATGCATCTTTTTTGAATAGGACATTGTTTTCGAACAGTTTCGATCGAATTGCATTGACGCTACAAATTCAAAAGCTGGCATTTCGCATCTCTGTGCCGATGATTTATCCATTTTTATATAGCCAGTATATTCAGTAACAGTACAGTGGAAATCTACTCAAAGCTGTTATATATTTACAATTTGCCTTACATCCTTTTAATTTGTAGATTATATGAAAAGATGTATATTTTTTATCATACTTTTCTAGGAATAACTCAAACCATTTCCCAATCAATACTAGATGCTGATCAGATCAACCAAAATTAATATAATCTAACCAACTAATTACACTTTCACTGACTAATTATTACAAAGATGTATTTTTAATAACAAAGAACGTTTAAATATAAATAACCTACTATACATACCTATATCTTTATTGTTAAAAAAGAAGTAAACAATGCTCGAAGAAAACAAAAACAAATTTCATCATATATTACGACGCTTTACTTTATATAAAATGTTATCATTTAATAGCCGTTTAGCATGGTGGGGCAGAGGGAGTTAGAAACATGTCGACATGTCAGTTTATTTAAATGTTTATCTGGATTTCTTTCTGTATTACTACATATTGACGGGAAAATTTATTTTATTTGCTAACGTGTATAATATTTACCAAAGAACTGCATAGGGAAAATTCATAGATGCATGTAGCCAAGATTACGATAATTATTCACACAGACGATGCATTAAACCGAATAATGAACAGAACGTATTCAGAAAGATTGTTCTTTAAGGATTTCCATCCATCATCCATATTGTTAATCTTGGACAGCGTCGCGGTAATTTAAAGGGAAATGCTTTTAAAAACAGTGATTTTACCCATCCTCACAAGTGTAAGATTTGTGAAGAATGTGCGTTCAGGGCTTTATTGATATGCTAGTTCATATGATCTCAGGTTCCCTAGCAACGATGCACTTCGGAATAAATTTACCTCAGACAAGACAAAGAAAGCAAAACAGGCTGAAAACCACTTGGTTATAGTTTCAGTTATTAATATTTGGTCAATTTTAAAACTACATTTTTCCAGATTATGAACTGATTAAAGCGAAATTTATTCCAGTTTTCCAAAAATGACCTTTCACATAACTGCATAGCCAGTTTAAGCAAATAACATTTCTTTGTATTTATGTCACTTCATGTAACTTTAGTGTTTTTTGTTTATTTGGACAAGGGTGATAATAAACGCGAAAGTATGTTATGTATATGGCTAATGCAGTGTTGTAGCTCTTTGCCCAAGAATTTTTGCATATAGTTATGATTGTTTTAGAAGCTTAAAATAACGTTAAAATAACCGAAGTCAAGTATTGTATAGTAAAAAAACACCGAATATTCACCGTATTAATAGTATTTTTAAATAGTATAACTACAAACTGTAACTTCTGGCAATCAAAAACAATAAAAGTGATCTTAATAGGAAACGTTTTTACGAAGTCTTAGAAAAAACGTATCTAAAATATTTACTGTTGCCTCCGAACAGCAGGTCTTAGGAGAAAGAATGACAGGAAACACAGGAAGGCAACCCGAAAAAATATATACTTGTTTATTCGCAAATCTAACGCCATGAAAATCTGAAATTCGAACATCTCTATTTATTCATGATGTCTTTAATGACTGATGTTAAAAAATCTTGCAGACTTGCTACACGAGTATTTACTTGCCGTATTGTCTGCGAGCCATTAATAACATATTGACACAATCACACCCAAGCCCAAAAGCGAAGCCCAAAGCTACTGCCTCGCACGCACAGGTGGCCACTGGATGGCAGTGCTGTGGAAGGAGTGACGGTAGTAGAAAACAAAACGTCCGGCACTCAGCTTTTGGATCCGACGTGTATAATTCTTATATCATTGAAAAAGAGCCAGTGATGCGTGAACTTTGTAAGAAACAGCTACAGGACGCACCAGGGCACTACTCAGTCAAATGCAGACTTATCAGCTGCGTCGAGAAACACGCAGCAGATCCTTTCAGCAATAGGAGTGTCTTTTGCGTCATTTGATGCTGGCCAGTTCACCGTTCTTCATCGGTTTTCCCAGTACGCTGGGACTTCGCATCCAAAAGACAAACAGATCTTTAAAAGTTGTGGACGTAGTCAAAGCTCATTCAGCATTGATTAGATACCCGTGCTAAAGGTTTTTCCGGTGATCACGGTGATTCTACAATGCTTCGGCATTAAAATGGCCGTACCTTAGGGAAACAAATGTAGCTTGTTTTATATCCCATAATTTGACACATATCGCAGCGTTTTTGTGCATTGCATTTTTTTTTCCTGTTATGTAAACAGACATTCTCTTAATTTCTCTAGCCATGATTTTGTGTAGACGTACAAAATGAGGTGATTTACTGCGAGCTCTACAGCATTAGCAGGATTATTGAAATGCGCTTTAAAGGTTCCTTAAAGGTAGCATGTTAAGTTATTTCGACTAATTTAGAGAAGGACAACCTATTTTCTGTCCTTCAAATTATTCTTAGTTTCCCCACTTGACAATTTATGTCGTCGCGGACCAATTAAAATTTTTCAGATCACCAACGTAAAGAGAATTTTTGTAGTCGAAAATTTGTTGCTGGATTGCCATTATATTCAAGCACATTTGGTAAGTCACAAAGGGCACACATCCTCAGTGTTCCCAGGCGCCTGATTTTGTGTTATTGGTTATCATATGCATCGGTAAATGGCGTAAAGCTACTCTTGAAAAGTTCGTTTCTTTCGTGAATTTTGAGGCTGTGGAGCGGATTGCCCAGAGCAGCAGAAAAAACAGGTTTGGCTATGCTGGTGTTTAACTACGTACTAACGTAAATGATGTAATTTATTTATTTATTTACCGAAGTATATGTCATATGCAGATATTTACTATTTAAATAAACATGTAGAATTCTAACAATAGCATTACTAACCCATATACCAGAAGTATATGTAAAATGTTACTAACATAAGATAATGTCAATCAATCTTCACTCCGAGCAGCCAGGATGGAATCGGGTGTTCAAAGCAAAAGAGTCTGGAAGGTTTCCAAGTCACTGTCATATGTTGCCTGCCAGCGGTGGTCAGGAGACCAAGTCACGCCGAACATAATTGCCATTTTTCCGTCACGACAGGGATGGTGTAAGTCAGCTGGCGTGTTCCTTCACCAGGTCTCTGGCTCACAGCAGTGCACGACGCACCGACCTTCCATCTAACGTTAGCACTGCGCGGCATACTGAAAAACACAACAGCTTCCTGTCCACTGGCTACTTTGCGTATGCCTTCAAAAAGGCTTTGACTATACTGTTTCTACACCAGTGCACAAAAATGATCTTCCACACATTCTTCCAGGATCTGTGTTGATCCTCCTTGATTTTTTTAGCTGCCATGAGATACTCTTCCATGCTGTATAATTTGAGTATTGGTAGCATGGAGAATTGCCCACTCAACTGGAGTGCTCCTGGGATTGGTATGTAGACCACTCCTTTTGAACTTTGACGCTAGATCCTTAGATACTACTGTATGAGAAACATTCTGGTTACAATTGTGAACAAAAGCCCATTACATGGAAATTGACCAAGGAAGGGTAGGTTTATTGGGGTTTCCTCTTCCTGAATAACAAGGGCTGTGCAGCAAAGCAGTCAACACAACCCAAAACATAAATACAAAAGGTAAAGACCTGTATTTCCAGACATAAAAATAATTAGTTTTGGTGAGTGAAGCGTTTTATAAAGAAATGGAAATGAAATGACACGGTAACATTTTTGCATAATATAACATCCGCAAACTGAATATTCAAGCGGTAAGGTATAATTAGATTAGCTTATGGCATATATGGATGGTTATCTTCCACAGTTAAGAAATTGCATATAATACGAACAGCTTGAATCATTCATGAATGTGGGATTCATATATAGGAGAGTTAAAAAACAAAATCCATTGTTTAAGAAATAGCTGTCTACTTTTCAGTGTGACACTAGCCATTAGAATAGACCTGGAGATATCGAAGAAGAATCTCCAATGGGTTGAAAATGGACCGTTTAGGGTTAATTTGGCTAGTGTGCCTTTGCTGCACAGGTCACAGTCGACACCAGGCTCGGGACACTGTGCTAACCACGAAGCATGGGAATGACCATGTTACGGGTTGGGAGGAGGAAAGGTCTTCCTGTAGTCTTTGTGAGACCCAGAACATTTGAAGATTTGTCTTCCAGAAGGAAAAATGAACCAACAATTTACAACAAATGCCTTTAAAAGGAAGGTTTATGTTTTGGAAAGACCTAGTAAAAGTTCACACTTCAATCCAATAGATAACTTATAGCAGAACTTGTTAATCTATTTAATTTTCAAGGATTTACGTTTTACTGTCTGCTTTATATGTAAACCAATGACAAAAAAAAAAACAAGGTACATTAGTCTATAAAATAACAATAAAATTACGGCTAAGTCACGTTTAATAACTGGACATTTTATTTTGTTATTACAAGTAATTATTTTAAGAATACATAACGAGAAATGAACATCAAATTATTCAGGTTAAAAACTTAAGTGTATTTGTATTTTACCTGTTAGTAAACATTGAGGCTGAACATGGACTTGTTTCCTCATAAATTTCCAGGCTAATTTTTATCCCTGTCTGACACTAACATCCAGACATTGCAAGGATTCATCTTGACAGTGGGTGTCTAGTACCTTTATTTGGTAGCTCCTTGCTTGAGAAGGTTTGACAGAGTCGATCTATTTTGTGGATAGACATTCCTAGTTGTGGCATGGTAGGCGGTTTGATCTCAGGGTGCATGCCTTGGGTCTGAGTCTTTCACTGGCCAGAGACTGATTGTCCAAAACAACCAGGACAAACAGGAGGCATTTAGCTTGTGAAAGAATACATGCATCGATTAATTGGCATGCAGTGTAATAGCTGGTTTGCACTCCTGCACTTACCCTGTTCTCCTTAAGCTTCCGCCCAAGGTGAAGGCCCCTTTATAAGCTCATTGGCTGGTACCCACCCCTAGTTACTGCTGTGCGCTTCAGAGGTGGATAAGGGATAAGAACTGAAATCCTCCCCTAATGTGTTGAGGGGCCATTACAGGGTGAGAGGACAGGAAGGCATCTACCCAGAGGATGGGAGATTTTGTTGTGGGGGGGGGGGGGGGGTTGCTTCAGGGGGCGGGTTTGGGGGCCTTGGAA
>JAACJT020000001.1:17158066-17173917 GCA_009936485.2 Gymnarchus niloticus
GGGCGGGGGAGGGGAGGAGGGGGGGGAGGAGGGGGGGAGGGGGGGGGGGGGGGGGGGGGGGGGGGGGGGGGGGGGGGGGGGGGGGGGAGTTGCTTCAGGGGACGTGTTTGGGTGCCTTGAAAGGAATGGTGGAGAATATCTTCTTTCTGCGCCCTGCTTGTCTAATTTGTGTTCACCCCCCCACCCCCTGCCCTCCCTCCCAATCTGACTGTCAGTCTTTTGCCTGTCAATGCAGAGCCCAGAGCCTGTTCTGCAAGGCGCTGACAGCGCAAATGGCCTCAATCACAGGTCCAAGAGAAATGGGGGTGAGGGGACAGGGGGGTCTAAGGGGAAAGGACACAATGCTGAGATCGTGGGGCAGTCATCACACGTCGCTCAGCTCCTGCATGTGTCACATATATGACTGCAAATTGGCAGTATGAGAGATGGAGTTTTAAAAATGATTCTGTCTGATTATGTGTCTTGATAGAAATAGAGGTATTAGTCTCTGAATCTAGATTGTTCCTCAGAGTACCACCTACCTGTTTGCTGGGCCCCCATGCCTCCATGATAGGGATTTTTCATATAATCTAGCGCTTAAATTTTCATAATGTGGCAAAAATAGCAAATAACAAGTTGTTTATAGGTTCGGGCAGAAAATAATATAACTCTTGACTATATTACATATGTAGTAGGAAATGCTTATTCACTTAAAATTTGTTTGTAGTGTCTTAGTTTACAACGGTCTGACAATGGAGCTGTCTCTCTTTTCCATATCTGACACTGAGAACTTTATTTTTACATGATTTGTTCCCAGAAATGTGTAATGGTGCCACGTGGGGATTTTAAATAAAAATATACAGTACAATCTCTACATTTTTAATTCAATCCTGACGGGTCATTCTGGGGTGTGAAAAAAGCAGTTTGATTTTGAAGCACTGATAGTGGAGAGAGGTGAATTTAAACTGAGTATGAAAAAGAGGCTGTTTGCCAAACAGTTTTAACGGATAGGCTGAAATTGTGTCCCCTCAACAAAAGAAGTCAGTCCCTTATTATAGAGGATTCCTGTGAAATGGTTCAAGGGTAACATCTAATTTCCTCGCTCGTGGATTAACTGGGTAGACAGCATCCTGTAGGGGGTATTAAGGATCTTGCAGAAGAATAAGTGTGGGATATCAGAAGCCATGGATGTTAGAAATGGTGATTTGTTATCACCTTTCAAGTTTCTAACTAGCTGGTAAGACAACAGTACTAGAAGTGGAAAAGCTTATATGGTCTAGATCAGTTTCTCCCTGATGGTGCTTAGTGCAGGTTTTGAACTTCTGGTACATTCTTGGAACAAAACATGAAAACAAGCAACACAAATAGGCAGAAGCCTACAGCAATTCATTTTGCAGTGAACATAAATGTCCATTGGTTTGTTTTCCTGCATATTTTTAATGTAAACATAAATGTTTAAACAAAATAGCTTAGGTGCTAAAATAGCACTATGTTTACTTGTTATTGATTTACAAGGTAGTATTAAATAGTGTTCAGGGTTGGCAGTAAATAAATTTTTAGTTTATGAAGATAAATAGATGGACATGCAGAAAAACAGAAACTTTATTGATCCCCAAAGAAACTGCAGATGGGTACATGCACATTATGAGGAATTATAAACTTGACTTTAGAGTGCAGGGCTTTTTTTATGGAAGAGGCAGACAAGACATGTCTCATCCCATCTACCTGTGTGTTGTACTGCCCTCTGCTCTCTCTCTCACTCTCTCCCTGTTTGTTTAAATGTTTACTCACGGGCCGTCATCTGTCTCTGTACTGCTCTGCCCATCTTGAGGAGCAACAGATCCCACCGGTCTCCCAGCAACAGGCCGCACGCGGCGGACCAGCCACCCGAGCCGCGATGATGTCCATTGATGGGAAAACCAATGTCTCATTGATTGAGGGATGAAGCTTTTCAAAGAGAGAGAGAGAGAGAGAGAGAGAGAGAGTGGATCAAACGGGCCAATAGTAGCAGCACCGACCACACATACAAGCCTAGCCCCTCAAATCCATGGGATGCTTTGATACAGAATGGTAAAATTAAATAGGATTTCAGTGGATGACTGGGGGTGGGGGTTAAGTCCTCCCAGTGCTGTAATAGCCATGTTCATAACGAGCTTAATTGCCCATACCTAGCAGATCATTTAATTCATGATCCTCTTTAGGGTTTAACATGGACAACTATTGTACAATGTTCCTCACGTTCACTACTTTCAGCTAATTTTCAACTTTTAACTTATTTATTGCCACTTAAATTGGATATTTTACTTCGCATAACACACATAATGCACAGCATTTAGTAGAGTTAGTTTCACCTTAATTGCGTTATTTTAATTTATCACATTTCCGAGACCCGCGCTGTTTGTCGTTTGATTTTTTTTTTTTTTTCTTAAATCCGAGTGTAATACTGCAAATTACGAAAGAATACCTCAATTCTTAAAATGGCTTTATGCATGTACCATTTTCCCCTTGGCACATCAACATAGTAAGAAAGTCATTTGGCAAATAATTCCTTTCTCTTGGTTTCTTTGTCTGTCTGTTAGTGGCTTCATTTTAACAATGAAACATTCACATTTTACTTTAAAATTCCTATCAAGAAAGACACTGCCGCTTGTGATGAGTTTCACATGATTTCACAAAAAAGTCAGAATCCGAGAGGACTTTTCTCATATAAAGGCAGGAACCTGGGAAAGAGACGTGAAGCGGGGCGTCGATGACGTTTTGTTTATCTCGTTTATCTGTAACATATTTACGTTATCTGTCTATCTTGCATTTCACTTTCTGGGTTGATTAATTTTATATGCCGTGACTAAATTCCAGTTATGCAAAAGAAACAAATGAGTCATTCAAATCTTATAGCTATTTCAGATCTGCTGAAGCTCTGAAAGTGAACGGCATCATCCTTTGGCGACATTATGTTCGCAATTTGCTTACTGTGGCCTTTCAAAGCAAACACACACCGCTGAAATTGAAGTGGGGCTGCAACATTACCAAAGTTTCTCTGCAAAGCAAAAAAATAAAAATAAATAAATTGCCGTGGTGAACTGCATATTGGCGCGGCATTTGATCGCTATGGAGATGACTGCTCTGGAGAACTCTGTTGCCACTTGTAAAGTGGAAGTGAGAAACCATAGCAACGGATCTCACAATTTAGTCAGCACAGGCTCTCTTTATCTGGAGCCTTTGATGGATTCAATTTGCATACACCCTATTTCAGGCTGGTCGGTCTTCACATGCTTTCTGCAATATGAAAATAATGCAAAGCGATCATTTTACACAGCGGAAGCATGTTAGTTATACCTCATCAGGGATTATAAACAGTCTTGTTTTGAATATCGATGAAAGACACAGCAAAGAGAAAGAAGATGGGGAAAATGGAGTGAAAATTCCGAGGAGTTTTACTAGGCAGGATGAAAACAGGTAACCATGTAGCAGCTTGCTAATCGTCGTTTCACATGCTTCCTTATAGGCTGTATGGATATTTTTCGAACTTTTATATAGCTGGTCTTGATTGGTCTGACATTCTGTAAAGATTTCCGCTTTGGATTTTATTTTTTCTGTGTTTCGTATTACATAAAAAAGTTTTGGGTTGTGTAAAATTTACATTTGCATTGAGTGCAAAATGGACAGCCACCTGGCTACATCACTAACTGGACGTTTCTAACACAAATGCTAAAAGAATAATATAAAATAGAATATAACGAGTTTGTATACATTTTACAAATTAGAAAAGTCTGATGTAAAGGATGATTCCTCTATTATCAAATGCAAATATTTGCTGGAAAATGTGTCGGTAGTCAGTCTAAAAGTACACAGGATCTCAAAACTTGCAAAAAAAAAAAAAGTTACATTGAGATCTGAAGGTTGAGGTTTTAACACTGGATCCAGAAAAGGTAATGACTGATATTTAGTTTTTTGCTTGTTTGTTTAATTACTAACTGTACCTCAGTGGTGAATAAACTAAATGTACAGTAGTCATGGATTTAAATGGCGGGATTATGCATAGTAATTTACTGCTGCTACTGTCTGAAAGCACCATCTTTGCAATCGCATTCTGCAGTCACCATGTGAATTAGCAACAGGAATGCTAGCCTTCACTCCTCCCTCCCGCTGGCTTGGTATTGAGAATGCAAGTGAGAATGGCAGGGAAAAAGTATTAGAAGTGGATTGTTTTGGTCCAGCTGGCAGCAGCTGAAATGCTACACCCGTTTTTCCCGCTCTTCATCCACCGACACCCGCATTGGAGCATTTGCTTCCTCCCTCGCGTCACAGCATTGAACAGGAGGGCAGATCATAACACTAACAGGATGGGAATCAACTGCAAATCCAGTTCATGTTTGATCCACAGATTAGTTACAACTGGCGTGGTTTATTTTGTATTCAGGACAGATGTTTTTAAATATAAACTTGCGATGCCCTCCCAGCATTCATTCAGACTGTAGATGTCATTGCAACATTTTCAGAAGCATTAGTCAATTAACATAGTACAGTAAGTAAATGTTTTTTACAGTAAAAAATATGAGAAACTTTGTATATATTTATAAAATGGAAATCTACTGGATGCAATCTTTTGTTCATTTTGCATGAGGACAAGCATGCTGCCTTCTGGAATTCTGCCTTTGTCATAGTTAAGCCTTTCACTGATTAAAAAACATTCTTGCTATTCATGTTGTCTCATTTTCTTCTCCCTGCTCTTTCCTGATGCTGGCTATTGTGTTTCATGCCCGTCATCGCCACGGCGACAATGCGACGCGATGGATGCTGACACCGCGCGTTGTCGTCGCTGACCTGCTTGACCGGGCCTCACCCTCTCCTGTGGTGCTGCTACTTTTCCATCCAGACCTCAGGCCTGGTTATCCAGCAATGCTGAACCTGAGACAGTGGCAGGGAGATGAGAAAGGGAGAGGGACAGAGAGAGGGAGAGAGGGAGGGAGGAAGACAGTGGAAGAGGGGGAGGTACAACCCTCGTTTTTGTTCCTTCCTCCCTCGATGCCGTGCCGTGGGTTTCCCTTGCATCCGCCTACCCCCCGAAACTCGAGAATGACCCTTTCCATGCCTCCTCTCTCTCTGTCCTGTGTACTTCAAATCTTTACTTTCTGCACCTCTTCCTTTTTCTATCAGAAGAATCAGAATATCTTTATTGTCATTGTAAGGAGTACAACAAAATTAAGTGCAGTCCCTGTGTCAGAGAGGTATGTACATGAAAATGAAAATAAAAAAGTATTTTCTAGTATTTTCTGCTCCATTTTTTCCCTAGCTGGTCCTGTTGCTTTAAGGAATGAGAAAAGAATTAAATGGCATGCATAGTTCAGCAGATATTCATTGGTTCAAATAGAAGTAAAGCTGTATTTGTTACTTTTTTGGGGGGGGGGGGGTGGCTCAGTCGTTCGCACTGATGCCTCACACCTTCAGGGTTGGGGATTTAAATTAAGACTCTTCGTCTGTGCTTTGTCACTCTTGCTTTTAGTAGGACCGTGAATGGCACCAAATTTGGTCAGAGAGTGAAAAGCGCATTCTGAACCATATGCTGTTGAGGAGAAAAAATATGACTATCAGCTGGACTTTGACATCCTTTCGTTCAAGGATTCAGGAGAGAAACCTACCATTCTTGTTGCTAATTCACCCAAGTAGCCATTTCCAGTGTCTTCCAGTCCTGTCTGCATTTCTGTGACATTCCTGTGACACACGGAATTTATTTTTAGTGTGAAACCATGCATGTACACACTTGCATCTGAACAAAATCCTGAATGAAAAATGTTGCAATTACCTTAGGGAAGCTAGTTTACAAACAAAAGTTAATTTGGTACGTAGGTGTACTTATTTGCAATTGTCATCTTTAGGACTGTGAATCTTTTTTCCAAACTACTTTATCCTATTCAGAGTCTCGGTGGGGCCTGGAGTGTATCCCAGGTGGCCTAGGGAACACCCTGGATGTGGTGCCAACCCATTGCAGGGCACAGTCACACACAAAGGGCAATTTAGACATGCCATTTACCCTGTATTGCATGTCCTTAAACTGTGGGAGGAAATCAGAGTATTCAGAGTAAACCCCTGAAGCATTGGGGAACATACAAACTCCGCACACGGAGAGAAGGTGGGATTCAAACCCACAACCATGGAGATGCTAATCACTCAGCCACTGTGCCCCCCAACTTTAGGACTATAAATTACCAAAGTTCAGTGTTCCAAAAGAAATCATAAGTCAACAAGATTATAGTAAACATATCTCTGTACAGGATAAGCCATTTTGGGGGATGAATAGATGGTGTTCTATTTTGTAAAAAAAAAAAATAAGAAGAATGTGTGTATATAGTCATAGTGAGCCTGTAGTGATAAGCCGTTATAGAAGATCGATGGACAGGTGGATGTATGTGTGTATAATCCTTTTAAAAGCTCAATCTTCTCCATAATTTGCTTGGTCACTTTAATCACCCAGGTGCTCTTTCAGACTGAACTTCCTCAAGTACACAGAGTATTTAGTACTTTTAGGAGGTAGCCAGCTTTCACACCAACACCTGGTAAGCAGATGGGCTACATATGAGTATTAAAACACCTTGACATGACAGTTATGGGAGCCACTATGGACAAAAGAAAGAGACTTAGCAGCTCACTTCCCCAATATAAAATGCTTTCATCTGCACTGTTAAGGTACCTTGATGTTCATGAGGGAACATTACATCTGTTAAGAAGTGGCCAAGTTTCTAAAGGCTGGCACTAAGCAGACAGACAAGTGACGGTCAGGTTAGTTTGACGTTGCTATTGAGGGATAACAGATGTGCAATTAATAAGACAGGAACTTCAGAGAAAACGATTTTATTTTCTCATTACCATATGATGTTGTTTTCAATACGTGCTCAAAACAGGTAACCCTTTTTTTGTTCAACTTATTCTGAAGGGGTAACCAGAAAAATGGACTTGATTTGCATTCCATATGTATTTTGAAAGTTACTTGAGTTACTTGCTGCCTGTATATCAGCTTGTCATCTGTTAATTTATGTACAAGATAAAGCAGCATTCCTACATCATTACAGTCATTTTAAATAGAATCCCACCCTACCCTATTTTTTGTCATCTGTCTTTAACGCCTTTGGTTAGTTTTCCACTAATCCAGAATAAGCATTCTTTAATGTAAGATAAATGATGTTTTTGTAGCACTGGTTGGCCGCAACAAGTAATCCATAACATGGTTACGTAAAGCAAGGTCATTCTATTCTGTGCACATCTGGCAAGTTTTTAAATTAGTCCAAGTATAAAACATGAACACATTGCCAACACTGATTTTTGTGCTTTTCTTATAAGTGCATATTTGATTCAGGAGTTGAAATCGTAGTTGGGCTGTCCTGTTTTGTTATCCATGCTACCAGAAATGGAGAACCTGGGCCTCCTTGTCAGTTTGTAGACATGACTGTGATGGACATTTTCCAGTAACACAGCACTGACTTTATTTAACCTGTCAGTCTGTGTCTGCAATTTAGACATGCAGGGGGTTAGTATTTGGTGTCAGTCCTGTTCATTTACCACATTCTCACTATATACATTTTGACACCTTATAGGAAGAACCCCGGTAAGATCATTACATATAACTGTATAACTGTTAAGCATTAATGTATGCAAAAAGTGAAAAATGTAAGAACACTAATCTCACACACATTTGGCTTTGTAGATTATTTCTGTTGTGTATATGTGTATATGTGATATGTTCTGTTGTGTTTCCTAAAATGGGAAAATATTTCATACTCTTTTTTGCTTCATGATCTTTGTAACAACGTTTGGGGAAAAGAGCATTTGCAAGATGAAAAAGTAACATTTAAATTAAGGAAGGTGTTGGAAATGCGAACTATGTGATAACAAGCCCTGCTCTCCCCTACAGCAGCCCAGAAATCATTATTACGGTCAAGTTTTTCAGTTTAACCATATAATTTACAGTACATGCAGTTCAGGTGTAGTGATTCCTCTTATAGTTTCCTTTTAAACACATTTTTTCATTCTTTCTTTCCACATGCTCATTAAAAATATCCTGTTTATGGAAGGGAATCCCACAAAAAAATTTGGGAAAATTGCTCATGTCTTAAGCAGAAACTTCTCTGTCATCATTTTGCTCAACAAAACCTTCCTTGTCATTTTCTTGGAACTTTGAAAGAACTTGGTCATTTTGGTGGAACAATTTATCCCTTATATAGTGCACTCGCTAGTACAGAAAACTTTGCTCACAATAAAGAGCTCCATGGGCCATCGCCCCCCCCCCCCCCACACACACACATACCCCTTTGAAGCTAGACTGCATTTACAGAACATCTTCGTTGTTTGTTTTATTTAAAAGCTTAATAAAGAACACCATTCCTATAGCGTGACATTACCATACCTTCTGCAGTTAAATATTCCCTTTTGTACACCTGATCGATTACCTCATGCATATGAAATTAAACACCATGTACGGGTTAGCCTCGATCCCCACATATTTCCTCTCTAGTATTAAAAGGTTCCTCCTCACCCCCGTCTCAAGAAATTTGTTTAATTTACTCTTTGACATAAAGTATGAAAAATGAACACTGACTCCCTCCACCTAGATATTTTATTAATTACCATGAAGATTATTGACTGAGTTTTTTTTAGATCGTCTGCAGAGAACGGTTCCATCTCGATATTTTGCGATATATGGAGAAAGAAAACCTGTAATTTATTTCCACCAATGCAACAGTTTGATATGCACATCCAAAGAATTTAAAAAATGTCCCAGTTTTAATGTAATGTAATAAATTTAACTGGTATTGTATGGTGTAGTTTATTTTTCTGGAGCAGATCTGGATATATACACGACATTTAACAACAACATAATACAATAAATACAAGTAAACAGCAAATTAATCACAAGATGTCAGAAAACAGATAATTTGTGCTAATTAGACTGTATTGATAAGAAGCTTCATTTTCATATAAAGTGTATAATATATATTTCACAACTTTATGTTCACAAGTCTGTATACATTGTTGGTTTTACTTATATTAAATCCCCTGGTTTTGCTTATATTAAAAAGGCATACAGTAAATGTTCATTTTGAATAAATAATACGCACAATTTGCCTAAGAACCTCGGGTAATTGCAGTTGCTATGAAGAGATAACTTAAAACTCCTATAAGGAAAGAAAATGTAATATGCAATACAGCTGTTCCATCCAAATGTTTAAATCATTGGGTTTGATTTTTGTAATAACGCATCTTAATGCTGTTTTATTCTATTAAAAGATCACAAAAAAATGTACCACCGTATTATTGAAAATAAAATTATAGAATAAAGAAATTGAAAATGTAAGTTCTGAAGCTCTCTGGAGTAACATGACCTCAGAATTTGATTTTGCGACAGTAAAATATGGACATGTATGTTTAACAATTGCATGTATATATTCTAAAATACGAGATGTTAAGCTGTGAGGGGGTTTTTTTAACTGTAGAAGCTTCGTTGCAGGTAACATTCGGCATTGGTGACGTTTTTGGTTTTCATTATGTCGATGTGTATGGTTCTCATTGTGTAATTTTCTAATTTTGACTTGAAATTTTAAGCTACGGAAACATTTTCTTATTCGTCATGGCTTGTGGATTTGTAAATTCTGTATTGCATACAGATTGTTTTTTTTTTTTTTTTAACAATTACAGTTTTATAAGCCAGCCCAATTCATAATTGTGTGTGCGCGTGTGTGTTTTGTGTGTGTGTTTTTAACGCGACATGATTTCTTTGCTCTTCGGCTTTAAAAGAAGCCACTCTCACACACCTCCTACTATCAAGTGCTTCGTTGGAAGCCTTGAGCTTATGCTTTGCTAATGTGTTTTATATTTAATTTACATGTAATTGAGATTAAAGCTATTAATATTTATGAGTCTATATAAAGGGATCTTTGGAGTTGAAAGATTTTTAAAATGGACATTAATATGACTTTGTATTGTATCCATTTTACGATGCAAAGAGATAGTAAAAACTGGAAGAAACGGTGTACGGGATGCACGAGTCACACGTGCGAGGCTTGCATTTCCTGCACCTCACTCAATCTTCGGCTTTTTGCACGGCGCTGGCGGGACAGAAGCGGAACAGCAGAGAGACCAGTTTAGCTAAAGGGGTAGTGGTGGTAGGGGTATCTTTTTCAGATGCTGAGATGGAGCCAAAGGGGCGGAGAAGAAAGGCGAGCATGGAGTGGAAAGGAGCCATTGACCAGGCAAGGGGGGAGAAAAATGAAGGGTTTAGGTCTGACCCGGAGTGGTGGATGGACTAGGGTGTCCGAGAGCGCCGCGCAGAGCGACGCGGGCGAATGTCAGGGAGGATTAGTGTTCAGGGGGAACTTTTTGTAACTGTGCTGATGCAAACCACCCTTTCTACGTACCCCCTCTCTAGAGGTCACTCACCCCAAATGCTTCCTCGTTTTTCCTGACGCTGTTTAGTAATCCAGACCGGGGTGGGAGTGGCCATAAAATCATCCAGGGTGATCATCCTTTTAAATTATACTTGGCAGGGACCCCGTGGGGCGACTTCCAGCTTCGCAAAAGATTTTATTGGCATATTTATCTATACCCTGATTTAAAAAAATCCTTCTTCAAAGGCACAGGGCAATTTGAAATCATTGAAAATAATTATTTACACTTGCGTGTTTACTTATACTTGTGCATGTAATTGATGTTCACCCCTGTGCAAATTGCTGGCAACCAGCAATCGGTTTACAATGTAAGTGGTTTGTTAAAAAAAAAAAAAAAAAAAAAACACCTGGATATAATCCAGACCTTGCCACAAGCTCCGGAGGGTGTAGAAGGTTTGGTGGTGGGGGGAGGCAGTGGAAAAATGAAGGAATGAAACTAATTGCATCCCCCCCTTCCAAAAATTCCTCAGATCTTTCCCCTAGGAAAACCCCTGTACAGAAAATGAGTGAAGGATTTTAAGTGTGTTAACAGGAAACATACAAATCTACTGAGGTTTGCAGTGAAAAGTCTTTACTTGTTGTCACATTTTATATTTATTACAATTATATTTGTAGAATGTATAATTAAAGGATAGATGTATATAGTATTTCTATAAATATTTATTCGTCCTTCCTCCTACTGTGTGTATGTGCGCGTGTGTGTGTGAGAGAGAGTGCCCTGCAATGGACTGGCATCCCAGTCTGGTGATCCACATCCTTAGGTCCTGTGCTGCCTGGGATATGCCGTAGGTGTGATGTGCCCCTGACCAGGTTAAGGGGTTGAAAGATTGACGGTGGCATCACCCTCCAGGGTTGTGGGTTTCAGTCCCACCTCTTATCTGTGTGTGTGGATTTCGCATGTTCTTCCCATGTTGCATGGGCTTATCTCTTGCAGTCCAAGTATTTGCAGTACAACTGAGGTTTCTGAATAGTCCATTGTATGTGAGCATGTGCATTCATGCCCTGAGATGTACTAGCATCCTGTTTAGGCTCCCCCAACACGATCCTAACCAGGATCTGTTTAGAAGAAGATTAGATGAACATGCTATTTAAAGGCTATTGTAATATAAACATTAAAAAAATATGTAAAATGCAAGTAAAAGTGACTTAGTCATTAACTAAATCAGTGAAGGGTATGCAGGACTCAGGGGTTTCAATCCCATCCACCTTGCCATTACTTCGTGCTTCACCTTTCTAGCAGATGGAGACGGAGAGGAACGGAAACAAAAGAGGGGTGCTTCGGGTACTCCGTCCTCGTGCTGATAAATGAAAAGCTTTTCAGTGCTCGTTTCGGAAGACGTTTCTCCGCGCTCGGGGTCCTGACCCCGGTTTCGGGTTCCCCCAGTTTAGCGCTCCCAAGGTTCCGCCGCAGGTGCGCATCACGTCGAATCAGCTAGTACACGGACCCGGGAAGTCCCCGACCGGAACTTGCAAACTTTGCCGGAGAAGTAGAGCGACGCATGGTGGTAGACCGATGCTGCCGACATTCCTAGCGGTAAGACGACCACCTCGAAGCAGGTGATAAAGGAAGGCCAGCAGCTGCACTGCGCTCGCTTGTTATCTCTTGTTTGGGAGAAGTATTTGAAGGTCAGGATGTTTATCAATAAGACACGGGTGACGGTGCGTGATGGGCGGGGTTTAAATTAAGCGGTATGGTGTTGCTCCCCCATCCAAACTCAGGTTTAGAGAACCCCGTGGGAACTCGCCCAGATGCTTTCTAGCTATAGGCACAATGCATCCACGTTTTCAAAATCACTCCCATCTGAGAAGGGGTCGGCTGCTATCAGCAAACACCTACAGCCAGTGATTTCCGTCTCGGGATTAATTATCAGCGATTTCTGCAGGAAACCGCCAGCGAAACACTGTAGTTTCCCGGGGAAAAATAGAGGTATACATCCCACGTTTACCATTTTTGTCGTTTTCTTGGGCAGTCATTGTTTAAAAAATGGGACTAGTTATTTTATCACTTGTATTTAATATGCATTAAACGATATAGAAATATCTGGTGTTGTTCAATACCTTGATTAGGAAAATATACATGTACTGTAGTCTTTCTTTTGCTTAATTCATCTACCTGTAATGCTTCATTAAACATCACTTAACGACACAATTAGAATATATATATATATATATATATATTCAGTATCTGTTTTTCTGAATGGAAGTAAAGTTTTTAGGACATTTAATGTTTCTCGCATTGCCTGTTTTTTTTTTTTTTACCAGCATTACACACTTAGTAGATAATTTAGCATTGTTTTTATATGAGTAAACAATCACGATCATGAGCTATGTCAAAATAAATAATAAAAAATACTTAAACTGGGTGGATGGAAATCTAATTTGGAATTGCTGTCAATGGTGATTTTTGCCGTTGCTGCTCTTACTTTTAGTAAGTCTGAACACCGTGAGTAGAAGACCTGTCATCAGGCGGTGGTAAAGTAATTAAATTATTTTCCAAAACAGCGCGATGATGGATATCTACCTGCATGTGGGGGTGGGGGAGGGGGGACCGCATTCCACATAGCTCTCTGTGTTGTAGCCTAATAAGCCTGTCCATTTGTAGCCCTGTTGAGTCATTTCTTGTGTCCTTTGGCATTTATGTGAATTATTTGACCGCTTGTCTATTTTTAATTTTTTTTGTGGTTTGCACGCCTGTGAACACTCGATGTGGTAATTAAGACCTTTTTCTCGTCGGCTGTGCTCAAATGATAGTTTACCGGAATGATTGATTTTCATCTGGGAATTTTTCCCACCCTGGTCCACCCCCTACCCAGAAGCCTGTCTTGCTGGAGTACTGGATTCACACAGCATCCCCCATGTCTACCTTCCCCCACTGACTGGCGTAGCGCCAGGTTCTCATCTGGCATCTCAGTGGATGGTGGAGGGCCTCTGTCAGCCGACCCGGGGTCCCACTGGTAAATGGGAGAATATCACTCCTGAGCTGGGAGCCAACCAGCAATGTGAGCATAGTGGAAAACCTGGGCAGGGGGGCAGGAGCTGTGAAGGGAGGCGTGGCCAAACTTTCTGGGACTGAATGAAAGGGACACAGGAAAGAAACAAAGCTTCCCAGATGAGGCCGGGAGACAGGGCAAGGTTTGTGAGTATGGGGAGGTGGGGGGTGTGCCTGAATGTGAGTGACAGGACCAGTAAAGAAAAGGGGCCGAGGAGTGAGGGAGGGGGTGGGGGTAGATTAAGGGCCTAACTGGAAGACGGACAGAGGACAGGGGGCTATTAATTAGTCCAAGCAAAAGCAGATGTGAGAGATTGGTTCTCTCTGTAGATGCTAGGCAGCTGGAAGTCATCAGTGTAAGGGGAAGGCTTTAAGAAAGAGAAACTCAGAGAGTGAAGGAATAAGAGGGGTAGACCGATGCAGGACTGCTAAAACCTGGGCGAGAAAGCGGACAATTAAGGCAGTGAATGGCGAGCAGGACAGTCCTCTCGGGACAACCGGTTCACGCCGGCAAAGCAGAGCGAAGAGCCACTTACCGCAATTACCGCCAGTCTGTTTACAGCCAATGGGGCGTGGTCAATGATGCAAAATGAAGCAGCAGCCAAGGGAACAAAACGACATGGGATGGCGCATTACCTGGGTGCGCTGGTTAACGGGGGAGGGGTTTAGGGACGTGAGGAAGATGGGGAGTGGGAGTAAAGAGGAAGCAGAGAACAGGACTGGAATGGAACAGTGAAAAAAATATGGAGAGAAGGTATCATGGGAGAGAGGACAGCTTATCTGTTATGGAAGAGCTGGAAGTTCCTGTGGATTAACCCACTCAGGCACCTCTGGCAGTGCACACATCTGCTGAATAACCTTTAGTACTGGGGAGGGTTTGGGAGGGCGACCTTGTGACCTCACACCACGTGACAGTGGGGCTGACAGTGCCCACGCTTCACGCCCCAACCACCACCCCACCCGAGCTTTGGGGATGATTGTGGGCTTTCCTGGACGGCTGTTGACATTGACACATATGATGCTATCCTGCTTCCCCCCCACCCCCAAGAAAAAAAAAATCATTTCCTCAGCTGACAATGTTACCCAAAGAAAAATGTTGCTGTTTATTTTTTCTTCACTTTTTGAGATGAGCATTTTGTTACCCTAAAACTTTTTTTCTCAGTAGAGCTACAATGTACTCCTTAGTGATGTAAATTAGTCTACCTTCAAAACTAAATTAATTGCTTCTCCAATATAAAAGTCTCCTAGCAGTTTTTTTTTTGTGAATAATTAAAGAACAAAAACACAGCTTCAGTGATCAAGCTTCAGAATCTTTCATCTAAGGATTTAACCGTTCATGGCTATTACAACTGATAATAAACGCAGTATCTAGGTGGACGTAAAAATCGAATTTGTTCCCCTGTCGAGACCTGGTGCAGTGTTTTTTAGATATCTCATAGAACTGAATATTTCATCACTGCATTATAACCTTGGGGACCAAGCACTGTGCAATGTAATAAGATATGGAAAAAGTGCGAATTAGAAAATGTAGTAAGCTAGGCTAACGTTTCCATTAAATGTCAATATACACTGATGCCTTTTACCTACAGCTTTATTGGAAGTCATTTATTCAAGAGAGCATTCTGACATCGTAAGTGCGTGCAGACGATACTTCTAGCACGATATAAGACGGCTGTGCTACATTAGTCTTCTGCCCGTTTCTCTCCTGAGTTTTTAAGATATTTCTCAAATGGCACATGCTAGCTAGACGCTGCTGTTAATATCACTTATATCACACTACTTTAGTTATCGATTGACATACATGTACTTGTACTGCAATTTACTGGTTCTTCAGTTTTAATTGAACGTGAACGAGGACTGTGTCACAGCTGCTCCATTTGGGGGATCCGCTGGTATAAAACAGAAGGACAGCCCCGTCTTCTCACTCGGCAGTGAGTACATCGCCGTTTATATCCCTCCAGGGGAACTGCGAGGGTTAACGGTATTGTATAGAGAGCATCCGCATTTCTGTCTTGGCCATCCATGCAGTTAGCACCTGTTTCCCCTGAAAAATGAACCCTGAGATGATTCATGAGACGATTTCATGGAAAATCTAAAACATAATCGGTTTATTAGCAGTTACCCGACTGGCTATTCAAGGTAAGGATCTTCCTATGCAGTGACATGCGGTCAGGGAAGGGGGGGGAGGCAGAGCCTCACCTGTCATACTCTAATGTAAATATCAGCTTTATGGAAGATAAATAATAACAATACCAATATAAATCGAGATTTTTCAACTGATCTTTTTTATACCTGTCATTTCTGTAAGATTTCAATGGTTTTTCTTGTCGCCAAATTAGCGGAACTCAACGGCAAATACAAGGAGAGGCCAGAGGTGCGGCAGCCAGGAGCTCAGCCCAGAGACCCCACAGAAACCGGGTGAAACACGAGCAATAAGCGCGCACCTG
>JAACJT020000001.1:17175039-17200860 GCA_009936485.2 Gymnarchus niloticus
GGCGGAGGTAATAAAATGCAAGTTGAATGTGAAACCTGTATGCGTGTATTGTAAAGAATGCTGATATGAAATATGAAACTACGGTCACATAACCAATAGCCATTGTGGAACCTATCAACTGAATTGTGAATTTAAGCGAATTCTATCAGGTTCGTATGTGTGTAAGTTTGGCTCTGATACTGTCCAATGCCTCCCCAGCCACTGACCTCACTGTACGTCACAGTTCCTAAGCAATGTATTAATTTAACAAGATTCCAAAAAATTAAGCTAAAGCTTTACATAGTGACTTTTGAACATATTTATACAGATGGATATTTCTCGGTGAGCAATTTGGATGAATAATCTTGCTCACATACTACAGAGGAAATCAAAATGTCTTTTTGTGTAAGTAGTGTGTTTGCCCAGCCTGGGACTTTCTGCACTAGAAAAGTAGTTCAAAATCATCTTCACCTTTAACATGG
Source organism: Gymnarchus niloticus (assembly GCA_009936485.2). Lineage (NCBI taxonomy): Eukaryota > Metazoa > Chordata > Actinopteri > Osteoglossiformes > Gymnarchidae > Gymnarchus > Gymnarchus niloticus. The sequence goes on from JAACJT020000001.1 coordinate 17,175,501, forward strand.
ATGCTGATGCTCATCTGGGATCTGAAGTCAACAATTTTTGCAACATACCTCTAGAGCAATGATCCAGCAGTTTATATTAGACTGGAACTTAATAAGAGACTGTCACCTCACACTTGCAGGGTTGGGCTTCCAGCCATTGCTTTACATCTGTGGAGATTGTATGTTCTGCCCATGTCGTGTGGGTTTCCTCCAGATGTTCTGGTTTTCACCCACAGTAAAATAACATGTAGGCAGGCAAGCTGCCATCTCCAACTTACCTATAACAGATGGATGTGGTTTTCTGTGCATGTATGTGTATATATGCCCTGTGGTAGACTGGCAGTCCAGCCCTGGTGTTTGTGCCCTTGCTTCCAGAAATAGGCCCCATGTTTACAGAAACATTGGAAAATTGATTGATGAATGGATGTTTCACAATTACACAACTTCTTTTGACTGTGTAGGTTTTGTAGAAATTTTTCACAGTCCTTCCATGGTTTACTTATTAGTTCTCTGTTCAATTTCATTTTTAGACAGGAAACAATTTGTCTAATTGAGGCTATATAATAGATTGATGTATAATTGTTAGGGTGTGTTTTTAACATCAGTTACAAGCCACAGTTATTTTTTCTATTTAATTAAACAAATTATCTCAGTTGTGACCTAACTTTTGAATAATTTCCTGCTGGCTAATGGTTTGAATGTCTTCTTTTTTTTAAAAAAAAAAAAAAAATAGTTTGTATCATTAGGGTGTATGGTATAACAAAAGAAATGTAAATTATAGTTACTAAGGTGCCTGCATTAGTGATGTTTCACTGACACCATTTAAAGTGTTCCCCCAACACAGTGTGCAAAACCATGCAATGAACGTAGTAAATTAACATGCACATATCATCCACAAAATTGGTCATGGATAGGTTCCGCTAAATAGTTTGGATAATCAAACATACATGTGCGTGACAATGCCCCATTTATACGAAAGGCTATTGCTACTGTATGTTGAAGTATGAAATATAAAAAATAACTGAATTACGGTGGTTCAGATAATTGAGGTTTTGAGGACTGACGTTCTGATAATGAAAGTTCAATTATATCAATTAAATAAATGAGAATCAGAGAAGCTATTAAAATCTTGTTAACAATGACCAGAATATTGTCACTTGTTGGAAATGGAAAGAGCAAAGACACTGAAAAATGACGCAGCCAGAAAAGCACGTCTTATAAATATTACACAACTTCATTGTACTTAAGACTTGTCATTGAATGGAAAGTCGATCAGGTAATTACATCCTTGGAAAGCAGAAGCTATACTTTGGAGTGTAATAAAAATTTTAAACCTAAAAAAATGCATATACAAACCACATAAGAATGGGAAATAATTACCATTCGGAGCTAGAGTTGCAATGATGTGTAAACAGACTTGATTTATAAGCAAAATACCTGGGTTTAATTGACATTTATTTTTCCATGGGTGCATGAATTAATGCAGTGTTTATCAATTTAAATGAGACAAAATGTTTCAGTTGTGTTAATTTTAATTACATGTGCAATTACATAAATACAATATGTGTGAAACGTTGAAGTATTTAGCTAAAATAGAGAAGCAAAAATATGTAATAACAATTATTAATTACCTAGACTGGTATCCTATAGATAGTGTTATAATGTCCTGTACTTCGCACTTCCTGTTATTGGTTCTATAGATTCCATCTAATCTGACCATGTTTTGAATAAACAACCATGGGAGATGGTTGGATAGATTGCATAAAACAAATTTATGAAAATACATGTGATAAATAGACAGAGCTGTGCAAAAGTGTTAGATAATCTGAGGAAATGTTTTAAGGCAGTAAATCTTGGCAGTAACTGTATATTTGCTCAGTAAAATTTCATTTTAACATTATAATACATACAAATGAATAGCAGTATAGAAACAAGTAAAAATAATTTCTTTTTTTCTTTAAAACATCACTGATATCTGGTTGGATGGCTCTGACAGCATAACTTAGGGTCCCACACCCCAGCCATTGCAAGTGTTTTTTAATTCTCACCACCAGCTCGCTTAACTCGTGAACTTAATTACTTAATTCACTTGATGAGGTATTGATTAGCCAAGCAAGGTGCACTCCGATAGTTGAGCTTCACAAGTACATGGGTATGTTGGATGGTGGCTGTAAATTCTGTGGTGGCATGGAGATGTTTTCAAATATGTACACTAAACTGACACACTTTGACCAACATGAAGTCAGTTTTACACCAACATGAACTTGATTTAAGCATAAGCTTTGTTGTCTGCCTAAAATTTTGCACAGTACTGTACATAACCCCTTAAACAGCTTGATAATTCATTGGTGAGACTGACAGCATGGGATCTCTTTATTTTTTTCAGGAGAAAATCTAATCAGAATAATTTAGTATTGAACTAAATTCAGTTGCAAACAACTTATTAATAGCTCAATGGCCAAGAACAAGCAAATAGCATTACTAAAAGACAAAAATAAATGTGATACTCAATAAAGTAATGATCAGAATTTATTCATTTATGAGGTGCATATAGGAATATTTATTGATTTACTATTCTAAGTGGATAGTACTTCCATTAACGAACAAATTGGGCTTAACAAGATTGAAAATTTAAGCAAATTTACAGTCGATTGTGTTTGGTTTAATGGGATCTGCAGTGTGCTTCCCATTCAATTAGCAGTTAGTTAAATTAATTAAAAGTGCAGCCATGACAAAAGACCATGTACGCCAATGCCCGGCAGGAGGCTTATGCCACTGTTAGAAATTATACAAAAGTTTTTTCAGATTAATCAAATGCAAATTCAGAAAGGAAGAAATTCTGAATGTGACAAAGGGTTAGACCCCCCATCATGCGCCCCCTACTGGGAGAGAAATTTATGACCCTTGCACTACTACCTCTCCAGCAGTTTCCAAGTTCTGCTTATTAAAAAAAAATAAAAAATTAAATTTGAGTCCTGATCCCAGTACTGACTTTGGACAAGTTATGTAGATGAGATATCCAGGTCATACACAGAAGACCTTCAGGAGAGGGGTTATACTGGCCATGTTTAAGGGGTTCCCCAAGGATCCAAACTTGGCCCAATTTTATTTTATCTGCGTATCACTGAATTACCAAAGTATATTTGTGGAATAGGAAACTAGGAAAAACATGAATATCTATAAGTATGCAGGTACTATATCCAGTTTCTATATGCACTTACATGCAAGCAACATTGTTCTAAAAATCATGGGAATTCTACATATATGTGAAAGACAAAAAGCACTATGTAACTGATTGTAAATGTAATATTGCACTATTAATTTGTTTTTAATTAACTCTGTACCAATTGCCAAAAACATAAATACTTCTAATTTGACTAAATGTACGTTTAATTTTACATATAATTTGACTAAATGAAAACCAGATATTGTAGCTGTGTGGAACCCATAGATTCCACTGTAGTAATGTAATATTACATGTTCATATTTATATAGCTATGTTCTGTGTTATTTTGCGTACATTTTTTCATTCAGCCCACCCAGACATTCTAGAAATGAGATAATTAGCTACATTTAACATTCTCATTTTGAAACTTTAAATGCTTTTGTGAAAATTCCAGCCAGCAAAAAGAAAAAAAATTAGACGTAATAGTTTTTGTGTGGTTAAAAATGGCTGTGGTTAATTTGGGGAATGTTTCAAGCCTTAAATTTTAAGATGGTACATGACTGTAGTGACGTTATACGGAAATCTGAAAGCTTTGACCAAACCATAGCGTCAGCAATGGAGAGTTTCCTGAGGAGTTACATGCTGACATCCTGAACACATTACTGTCCAGAATTAAGAAGACACTTTCTTGCAAGACATCCTGCTAACAAATTGGTGTGCTTCACCCTCAGCCAGATAGATCAAGTCCTGGGTCTGGAGTCAGACCTGAACTGAGTCAGTACTGAACATGTGCATGAATCGATTTCCTCGGCTATTACCCCTCTGCAGAGAACGGCGCCAGTCAGTCATTCATCTCCAGACCCACTGGCAATGCATTAACATGAAGAGAACTGCACCCCTCCACACACACACACACACACACACACACACACACACACAGATATATATACAGACACCACATCAGTACCCCTGCAGACATGTAAGTGTGTGAGTGTGTCTCTGCTGTTCATGGATACCAGGTTACATGAAAAGACAGACAAAGGACATGGATGTTTATAGCATAAACTGTCAGGTCAGGGTAGCTTGGTCATTGAGATAGCAACTATAACAGAAACGTTCTAGCTCAAATCTGAGATGTACCACTGTTGTACCTTTAAACAATGTACCCAAATAATTTCAGTAAATATCACACTGGATAAATAGATTAAACACAAAGTCTATTTTTAAGACCAATTTTAGGACAGGTGGTTTGAAGTAGGCATTAAGTTCCCCCCCTACCCCTCAATAAACAAAATCACCTCAGCCTTCCCCCAATAACCAAGTTAACCTCCTGAAAGGTCCTGGCCAACCAACGGTTTTAACTCTTTATGTACATGCCTGGTAAAAATCTCGAACCAAAAAAAAAAACTTTACACCAAGAAAATTTTTTGCTGCCTTTATTGAAGTGGTGAAAAAACATTACTGCACATAATGATATACAATATTATTGTGAGACATTCTGAGAAAACTTTTAGTCCGTCAATATTAATGTCAAAATTTGAGAAGAAATAGTTTCCAAACTCAAAAATATTATTTCACTGAAACAAAAATGAGATATAAATAAATAAAAGGTAATATATATGCAAAACACTTACATATACATATTTATTGAACTTAAATGAGAAAACGTCAAGCATTGACAAAAATAAACAGTTAAATAAAACAACATCATTAACACCAAAAACTGCAAGATGCCTCGTAATATTGAGATAAGAAATATATCAGTAAGGTTTAAAAAAAATTAATGAAATAATCGCTGAGAGTGTACCCCCTGGGCTACATGTAGTAGAAGCTGAATGACTGAAAGGGAAGGTAGGCAAGATAGAAGGGGAAATCGAAGGTTATGAATGTGTGGAGAAGGGGGACCTTTGGCACTGGAATGTAAATAAAACTCACCGAGTCTGAGGTGCATCATCCTGTACCCCTGATCTGAGGCGAATATGCAATGAAGTGCCCCACATCACATGTCTGACTCACTGGGGGCATCCTCCATAGGCCCGCCCGTTCACTCCCTGTGCCTCGGATCAATCCATCTTGACTCTGGAATGTCATGCCCAGCAGCAAAGGTTGCACACTGAGTCTCCTCAGTCATTCTGCAGGGGTTTCCCTTCTCTCACAGTTCTCCAGAACCTTCCCTCCCTCTCGACCAACCCAACCCCCAACATACTCCCCCGCCCGCAGGCTCCGTGGTGGATGTTCCCTTTTCATTTACTGCAGTGAAAGTAATGAATCACACATGCGACTATTCTCAAACATGCCCCTCCCCCTTATCCCAGACAGCCAATCAGATTCTTCGACTCACTTTTTACTCTTTTTCATTTGAAAGTCTTCCGGCCAGCCAGCAAGCGGACTGGGCATGGGCCCTGGTCTCTTCATGCCTCCCCCCAACCCCCGCCCATTGCCCCACCTCATCTTGCCATGTGCAACGCATCTCTGCGACCTCGCCTCGTTAAGGAGCTGACCTTCATGGGTCAGCAGGTCTTTTTTTTCTTTCTTCCACAGGAACGAGATTAGCTGCTCTCCCGGGTTTGTCGTAGTGGTCAGGAGCAGATCAGTGTGCCTGGGGCAGGTCCCTACAAGTTCTGTGGTGGTCTCTTCCATGCTAAACCCACAAGTATAGAGGATGGCTAACATGCACATAGAATCAACAAAGCCTTCGTACGCCTGATAGTCAGTAAATGCTACCTTATAGTCTTGTGTAGTATTGATAACATAAATATACTTGGGAAGGACAGTAGCAGTAGAACAATACTTGTGGTCTCTTCAAAACTTTAAAAGGAGTCCTTCTCCTTCTTTTGTTAGCATAAAATGACCGCCCTGACCTCCCTTTGAGGGGGAAGGCATGACTGATCCATTAATTCTGAAATGCCACACCCCCCCACCCCCATTGACCCACCCGGTCTTCACTCATCCTCGCCTACCTGACCCCTTACCCAGCTCACGGCCGTGGTGTGTAGGAAAACACTGTAAATAAAATGTCCTATTAGACAAGGGTGAAATAAGGAGACAAGTAGCGCTGGCGGTGAAGAGGTTCCCAAATATGGTTATAGGAACTGGAACTATCAGCGTAGTGGATGTTGATGGTAGTATAAATATAGTACTACTCTTCCACAGAAAAGACACTTATTAATTTTCTTAAAAAAAAAGCTTTACAATAGCATACAATGTTTCCCAAGATATTATTATACTTGTTTATCCATGTATCCATGGATAAAATTAGAAGCATTAAAATATTGAAGAATACATAGCTGAAGAACCTTTATACTAATGTTTGAAAACATGAAGTGTATATAGTCTATATATAGTGTACATATATACACTATTTCAAACATTACTTTGAAATATATAAACGTGTAACAAAAATATATTAAGTATATAATATATAGTATGTATGCTTGTGTGTGTGGTTTAAAATTTTACAATTTTAAACGAAATTTAATAGCCAAGAATCAGCGTTTTGTGAGCAATGTTTTGATTTCTGTCGCATTAACAATATAAGAAGATTTTGATGATGTGATAGGGAGTTCAGAAGGTGTTAAAGTTTACCGGAGCACACTGGCATACTCGGGATATTCCTCTGAAACTGAGCTACGTCAATTGTATATCAAACAGGTATGTGTTGCCATTTTGGTTGTTTCGGGGCTTCCTCGCAAATGACGCATTAAATTAAAGCCGGCATTTAAGTCTGCGAGGAAATTCCCAAGAAAGAAATGAAAGTGAAATCAAGCTCGCCATTTAGCTAACCAGGAGCGGGCTGACGAGACGACACGGACGTCTGCAGTCAGCGTTTCCGCCTGCGCTGCGCCATACGATGACAACGTGCCGCGGAAGCTAATTATTTCGTCCAATTAAACAATTTCCCCTATAAGCAGCGAGGCTGGGGATAAGACATAAGGAGACAGCATATGTCAGGCGAAATGCCGTGGCTCTTTAACACGATGCCGCAGCCCCGCAGAGTTAAACTGCTGCAGACTACTTATTTATTCGTCGTTTGTAATCTCTCCTATTACAGATGCCTGAGCTCGATCTTTGTTGATTACCTGTTTTAAACGGGGGCCAGGCTGCGTAATTTTAGATGCTTTTTAATTGAGAAAACCTTGAACCTTCTCTGTTTCTTTTTTAGAATATAAATAGAATTGGAGGACCTGCAGGACAGTGTCCCCAACAAGTCCTACGTCCATTAAGAACGGGGGGAGAGGGGAGAGGGGAGAGGGCGGGCGAGCGCTGGCTGTTATCCAACCCACCGTCTCGGTTACTCCAGGGGGCGGGCCAAGCTTGAAACCACAAGCCTTCATTCAAGGGATTCTCTCATGCAACCACCCCCCGTGGTTTCTCCAGGACTCCTACTAGCGATGTCAGAATATGTCGGCCACAGATTACAACCGAAACGTGCAGCCGACACGATGTGTTGCATAGTTCCTAAGAATGAAAACTATTTTTTTTACATTTTGCGCAGCTGGTTCTTATGTTCGCGGCCCCTTAGCAGGGACTTCCTCATAAACCCGCATGTGGTTACAATACAATAAAAGCAAGCAGAGGTAGTTTAGGTAGAGCACTCTCCCCCATCCAAAACCACTTTATAGCGGTCACAATAGTCTGCAGATTTCTGATCTCCTGAAGTGGGGGGAAAGGGGCCATACGTCCCATATGCTGATGATAGTCAAGCCTGTGTTCTGAACTAAACTTGTTACAATCTCTGGAACATCCTTAAAATGAACACTAACCACCAACCACCTGAAGAGCAGTGCATCCATTCCATCACTGTACAATCCTAATCACAGTTAAATAATACATAATTTAAATGATAAAATCAGCATGAAAAAGCACACACTTTACATTGGGTAAAGCCAATAGTCCTTTTTGTGTAAGACATTGAACAGGATGTATCCAATTTACAGACATAGCAGAAAATATTGTTATCCTTACACTTTTTTCAAAAAGTTCATAATTTTCTCTGAGCCAAGTTTAACCTGACTAAAGTATCGACTCTAGCATTGAGAAGATTTCTGTACTAATTGAATAGTGGTTTTGCCCAATCTTCTTGAGCAGACTGCTCCAGTTTTCTCAGGATAGTTGGTGCTGTCTCCTAACTGTGAATTTCAGACCTTTTTACAGATGTTCAATAGGATTCAGATCAGGACTTATAGCAGGCTGCTTCAGAATGGTCCTATGTTTTCATTTTCATCCATCCTTAGGTAACATATGAAGTATGTTTTGGTCATTATCCCACTGGGCGACCGATGGCCTGTAGCTTGGAGACAGCGTTCAGATCCTGGGCTATACATTTTACCGCAAAATATCTTGAAAGTCTTATGATTTCATTATGATCTACACAGATTCAACACACCCAGTACCACAGACAGCAAAACAACCTCAAAACATCACTGAGACTCTGCCATGTTTCATGGTAAAGATGGTGCATGGGCTTTATTTTGAAAGCTTTGCTTTATTTTCTGTGAGCATAAGGCTGTTGTGATTCATCAAAAAGTTTTATTTTCATTTGTCTGTCCGAAGGACATTCTCTCAGAACTGTGTTTGCAACGTGCATTTTGGCAAACCCTAGTCAGAATTTCTTAAGAAATATGGTCATTCTGAGTCTTCTACCATGGAGCCCATTTTCATTCAGACAGTAACAGATGATGTCTTGAAACTGTTGCACCGTGAGCTTGAAAGTCAGCTTGAGTTTGCTTTGAACTTTTTCTTGATTCTTTCTCTGCCATTCAAACAATATTTCTTTTCAATCTTGGGTCAAGTTTTCCTCTTGCCACCAACATCCTGGAATGTTGGCTACTGTCTCTGATGGGCTATAAACTTCTTGATAACATTGGCAGTGGTCATCACAGGAACATCAAGTCCATTGAAGATGGCCTTGTAGCCCTTACATTGCCCATGCTTGGCTACCACCTTCCATTTAACCTCCTCGGACATCCCGCAGCCTCCTTCTCTTTATGATGTTGAGTGCGATACACACAGTGGCACAGAACAGAAGATTGACTACTTTTCTCCAATTAAACTGGCTGATTCCATGATTATATAATTGAAGACACCTGTTATGCTAATTAAAAGACAATAGTCTTCTTGAAGTATCACTACAATACTATTATTTTTCATCTTCTAAGGGGTATCAATATTATTGTCGGCCATTTTTGAATGTCTTTGTAGAATAAGCAAATATTAAATTCTTTTCACAGCTTTTTTGTTCTGTTCCACTGCCAGGTGAAGAAAAGCACGTTTGGATGACAAAAGTCTTTTCATTTCAATACTTCTCAGGGAGAACAGTGCATTATTAGAATAAATTGCATGGGTACCAATACTTTCAGCACATCTGAAAATGGATAGGATAATGATAATAATGTGTAATTGTAAGCTTTTAAAAACAACAAGACCTGTTACATTTAAATGGTATCCTTACATACTGTATCTTTCCAGGGCAGTCTTTTTCCCCTGACCATTTTAATGTGGTCAAAATGATCTAAAATGATTAGCTTTACAATGTGTATTCATTTATATATGGCTTAATATGACAATAAAAAATACAGTAAGCAGGACTGAGAACGATATGTATAATGTCTATAATATTGTGTTTTCTTCCAGTGATTTTGTTTGGCTTTTAATTCATTGTCGCTTTACAGGAACTTGTGTATCTGTCATCTGAGATGTACAGAAAGTCATTGATTCCATTTGTCATATGTGCTCTGGAAATAAAGCAGGGTTGTGGTTTCTGAACAATGCATGGCTGACCTGGGCACCTGTCAATTAAGAGCATGTTCTTTATAGTGCCAAACGTCACAGTTTGTCGGTTCTCCTGGTGTCATGTGGGTTTCTGCCAGATACTCTGCTTTCCACCTGCAGTCCAAAGACCTGCAGATAATTTGGTGCCTCTAAATTGCCCATATTGTATCGGTCTGTGTGTGTGTGCGTATCTGTGTGTGCACGCACCTGCCCTTGCGACAGACTGGTATACCCTGTCCAGGGTGTACCCCATCATTCTCCCATGTGTTACCTGGGATAGGCTTCAGACAACCCTGCCCAGAATAAGAGGTTTAAAGATGGACAGATGGATGGACCAAGCATCCAAGCATATAGGAACAAACATTTTCTGACAAGTATTTTTTTTGTAACATTTACAATTGACATTTTCTTAGAATGCTATAATTTGCATTTGTTTGCAAAAGGAATGATTTATGCACAATTTTCCCAATACAAAAAGTCTTTCTGTCCTGCCTAAATTCATCTGAAAGATACCAGGTAGCAGCATAATTTTCAGGCCTAGATTTTAAAAATAAACACATTAATTCATTCCCCTTACACCTTTCTGTTCCATCATCTCACCTTTAAAGACACTTCCTAAACCAGTTAGCTGTCAGATCTGAACACTCCATAAGTAATTGTATGCAGGGGTGCCTGTCAATGTTCTCTGCCACAAAGGGCTAAACTGAAATCCGGCTTTGGAACAATGAAAACAGCTTAACATCGTATTTATCTGTTAGACGAACTAGCCAATCCACTGTCGTTTTTCTGAAGCAGCCATGCTGGAAGTCCTATAGCAGGAGTCTGGGGGGAAGACACCTCATCTTATTGGTCACTTTCCTCCGTCATTTTCTATTTTCCAATAGCAGAACCCCCAGATGCATGTCTTTCCATTTTATTGTCTTCCCTGTAGAATAGTACTGGGCTCTGCTACACTCCCCTGTGTTTCTTTATACCCCTCCCTGCACAAACACCGTGCTTCTTAACCCCTCCTCTCCAACAACCAAGGCTTTTATAATACAGGAGTGGAGATGAAATCGGCTATGAATTGGCCCGGCACTGCATTGCCACCTCAGCGGCAGTGCCCCCCCCATTAAAGCCATTAGGTTCAATTGCTGTGGGAAAAGGAAAAAAAAAAAAAAAAAAAACACCCTTAAATTTTCTTTGGCACCATTGTTCAATTTATGGCTGGGATACGCAGACAAAATACTCAGAATTGGCTGACAGTGGGTACAGTTAAAAACAGCCTCAAGGGTAAGAGATTATATAATCACACAAAAGTCTAAAAATGAAAGTTAATAATCATTCTCGGTTTCGGAAGGCAAAAAAAGCACACAACACTGAACCGATTCCAAAAACTCCTCTATAAATCCTGTTTTAAAAGCTATAATTACGAGCATGAGTCTATTGATTTTAGGTCAATATAAAACAACATTTTGGTTAATTAATTGTTACAAAATAATTATGTTGATTGCAAGACCAAGACCGTGTTCAGTTCCTGGCGTTCACCGAACACGCATTTATCAAAGGCAAAATAAAGGTAATACAGAGGCGTTGCAGTGCTAAGTACGCGCTAATTCAGGTTTAATTTCTAACCTGTGCGTTGTTAAGCATTCATGGACAACCCTCTTAAAATCATCTAATCCCGAGGTGTGGCTCGAAAACTGAATACGAGCCATCGCCTTCGACGCCCGCTGCTCAGGGCCACCCTGCTTGCGGTCAGTTGCCTTGGATACGAGATGGAGGCAAGTGCGGGCGAAACCTGCAATCCATTAAAAGCGACTCTCCCTGCTCCTCCTCCGGTGAACTCGTGCTCGATCTCACCCCATTACAAATCCCGTGCACAGCTGAAGCATTCACTAATCTACAGCCCAAATAGATGATCATCTAAAAGAATCACACGTGCAATTAACGCGTACACGTTCCGGGACATAGTGTTTACCTTACCACTGTACATTTCTCACGCAAATTCCAGATGCAAGTCTACCCCACACTACATGTTGCACAAGTCTAACTGGCAAACTCCGAAAATGTTTTGAGATTTTTCGAAAAATAAGAGCTGGGTATAATCCACACATCTGTAAACGTTATTAAAACAATTGTTACAGAATATTAAATGTAAAGTTTCTTTCAAAGTTCACCTAAAACTTGATTGGGTGGAACTTACAATAATTTGTATTTAAAATCTTTATATGAAATATCAAGCACATACCAGCAAGACAGAACTATATGAGAAAAAAACAAAACAAAAGCATTTATTTAAAATATAATACAGAATGTGTAACATTAAAATGCTTATTCTGGACTTTATATCAAATACACAACCCAAAATGTAATGGAAAATTGACTGATGATTAAGGAAATCAAACATGCAGCAATCCAGAACTGTAAATATTATATTTCTCCTTCATGAACAACATGACAACGGTACAGAACACCATACCTTGTGAGTATGGACCGCATAAACCAAATCAGACCAACCCCCTCTATAGCACGAATAGGTCCATGCCCGGGGGAATCTCATACCCCCTGTAAGCACCTAGCAAGCAGACAGTCTAGCAGCTAAGGAACTGCATATCCGGCCAGAATTTAGCAGGCATGTAAGCCGTATCCATTTGAAAGAAAAAATAGCCTTCTTTTGCATCCATAAATAACTTAGTTGTGAAAACCGGTAAGGATTTAAATTGTCACTCTGAACAGGAGCAGATTGTATAGAAAATAAAGTGTAAATCACCAGGCGCAAAGTGAGAAATATGTCACTGCACTTTTTTTTTCTTTTTTTGCAGGTTGGGTGAACTGACACATCGAACCGGAGATTGTATTGCAAAACTATGATACTGTACGTACCATCTGCTCTCCGCCTCATTAGAACGGACTGTAAATTGATTAAAAAGGGGATGCAATTTAGGTGTGGAGTCTGTTAGCCAATACGTAAAACAACGCAGGAGGTTCCGAGAGCACGCTCACTGCCGTGAGTATATTACATAAACAGAAATCAATGTAATTAAGTGATCAGTTTTGAAACACAACATATTACTTACATACTTTGTTGGCTTTCAATAAGTTAGCATAAACCTTCTTGACCCACCTACTGAGAAATCGAGTTAAGCATAAAATCCGCACTGTAATAATCAGCATTTTTTTTTTCTAAAAATATATAAGTAGTATAACTCATTAATGACATTGTGGGTCTCCGAAAAAACCAGCTACTGACCCAGAAAATAGGTAGACATAGATGTTATTACACATATGTTAAATGATTTCATGCATGGTGAAATGGTGGCTATTAATATTCATTCAGTGCTTGGTCACATGCCTACGTGTGATTGTTTAATTTTTTTATCTTCCTAGCCTCAAGTAAACCTGCCACTTCTCTTTATGACCTCTAGTAGAAAATGATGTGAGGTATGTGAGACCCCTTGCTCAGCTGAAGAATCAAAGGATGCTGGGTAAAAAATGGTGTGGTCGTGAGGCAGACAATACAGCCATTGTATTGAGAAACTAAATAATGTCTGGTTGTGTTTAAATGCTTCTGTAATGCACATATAAACTCACTGTACAAACATCTGCTGACAACACTGAAGCTCACTGTCTATCCAGGGTCTCTCTGTTACTTTATTTTTTATTTAGCAAACGAAAGTCTTGTCCATTTACCCAGGTTGATATGATTTTAGGTACCAATTTAGGTACAGTGCCTTGGAAAGTAAAGGTGCAGTGGTAGGGTCTTCCCCTGGTTTTCAACACTCACCCAGCTGACTTCTTCCTCAGCTATATGTACCCAACCAGTCATCGCTGCATGGTCATGCATTCATCCAGTGCAGTAATCAATAGAAATTTAGCTGGCTCACGAACCACCCCTCCCCCCGACCGGCACCCCATCCCCAACTGTGCCCGAGGGAGGAGCAAATATCAGTCTGAGTTAGCCAGCATATTGTGTTAAGCATGCAATTTTCCTCAGTGACAGGAAATACATGCTGGCTAGGTAAGAATACAGCTTAGAGTCTAAATAAATGTTCATCAGAGTTAGATTTAAATAATGTTGGGCTAATTTAAATCACTTGGGGTTTAAATGCCAGGCTGCATGTGGTTCTTATCATTCCTAGACATACATGCAGGCAAAAATCATCAACAGAATCAGTTTTGGTAGTTTTGGTGGCAAGACGGAACTGGAGGAGCTGTTTATTCTCGTTGATGTCCGTATCATCCCGTTCTCGAATACTGACAGGAATACCGAAATGGCAAGCATTGCCTTGCCCTATGTGATGTCATGTCACTTTGGCCGGCAGCTCTGTGAAAAAGGAAAAAAAAAAACAAACGCGCATCTGGCGAGCTAACATTTTTGAGGTCACACTGAAAGTGCAGCCAGTCGAGAGAAAGGACGAGGCGTGCTGTTAACACTCTGTGCAGCTGGCTAATTTTGGCATAGTGAAGCTAAAGTACTCAGTCTACAGGTAAGTGCAAGCTGCGAGTTAACTAAGAAGCTAATACACTGTCCTTGCATATCAGACATATTACACCCCGCTGCACTGCCCCCCATCCCTCTACCTCCGAGAAACCGGGATTTTTACATGTATGCCCCCCTCCAGTGAGATGGATGTTTGCTTTTAGTAATGGCCCCTGCGGCTTGGCGTGATAAAAACAGTCATCCATCAAAAAAATAATGGACCAGCGGCATTATGGGAGGACAAGATAAAGGGGCCACAGAGCGCCATTACTGCTGGCCAAATATTTAAAGTCCGGCCAAAAAAAAAAAAGGATGGCAACAGGTGATGGGATGGTTGGAAAAAAAAACATGGAGTGTAACGGGGGGAGGAAATGTTGTGGGGGGGTCAAGAGGGGTGAGGCTGGACAGGGGAAATGGGGCACACCACGGCGGAGCTTCATGCGCCAGCCTGTCGGGAATCTCCGGTGTCGATGCCGTAGCCTAGCAACGGGGTACGCAGTGAAAGGCTTGCAAGAGTCTGGCTTGTGCAGGAGAGTTGGGGGGAGCAGGCCAGGACGTGAGCACGTCTGTGTGCCGAAGCTGATAAGATGATGGGTGGCAGCTGGACAGACATCCTCTTCTGAGTGCGTCTGCACGACTCTGCGATGCTGCATTATTTCACCGGGGATTCATGGGCGTGGTCGACCCTGAGGAAAGAAGCAATAATATTTGCTGTTGTTTCCTTTATTTTTTAGCCTGACATAATTTTAACTACTTTAATATCATCCTTTAGTATTTTGACAGTTTAGAACTTTTCAAAGGTACTGTAGTCTTCAGTCTTCTGATCAGAAGCAGTCAAACCGTACTCACAACATATTGAACTTCAAAGCCCATGAGTTGTGGAGGAAACCTTCACCTGAGAGGGGGCTCTCTCGAAGAATGGGACCATGGCCTTTCTTAACTTTATCTGCCCATTGGACCCTTAGACAATTGGTCTCTCCCCGATTATTCAGACTTGGAAATTATTTAATGGGAACTGGAGTTACGCTCTGACATGGTTTGGGTTGGACATGGGGTGAGCTGTGGGATTTTAGTAGGTTCAGGTCTCCAACAGCCTGACAGCGCAGCAAAGGATGTTGCCCCCTACTGGTCCTCCATCGTTACGACCAGCCACATCTGTGTTTTTTTAAGCCTCTCGTGCGAGGCTCCAAATGCAGACTAACATGTTGAATGTTTATACCATTAGTTGAATTTTTTGTTCTTGTATTGGTCTTCTGATAGCATTAAATCAGTTTATTAGTACAAAAAGACCATTATGTGTGGGAGTTTACCTCTGGTATGTGCTAACTTGCAGGAAACATACAGTACAACAAGTAAACATCAAGTTTATGGATATCATCATCGTTTTTTGACAACAGTACCATTTTATATTGTATGCATTCCTGACTGGCTTCTGTTTTGCTTTGAGATCATTCTGAATTTATGATATTCATTTTGGAAAAGGCCATTCATAACTCTTTCTAGTCTTTGATCCTTATTTTTCCTATAGATTGTTAAATCATGACTAAATTCTCCCTGGGGATTCTATAAAACAGTCAGCCATGGTCAACAAGCCAGGAAACTGTAAACCTGAAGAACAGCTATAAAATTAAATAGAATTATCTTCTGCATATTTTCCCTTTGCCTCTGTTTGCATTAAAACCTTTCAGGATTGCATTGAGGTTTGTTGAAACTTATTTTTTTATGTTTTTGGCTGTTGGTTGGGAGAAGGTCGTTACAGCAGTTAGTGATCATTCTGTCCCTAACCATCTTGACCATGATTTTTCTCTTTATAAAGCTTGGTTGAATGACTGTGAGCTCTTCAGCACCAGCTCTCTCAAACTCAGCCAGATGTAAGAAATCAGGTTATTGGACCATCTGATTTTCACGATTCTACAGGGAAGAATTTAAGAGCTGTAAACATTAAATGTTTCATAAAAACTAGTTTTACTGTCCTTTGTTTAAAAACACCATCTTTAATCTGGTGCCTTTGCTCACACTGGCATTGTAGAAGAATATCCCTGAAAATTTTGCACTCTGATTTAATTTCCCGTAGAATAACATGGATCAACGATTCCATTAAGACAATTAAATAACTTGATTCATTTTCAAAAACTTGCAATGTAATGTCTTGTAATATGGATTTTTTTTCTCAGCCTAAACACAAGCCTCATTTTTTAAATTTGCCAATTCAGATTTATGAAGGAATGTGTTCAGTGGGTGAGAAGAACGATGTGTTTGGTGCTTTTACCTACCGTGTGAGATATTCCATCCATCCATTGTTTGTTACCATTTATTAAATACAGGGTGGAAGTGACTACAGACTCCATCTCAGTAAGCTCAGCTAGGACAGGAGGAAGCGGACACCCAAGTTATGATGGACCGTCATGTCCATTGTCATAAATATCAGCATATTCGAATAGACTCTGCTCAGCACTATATAGCGGATAAAAAGAGTCAAAGCACTGGAGAGCATGTCTGCATCTACCTGGTCCATCTGGCTGGTCCACCGGGGCTTGGGAAACATCAGTTTCTCAGGCAGCATTCATTTGAAAACGGCTCTGGGGAGCGGAACAGTGGCGGCATGTGAACAGTTGCATGCGATCGCAATGGGGATTGAGCACAAGATGGGACCTTGAGTGACGAATGCCAAACACAATGTGTTCGGTTTGAAAATGTGACCAAAGCAGACTTAACATCCACAACAATAAGGATAATTGCTGTCAGAAAAGCAGCAAAATATAAGAATACCTTTCTTTGCTATATTTGATTCAAATCTCACTTTGGCTTACTGTACAAACTGCTTTAAAGACTAAATTAAAAAGAAAAACACTTAAGCCAACGAAAAAGTCAAACTACAGGTTTTAATTTCATGTCGACCCTATTTTGCACTACAGTGCTTTTTATTTTAAATTTATTCCTCCTCGTTACCATGGATGCCTGAGCACAAAACAGATGCAAAGTAAATGGGTTAAGCTGTTTGCAGCTAATTTGCCAGTGAATTACTAGCCTGCCAAGACATTCCCATCACAGTTCTGATCTCCTATCATGACCATAACAAACACACCACTACACCCATCCCCCCAGCCCATTCCTCAGATCCCCCACCTGTGGCCAGGGGCCCTCAAGGGCTTCCCGTCTAAATGCCAGTGCACATTTATTCAACTCTTCACTTTAGAGACGAAGGGCTGTAGTGCAGTAAGGTTGTACAGCTGTAGGACTGTACAGTTGTAAAGGTAGACTGCAGTAGGGCTGTAGAGCTGTAGGGCTATAGAGCTGTAGGAGTATACTGCTGTAGGGCTGTAGAGGTATACTGCTGCTGGAGTGTTGAGGTGTAGGGGTATATAGCTGTAGAGGTATACTGCTGCTGGAGTGTTGAGGTATAGAGGTATACTGCTGTAGGGCTGTAGAGCTGTAAGGCTATAGAGCTGTAGGGTTATACTGCTGTAGGGTTATAGAGGTATACTGCTGCTGGAGTGTTGAGGTGTAGGGCTATAGAGCTGTAGAGGTATACTGCTGCTGGAGTGTTGAGGTATAGAGGTATACTGCTGTAGGGCTGTAGAGCTGTAAGGCTATAGAGCTGTAGGGTTATACTGCTGTAGGGTTATAGAGGTATACTGCTGCTGGAGTGTTGAGGTGTAGGGCTATAGAGCTGTAGAGGTATACTGCTGCTGGAGTGTTGAGGTATAGAGGTATACTGCTGTAGGGCTGTAGAGCTGTAGGCCTGTAGAGCTGTAGGGGTATACTGCTGCAGGGCTGTAGATTTATAGATTTGTAGAAGTGTTATGTTGTAGGGCTGTAGAGCTGTAGAGGAATACTGCTGCAGGGCTATAGAGGTTTACTGCTGCTGGAGTGTTGAGGTGTAGAGGTATACTGCTGCAGGGTTATACTGCTGCAGGGATGTAGAGCTGTAGAGGTGTTATGCTGTTGGGCTGCAGAGCTTTCATTTTACCCCTTCTCTGTGCTTCCCAGAAGAACAGCACAAAGACAGACACAAGTCAATGAAAACAGCAGACTTGTGGCTGTAATAAGGCCTGGCAATTAACGTAGACAGACTGGCAATTGTCAGTCTTCACTGTGCCTGGAGAAGGCTTGCGGGGGAGCTTTCCTTCACAAATCCATCCAGCAGAAATGAATTGTCAGAGAGGGGAAAAGCCAAACAATAAACACAAAAGTAAGTGCTTTGATTGCTCATGTATTTCTGTGCTCTCTATAAAACAAGCGAACACTCGGTACAGCTGTATGCAATGCAGCCCTATGATCTTGAGAAATGCTTAAACAGTAACTCTTTTAAAACAACTATGGCAGAACAGCAGGCATTTCTGTTTTCCCCTTTCACATACCCAAAAGATAGTTCTTCATTGCATTATTTTATCAAGTGAAATCGCTGGATTACTTTCCAGTTGTGAAAGTTGATTTTAGGCTTTTAAGCACAATCACAGTATAGAAGCATATAATGCAAAGTAACTGGCATAATTATTAATTATATATAGAAATGACATTTTTACAAAGGAAACGAATGGGTGATTTTCTCTAAAAACGATCACAATTGCACTAATGTTAAGTTCAATAGAATGCAATATATAGAGTATGATGCATGTCATCACTGCTCATGTGTAGATGCATCACATCAGTGCCCCCCCCCCCCGACGATGACAGGCCTCCAGCGCTCCCCGTCATGGCTTCAATTCCACCGGGGGCTAATTTTGCCCGAATTCCCAACTCGCACCCAAGTCGCCTGGCCCGATTCTAATTTTCAGTTCGGGGCTGTGAAAATATGCAGCGAGCCAGAAAAATGCGAGAAGAAACCTATTTGCACGTTCCCAGCCTGCAGCTTACATCACGTCACCTCGCCTTAAAGCTCCCGCTTCAGCAACGTCGTTTTCAGGATCGACCACCCAACATAAATGTCAGTCTCCAGTTGAGTTGATAAGACAGCGCTTCATAAACCATTCACTGTCGTAAAACGTAGAAACATTTGGGCCAAAGTCACTTTTTTACCTACAGTTGTGGTCTGCCCTCTGTTAGTACTGTAAACAGCGTGAGTGCAATGAAACTAGTTAGCATAATTGCAGTTCAGACAGACAGTGTTGTAATTGTAATTTCCCTGCACAGGGTCACCTGGCTCGTCTTGTAACCCACCCCCCACCCGCCCAAACATCTGTTATGCAGACTTTTGTCCTACCAAGCAATGCAGGAAAAAATGGAATGGGGCCGCCGTGAAGTGGCACGTGCTGCAGTAAGAGGAAACAGAGCTCCGTCACTAGGCTAACAGTGTGATGTGTTTCTTTCACTCAGAACACCCTCAGGAACAGTAACTTGCAGCCTCCAGTTGGATTACATTCTTAGTAAAGAAAAGACTGATGAAGCTGGACAAATGAATGAACTGCATCATCAACCATCCATCTATCCATCCATCCATCTTCCAAATACATATCCTGGTCAGGCGTGACGGAGGGCCTGGAGTCAATCCCAGGCAGCACAGGGGAGAAGGCTGGGGTACACTCTGGACAGGATGCCTGTCTATCACAGAGTTCACACACACACACACACACACACACACACACACACACACACACACACACACACACACACGTTTGTATTTCTAACCTTGTGGGGACCTTCCATTCATTTTTATGGGCCTAATCCTAATTCTAACTAGGACAACCCTAACCTTTACTCAGCCCTAACCTTAACCATAAGTAACCCACTAAAATACAAGACTTTTAGCCCTTTTGGTTTTTGATTTGGATTCACAGATTATTATAAAATTGAATGTCCCCTTTTGGGGACACGACAAATGTCCCCACAAGGTAACAATATCAGATTTTTATGACTTCAAGTGGACATTTTGTTCCCTCAACATAATATAAACATGGCACACACACACACACACACACAATCATACTCTACAATTAATTAGATTCTAATTTATTTACATTAAATTATAGGAAGAGGATAAATGACTAGGATTTTATCCCCATAAACTGATGTGGTATATTTCAGAATTTAAAACCAAGTGTTTTTTTTTCATACTAGATAAAGTAAGAGGCCAAATTATATGTCAAGCAAGGTTTGTGTTTATATCCCAGGTTAGGGTTTTATGGGTCCAACACACAGAACTCATTAGCATTAATTATACGTGACTGTGGCATTTTGGCAAATGGGGGAATTTCCTTCAAGCTGAACCAGGTCAGGAATTCCTGTCAAAGGACCATGAGCTGCTCCACTTGGGGTAAAACAATGAGAATGGCAAAGGAAACCATGCGGCCAAATCAGCCTTCCGGACACCCCAAGACTGCTGGGAAATATCAGTGATGGGCAGCCAAGAAGAGTAACAATGCACACGACTTATGAGGACAGAGGCCAATTTGCTGTGCATCTGGGGGAATCCAAATTCTCTATAAATTTAAATGATTTTTAGCCCCCGCTGTTGCTTAGCCCCAGGGAATGGAAGGCTAGGTAGACATTTGAGTCGCATGCCCTTTGACCTGAGAAAGTAGGGAGGGGGCAATGAGTGCTTAAGTTAATGCAAATCAGCCACATTCACAATGGGTAGAAAATAACAGATAAGGTGGACCACAATGACGGGTCCCTAAATAGAGAGCCCTTCAGAATATGTATGAAAGAAGCGGATTAATAAGCGCCCAGCTGGCCGTTAAACCCTATGCACTATGCTTTTCTTCTTTAATTAATTTATACGACTCTTCTTAAAAAATAAACTGAGTAAAATTTAATTTGCATGAGTGCTTTGTGAATCCTGTCATTGCTTTGCAAAGGTATTTTAGTTCTCCACAAAGCAACGTTTACTTGCAACGGAGGAAGCGAAATCTACACAAAGTAAAACCGAGTGACACTGAAGAATATTTACTATTTAGGGCTCTTTGTCTTCATCACGCATTGGAGTTATTACCTGAGCACCCTCGTACATACGGTTAACGTGCATGGTTATGGAACGTGCAGGTATTGCTTAGCTCCCAATTATGGTGCTGTGAGGTGCTGGCAAAAAACAGAACCAAATCAGGAGGAGGGAAATATTTATTGTAATGTACAGCTGGGGGAAATGTAAGCAGTGGAAGATTCATTCTCAAACGAATTGGAAATATCTGTGACAGAGGTAGAAGTAGCAGTGTAAGGAAAGATTTGATATAAATGTGTCTGAAGATGATGCTTTGAAATTGAAGTGGATGAAGCAGTGATTGGAATGTAGCGATTGAAGATGGGAACTAATCTGAAGATAGATAGATAGATAGATAGATAGATAGATAGATAGATAGATAGATAAACTCATTTACTTTTAAAAATGCATTTCAGTCATTGTTTTATTAGGTTCACCTGCTTGCTAATGCAAACAACCTGCTCCGTCCAAGTGCTGCTTAATATATACAGCATGCAGGCAGGGTCAAGAGGTTCACTTACTGTTCGACTGAGAATTAGAACAGCTTAGACACCTGATTTAAGCGATATTGAACTTGGTGTGATTATTAATGGCAGACTTGGTGGTTCCAACGTTTCAGAAACAGCCACTCTCTTGGGATTTCCACACACTTCTAGAATTTACAGTGGACGGTATGATAAATAAAATAAACACCCAGTCAATGGTATTTTGGTAGCCACAACCATTCTGTTAACCAGAGAGGTCAAAGGAGAATGGCCATATTCCCCATAGCTAATAGGAAGGCCACAAGTGCAAAAATAACAGTTCAAAATAATGGTGGTGTGCAGAAAGGCTACCCTTGAAGTGGTTTTGGAGGCAAAAATGGGTCTTACCCAGTAGTAGCTAGGTGGACCTAATATAGTGGCCATTGAATGTATACGTACGCAGTACTGTAGACGTCTCAGGTAGGCAAAGAAATGTTTAAGGCCATTTATCTAAGTAGCGTATATTTGCTCAACAAAAAATACATGTAAACAAACAATAATATTGTAGAAAGTAACAAGAATTTCTGAAGCTCTCCAACATGTTCCTGATATGCGGCTGGATGGCTTGAAGCACACAGCTTTGGGTTCCAAACCTCTCCTCGAGAGCACCCTACCTATTCCATGGATTTTTTTACTTTTCCACCAGCTCACTTAACTGGTGAATTTAATTACTTAAATCACTGTATGAGCTATTGATTAGCCAAACATGGTGTACTCATAGTTGAATTCCCCCAGCACCACTGTATATGGGCTGCTGAATATAAATTCTGGGGTAACATGAAAAAATGATTTAAAATATATGTAAACTCACACACTTTGTCAAACATAAATTCATAGTTTTATACCACCTTACACCAATTTAAACATCATTTTCTTTGTCTGTCTATAAGGCTTTTGCACAGTACTGTATATATTTATATATATGGCTGTGTGTGTATACCTAGTGTACTTTAGCATGTGGTGTTTATAGTTTTTGAAGTGGACCATTTTCTTGGACTGAGTTTGAAATACCTGCCAAAGACTTTGGTATAAACTGAGTGGAGGACAAGTTTAGGACAAGTAAGATGGGGAGGGAAAGATTAGGAAGTCTGTAAGAGAGAACCAAGTGGATGACTCTCATTTATGCACCGACCACAAGGGCAAGCACTCACTCATATTTGAATTTTAGGAAATTCCATTTTACCTCATTTTTTCCCTTGGACAGATTTCCAATTTTCCACACATTTTCAGCAATATTATATGGAGCCCTCAAAAGGTTCTGGATGCAAAATTCCTAATATTTCCTCAGTTACCCGTAAGTAAAAATGTGCATTAACAAAAATTAAATGGATAGTTTTGGAATTAGATTTTAAATGAAAAACATGACCATTTAGTGCACGTATTTTTTGCTTAGTCACTTTTTTAAAATTTTTGCTTAGTAATTATTGCTTTCACCTAATTGACAGCATCACATTTACCATTTAGTAACCCCTGTTTAGAATCTTACTGGCAGATAAACTATTATAAAACTAATAGAAGTAATAATGCTGTTTAAGCTTTATTGGGAGGATGCCCTGTGTTTTGGCTGGTTATTGACGATGAAAATCATGACATTAAATTTGGTAAGCGTGAGAGGATAGAATTAAGATGATAAGAATGTTCCAGTTAAAACTGCTGTAACGTTACTGGTTTAAAACAACATTTCTATGTCATTTGAAGCTTGTGTTCTGTTACCTGTATTGTTTTCTGCACGTGTCTATAGCTTAAAAATAAATTCCTGCAAATTTAATATGCTTGATCAATTCATAAAGACCAAGAGAAAATTGTAATTCACCCCGATTGAAGTGACTCTTCACATGCTGAAAAAACCTCCAACCACAGCTTGTTTTTCTGTTTTTACTGATGTCTATGGAGAGGTGAATTTGTATACTCTAAAACATCATTTTTCTACTTTCTAAATCAACACCAACCAATATTAAGTGGTTTCAGGTGTCATTAATTTTTTTTTGAAAAACCGGAAGCAACATTCCTGCATAAATGGGAAAAGCTTCACAGTCAATTTCAGTTTTTAATTGGTATTCTGTGCAACGTGTTTTCCAATACATTTCTTAATAAACACTTCCTCCCTCTTGATAAGACTTCACAAATACTGACTTTCCCAGAAATGAGGGAACTTTCCATAATGAAAAACAAACTTCTGTGACTGACGATACCACGAGAACATCTACAGCTAGTGTGCGACACGAAGTATTTTGAGATTTGTTCCCTGCACAACTTCTTAAATTACTATATAAAAAGAATGATATGAAATGTACACATCCTTGGATTTTATTAGAAGCTTTGCCAAAATAAAGCGACAAGTGCAATTTTGAAGAAGAACATTGTTTAGTCTTACAAGACTGTTAGCGGGTTTCATTGATTAAAGTACCGAACCAAACCATGAAAGTTTCGCTGCTCTGTATAAAAAGGCCACTGTGTCTGCATGCTTTATCCTGGTAAGATGATACGTTAGCGCATCAGTCAGTTAAGATTCGTTATGACCATCATAGCAACAGTGATTACCATAATTGCAATGGTGGTGATGGTGGTACGCATGAATGAGATACTTTATCAGCGACCACCACAAAGGAGAATGAGCAGAAGCTCCATCTCACCGGGGACACGATGGGCTTTGATCACAGGAGCAGCTGACAACAAAACTCATAACATATGTGCATTCTCCTCCTCAGAAACATGTAGCTTTGGCAGGGCCTTGGTGAGGACCTACTATACATAAATACCTAAGGCGCAGTATAATATTCATCACTGACAATTATTTTACTGCTAAAACATTTATATAACGTTGAGTTAGGTGATACTGTAGGTCTGTAAGAGCAGGACATCTATAAAAATATATATTAAGGCATTGCATGTTAATTTTGGAATTTATTTACTCCATCACGGCAAATTAATATTTCTTCTGAATTAGTCTTTGAAATAATCATGCTTAATAATAAGCTAGAAGTTCACTGCATGATTATCACCCCGGTCATATGTCACATGCTGCTCACACTCCCGTCTTCTTGTCTTCTGATCTTGTAGCTCCAGGCCTGAAGAGCTGGTCCTCCCTTCCATGAGAACAGCATCTACTGCATTTCCAAGCTACCAGTTCACGCCTCCCATGACACCAGGCTTGGGACCCATCATCTGGGGCAGGAGTGGTCATCATTGGGTGGGCAGGAGACCTCTGGAGACACAGATCTGAGGAACAGGATGCAGAGATGGGGGCGGGGCAGGATGATGGCGCCGTCTGGGCTCCTGAAACTGTACCCTGGCTCTGAAACCCCTAGTGGCCAACTGTGGTTCAGCGCTGTAGGTCTGCATGTGGACTGTCAGCTCCAGCTGCTCTGCCCAATCTGTGCTTTGGAGCTTTGAAGAGGTGGAGAAGAGCCGCAGACAAGGCTCTGTTGGGGGGGGGGGGGGGGCAGAAAGGGGGCACCTGGACATGCAGGGTGGGTTGGGGGGGGGCCTGCGGGGGGAATGCGGGGCTGATGGGTTTTCATCAGTCGTGGCTGAAGGGTGTT